>JAFBJW010000532.1:1330094-1930094 GCA_016785235.1 Pseudorhombus dupliciocellatus
GGGGGGGGGGGGGGGGGGGGATCTATCACATTACTGCCCCAGCCTTTCATGTCACTGAGGCAGTTTGACTGAAATTGAGAGAGAGAGAGAGAGGGCCGGGGTCAGAGCAGCAAGTGTTGTGTATGTGCCTGTGTCAGTGCAGGTGAACACAGGGTCAGTCCGGTACTCTCCATATGCCATCTGTCACATCAACTCCATCTCACACTGACATTTCCCTACATTGAGTAACAATGTTAAACCACCGAGACCCAGAGCTAATGCATTCACCAAGAAACCCACAAACTAAATGTCAAACAAATAAAATATATATTTATTGATGGATGAGGAAAGCGGCAAATGCCCACGTTTAAGAAGCTGGAAATATCAAATCTCTGGCAACTGTGGAACTTGTGCAATAAATCCATCATCATTTTCTCTTTTTCTCTGATCAACTGAGTTATTGATTGAGACACTTTTTTTTACCTAATAATTATTTTAATGTATTTAGTGTGAGTAATCTGGATGGAACTGGATTTCTTGAGTTGTTCATCCAATCCACTAAAACTTTGCCAGTGTGTTGCTGAGGGCTCGAGGACGGGCAGATGAGGAGGATGGTGTAATTTATAATTAATCAACAAGCAATACTTCAAGACAACAGACATAACCTTCGCTTTTCGGAACGCATTGGGACATGTTTTGTTAGCTGCTTCATTTTCCTCGCTCACCCAATCATCTTCTTCCCCTATGACTCTCTCTCCCTCTGCTGAAATGTAAGTTTTAACGAGGTGCTAATCACATTCACGCTCCTTCTCAGCATCAGATTACAGTGAATTATATATAAAGCTTTTAAATCTCTGCATCCAAATTGCACAGGTGGCAAATGAGGCGACATGGCTTTTACAGCGCGAATACATTGTTGACATCAAAGTGACAGCACTGATTTGATTTTCTAGAAATAGTTGTACTAAAATATGAAATGTTATTAAGTCTTTTTTTACAGAGAAATGAAGAAGAAGTGATATAATCAATGTACAATTACTAAATATTCCTTCTGAATGGGGTTTAGTGAATGTTGCTTTGTGCAACTTTAACAAAATGCTGGACAGGCAGAAATGCTGGCATTTTCATTTTGAGCGCCAATTCAATGCTGACAAATCTTTTCAAGACACATCCCTGACATGAGGCACGGCTCTCAGAGGATTGTTTTCCAGCTCGGAAGAATATCTCACAAGCCTGGGGACCTGAAGTGTGAAACGCAAGACCAAAGAGGGAGAGAAATGACATGGCAAAAAGGTGGAAGAATTAGAGTGAAAGATGAGAAAACTAGACTCACCGGAGTGTGTGAGGGCACAAAAGTGGAACATAAGTGAGGGAGAGGATGATAGACAGAGAGAGGTAATGGTGTGACCTTGTGAAAGCCTGTCATCGCCTGCTGGGAGAAGAATTACCTGTAGGAGATAACCGGAGCACCTGAAAACACATCAACATCCACCTCTACCCTCTTCACTACCTCCTTAACTGCTCCCAAATGAGGAATGTGTTACTTGTTCGAAATAACTAAACTTAATTAAAGAGGAATCGAAATGACTCTGCTGGGTCCTCTGCTTTCATTAATTACAAAGAAAATAACCTCAGTCTCATTTACTCCTACATTTCATCCATCTTTTTATCTCTGCGTTCTCTCTTCTTCTTTCTGCTCCTCCTCCGTCATTTGTCTTCATCTAACTCTTTGGCTGTAAAATCCGTTTAATCGGCCTTATTACAGCACAAAATGAAAACGGTGCTGCCAAGATATCAAGGTCATTGGTTTTGCATTAAATTTGTTTCATGCTCAGAGCGCACAACAACACATAATGTTGATTTTAACAAGATCATTTCAAAAGCAAAAGCACATGCTCAGGTGCAGTCTTTCCTTTCCTGGTCCAAGACTTCATTTCAAAAAGGAATCCATTGTGTGAAAAAGCAGTTCTGTCAGTCTGTTGTGTCACTTTGTGAGTGAGTCTCTAACTGTGCTGTCTGCCTTTAACATTTTTCTCGACTATTTTGAGCCTTGCATGTGCATTTCAATTAGTAGCACATTTTATACATTTTTTTAAATTATTACTACCTTGAGTAAGGAGGTTGTCTACGCCCTGTCCATTTGTTTAAATGTGCAAAAAAAAGTGATTAAAGTAAAGGACTACTCTCAAAAGCTAGCTGAATACGTAAAATTATTAAAAAATAAAAAATTTGGCCCAAGCCAGAATATCTTAACCACCACAAAAACAAATACCACCTTCTGGCAAACAGATGCTAACATCTCCCAGCCACACACAAAGGCATGTTGAGAGGTGGAAAACCGAGGTAAGGAAAAAAAAAAAAAAAACATTTGTAAAAGATGTTTAAAAAAAATGAAGATTGAGAAAGCAAAGAGTGAAGCAGGTGTTAAAGCAATGAGATGTGGATTTTTGAATCTAATCAAGCTCAAGCTTAAGTGTCCCCATCTCTATTTGTCATTTGTCACAGCAGTGGCAGGTAGGGTCCAGGGGAGACAAAGCCTCCCACATGACTGAAGTAGAAACAGACTCGGGCACTTACACGCACACACACACACATATGGGGGTTATCATGGGAAATAACTTCATACCAAATGGAGCATTTCATGCTATTGATCAGGATCACTCACTGATATTACTCGAGCCCTACGAACCTAAAACTCACTGTTAAAATCTGTGAAATGTCGCTTGGAAGTGTTTCGATACCTTCAAACACACACGGAGTAGAACAACACTCATGAGGCGATGCTAGGGTGTTGAAATCTTGAAAATGCAATACCTGTACATAAAATACGCACACACAATTCAAGCAGCAAACACCAATATGAACGCCTGATGACTTCAAACCCAGATGATGACATATGGACAACACACTTAGTCCTTGGCGTACAAAGACACACACACATGTTCATATATATTTATGTGTGTGTGCAAAGCCCCAATAGACACAGCCAGGTGATTCATCACAAGCAGAGGGTAGCATGACCTCCAAAACCTCTGAGGTGACCTGTGACCGCTTCAACCTGACCTTTCCAAAGGGTCGCTACAGATTTATCAAGCAACATAATGAGCATTACAGCCACAATCACTCACTAATGTTCAGCTCCCTCTCAGGAACAACGAAACAAGCCGAGGAAAAACAACACATTTTCAGCTTTCTGCAGGCACCTCCCATCTCAACATATTTCACCATTGGCTTATTATAGCTGCCAACTGACAGTGTCTCTCTCTATCATAGTCCAGTCCTGCTGCTTCACTCTTCATGGGTTGCTTGTAGCCTTTGTCTTCCATTCCTCATCGGTGTCCCTGTCGTGTGTCGTACCGCACACATACAGCCCGTGTCAGTCACTGACGCCTGATGAGAAACTGGTCAGTGTGATGATGGGCCTGTGGGTGTGATGCTTTGTGGTGATTTGGGTCATCTTGTCGCAGAAACATGACACAAAGCTGTGATGGTATTATTGACATGTGGTTTAATTAGCAGCCTGGAGGGTGCATATGACGGACTGTCATGACGGTGTTGTATCAGTAACTGAGCAGTTCTGTTTATTGTCTGACGGTTGAAGGCCTCTTTATAAAATCAGTCCCATCCTAGGACATAGAGCTCGGTTAAGCTGGATCAGGTTTCGATTTTAAGTGTCACAGGTTCGGTTTTCATTCATTTACTGGGAGGATGTCCAGTAGCTTGTCTGGGCCTGCAGCTTTCCGGAGAAAACAAGTACCTAACACAAATGAGCAGCACACAGATCGGGACATCAATTATCTGAATTCACTCAAAGGGGAGAGAATCACATTTTGACTGTCACTGTTACATGTCCCCCATTAAACAAATACATGTACCTCACTGTAGCAATGCTTTATGTACTCTGACAGGCAGCCTGCCTCCCCCCCTGAATCACCACTACGGACAAAGATGACCAACCTCTTTAAAAATAGACTAGGGCAAGGTAAACCTGAGACAAAGGAGACTTTAGGGTCAACAAAACCTAACTGGCAGACGCAAAAACCTGATATTACAATCCATGAACCTCATCTGTTAATGTTAGAGCGCAGCGGGTACATCACAGGTGGGGACCATCGCGCCTTCAGGTTGTATATGACCAGGTAGTTCAATCCAACCCACGAGGCAATTCATGAAATGGGGAAAAAAGGTCATGGCAGAATTTAATTTAAAAATAAGAAAATAGTAGACGGACCTTCGAGGTGATCCTGCCTGGCTGTGGGACTGTAGGTCAAGGTAAATGAAACACATGGCTATTATGTGTTACAGCAACAGGACAAAAAAAAAATACTCAATGCAGGAGTAAAATCTAACATTTTAAAGGAAAATAAATGTTAGTTAGAAAACAATCTGAAGTGCCAGGTTTGTGGAGTAAAAACTAGTGATCAACAACAGACAGAACAATCCTTCAACCACTAAATGCTGTGGTTCTGCACTCCACAGGGGACGAGACAAACTAAAGCACAGCAGTGATTATCCTGAAGGTAACCGCATACTCAAGTTATCTGACATTTAAGCCCCCCCCCAAAAAAAGGAACGTTAAACATAAATGACAAATTCTGGAGTCCTTATTCAAGTGTCCTACAGAATCTGTCTTTTGAAATGTAAAGCCGCTACGATCCTTTTCTAGTGGTTCGAGTGCCAGTGGTATCCAAATCTCTTAATAAGACATCAGTGTTTCCTGAGGAGTATAAGAATCGCGTGACAAGTCCATCAAACCCCCCTCCCCCACCCCCAGCGAGGGATTTGGTAGCCCTTCATTTCTTTAAAGCTCACCCACCATCCAAGACTGATTCACCAGAAGGAGAAAAAACTGTTAACATGAAACACTGGTAATCCTGTCGTATCATAGAGCGCAGATACTTACGCTGCTATGATATCTTCTTCCTCTGGTTGTCCTGTCAGTCTGTGTGTACAGGCTAACATACATCAGAAACTTGGAATTTAATGATAATACCACACAACAATGCTACAATATGCCATTGTTTAGCTCCTTTTATCGACTGAACAAATAGATAACATCATCAACTACATTCCTTTGATAAGTGCCATTTAGTTTTGCTCAAGAATAAAACTTCAATTCCAACTGGAAGGTAATTCTTCATAACAGGCAACTATCGGAGCATAAAAACACAAAATGCCTCAGCTGTGTTCGCCTGAACTCTATACTCTCATTATCTAAAAATCTCTTTCATTAAGAGAAGTCAAGGATAAGTCCCCCCTCTACAGTTTAAACACCATTTCACAACTTCTCTAAGTCAATTACAAACACCATGGTGCAATCATCGCAATTTGGCTTTCATTTTAAATCTGAGTGACTTGATTGTGGGATGAGCATTAAGACATTTTTCCTCTGAAAATTAATAAAAATTCATAAAGGTTGTGACCCGACTTTCCTACTTTTACCCGCCCATACATTTCTTCAGACGCCGAACTGGCAGATGTGATAACAAAGTCCTTCTATATTCATAAGAGATTCTTTAAAGCCCCTCTACCACACTCAATCCCTTAACAAAAATTTTTACTTGGGATTCAACTAAAGAAACAACGTTACTTGCAAAAACACCAGGGTGAGAGGTCCCCCCCTTTATCTTCAATCCTATATTAACTTGGCCTCTTATGGCTTAAATCCACAATCAGGGATCAGTGAAAAGGCTGGAGCCCAGTAGGGTGCCTTAAGAGCCCAGCTGTCTGAACGGATGAAAGGCAGGGGCTGCTTGGGATTGCTGGTGCAGGGGACCTTATGAGGACAGTGGTAATGTGACAGGCTGTGATTATGCAGCCATTTATTTCAGGGACCACTCATGCGCAGACGTCCCTGGAGTAACACAACAGAACAGGGACACTGGAGAATGCCAGTTTGTTTTGCTGCAGGCTTAAGCTTTCCTCAATTTGGGAAGAGAGCTTAAGATGCTTTGTGGTGGATTTATCAGTTTTAAATGAGTAACAGACAGTATTCCACAGAAAAGGGCAGTAAAACCACACATCACAGACATAAACAGAAAGGGTATTTGTGTGCTTTCTAAATGTCTACCACTTTACAAATTAATGTTAGCGGCAAGCCTTAAATCAGTTAAATAAATCAGAATCAATAATCCAACCATGATTTTTTCATTTCCAGAACTTTTCCTGCCAGTTCTTTGGTAAATTGTCCAAAAAATGTCAAAATAAGCCAGTGAGAGAATACAGCAGAAAAATGTCCTGAGAATTCACAGCAGACGTGGGCGTGTTGGAGACGTTTCTAACACACGGCAGACAGGAGGCCAGGAGAATATAAATATATCTCGGGGTAAAAAAAAGACATGCCAGACACATAGAATGGCAAAAAATGTAAAATTTGAGAGCATACAGTGATGATAAGGGCCGATACCAGAATAAACAAAAACATTTCCAGTGTACAAGACCTGAGTCCAGTTCTGCCTCCTGCATGCTCTTCACCTACAGTTCCTGCTGTGTTCTTAAAGTGTGAACCCAAGAAATGTGGAAATGGCTTGCATTATTTACAAACGGAGGATAGAATTCCTCAATAGTTCCACGTATATACATAAAATCGGAGTAATAATTATAAACATGTAACAGTTCCATTTGTCCAATCTATTAGTAAGAGGCTTTAATTTCAGGGGGAAATGTTTTTGTTTTTTTTTGGCGGGGGGAAAATGGCATTGAAAGAGCGATGGTATCCAGACAGCATGGAGGGTTAACAGGTTGATGGCTCCAGCCTTTTGTCTCATACTGTGAGCAGGCATACATTCTGACCACATACAATCAGGTGCACGCACACACACACACACACACACACACACACACACACACACACACACTGATAGGCTTGGATAACCAAGCCCCATACTGTGCTGAGCCATGCATTCATACCCACTTTCAAGAGCAGATGTGACAGGTTGTTTGTGAGGAGAATGCAGTGACACGCACACACACACACACAGACACACAAACACTGTGTATATAAAGCATCAGAATGCACATATAAATGTGGTATAGGATGGAATAATACAATAACTCACTGAATATATGAACTGAAGAAGTCCACTGATGTTCAGACATGGGCTGAAGTATGAATCCCAACAACAGATGCTGTGCTGGTCCCCTAATTATCTCTACCAGCGATACCATCAGACTGCATGTGAATGTTCCGTGCTTCAAGGCGTATTTCAACATAGTGTGGAGGACATTAGCTCAAAGCATGTCTATGATTTTCTATGATTTGCGCCGACGTGGATTCTAGTTATAGACACACAGTATGTTAGGAGGGTTTATGGCTCTTCAACTCACAGCAGTGAAGGACCAATCTTTAACAGACGACATCTCAATTAAACCTGTCAGTAAGTAGACCTCACCCAAATTATTTGGATCTGAACTGAAGTTCACAAACATTCATAACAGTTAATTAAGTTTGCCTGACTATTTAATTACTTAGTAAAGGGAAGAGAAACCAGTTGAGTTTCCATGTGATCTTGCTAACAAACAAGAACGCCACACTCTTGGCAGAGGTAATTCATTCTGAAGAGCATTTTTCTTGATTTTCCTCCCCACAGCAACTTTAATGGCTTGTTCAGACAGTGCAAAGATTCCCCTGTTCGACTGCTGCTCTGTGCAATGTCCATATTAATGTTCTGTCCCGCTGGTGAGCGGATAATAGCATAATAACCTCTGACTTGAAACTCCATTACTAGAGCCGTATAAAAGACTGGCTGCAGAAATGAGAGGACATTATATCTGGTCTTTTAAATCCGACGGAAGCTGATAAACGTCAAGTCTGTTAGGAGCAGGGATTTTAACATTATTAGCCTTTCATCACATTACATACATCCCTTCTGATGCCTGCTTTGCCTATCACCTGTTCTGATAAACAAGCTTAAAACAGGTAAGACTCTTACTTCACTTTCAGATGTGCTTGCACAGAATTAGGCCCGACTGTTTGTTGTCATAGGGTTTAAGCAGATACACAACAAGCACAATCCAGCCTGACAGCAGCTAAATGATTTTAAACGGATAAGTCTGTTTGGTCTGGAATGCAGGATCCTAACCTGATTATTATAGAAGTATTGTTCATGGTGCATGTTAACGTGAATTACATCAGAGCTGGAGTTGGATAAAGAGGATGTAACATTGTGGAGGGGAACGTTCAGCACTGTGGTCAGGTGAATAATCTGCCTTCATTGTCACGGTTAGCTGCATCCTGAGCAGCGAGTCTAACCAACACTCTAACAAGGCTGTTTAATGTAGTTTAGTGAATAATATGTTTCACAGATGTTATTTCAAACAAGATTAATTATGATATATCAGCATTATCAGATGTCAAATGACAGCCGAAAATTAAATAACCAAATTAAGTAACCACTATGATTTCTAAACAAGTATTAAACAAAGGTTGTAGGTTTGAAACTATACACAGAAAATTGTAATGAACAAATGTGACAAAGCTTATTTAAGTGTTATTCTACCAATGCATAGGTGTCATACCAACATCTATTGGACATTTGTTACATTGGTACTGACGAAATGTATATCCTAATAATCATTGTTGTTTTATTGTCCAGGCCTAAATGCAACTCTACAGAGGCAGCTAAGGCCCTGGCATGGTTGTCATACATCCCTGAGCTCAGAGGCCAACACATCATCACACCTGAATTCAGCTATACTCTGTAACCCCTCTGCGCATTTATTTTAAATTTTATTTTCCCCTCTTGTCAGTGTGTGCCACTGCGTCTCTCCCACTCCGTACTAAAATCGTTGTGTCTGCAAAGACCCCCAAATGTAGGCCAATGCCCCGCAGAACTGACGGATTAAATGCCAATCCCTAAATTGTAAGGAAACCAGCCTGAGGCAGCATGCTGTGTGTGTGTGTTAAAAAACTGCCTTTGGTAAACATCTCTAAAAGGTCACTGCAGATTCCAGATTGTTTACACTGTACCTTGCTGTCATGTCCTGATGAAAAGGAAACACTCGTGGCATTAATGTCAGTCACTTTAACTGTCAGTTCATTTAGAACTACATGTTGTGGGCCCAAATGGCTCCTTGCATTGTAAGTACTGTAAAAAGGAAACACTCCAGACCACACAGCAATGTCAGACTTTTGACTGATTCCTACAAGAAGAAACCAGACAAACGAGCAGCGTTTATGGTTTTCTGAGGCCAATCTCCAATCCATAATTAATGGAGCGGCTCCCTTTTCGCCATTTGAATGTTCTATAATCTGACAGATTGCAGCCTCAGCTCCCTCCATATCTGGTGCTCTGGTGTGCTTTCTGTCACAGGGTGAAAAATTAGGGCTGTGGAATAACATATGCAAATTTGGTTTCAGGGCGGATTTCCCCTGTAATGGTTTTATTTGCCAAACATGACCTTTGCCTCTGGTAAATATGTGGTCGGGAATCAATGACATAAAATCACTTGCCCCCCAGATGCTGGGTTAGGCTGCAATGCATTTCACCACCTGTAACTCCAGTATAAATGTGTCTTACACCATTAGGTCCAGTGACTCTCCCTGTTTCATTATGATGAAAAAAGGTTAAGATCGATCCTTCCAATGTTCCTTTTTTTAAAATTTCCACCATACTAACTGGATAGTGAGAGCATATCTGGGGTTCACATGCTCTGGGGGGCTGAGTCAGACCGAACCCTCAGAGCATGCATGAGACCCACCTAATTACAACTATTCAACTCCAACATTCTATATAATATAATGAGTGTGAGCAGGGATGACTAAGAATCAGACTAGACATGTCTAAAACTAATATATATATATATATCCAAGACATTTAAAAGGCCAATAAAGATTTGTTGTGATCTTTCATGCATAACAGTTTTAAAAAGAAACATTTTATGGATATAACAATTACAATTTACACTAACAAAGAAGCTGTGCTCCTCAGATATGATCACAAACAATTTTTGACTTGAGTTTCATCTTGACATGAGACGTGAGCTATGACCTGTATGAAAAGCATCAAACTTTTCACACAATACTTCCACTGCACTCTTGGCAACATGCAATCTACAATCAGTGGCCTTAAATTTAGAAAGAAACTTCTGCCAAGAGGACTGTAAATCGACAATAGACTGTCCTACAGCCAGCGGGCATAATACATATTCACCACCCAGCCTACACATCTGTTATAAATACTCAGTATAAGAACAGCACACAACACTCTGGCCTCTTTCCAACAGTTCATTCTGTGCTGTGCGTCCCTATTCAATTAACATTAATGATTTTTCTTTCTTATGCTTGGTTCATGAATATTAAAACTGTATTGAAATGAATGTAAATATAATGTGGGAATTGGCGTATTTTGAAAATAGAAGTACAGAACTCCGAGTTGGCTTCTAATTCGCTAAGCATACATTCCCTTGATCATACAAATTAGTAGAGACAGCCAAGTGTGGAAATTCAACACACAAAAGCACACACACACACACACACACATCTGAAAACACAGAGCAGTTTAATTACATGCTGTTGAGCAACTGTTTCTGTAATGCATTCCGCGCTCATTGATTTGAGAGGTCCCTGACACTGAATTACGTTATAGATTTCAGCATTTTAAACACAGGCACACATACACCCCCAAATATACATACTGATTGACTTTTTAGCATTCAGAAGCTGCACTATTAGCAGTTTAGGCCACTTACTTAGTAGGAGTGAATGCCATCACTCTACAGAGCGAAAGCTGTGTGATGTGACCAGTATGTCATATCACAATAGAAGCAGTTTGATATACAGATATCGAAGCGCTGGACTAGAAAAAAATAGAATATATAATCATGTTTCTTACAATGCATAATGTTTGTGTCATTATCTTGCACAGCACTTAAACACTTAAGCCTCAACTGTGCAATATTCAATGTGCTCAATTCATCTGTCTGTGCAATGTCAACCAATTCATTCACTGAATATAGTCTCACAGAGCATAACATATCTTCCTGTAGTTCATATATCTCTATTTGTCTTTTTTATAATATTCACACACTTACACTCAAGTATTGCTTGTTACTTATCACCAACAGATGTCATTTTGACCCTTGCTGCTGTAATACTGAAATTGTCCTCATTGTCCGAATATGAAAGGATTATCTTATCTTACCACTGAATTCTCTAGGTTTGGCTTTACACCACTAAACCATTTGTCCTGAATGTAAATAGACTTTTATCATCTTACTGACCAATTTTGATACAAGGGGCAAATTCACAGAGATACAAATTCAAACAGTACGTCTCGAACCACGACAAAGCCCACTGTACCACAAAGCTGAAACCCTTTACTCTACTGCTTCACCCTAGACCAAGGATAAGATTAGTTTTTCATGAATATATTCTAGATAACTGACGAATATAATGAAATCTGTGTATGCATTGGCATTTCTTGTGAAAGAATATCTATGAAGCACATGCTGCTTATGTTGTGTCAGTAACAGAGACAGAGGTGGATGTACACGAGGGCAGATGGCTCTTGAGGTTCAAACATAATCTGTGAAAGTTCAATCCAACAGACAGAAAAACTTTCCTTAAAAGAGAAACCTATTCTCACTTTAAAATTTACTTACGCTGATGTGCTTAGTTCTCACATAAACGGCATCAGCACATATGTTCAAACACACACACACAAAATACTTTCACATAAGCTGCCTGGGCATCCATCCACCTGACTAACCCCATACACACACAACTGTTTTTCCCACACACTTGGCATGGATGCCAACTAAGCCCCAGTCCTCCAGAAGTAATAAACTGTCTTTTCACTGCGTCTCTTGAAACCATGATAGACGACGGCTGAAAGCCCCTGTGCCTCTATTTCAAACCCCTCAACTCATTTGCTAAGACACAGTCGCTTCTGTGACCATGCATGTGTGTGTGTGTTACATGTACATAATGTCACGCACACCGGCGCCATGGGAGACAATTTGTTTTACACACTAATGTACACACACAAGTAATTTGGGAATGAAGGACAAACGGGCCTACAAAGGGTTTTTAACATGAACAGGACACACGTTAATTCTGTGAGGAAACAGTAAGAACAATCTTATCTTTTAATTTCACAGGTCAGTGTTGAAACACAAAATAAAAGTAATAAACTGCGATAAATCCCAAACCACCGGGAAGAGAGTTAATACTAGCTGTCATTTAAGATGGATATTTCATTAAACTGGAAACCACAAAAGTGTTTCCTGCCCTCCTTGCTGGGATACATTATTAAAAAAAAACCTCCAACATCGAGGGAGGTCTCCTCCAACATTAACTTTAAGCTGTGACAAATATAACCGGATCACTAATGATGTCTTTTTTATAGACAAGTGTGTACAGAACAGCAAGCACACAGCTTGATATTTTAGCTGCGTAACGGCCTCCAATTACCTCAGATAGAGTGAAAAATAGAGTGAGAGAGGGGAGACATGTACTAAGGCATATTAACAGATGCTTTTTAAGGTTAAAACATCCCCCTGATCCCATATCCCCTAATTTCTCTGTCTCCATCATGAGAGGCAGGAAAAACTTTTAATCACTGTGCATGTGTGTGTATGCTTTCCTGTGAATAGAGCATAAATTGCATTAGCATTACAGCTGGGTGATTTCCAGTCAAAGGGAAACTCTGGCATCAACAAGGACGACATTTCCTAAGTCTTGCAGTGTGTTATTATTTCGTGCATTTCAATTGAAAATGTCTGCATGAGAATTGGCATGACAGAAAGAGAGGACAGACAGGATGATTGCACCGATCGAGACGGCCAAGTGAAATCGTTCACCCTTGAAACTGCGATATTGTCTCATGATAACTTCTATGGTGACAGACTGCTTCTTTTTGCATTTAGCCACAATGCTAATTGTCTATAAAGACAGCCAATCAAAAAGCCCTTCATTTGTCCATTCAAACTTGTCCTGTTGCAAAACAAACAAAACTCTCGGCAGACAGAAAGTGGAACTAGTTTTCTCTTAGTCAGCGCTAAAAACAGCTCATGTTAAGAGTTCTCCCTGCACACATTACTTATTCACTGTGGCCATAAAATGCAAAAAAAAAAGAAAAAAGGAAAAGAATTATATAACCTCCTCAAAAGCCACAATAACACATTTAGATTTTGTTCAGCATTACCAACTGACTGTCAATGCATTAACATAGAGACAATGAGAAGATCACATTAATGCTGTTTGAATAAGAAAGTGACTAAAAAAATGAGCGGCTATTAATTAAGCTCTTCTTTATCGCACGAGTGGGGAGTTTTAAATTATGAACGGTAAATATATAAACAGTCAATATATTCAGAACATATTCACTGAAGGGAAGCTTAAAGCGAACATAACCCTGGTTTTACGCAGAGCATTACCGTGTTACTCAAACACTTACTTTCTCTCACTAACACATGCCTGCCAGGTGTGAGTGTGTGCATGTGTGTATTCGCCCTGACAGAGGGAGATTAATCAAAATGTAAAACAGTTTCTGGCTTAATTTCTCTGTGTCTATGCAAATGCCTGCCTCTCTCTGTGTATCGACAGTGAGTGAGATCAGTAGAACAGTGAGTAGGTGGAAACTGATGCAAGGCAAAGTGCATTTTGCGTAACAAAACCTGAATGGAAAGAACACAAACGCTAAAAAGCCACAATGTTTGTTTTTATTTTGCTTTTGCGATGAGGGAAATGTTGGTGTAGACCGAGTCACTTCTGAAACCTTAGTCATACTATATGCTGCTGAACGGGCTCATATTTTACACCTTTATTTATTAATGGGTTTGGAATATGAAATTCATCTCCCGCTTAATTTCCAAATATATATTTGCCAGAATTATATATTTTCATACAAATTGACATGGAAACTATTTCATCCTGGTTGTGAACAGGATTTTGTGGAAAGAACGAATGAAGAATGTTTTGGGGTTTTTTTTCCTTTTCCTTATCCCAAGAACCCAAACAGTCTTGCTTGATTTTTTTGGCCAAAACATGTTTTAATTATTTGAATTAGCCGTGTTTGTGTCTTCTATTTTAAACTAGAAGATACTAAAGTAAAACTCATTTTAATGACATAAAATAGAACATAGAGAGCATTACTTGATTGAATTTCTGAAGTGGTCCTCTGCCGGGTTCTTCACAGTGCAGCTGTTCAACAACCACAGGTCTGCTTCTGTCGGGTCGTCTACAGGAAGAGAGAAAGTTTGTTTTCATGAAACATTCACAAGCATAACTTTGTATAGAAAAATAACAAGGTGAATATATATAGATAATTAATGACCACTCAGTCACAACTGATCAAAAATAGCACAAGTACGAAAAAAGCAGAAATATTTAATTGGTTTCAGCACACAGTGGGTCAACGCTCGCTCACTTTCATTTTCAACTCTTCTATTTCATGCTGTGACAAAAAAAATGTCTCCTTCACACAGAATGATCTTTTAAGGGTTTTACAATTTCTAAAGGTCTCTAGAGATTTCAAGGTATGATTTAGAAACGCAGTAATCGCTTTTTCTTCTTATTTAATTACTTTAATTCCACCTGTATTTGTCTGTGTCGTTGATTCCACTCTGGCTCCCTGCCACTAATCAAGAATGTTGAAGTTGGGTTTCTGAAGGCCAGAAGAAAAGAGACGAGAATTGATTTAATTTTGAGTTTTTGTGGGCAGTTTCTCTGAAAGGCTGTGAATAGCTTTGTATGTTTCTGTCAAAATGAATGTAATGATACATATGCACACGTCTACACAGTAGCTGTGAGCACAGAATACATTCTTCCTGTATCATAGCTTAATGTCCAATCATAACCCACATTTATATATTATTTATATTTATATATTCATATAAATTAATAGTGACTTAGCCTCTAGACAACATTTAAAGGATATGATGATTGGCCAAAATGTCCACAATAGAATGAATAGAATAAACTAAAATTGAATCAAGATGTGTACACATGCTCAAGCGCACACACACATCTGTGTGTTGCTCCATGCAGCTAAGCTGCTACTCAAGGCGACGGTGGCAGGGTTTGCATGGCACTGCCAGGAGAGGCGTCACACACACGCACGCACACGCACACACACACACACACACACATACACATACACACATATACTCGAGGGGATATGGCATGGCAGGGGTGGGGAGCTAGAAGCTCGCTCCTTTACGCTACATTGAACCAGGTATTTCACTTAGAATCAGCTTCCCAGCTTCAGTCAAGCGTACACACAAACACACAGTATTTCCTGCATTAATTAATTTGATACACACGCACAGTGCTTTTCACACAGCAGGTCCCAGGATGCAGAGAAAGCAAAGATTACCAACACACCACAATTTGCCTTCGGTCAAGTCTGATATTGAAGCCTTCACTTTTAGCAACACACAAACACACACACACAGTTGCTTTTGGCTTCAGGATAACTGGATTTTCAGGCATTCTATTTATAGAAGTTACAATTTCCTGCAAAACACATGACACAACACGATCAACAAAACAAACCCAAACCCATGATTTGTGTCCTGCTGATGTGACTCATGTTGTTTTAGTGCTTTCTAAGACATGCAGCTGTACTTTTTTTAATTTTATGAGACATCATTAAGTCGAACTTACAGCCCGGTGCAGTCATCTAAAACACCCTAAGGCCCAAACTGCTGTGTTGAATCATTAAAACATGAAATATAACCCTGATATCCTTAAAAGTTCTTTAAAAGTATCAAAGCATTGTAAATCAAAAGATGTGGACTGAATTGTATATTCTCTTTCAGATTTGGCCAAGATGGTTGAAACAGGATTTTAATTATCATTTGAAGACACCTTCATTATCATTCCATAGGTTTAATTATTGCATAGTATACGTGCAGATCAGAAAGCTAATGTACTTCGTAGGGTTACAGGTAGAGTAAGGGGCGAAAGGAAATACAGTGTTAATAAGGGTCCCAACAAAGATACCATGAACTACAGCACTGGGTGAGAGAGAGCAGAGAGAGAATGAGAATAAGCTGGCTATTACGTGTACCTTCATTTATCTAGGCAACACACACACACACACGTTAACACAGGAATAGTGGGAGTGATCTCAGCTGTGTGGTTGCTGTCTCCTTTGTGTCCTGAGGGAGGATTTCCAGACCGACAATAACAACTTCTCCATCAATTTAACACACACACACACACACACACACACACACACACACACACACACACACACACACACACACACACACACACACACACACACACACACACACACACACACACACACACACACACACACACACACACACACACACACACACACACACACACACACACACACACACACACACCTTTCTAGCAGAGCAAATTTGACTGGGGTGAGATGGTGTGCCAGCTACAACCTTTACAAAATTCCTCATCACCCTTGATTCCATGGAAATTGGAAATTAATAGTAATGGTACTTATGGGTGGTAGGACATTTAAATATGAGTCATAAGCTGTAACTCTGCAGAACAGTGCGGCACATTTCTGAGACTCAGGAACAGTGTTCAGTTTACTACAATGACCTGTATGGTGTATTTACATTTAAATGTTCTACATAAAGATAAGAGATCACTTTTATATTAAATGGATTTTTTTTTATCATTGTCAAAGATTTTTTGATATCATTGAATATTTATGAATTATACGTTATCAATTTAACAACACAGATATAGAGGCGACGTACAGATTCTTTTTTCTGGGAACTTGGCCAACTACGATATGAAATACACAGTGAACAAAACAGATGAGCTGTTGGTGCAGAAGGATTGTTCACATTTACAACATTCTTCACTCTGTGAGAGTTTATCTCAAGTGAGGAAACCATAACATCACACACCGTATCTTGACCACGTGGAGACTATGTTGCTGAAATATCAGTCCCAACGTGTGCGTTTCAGTGTGGGAAAGCACCTGAAGACACCCTTCAGTGACTCAGCATTGTGCAGGCCATAAATTCAATCCACACAGTGACAAGGCTGCTGTTGGGAAATCTCTGAAAAGTCTGATTTGAATAACATTTGCATATGTATCATATTGCAGCCAATGGCAAGAGAGGGTTTTGTTTAAGTCCATCATCATAGACATCTGGCAATTATGTGATTGGTCGTTGAGACAACATGTGCCCGGGCTGTAGCTTTATCTTCTATCTGATAAAGACAAGGCCCGAAGGGGAGGGTGGGGGTGGGGGCACCTGGGTTTGTGTGTGAGTTTGGACATGCAGAACCAATGCAGCTGTGCTGGTGTGCATCTGTGTCAGCAAAAAGTCAAGAGGTGATAGAAATGAAGAGTGTGAAAAGGTGGGAACATTCCTACAATAACTCACAGTGCTGTAATAGTTCTATGTTCTTCTATAAACACCTACAGATGTCTCATGGGGTACACCCCCACCAAAAAAATATGATATGATAACAGTGTCAGATAATACTGTTAATAAAGATATCTGAGCCTTAAAGAATCTAAAAATCTTATGTATTGTTTTATTTTTCAAGATTAAGATGTGGATTCCTCTATCCTCTGTTTGATAGCTGCAGGATGAAGCAGAAAGCACTGAATCAATTTGATTAAAACTCGGTGGTATGGTGGGGGATAGAACGAAGGACGAACACATCAACTTTTCAAGTATGCATTAGAAAAGGGGTGGATTAAAAGTGCTCTACCTTTGATTAACAAACAAGGCTCCTTAAAAATTTTAACACAAAATTCTTGCTTTGTTGGGCCTTGGCAGAGGAATCTGCTTCATTGTGTGCCAATCAGGTTGAATAGTGGGAAAGTACAGAGAGTTTCACCCAGACATATCTCTCTCTCTCACGCACTCACTCTCTCGCACACACACAGCACTTGTTCACTCAGTCTGCAGCCCAGGGGTCTGTTTTATATTTTATTCAATATAAGAAATGTATTCCATCTCACCCCCAAATAAATTATTTTGTGTGTATTTGAGTTTCCCCTCCAATACTCTCAAACAGTTGACCCCACTACCCCCACACATGCGAGTAAATTGACCTTTTGTGTGTGTGTGTGTCTGTGTCAATTCATAAGGAGGTAAACTATGTGTGTATGGAGGTGTACCTTAGCTCATCACTTTAAAACATACCCGCTGACTGACTCATGAGTAAATCTAATCCATGAGGTTATTACGCCGTGTCTATCTGTGCGCGTGCGCGTGTGTTGGAGCTATTCACCCTCAATTCTACCCACAACCAATCCCACAGGCTGGGATACTGAAAAGGCATCGACTGTGTGTGTGTGTGTGTGCGCGCGCGCGCGTGCATGGGTACACACATATGCACAAGGTCATGCATAAAACCGAGAGAGAGGGTTACGGGAGCAGGTGCATCCACCAAATAGGTATGGGTGGGAGTAAGAATCAGATGGAGGCTACTGTATACAAAAAGAGATAAAGCAAAACGAATGAAAGGAACAGAAAGGAACAGACATGGAAGAGGGTCAACCAAAGAGGATTAAAAGGAGAGTAGTGAGTATGAAGTGCAGGCAGCTGATCATCGACACTAACAGGGTTTTAAGGACGACTGAAGACGTGAGCAACAATAAGAAGAAAGAGGAAAAAGGTCCAGAGTGACAAGACAAGCAATGTGAAAGAAATAATATAAACAAAGAAAGACTGAAAAAAGTGAAAGAAATTATATACAAAGAGAAAATGGAAATGAGTGAACGGGAGTTGATAAAAAAGCAGATACAAAGCTAAGTGGGTCTGAAATGCAAGAGGCCTACCCTACTCTGACTAAATACTTGCTTCAATACTTGAACACAACATCCATGTGTCAGGTCTGTGCACTTCCAGGTTTAAATGATACAAACGTTTGCTTTCATGCAGCTCAGTGAAGTGATGTTTTCTGCTGTGTTTGCACATCACGTCTATCGCTAATTTGCCCACAGGTGTGAGCGGCACCCTACAGGGAAGCAGATGAGGCTCAGCTGCACGGTCAGAGCCAAACAGCCAAAATGGGAATAAGGTTAATTTCCCTCAACTCCCATGTACCCACTCAAGGCAGATGTGCTAACTCACAAATGAAGACTGTTAACCAAATTTGCTTCAGTTGTTCACTATTAACAGACAAACAGTTTGCCTTTGACACCATAGTGAGAAAGTTGCAGTTGAAATTAAATTAGGTTGTTGAATATTTGTACAATTCTTGCACTGTTGTGAATATAAAGAATGAAGCCCTGCCACCTGAGGTCCTGAGGCTGCAGTAAATCCAGCTCCAAAAAAAGAGTCTGGTTAATGGACAGATGGATCACACACCACTGGTGACTACAAGGCTATCCCCTGAAAGATATTTATGTGATTCACTCTTCAGCAAGAGGAGTTCTACATCGAAATGGACAATAACTAACCAGGATAAAAAGGTAGAGTTTCCTAAAATCTTTCAACCTTTAAGCTTTTAGAAAACACATCCACTAAATCCAATTTGACCTCTGCACTGAAACAACACTGAATCAACTAACTCCATAAATAGGCTGATTTACAAATCCTTACAGTAACGCATTCAGTAATTGGTGCTGTTATCTAAATAATTAACTACTTCAGTGTTGATATGATTGCAACTCATAATGAAATGGAAATCGTATTTTCTAGCACAGTAGTGCTCCTGTGGTAATTCCTCTACAAACATTTGCTATCTCCCTGACAGGAGAGTACTTAGCATTTTTAGTTCTCACTGATTATCAACCTTCCTGTTTCCATATCTCAGGGAGTCAGAACATGTATGCAGGAAAAAGAGCATTATGGGGACTTTCTTCAAAAACAAACTGGACCTTTTACCACCCTTTAATTGTGACACATCACATCATGGTGATGTGATGTGTCAAACGTTTTTCACTGGAATTTCAAGATTTCCATTTCAATATTAAATCCCCAAACTTTCTCTGATATTCCAACACAAGTTCTACACTTTATATGTTTTATCTTTCCCTGCACAGGACAACAAATCAACCCAACTGAATGTATTTGAACATTGTACAGTCTATCAGTAGCTTCAATCAAATGTGGATTACATTTCCTTTTAACGTTCCACTTTACGAGTGACTTTTATTGAACTTAAACAGAGAAGTGTTTGAGATAAGCAGGTTTCCAGACCACAGAAACAGATCTATGGTATCTCTGACCCCCCTCTGGTCTTCAGCTGTAGTAGATGATATATTAGGGGAAAGGAAAGATGTCTGGCTGTGTGTGTGTATTTGTGAATGTGTGTGTAACTAAGAGAGAGACGAAGCAGACAGCAGCCTTAGGGGTCAATATGATGCTCCTGGTGCTTCACACACAGACCACACCATGACCCACTTTCAATCCCATCCCACAAACACCCCCTCCCATACATTCCTACATGCATGCACGCACAAACACGCACACCCTTGTTATTTCTGCCTTATACCCTCCATCCATTCGACCCTATATCTCAAACACATCATCTTTCCTCCAACATTGCCATCTCTCTCACACACACACCAGGATCCAAGAGTCAGCCCCGCCACCAGTTGCAGCAGCAACACACTCACACGCTCACACACACACACACACACCCACACACCCACACACAGTACAGCTGTGAGGAATCACAGATGTGCTGTTGCTCTGCTCTCACACACACACACACACACACACACACACACACACACACACACACACACACACACACACACACACACACACACACACACACACTCTGACCTTGGGATACAGTGCAGTGGTGGTTTACAGGGGTAAGCATGATGGGGCAAAGGGTGGCTTTGGGGTGAATAGATACACTTGACTGAGCTAACAAGCCCCGCATGGCCTTCCTGGCTGACCAGACAGCTGCATGCCAGGCTAACTGGCCGGGAGGACAGGTGGGCTGGAGGGCAGGGCGGGGCACTGACCCAACTCCACAGTGTTGTGTATAACAATGTCCGGGACGAAGATCTGTGTCATGGAAGTAAGATCGTCAAGGACATATCAGGGTCCAATAAAATTCCTTGAGGCTAAGCAAGACTGACAGTGGAGTAGAGCTTTTACCAAGGTACAATGGCATATACAAGAACTGCATGGAATGAAACAAAGGATTTATAATAATGATAATATTTTGGTGCTAAATAAAAACAGGGTGTTCAATATAGAAACAGTTAACGCCATTTAGGAAAATGGCATTGCTGCCAGTGGATGGTGCAAATAAAAAGTCCAGAGTAAGTTTGAGTTTGTTTAACGTATTTATGACTACATTTATTCGCGTATCACAAAAATCATTGATAGTATGGATGTGGTCACACAGATTAATCTTTAATCTTAACCTTTACCTCCTTCTCACCCCCAGTCTCTGCAAGCGAAGGGGCAAATGAAACATTCTCTTCTTTCTGGCAGAGGAAAATCAAACAGTTGCATCGTCTCGAGGTGAAGAACTCAGACCTGCAATATTCACTTAGCATTCATGTATGTGTGACCAGGCACTAAGAAAGAAATGATCTTTTGCCAAGTCTGAATTGCTCAAACAAAATCCACCCATAAAAATGACTGAACTAAGTCAAAGCAGTAAATCAGCTGCAGGCCGTCACAACGTTAAAGGAATAAGAGTCTGCGATATACGACTGAAGGGCATCTCCAATTCCATTTTTGCTGGTGTTAAACTGAAAAAAGGGGTCAAATACATTCAACAGGGTTGTATTTGTACTCTTGATTATTCGATTTTGTTGTGACATGCAAGTCATCGCCCATCTCAATGGCTGCCATCTCTTATTCCTGTGTGATTGCACACAGCAGATTGGCATGCACTTAATGCACCTACCAATGTGAGCACATGTAACCATCTCGATAACAGAGAACACTGGCCATCACTTCAGACCAGGATTTGGTTGATAAAAGTGACTTTCCACTGCCTCAAGATAGTATGTGCCAGCGATGTGCCTGGCATCACCTTATCTTAAGAGCTGATGCCCAGATGGGCACAAGTGCATTTGCTATTTAAGCCATGAGGCCACTCGATAGAAAAATAACAACTGATGGGGCTCTGAGGGTGCAATGTGAGAATTTATAACCATAACCAAGTCTCTATTAGGATGACTCATAAAGGGCAAATACAGCTACAAATACAGCTACACACACACACACACACACACACACACACACACACACACACACACACACACACACACACACACACAAGGCCACTCGATAGAAAAATAACAACTGATGGGGCTCTGAGGGTGCAATGTGAGAATTTATAACCATAACCACGTCTCTATTAGGATGACTCATAAAGGGCAAATACAGCTACACACACACACACACACACACACACACACACACACACACACACACACACACACACACACACACACACACACACACACACACACACACACACACACACAGTCATATTCCCAAAGCATGATGTGAAAGTGGGTGAGGCATGACAAGTTAGAACAACAAGACAGAGTCCCAGTTGACAACATTTCTGTCTAAAAGGTTCCCTCTCCTCAGGGAGTCTGTGTGCGTGCGTGCGTGTGTGCGTGCGTACCCATTTGCCTCTCTGACGTGGCACATTTTGAATGGGCCATGGAGAACTTAAGAATTTCACCTCCTATCACGTTTTACAAGGAAGTGCTCACACACACACACACACACACACGGAGGGCTTGGGGTTTTGGTGGTTGGTCGATGTGTCAAGCAGGATGAGAAACCGCTCAGCCATGGATGATAAAGCAATCAACTGTCATTAAGGGAACACTGACTGCAGCTTTAAATACACGATCCACAGACAAAAGAGTACAGCTATTGTCAACACACACACACACACACACACACCTGTCACTGGTAGAAAACCATATTGACAGATAATATTCACACATTTCCAATAATTATATGTGTCCTAATATCACCCCTTATTTTTTTAGACAAAATGCACGTAAAGAATAAACACATCATGTGTTGACAGTTAAAACAATTATTTCTTCAATCACAATGTTGTGCAATTGTTTTGATTAACAGCTAATCACGACTGCAGTTTGTCCAACTTGAGCAGTTCCACTCCTAAAACATGATGTAAACATGTTTCAAAATCAAACCTAATAATCAGCAGATTATTCCACATCCTGGACTAAACTAAATTTGCGCATTTATCAGTTTACAAGAGAGCAGCAAACAACCACAACACGACACGAACAAAAAACAAGCACTGAAGTAAAAACACATCTTTCTTTCTCATCGGCAGTTAATCTTCTGATGTAACTGCAGAGCAACACCAGCGCAGAACTGGAGCTGAATGCACCGAATGACCCACTATTCGAACAGATTTACTGCAACTGGAGTTTGAACTGTTGGAACTCTACCCATTCATCCACTGTTGGTCCCGCTGTTGCTATTTCCTTTATTTGATTTCATATTGAATTCATCATACCTGATGTCAATCATTTAGGTTGGCTGGGAGCAGTATGTTTAACAGGATTTTTTTCAATAATAAAAACATGTCTTTAGACTCCATCTAGTACAATCACTGAAAACAATCAGCATTCACTCCGACAACGCATGCAATAATGGACACATTCTCTGTCTGCTAAATACATTTCTTTTTCAACCCTAAAAGCTGGTTCACAACCAAAATTGTACAAAACATTTATCAAGCTGCTTTTGAAATCCAAGTTTGAGCCAATATTTCCTGGAAGAAAATATTCAAGTTTATTAAAATATGTCCATTATATAGTCCTCAAAGAGCTTAAACATATGCTAAATTAATACAGACGTAAGTCCAAAATTGAGAAGACATTTTCTGAGCTGTCATTCTTTTACATTTCCCCTCTTTTCTCTTTCTCTCACCAAACATACCAGACTGCAGTCATCTCAGAGTTACTGGGGGCCTTGACAACACCTATCCCATACATCAGCTTAGTTAAGTGGCAGAAATTGTGCATCATACCCTCTCTTCCCAAAGACAGAAGGGTATGGGTGTGTGTGTGCCGCTGTGCAATGGTGTGTGCTAAGAAGCGGGGAGTGTATGCCAAGTTGAGCACAGCAGGAGCCCACCATAGCACTCACACCAACAGTTTGACAACATCTTAGAAACATCTATTCACTCGGGATTTATCTCCTGTCTTTAACAACTGTGAGTCCATTTCTGCTGGAGAGGCAGAGTCAGTCTGACAGATAAAGTCAGAGAGAAACAGAATAGAAGAAGAATGGAGGACTGAGAGGGGTGAAAGGAAGAAAGAACTGTAAATGGAGGATGAGCAGAAGGTGGAAAAGATAAAATAAGGGGAAACAAAGAGTTAAGGAGTTGCCTCTGGAGCCCGGGCTGCAGAAAAGAAAAGGTAGGTACAGAAGAGAAAATGATAAAAATGCAAAGGGTTAGACAGAAGGAGAACAAAATAACAAGGGTCCGCAAAGGAGAGTCCTAGCATTAGAAGATTAAGTGGGGGTATCTCAGTGAAAAATAGCAGGCAAGCTCAGCTGAAAGTGGAGCAGGAATGATGAATGCTGTGAGACAAGCCAGCCGCTAATTTGGATGGTAGAAGTTTGCCTCAACAGGGCAAGAGGCTGGATTCAATCTGTCTCTCTTATATCTGATCGTGGACACCCCGTGGGTGCACCTGGGTCCAGACACGGGCCCCACTGCAAAGCTAAAAATAGTAGAAACAACTAGTGAACTGGTAATCCAAACAGCTAATTACATATCTGCCAACACTGAGCAACAATAAAACAGATTCCCCTTTGAGCAGAGTGTGTGTGTGTGTGTGTGTGTAGGGTACACATGGACCAATGTGCGTAAAACAAAGGAAACTGTGAAAAACGTGTGGCAGTGGTTCGATTGTGATTTTAACTGCCCAGAGTGAGTTATTGAGCTGCATACGCCAAAGAGATGGAGACCAGGACTAAATAGATTTTTGCCATTACGTGTTTCACCTTGCATAGATGGGATGATTTGAAGCCTTGGGTTCATGCAGTAATTGGGGCCAATCACCAGTCTGCAGCTCAGACAGAAAACCATTATGATCATCAGTGCAGGAAAGAAAGATATTTCATACGGCGAGAGAGGGAATATTAGAGTCAAGGGCACAAAGGTCAGTGTTTCTGGAAGAAAGAAGGCCCTGGAAGGTGACTGACTGACAGAGTAATGTACCAGCAATTTCACTTTAACCACACACCTCAGAATGAAACATGACACAATCTCTCACTTTCCAGATGGAGACCAGGATTCACTGTTCTCTCATCATTAGCACAATCTCAAATAGGATTTCACTGAGACTGTTAAGAGAGAGAAAAGTCTGAACTGATTAACTTGAAGTGACACACAATACAGTTTTGTCATGTAGAATAACCTGGATTTCACAAAATGCATTTAATTATATTCAAACCCACAAGGAACTCGTCTGAAACATCCAGTTCAAAACACTTTCTTCTGAAGTCATCAACCAGTATATCCATGATAAATTACAGACAATTTCCTCCATGAAACAACCAGAGACGATTCAAATATTTGAAAGTGTGACTGGAAATAAACAATTATTCTTCTTTCCTTGTGTAAACTGATACACGTACAAAATGGTCATTTTTCAAGACCACTTCTTCAACCAGCAGGCATGTGATCATGTGGCTGTGCTCATGCGCTCTTCTCCAAGCCAACTGTCAGAATCATGCACGCCATGGTAACCACAGTCAGTTCCCTATTTCACAACAATAACAGACTCCGCAAATATTGACACACTATTTCTCTGACATTACAAATGTGATTATATTTGCTGTTTGCCCTAGGAGATGGCAGTTTATATTCAATGAGGTGTGTGTGTACATGTTGAATGTTAAATTAAGGCCATGGGAAGAACACGCATTGTGTACACAAGAGAATGTGTAAGCAGTCTGAGGAATCCAGGAGAGAGAGAGAGAGAGAGAGAGAGAGAGAGAGTTTGCCTGTGTGTGTTCATTCTGCTCCCCGCCTGTCACCTGCAAAGGAGACAAAAGAGGAGGGAAAAAGAGGCAAAGACAGAATAGACACCACCTGTATGTAAAAGCCCACCTGGCACAGGAAGAAAACCACACAAATGAATTGTAACCTGGGGACAGAGCTGACACCTGCCACTGTTGTTACACAATTCCTGACCTCATTGTGCGCTGCCCTAACAACTAGCAGTGAGCATGAAACAGGGAGAGAGTCTGCATGTTGCTGCTCATTACATTACATTATGTCATTTGTGTTGCTGCTGGATTCATTTCTCCATGTTTTCTTCAGTCTGAAAAACAAGTCCAACAAATCCTCTCATGCAACACATGCAGACAGGGAGGCGACAATCTCTGTCCCTCCTGGGTTGGCTTAGTGACTGCTCCAATATGCTATTCCTCTCAGGAGAGTTTCGATTCCCACAGCAAACCTGCCAAGTTAGGCTGAAGACCCCTTTCCTCTGGTCTAAAAGCCATCTAACACTCACTAATACTCACTAATCAGCCTTTGCTCCCAGGTCCAACGACCCACAGACGGCAAGGTGAGAGATCCCCTTCAGTTATGGAATGTGACGCACTTGGGTGAAGAAAAGCAGAGGAAACCTCTGCTGGAAAGGAGAGAGAGGAGTCGGCTGCCTTTTAGTGGGTTTACCTGCTTAAGTCAAGCAAGTAACTTCCAATACCAGTGAGTTGCTGTTTGTTACTTTCCCTGCTTGTTAAGGTGAAAACATTCCCCATGAGCTTGACCCCTCCAGTGTCAGCATGCTGTTCACGATCGGTTCGTCTATCAGCAGGAAAAAAAAGCCTTTTTTGAAGTGGAAAGCATCATCTTTGTTCAGAAGGGTTTGACATGGAGATGAGGAGGTGAGTCACAGACACACAGCACATTCAATAACAGACTGCAAAATAAAACATGAACAAAATACAGAGAAAAGAGTTCTGAATATTCTGGATCAAATAGCGACTTGTATGTCTTGGTAAGATTTGTTAGTCAATGTCATAATATACTGTTTACAGCCTGATGCAATATGGATATGCTTTTATAATAAAGTAGGTGTATTTGTGTATTGACATGAAGAGCTAAACCAAATATTTCACCTTAACCCCAAACGTTCAAACCTCTAGACACCCGTTTGATATTACAGCCAATAAAATGTTCACATATTTATGTTCCACATGTTAAGCGTCCTAATTTGATTAATAGTAATAATTAGACCTTGCTATGCTTCTTTATTTCGGGTTGGAATTGAAACAATTTAGGTCATCTGGCCCCTTATTCCCTAATCCAGGTTGAGGGACATGCAAATCAGATGCAAATATCAGAGGAAAGTGAGAACTAGTTATGGACCCGGGTAATAAATACTGAATTTAGCCTCTTGGCATTCCAAAAACAGCCAGTTGGGGTTCATATGCAAATGATATGCAAATAGCCCAGACGCAGGCAGCTTTTATTTTTCGGATACTGGGAAGATGGGTTTGGGGGGGCTCCTGGTGGCTTCGTAGGCAGAAGCACATTAACATGTCCTTATGATGTTGTGGGTTTGAAGCCAACTCATGTTGCTCTCCCCTGACTCCTGTACTTTTATTTTCACATTCCCACATATCACAAATAGCAGAGGAATGGAGAGAGGGGACAAAGGAGGGGAAAGGAAAGACAGGAGAAAAAACACACAAGGAATTAAAAGAGAGGAGGAAGATGAGAGGGGAATACAAGGAGAATTGGGAGGCACGGCATGTAATTTGTAAAGTAAACCCCAGATACTGTTCACTGCTGATTAGAGGATCAGTGTCAAGATGAAAGAGGAGGAAAAAATACAAAAAACTCTAAAAGTAAGGGATCAAATATGGATGTGGGAAGGAGGCAGGTCACAGAAAGAGAGACAAGAAATAGACAGAAATATGGAGACACTAGAGAGAAAGACAGAAGACGACAACTTTGAGGTGGATGACAAAAAAAAAAAAAAAAAAACACAAGGAAGTTGGAAAGATATCAGTCGCCATGACAGAGAGAATGACACTTATACAAAGATGGCCAGAGACAGACACAAGCTTCTTGGACCACCTCGTTCAAACGGCAATGTCTCTTCACATTACATGCATCACAGGCACGAGCACCCACACACGCACCACCTGCTGTTCCACCATATTAGAAATAATCACGATAATGCTCTTAACGGGAACCCGACGTCGTGCCCTGAACACATCACCTGAGTTCCCTACCTGCAATGTCACCGCATTGAAAACTAACAATGCAAAGCTGTTAATCGCAGGCGCCACCCTTCAACACACACAAACGGCCTCGCTGCTGATGTGATGGCCGTGAAAGGGATGGGAATGTTGGCTTGCACACTGATGATTAGAGACGTCGCTGCTCTGCTGAAAGTGCGGAGACAAACATTTTAAACGGCCGCTCACTAGCACAAATTGCTAGTCAGGCTTACGACCTCTGAGTGCATTTACATACACACCAATCACGCTGGCTGTGTTTGAGCATTAGCATTTTACACACTGCGCATTTTGTTTTTACCTCAGAGCCAATAATCTTTTGTGATTGTAATAACCCTGGATGCAGTGTCTGTCAGAAATCAATGCAGAGACAGTAGAAGCCAGGGTCTCATCACGGAATCAAAGGAAGAATCAAGTAAAGCCGTTTTCAGACGTGCGCCGTCTCTGCACAATTTCCTTACATTTTGTGGATATCCCGAACACGAAAACACAGATGTCAACAGAGCAGGGCACATGTTCCCGACAGCTTCACGTTGTTGTGTTCGTCACAGGTAAAAGCTAAACACTAGAAAATGTAATTGTCTGTCTTAGTTTAATATTATTGGGAAAGTGTGCAGCAAATTAACTAAATATGAAACGTGATAATTAATTTTATGTTACATTCTCCATATCCTCTCAGATTTCTTGCCGGCCACCCCTGAGTGAAGCAGTGTTTCCTCGACACTTTTTAACTGTTAAGCCTCATTAAAAATGCATGGTCTCGATCTTGTTGTCTGAATGCCATGTTGTCTTTTTTTGAACAACGAAATGGCAGCTTTTATTAAAATCTGATGTATGAGAAATTACAACAGGCATCACAATGCAATGGATAATCCTATGGAAGTGCTGGAAGCGTTTGAAGGGTGAAAAGCTGCCTACGGCATTTCTGCGTGCACGTCTTTTTTGTGCACACGTGCGTGCTTGCTCGCATGTGTGTCTCAATGCATCTGTGCATGAATAGATTAGCTAGGTGGGGCGGACATGAAGCCAAATCCCAGAGAATTTGCCTCCCAATTAATAAATCATAACAAAATGGAACAATTTAAATTGTTTTTGATTATAAATTATTAATGTCTTTGTTAATAATGGGTCTGCTTTTTTCTGGGGGGAAAAAAACAGAAAAACCCCAGAAAATACAAGGAGAAGAGAAGGGAGCATCTGTAGCACAAATAACACAACTAACAGGTCTAAAAGGAGGATGGGGGTTGCGCACACAGCACAAACACACACTTCGTCTCCCTCTAACAGATTCCACTGAAAACAGATGGCATCAGAATTATCTGATGTCCCGTCACCGTCTTTTTATATGCTAATCCAGCTTCTACACACATCCGAGTCCCTTTAATCAGATATCAGGTCAGAGGTGCTAAATCAACTTGAGACAATTGTGCTGCTATCGCACATTATTATAAACTACGAGTGGTGGTCAGATGGCAAAGTATTAATGCACTTAACGCCCTGACACCCAGCATGTGGAGGTAATACAGATGGCTGGCGTGAGGGGCATATTTAGGAAGGCGCACGCAGTGGATCTGTTCATGCTGTGTCTGTCTGCTCACAATCATAGCTTAGGCAGACATTGATTATGGTGAACCACATAAACAACTTGAGGTCTGCTCATCTGCTTTAAAGTAAATAGGGTTGATCTGTGAGGGAATGGTTGTCTAATGGATCAAGAGTTAAGCAAAGCATACACTGCACAATTCAAGACAATTTTTGCTGAATCACAGGACTAACTTTCCAGTCATGTATTGTGCAGGGGAGAGTATGGAGCCATCAGATGCTCCTGACCACTTGCTGCATGATCAAATTCATTTAATTACATATCAGATGTTTTCTTCAACCACAGGCAGGCTCCTGTATAGTTGAAGCAAAGTCAGTCATGGTTGTCCCCAATAGCAAGGAAGTTAATAGCTTGAAGCAATTGCGTAGCGAGAAACAAAGAGGTTATAGGGCATAGGGTTTCTCATTGGGCCGAATGGATTGTATTTTGAAAGCACATAAATAGTGAACTTTGGCGAAGGTCAAATCCTCTAAAAGCTCTGATATAAATATTCCAATAACTTCATCTGCAAACATATAAACGATCAGGATACTGAAGCATGGCTGATATGCAGAAAGGGCTCACCCACACACACAGTCAGAGGAGTCAGCAGGGACCCTCTGACGATTTATTGAATTCATCCTTGAAAGCCAAACACAGATACACACACACAAGCTCTCACACAGCAATCATTAGATCAGATCAGATATCAAAAGGCAGTGTCTGTCTGGAAGATTAGAAGAGCCATCTGTCTGCCATGTGGAAAGCCTCGGATTATCAATAAACTACACACACTTCTCTATGCACATGTTTCTGTGTGTGTGCATTTGATCCAGCCACTGAGCACGGAATGTAAATGAGAGTGAGAGGGAACGGAAGCTAAGAATAAATAACTTCCACTAGTAATAAAAATACACACTTTTCTTTTTGGACAGCCTTATTTGGTTATTTTTAATGTTTATTAGTCAAAAATAGATTACTCCTTCCTTATTCTGACACACTTTAGGAACCACCCATACCCAAAAGCACAACACAAACATTTATACACAAATGACCAGGAAATGGCTTGTGGCCACACTTAATGCTTATTCAATACACAGCCATCGATCTCTTCCCTGGCTAAACATTACCTGTATTTACTCTGTTATCGCTCCCCTGTATGGATCTATAGTGCTAATGTAACCACAGCATGAGAGAGGAGAGCAAGGCCGAATCAGAGTGCAGCAGCACGAATAACCCTGTCAGAAAATATGAGTGAGGCAGTGGAAGGGATGGAAAGAGGACAAAAGTTCCTGGGCGCGCACGCACGCTCAGCCACATGTTGTCAAACGAATAAAAGCTCAATTATTATGACCGACACTGAGGCTTGCAGAGTGCACAGCAGAGAAGCTATTAGGACTATAACCTGAGGAAGACCACACACACACACACACAATTACTTATACAGTATTCATTTATTGTGTCTCTCTGGTCAAGCAAGGTCCTGCCACTGCTTCTCATCAAATCATCTTTTCTGCTCGGTGATCAAGGTTACTTTGTCCAGTGGTGATTCAAAAATAAACCCACTGCTCAAACCATCCGCAGCTTTTAAATCCACTTCATCTAATATCTGTGCTCTCACATGGAAATCCAGCACATGGCTGATTCATTTTTATGTATGAAGGCGAGATCAGACGGAGCCACATGTAGAATTCATTTATTACAAAAGGACAAAAGTACACCAACAGGAGAGCGCACCCACGCACGCACGCGCCGGTGTGTCCTATTAAATTACTTGTGAGGACCTCTGAATTCTTCAACCGCTTCCTAAAGCATTTGCTCATCGTGGTTCTCGCACGCACTCGTGCACACACTTTTCTCTGTAGGTAGCCGGCGCTTTCATTTCAGCGGGTGGCCTCATGTGAACATCCTCACACAACGGCACAGGTCACCTCTGCTTTTCATTTCAGCAGGCGGTCAGTGAGTAATGCCACCAATGGTTGATCACTGAACACTCAGACAGAGAGCAGTGGTTATCTACCACAAAAAGGGCCAAATGAGGGAGAGAGAGAGAGAGAGAAAGAGCGAGAGACAGAGACGCCTCTAATGACGCCTTGAAATGTCTTCTACTACATGTCCTTGGATGCCTAACTCTCACTTTCTTCCCTTTTTATCCATATGTCACCCACACTTTTTCGTCCACCCACACCAACAGCCTGGTGTGCCATGTTAATTACTAATGTCTTTCAAGCTTTCATTCCCTCCTCATGAGGGAAATTACATTTGTTTTGCTTGCTGAGTCAAGATGACAGGGAAAATAAAAAGGAGAGGACAAATTACAAAAGGACAAAAAGTCTCTTTCAGTTCTTGAAATTAACAGACAAGCTAATTATTCTGAAAATGACAAAGTGACAAGTGGTTGTCAAATGCGAGACAACATAGCTCATCCTGCTTTGGTCCTTTCAGCGAGGCTGTCAAGAAGTCAGACGTGCATGCATACATTGCACTGTTTGTCCTCTAAGATGAGACAGATAAGTGATTTCACCCCAGTGAACAAATAATGACTTTAATTGCATAGTAAAACTACGAGATTTTGAAGCTGAGTTTGTCCTGTGGTGGCCCTCATTAACACAGTATAACAGCCAACAAGGTCAATGCAACTTCATGCTCTGCATGTTGACGGAGCCTCTGAGCAGGTTTTACTTCTCAGGAAGTGTATAATACTTTTTAATTGTGTGTAATCCAGACCAAGGCCTGTTGAAGAGCAAGCACACGTTTTGTGTTTGTTAGTTAGATGGCTGACCATCATCACACCATTAGCATTGCTTTCAGAGATACACACTACAGTGCTGTGCCAGTAGTGTGTGAATGCTCAGATGAAAACTTCAAATAAATGCAGCCCATTTAAAACAGGTTGGAATCATTTCTTCAAGATTCTGTTCCATGTTGACCTGGTCTGACAGCTGCTGACTCAGGCTGCCAATCTCCTCCTCTGCCACATCCCAAAGTTGCTGAACTGGATTCAGTTCGAGGACTGGGTTCACCGAGCTCACTGTCATGTCCTTGAAACCAGTGTGGGATAACTGTTGCTTCGTGTCATGGTGCATTATTCTGCTGGAAGCTACCTGCACACAGTGGCTGTGGAGTGTGGAGGGGTTAAATGGAGAAGGAAAATTGATTCATAAGCATCTTGGTTTGAGGCCTAATAGAGAATCCCTGGGAAATAATATTTTATTTTTAACCATTCAGCCACCACTGTTCCCATCAAGGGTCATTGTTACTGCTTTGATCAAAGGTTTAACACTTGAGTGAGTGAAATCTGGCTTCACCTCTCATCTGCTGTCCAGACAACCTCCTATCATCCTTGTTTCATAGCCCCTCCCCCCTCAGTACCCTCCAGCCCCACACGTCTCCCTCAGCTCCTGACTTATCCCATTACTCACATCTCCTCCATGATATTCCCATTATATCCCTTCAGGGTATTCACAATCCCTGTGGGATGCAAGCAGTATTCCTGGGATAACAGTGTCTGTCTGGCTGGCTGGCTGGCTTCAGGAGGGAATAGAGAATAGGCGTCCATCCTCCAGAGGGAAGCAGCAAAAAGGAAACTCCTCTCCAGCGTGTACATTCATTTCTCTCTAGCGTTCTTCATTAGACGCAGGAGAGTGAGAGTGAACAAATGAATGGACAGAAGGAAGACCCAGCGATGCTTGGTTCATATTCTTCTTTCTCTCCAATGTTTCCTGGGTCTCACAGGTTTGTGAAACAGGAGGAGGAATTCCCCAACCGTTGGAGAATCAGTTTGTTCTGTTTTATTGTTCTGGCTCAGAGGAACAAGTGATGATTTCTCCTTCAGTTGTCTATAATTCTCCTTCCTTCCTTCCACATCTCAGATACTGTATGAAATGTGCTACTTTTAATGGAGATTTATCCTCAGGCAGATGATTGACAGGGAAGAATAATCCTTCCATCCATTACAAGGGGGCATCTGGCTTGTACACGGTTCTAAACGACACAGGTCAAGTTGTGTTTAACATTAGCTGTTCTCTTGTGTGCCTATGACTTAATTATTCACTTGGTATCTAGTCTAAATAATGTGGCAAAAACATCACAGATGACACCAATAAATCACTGGGACAGATTTTGTGGTTTTCCATTCCCATGGCAATTTCCTCTTGCAGTGGTTGTTCTCCTCGGGTCAGTCTCGGGCACATTCAGAATTCCTTTCCTCAGGGTAATCAATGGATGAGATTGAGCAGTGATCCCTTCATTCCACAAGCCTTCCTGTTTTTCTTCTTCTGTTTCTCTCTCAGGAATTTTAAGGTAGGAATGGACGGGGTCCCTAATCCCACGGCCTCTCAATGGTGGCTGGGTGCTGCCTACATGTGGGTCACCTTGTAGGATCACCAACACACACACACACACACGTCGGCAGTCAGGATCACTCTAATCTCTTCGCATCTAAATGGTTACACACAACTGCCTGTGTGTGTGTGTGTGTGGTCACTATTTAACAGAAATGGAGATGGGTTATGCCACAGGCATTTAAACAATATATATAATAAATCCACAAGTGGTTTTTTTTCTTGACAGTTCAAAACTATCGTGAAAGTGTGCCAAGTAAGAATCAAATGTCATCCAGAACTTTTTTGTCCGACTGTAAAATATCAATACAATGGCAACCTTAATATTCAAATTTGTTTAACCCTCATGTTCCCTAACTAATATGACTAATATCACCACATCTATATTTAGCAGCCTGTCACACGTCTGCTCTGAGGTTATCTTATATTCAATTGAAGTGTACATGAAGACTTCTTTAATCCTACAAATGATCATTTCTTTCACTTCGCGAATTCCATTTAATCAAGTTTGCTTCTTAATTTGTCTCCTTGTTATTCAGTCACAGCTGTTTCACAGTATTTATTTCCATTTCAACATCTGCAGACGTCCCTCTGCGACGCATCATTTCTCTTTCCTTCTGTCTCTCCTGTCACTTCTCCTTTCTTGTACTACTTCCCTCTCGGATGAATTCTTGAGTCCATTATTTCTCCATATATCCATCTCTCTACTGTGCATTTCTGCAGATGTGCCAGAATCTGGTGTGTTTTCCCTGGCAGCTGACTGCTCCCCCACCCCCGACCATCGCATTGGCTGATTTTGGCTTCATCAAGTGCATGTGCCTCTGTCGGCTGTTCCCTTCGTCCCTGCATCCTCCTCCCTTCCACACTGACTCTTCCTATCGTCTTTCCTTACGCTGCTTTTCCCGCCTCGCACTCCCTCAGTCAGAAGAAAAGGGACCGTCATAAACACAGACGCACGCAGTTGCAAGATGGTGTAAAGATACAGCGAGCACGCAGTACGTGTCCCTCACACACTTACGCAAACCAGATGATATATCTGCTCTAGCAGAATGACAGCTGTCAAAAACTGAACTGTCTCTCACACACTTTCTTTGTGCAATATCAATTCCCACCACGTCTGCAACCGCGTGTGAGCTGGCTGCATGCGCCAATGTGTGTGTGAGAGAGACAGAGAGGGGTGGAGAAAGACAAGATTGTAAGTTTTCATTGGCTGGAATATTGCGGCGTGTAATGTCGCGTAGCATGCAGTCAGCCTATCAGAAGGTCCTCTCGCACTCCGTTTTATGAATGAGATGTATGCGAGGTACACACACACACACACACACTCAGAGTGAGAATACTCTACAGTGATGTAATACAATCACAGAGTGGCAGAAATGCATGAAGACGAACGCAGTACGATCACAGTCACAGTTAAAACGCTTTCTGCCTAAATTAAAATACTCTCAATAAGGAATAACATATTTAATGTTGAGTAAACAAAATCTTTGACTGTAAATGTAACACTTCTTGCAAGCACACCTAAAAGAAATCTATTTGTATGCCATGTTTCTTTATAAAGGGATTCAAAAAAGACATTTTGTGGAGACGCTATGTAAAATAAATAAAACTGCACTGTAGGCAACACCGCCAGCATGATCATTCCCATGCAACTCCTGTAATACCTGCTAAACAATTAAGTCCTCTTATCATTTTATCAAAACAGACTCACACCCACACTCTGAATCCAATATCCTCAAACCGTCTGCGTCTTTACCAGGAACTAAGAACACCTCATTTGGCTGAGACTGTATCAGGGAGTCATTTTGCCTAACCGGTATGTAAAATCATAACTGAATAGCTGTGTTTACGACTGGCAGACAGAGAGGAGCTTGGGAGGGGAGGAGAGCAGCCAAAAACAATCAAAATATCCTGGTGTGACTTTCCATGAAGGGTGTGTGTGTATACACACACAGGCACATCTTCCTATGCAGTCACCATTTGACACATTGCTCTGCCACACAATCCCAGTTCATTTGTGTGAGTGTGTAATCATGGGTAAACAGTGCCCTCTTTGGTTGTACACAGGCACAGCAGCAGCTCATAACAAGGCAGGCGCAGCAAGTACAGGCAGAAAAACAAGTGTGGAGACAATGAAAGCTGGTGAGAAAAATGACACAAGTTGCTTTTTTTTCCCCACTGTAAAACAGGTAGGACAGGAGGTGAGACTTGTCTTAGTATGGTTCACATTGACTCGATATTTCCTATTTTATATATATATATATATGGTTTAATAAATGAACTGTGGCCTTATTTATCAGAGGATATCTTCCATTTGAAGTAAAATATTACAGAAAGAATCAGAAAGAAAGCAGCATCTGAGATCCAGCATTTGATGACAATAACAAATAAGTAACCCCATGTCCTCTGTGTAAGAAGGACTCAGCACCCTGTCTAAAATAAGATTGATGAATTCAGCCTTAATGAGCAGTGACCTTATAAAGAGTATTCAGTTCTAAAAGTTCCAACTTTTAGAAGTATAAACAGAAACAGAGGAATGACCTCATCCTGATACCGCAGAGCTGCATCTGTTCAACAAAAACCGCCACCCATAAGGCAAGGCTGCCACCTAGAGGCCGGTACAAGGACTGCTACTACATCTCACACCAGGTGATGTCATGGTTTGAGAAAGAGTTAGGGATGGGGGGAGTGGAGACGTGTGAAAGAGAGAAACAGGCAAGGAAGGAGTGGGGGGGGGGGGGGGGGGGGGGGGGGGGGGGTAGAGGGTGATGTCATGTTTTCCGACGCAGTGGAAGTCTTTGTCCAAACTTTGGTCTGCAGAGCAACAGATACTACAGAGGCGTCACTCTGATATTCATTCAATATACTTCTTTTAACAAAAAAAACATCACTCAAAATCCTTGTTTTGAATCTGACCAGTGACTAGACACCACATCCTTCTGGAACCTGGTTCAGTCCTTGTCATTCCAGACTATTCCAGCCTCTTCCAAACAATTTCATGCCATTCTAGAAATTGCATTGCATACGTACCATTCAAAACAATCACCACCTGCTCTGGGCGTAATCTCTCCTGATTCTGGCCATGACGAGCAATTTTTCCTTCCAGCAATCTCGCAGTGAAAAGCATACTCGCACCGAGAGATGGAGCGGGGACAAAGGGGAAGGGGAGCGGAATATGCGTCAAGGGATGTGGAAAAAAGACAGAGACAGAGGAAGCAAACAAGGGGAGTAGACAGGCATGAGGAAGAGGGAGATGAAGATGAAGGTCAAAAAGGATGAAGGCTTCAGAGAGACTGAGTGTAGAAGAGTTTCTGATCAACACGTCTACACAGAGAGGTAAAAATCATATGAAAATAAATTGTATCCATCAAAACTGTGCAACTGTGACCCACTTTCTTTAGAACCCAGGTCCTCTGTTTTACAGGTATACTGACACCAAGTGCTGTTTAATGTGGGGAGAAGAGTGGCTGTCAATCGTGGCATTCGTTTCTTATTGGATTGTATAATTTTATGCACAGTAAGATGGATGGTGGGAGAGGTTCAGTCTTTTATGGCTGCAGATATTCAGGTACAGAGATCTAATTATTTTAAAGATAGTCAGGATCTTTGTGTGGTTTACAAACATGTTAAATATTAGTGTCCATAACAGATTGTTTTAGCTTGAATTAAACCTTTTGTTTTATTTACCGAGGGATGCAGGGAAGCTACTTCCATATTCACCACATAACAAATCCAGCAGGAAACAAATCCATTTCACAACCCCTCATTGAAAGACGACTGCCACCAATCCACACAACTATAGTCTCAAATTAGACCTGCGACAAGATGGTGAGCACATCAAACATCAGGCCTTAGCAGATGCTTTACTACAGGATCTGCTATCAAAAGAGAGGGTGGGGGACAACAAAGTGAAGAGAGACGGGGAGGGAGTCAGGTTGTTTCAGAGCTGAGCTCAGGGGACAGGAGAACAACTGTGAATACAAAGAAACAGGGGAAAGACACAGTGATCAAGGGTGTAAAGTACCAGATAAAAGGGGAAGCTGTAGGCCTCTGTTTTTGAGGGAACTGTGCCATATACGTGTTTATGGGCACATCAGCATTTTTGAAAAGTGTGATTAATGTCTTCCTGTGGCTAAGGAGACCCCATGGTGAGAGAAATGCCTCAAGAGTTGATATCAACTCTTCTTCTGTCTCTGGAAAACATGGAGCCTGACACCAGTGAACTCTCTCATGTATTGCAGCCCACAGATGCAATGTATTCTGTCAATGGTACCTTTAACACCACTACTACCACTAAATACTACTACTGCAAATAATCAGCATCATCGCCATCAGTTTTATGACAATCATTAACCTAAAGTTAAATATTCAAACATGGCGAGCAGCATCAGAAAAAAACAAGACATAATTAACAATATGGAACAGTCTAAAGAAATGTGGAGATTGTGTGAAGTACAATATGGATGTTATCTTTGATCACAGAAGCCAAAATATAATATGCCTGACTTCACCATATGCGGACATTGCCAGTGACTGATTTAAAAAAAAGTAGATGGGCTCAAATTAAAATTAAATTCCACTAAACATGACAAATACGCTGTCATGGATGTTTGTCAATGTTTTTAGAGAAAACACCAGACATGGCTGGTTCTCAGATCAACGCTTGAATGACTGAGAACATCGGGCCTTGTTTGCAGGGGGACAAACATTTGATCAAGATCCTTAAATAAACCATTTTAAACAAACACATGTGCTTGGTTGAGTTGGTTGATGGTAGTGAAGCCTGGGAAACTCAAAGCAGGAGAGAATTCAAGGTTTAGCTTACTGCCAAATCAAGACTGCCCCCGTGTGGTCTGAAATAGTAATGCATCCGTTGTACACAAACGAAACCTAAGTAAGAATAACAGCAGTGGGATTTTCTGTTTAATGTATAACAGTACAAATTAGACAAAACTTACCAGTCATCTTGTATCCACTGGCAGCCAGCTGTCCAGCCATGTACTCTCCATCTGAGCTGTTGTGACTGCAGCCCCATGTTTTCATCCAGATCTTCTGCGTCCCAGGGATCAAACTAAAAATGTGAGAAAAGTGAGGAAATTATCAAAGCAACTTTAAAAGACAAATAAAAAATTTAAATAATGTCATACCTGTTATTTTATATAAAATATAGACTGAGAGACGGCAGTGATGCCATCACATCAATCGGAATTCTAAGCTCATCAGAAGCCATCTACTAAAGTGTGGTACAAATTAAACTTCGGTGTGTGGCAGTAAAGTAGACAACTCACAGAACTTGTGATATGATAATAACAGAAATTAGCATATCAAGCAGTTTACTGACCTGTCAGCTTGGAGCTCCTCATTGTTCAGAAGCTCTTTTCTCTTCCTGGACCTTGGTATGATGTTCTTTCTTGCAGTCAGTCTATCTTGAGGAGTGGGGTCACTAGAAGACACCATGTCTTCAATGTCTTCAACCAGTGAATCACAGGTGGACGGCATGGTGCTCTGAAAACAAGAAACAACTTTATTGTTCTAGTGTTCCATGAATTTGGTTAAGATTAAAACAAGTGGTGTTGACAATCAGAGATACTTATTTGTGGTCATTACACAAAGTCATATAACAACACTGAATGAATACATCACTTGAGTCCACTAACTATTATTTCTTTTATATTCGAAAATAGTAAAAGAAGATATTTCACTTTTTAAAATTTGTAAAGTGTGATTCTTGAAATCGCTCACCAACACTGTATGTGCAACAAATGATATATTAATTACACTTCTTATGAATGTATGATGAAGCAACATGCCAATTACTTCACGGTAAGAATAACTCGTGTTCCTAAGTAAGACACTGAATGGCCTTCAGTTATCAACAATGTCTGTCGGGACATTTCTTTTATAGAAATAACTCCTAGCTCGTCTGCTGCTGAAGCTAACAGCTAAACGTGAAGCTCACATCATCATCATCATCATCATCATCATCATCAGGTGTTAGCTGTTCAGATAGTTCACCTGAAGATACACCAAGCTACTGCCCATGTTTCCATTCAGCACATCCCATGTCCATCTGCAAACTAGCTAATTACACACGCCTTGTGGTCTACGTAATCTACTGCTGGTCAATTACGGGTCGAAGCGCGTGTTCCTGTTAATTCTGGCCGTTCTTTAACAGCCTGGGGTCTGAGTTTGATGGCTAACGTGTCCTAGCTACCTGTTAGCATGGCTAGCCTCACTAGCTAGCTACTACCCACGTGCATTTATATTTGAGGCAAACGGCTGGTAAAGACGCTGTTTAAGTCCCTCACCTCGGTTGCAATGTAGTTCTTGGTTCAGATGAATCAGATTCCCAAGGTTGGCGTGGCGGAAAAACGAAAACAATATATTCTTTACGGCATCAAAACATTAACACAACTCTCACACCGCCATACTTGAGCGTAAGGACGGATGGTAGGGAGGGACAAATTAGTCGCGTGTGACTTTCCTCCGTGAGGCAGTTTCAACATATTGAACTTGATCAATTAATTTAGAGGATATATGAAGAAATATGTAATATTATACTCCTGTGAAGCATTAAGCGTGTAGAGGAAGATGCTTTTAGTAGTGAAACAGCTAAAACCTATGAATATATAAATGTGGTATGAATAAAAATATGGATCTATAAGTTATATTGGGATTTCTATCCTCTGTATACATTCATTGCAAAGCAATGCCAAATGTATTAATTTATATATATATTATTTTTTTTCCCACTTTTTAGTCTCTCATGGGGCCTAGCACAGTGGGAGTTGCCTCTAGTCCACTGACAGGGGCTGGGAGAATGAAAAGTGTCTTACGAATACATTTTGATTGATCGAAATAAAGATGAATCTTAAACAATATAAATTCCTTATTTATATTCTTTATTCAAATTTTCAATTACAAACGCCCAGAGTACAAAAACAATTCCATTTCACCCTCCCCCCCAAAACAAATACAACTCATATTCCTCATTTAAACAGATGTTAAAGAAACAGTTTATATAACTGAACAACACGCAAAAAAAACATCAAATTAGTTTAACATTCAAATGCACAGATACTTGCACCCATGCCTTCAAATTGCAAAAAGACAATGCGATATTACAGCTTGTTTTTTTTTTTTTTCTTCTCTTCTTCTCGTAATTAGTGGAAACAGGCATCGATATTATAATTTTACAGTCAATTCTTTCCCAGCAAACAGTTAACTTTTCACATAACCATTACAGAATATTCATGGATCAGTCTATTGTATTTGGTAACAGCTTAAGAACAGCCATAAGAAAAATAGCAGGTACAACAATGCTGTTTTAATCTCAACTACAGTTGACCGATTAGCCTAACAATAACTTTCTGCGAGGTCTAATCACATACCAGAATGGCATATTAGAAATGTCATTGTAAGAGTCACCCATAACACATTTAATTAGCAGTGCATTGCAATCTTAACATTCTATTAGAAACCAGTGGAAAGGTACAATCTCCCAATCCCAACGTTCATGTTTCCATCACATAAAAGTGGATAAAATATTATGACCAGATTCTGGTCAATTGTAATTGATGGAGGAAAATGTCATTCCTAATGTATAAGGACTGAGGAAATAGCAACATATGCGGTGAGTGAACCACACTGGGGAAACAAATTCTATTTTTCCATAAACACATAAAATACAGATATAAATATGCCTAAAGGAAAAAAGGTTTGTGACACACAGCATTTCTGTGCTTTAAGTCAGATTTCAGTCACGAATGATAGTGGCACAGACGTCACACATCTCTGCGGACTAGGAAGCTAATGTTTTTCTCCTCAAATTGGGAAATGGATATGTTTCAGGTTAACTAGTAGAACAGATTAACAGGCTTCAAAAATGGCATAAAAGCTCCCAAAAGAGGAAAAGTCAGTCTGACTCCCTCACATCATTCAGAAAGGAAACAGGACACACAGTGTCACAGAGGCTGAGCTCCCTTCACACAGTAGAGGGCGACCAGATAACCAACCCTGGTTCAGTGGTGTGCGCAGACACACAGGCCACATCTCTTAAAGGGAAGAAGAAGGCTAACTTTGAAGAAATACCTGCATTATTGAATGTGTAAATCGTATCCATTAGGTCCAATGATATGACCAAAAAAAAGCTTATGGAAAATGTCCAAATAAAAGAAAAACCAAAAGCTATACATTTTCCACTTAACCATTTATCAAGTGTGTATCCCAGTTTTCAAATGTACGATGTAACAGCAAGAGGCCGTATAAAGGCATTCACCTTACATTGGGACATGAGTGGAATCTGGCACACGTCAAATGAACAAAGTGCGATGTAATATCCAATATGAGAAAATCAAAATTTCGTTTCTATGACAAAGGGGGAATTCAAACACTCCAACACACTATGGCATTTACCTCTACTCCCTATTACTATAGTCAAACATTAAGTGAGAGGTAGCCTACAGTACCTTGTGCACTGAAAAATTTAGAAAACTGTACATCAATTTACACATGGCAGGCTTACTCTTTAGCAAGCTCGATCTTTCACCGTTGACTCACACATGCTGCATACGCAGAGTACTCAAACACACATCAACCAGGTGGGGGGGGCGGGGGTTAGCACTAACAGCAGCGATAGGTCCTGCGGCTAAAAGCCAAGGGTTTCACACAAATTTGTTTCTTCTTATAATTGGGGATGGTGTCAAACGCAAGAAGCTATTAGACAGAAAATATACAAAATAAGTCCCATCAATTCACTTCTTACTTCACCAAGTCCCCAATATATTACCAAGACGTTGTTGCACTGAATTTTAATTTGTTATGTTGAACAGCCCTTAAACCAAGCCTCATTTAGTGGCAGTTTCTTAAGGTGACCATGATACAATTAGATAATTCTAGAGTATTAAAAGCCATTAAAATTCAACACTTACTAAACCTAAAAAGACTAACACTCACCTTTCCTCATTTCTACACTGCTTTCAATCCACTGGTCAGCGTGTGCATCAAGTGGTAATAGGTCATAAGTCAAATGTTTGCGATATGCTCAAACCACAGTATATTTTCACAGCACACAGTTTTACTGAGGAGGCTAAATGGGAAGTTTGTGTTATGGCAGCTTCTGCTGATGACTATGGCAGGAACGTGTGAAAAGAAAGAGGGAGTTTCAGTCCTGAATCGATGAATGGTGAGAAGGATGGACCACTTAAGAATGATTTCCAAGGATGTACAGTACATGTACGTCAGGGGTTTTTGTTTCATCCACAAAGATGGCAGGCTTTCCTGGCTTCTGTTACGTAAAGTTAGACAGTTTGCATGGCCAATCAATGAGCAGATGTCAGGCTAATCAAGTAAAAAAATAAAGACTGCATGCTTGTCTTCATCAAGAGCGTAGACCACTCCATTGTTTTTTTGTTTGTTTGTTTGTTTTTTTAACTGTGTCATTTGAAAATGTCCTTGGGGCACCCCATGAACAGTCCCTCATGCCACTCTAAATAGTGCTTACATGTACATAGGCTTTATAACTATCCCGACAAGTGTGGGACACAAGGTGACCAAAGCCTAACCATGCCTTACCCAAAGGTAGAGTAACCGTATCATGGATAATTTGCACCAAAATTGCCCCATTTTCCATTTCATATTTATTTTAACCTCTAAAACGCTCTACATTTGAACAATGAAAAACGTCTATTATTAAACAGCCAACAGTATGAGCAGTCATCACAGATCAATAGGATTTCTTTAGCATCTCTCATGCCCCCAAAGCACTTGACATTGACACACTTTAAATTTGTGGTTACGTTTCAGGATGGATTACCTGGAAGAACTTGGAAAACTGACAGAAATGCATCGCTGCGAACGAACAGATCACCCTACTTTGTCTTTGCCAAAACACAGATTTAGAAGCCTGACAAATCCTCAGATGCAGCATCCTTAACAGTAAGCACAGTGTTTATCTCTCCTGCTGTTGAGAGGGCATATCCAGTGGTTCAGAGTGTTGAACCCATGGTAAATGCACCTCACTGGCATTGATGCTTAACCCAGGGAGCATGTGTGTTAATGACAGGTATAGTGGGGGTTTATTTAAACTTCTCTCGGTACAGTGACGCAAACCTCAGACAACAAGGTGAGGTGGAAATCCTTCCCCTCACTGTTTATGCTTAACCAGACAGAGAAGACTTTCAGATGTCCACCAGCGTTCAGCTACACTGGAGGTCTTAACAAAGCCTGAGACAAGGATTAGTGGACATGTCTGCACACCGACCAGTCATGTCTTTGTGTGAAATCATTCAAGGCTGTTCATCTTGGACACCATTAGAGAACATGGCATTTCATCCCACCAGGACTGAAAAAGGCGCTCATTGTTTCCTTCCTTCCTTCTATTTAAAATTGGCTTCCTCTAACTACACAGTCAGTCGCAGGCATCAAAACCCTCACTTTCCTCCACCTCACTAGCATGCGCTTCATCCAAATTACTGTTAGCTAATGCTAGCTGCACAGGAGGTCATCCAGGCAGGAGGGAATTTTATCAAAGTCATAGGCTTCGAACAAATCGCTAATCCCCTGGTCGTCTCCCAAACCTAAAAGGTAGTCCTCTTGATCCAGAAGAGGAGGCCCGAGGTTCAAGAAGGGCCCCAAGGAAGCAGGGATCTGGTCTTCTGTCTGCTGGAGGAGACTGGTGTAGGGGGACGAAATGGGAGAGAGAGTAGTCACAGAGACTGCTGTGGTGGAGGAAGGTGGACCCAGGGAGTTGCTGGGAGAATTGGTCGTGCAGTTGGGATCTGTGAGATGAAATAGAGTCAACTGGTTATCATCTTTGCCAGGCCATGAGATCGAAAGTGTCATAGCACTAGTTGTACTCAAAGCCAAACACCAAATTAGGTAATAAGAAAATTGATTAATTCTCCTTTGTATCCACAGCACAGACAGTTTAGGCTTTCAGAGACTAGAGTAGAGCACTGCCACCAGACAAATAATCCCCTTGACCAAAGTGGTATATTGCCAATATGTCAAGTTACAACAATCATTCACTAATGAACAGACTCACATTGGTTTCAATTGCACTTTAAGATCAGTGTTACTGTGACAGCCCTGAGTTAAAATCATGCCTTAACAAACCTCAGCTAGCTGCCTATGCTGATGTAAAACTAACCTTGAAGGACTTTGAGGAAAGGAGAGTTCCCGTTGATGTCTGTGTTTCCATTCTTTACTGGACTCCTGGGGTCATTCTCCTCATCTGGACACAACAGGACTTCAATGGGACCTTTGGTGCTGGTCAGATGGACAGACAAACTCTGGAAAGGATAAATTATACAGATTGTAGTTAGAAAACTGGCAGATGATACGATGGGAAGACAGCTACTGGCTACACTGGAAGATTGGCATCCACCTGAAGCCTAGAGATCCAAGCATCTCATTTTGTTATTAACCCCAACTAGCATGTCCCACACACATGTTAAGACTTGTACTAATATTCTCTGAGCAAGAAAGGTCACACTTCAATTATACACAAGTAAAGCTTCAGATGAGAAAAAAAAAACACCCACAAACCACTACAACACCTTTGTAGGAAATGTTTGTGACTTATCTGTGTATACACACCTCATCAGGATCTGGTACTTCTAATTTGGTGTCTGTTGGCGCTTTGACAACAATAACAGTCTGATCTTTGAGGTTTCCCAGCTGTTTGATGTCTTGGTATGTTACATATGCATATGTGAAGAAGACAAGGTTAAAGAAATTATTCCACAACACCGGTACATGTCAATACTAATACTGAGCCTATGAGTGGGCACAGAACCTAAAATGATGATTATGAGATGGCATATATCCAAACTGGTTCTTGCTCTGCACATGCTTGGGCAGGTTAGATGACTCAATCACCATTTGTGTCGCAATCAATGAAATATTATTTGCATAGTCCATGTTCACATGTCCCAATTTGTCTCACAGGGCAGGTGCCGAGATGCGCAGCAAAGACATTCGGTTGTCTTTAAAGATAATGTTTACCTTCAGAATGATGAGATCTTACTAAGAGGTCATTTAAAAACTGAGATGAAGTAACTAAAGTCATTTGAACTTTCTGATGACAACTAAAAACAAAAGGATATTTCTGGTTGCTCTGCAAGTCGCTCATGTGTCTGACATCCAGGCTGCATCTCTGGATGAGCTGTTCGAGCCTCTGCTCTTCTTCCCCCAGCGCAGACACCTCCGCTGCCAGCCCCTGTCTCTGGCTCAACGCTCCCTCCACCTCCAACAGACTGCAGCCCCTACAGGAGAGAGAAGATTCAAACATAATAAATCAAAATACATTTTGTCTTACTGTAACACACATGGAAGAACACAAACTACCAGCCATAATGAGAACAATCCAAAATATCCAGGGGGAATCATCACATCATTTTCTCACATTTCTTCCCAATAGGATAATTTTTGTGGATGTTTGGCTTTGCAGGATTAACTATGTACTGAACACAACACTGAGAGAAAATGACACTTACATCCACTGAATGTTATTCTTTGACTTCTTCTTGATGAGGTGAATGCCCTCAAGTACATTTGTGATATCATACAGCCGCCTCTTCTGCACCTGAAATTAGAGAAGAAGCAGTCTTTTATTTAGTTGTCTGAATTGACAGATAAATTTAGATCTCAGAAACAAGTCCCTGATAGGACCCATTTTATTGTTTAATGCACAAATTTAAAATACTTGTAAGGTTTCAGCAGCAAGGTTGAGGTCCAAGACGCCATCAGAAGACTGAGCTAGGAGGTCCACAAACTTCTTTGTCAAAAGGCCCAGGGAGGTGTCGTACCGCGTCTTCTCTGGTGGAGATTTGGGTGCTATGGTGAAGAGAGGACAGACGACGTTTTCATCATGTTTAATTTCAGCAGTCAAACAAACTCAAAGATCCCATGAAGTCAAGAAAACTGTGAATGAGTCAGATCAAAGGAGTCTCATTATAGTCAGACCATTAAAAAAAAAAAGGATTATGTCTATTTTGGGAAACTAGCATGGAAGTTTTCGTCTGAACTGGCCATTTAATGTTTAATAGCTAGAGGACGACATAGTGTTCTTAAAACAAAATGGAGCCAATTTGTGATTTTGTTTTTCTTGTCAGGAAATGGCGGAGGCAAATGACTCAATCAGTCGCAATCAGCTGAGGATGTGTGGTTTACATGAAAAGGGGAACAAAGGCTTTGTGACAGGTCAAGACACAGACTGAAGTTCTGTTGAGATTTCGATAATCAGCAGCAGGAAATATTTTAGGTTAAGTATGAAATGTAGACACTCCAGCTGTTTGTGTATTTTGTTATCATTTCACTGGACCCTCTCACTCTGCAGTACTTCAGATGAGCGCCGAGTTCACAGCAGCCCCCAGACCTCAATCTCCACCACATCCCGTGGCTGGAGTCAATGTCTAACACTACTGCAATATATTGGCTGAACATGCAACATGAACCCAGGTGCAAAGTTTCCCTTTTCCAATAATAACTTCACTAAAATGTGAAGGAGGGTAGCCCAAAGAGGTTTAGTTCATGTTTTCCCTTTATAGGTTCAGTGTGTTGTGGAAAGGCTTCAAATGTTTGTTTAAACTCCAATGACCTTTCTGGAACGAAACAATTTTTGTCTGTGAAATGTAAGGGTTCGCAAATCAATAATCGTATTTTGTGTTGTGACATAATTTAGACACCAGACATCTGACTTCAACACAAAATAAAGTAAGACTTCAACTATACTAGGAAACTACTAAACATGCAAGTGTTGATGCCACTAAATCTTGAATCACTGTGCTGCAAATTCTGGATCAAACACCATGTGACTGTTAATTATATTACTATTGGGTCTTACTTCTTGGCGTCTTTAACCTTCCCCCATTGGCCGCTGCTGCCGCTCCTCTGCCTCTCGGAGTCCTTGCTGGTTCTGACTGGTACTGGTGGTCTGAGTCATCAAGTGCCAACCGCCTTTTTGCCTAGAAAGTCCAAAAAGATATGGTTAAAAACAGGTCCTTGCATAGTTCTTCTGAGAGATGTTTATAATGGACAAAAATATTAATCTATGCAACGACTTGAATATTTTCTGATTGTCTGTCTTTTCCATGTGATCTGTGTGATCGTAAGAGGGGGCCACACTGTTGGAAGTTTCCCAATAAAACCCAAATGCATCTTAGTGACATGTCCCTCTCACATGATGTCAAAAAACACCCTTTTAGGTTTCTTTTGCTCCATGTTGAGGGACAAACAAATTGATAATGCTCACAATGCAGAGCACAAAAGCACAAGCCATATGTGAGCTTATGGTAAATCTGAAGCCTACATTTATTTCATCTTCAAAGTTATGCTTCACAAGCTCCAGATGATTATAAAACTCACTTGAATTAAGATACTAGTCTAGCAGGATAGGACCAAATACTCCCATCCACAATACTTAAAAATAAAGATATACTGCATACAGGCTTATTTCAGAAACATTGGTTGCATCCTTGGTCCTTTGTTGCATTTGATGGACGACAAACATTGTTGAACCAATGATTTTCTGTTTATTATGAGAAACACCAAAGAGGTTTCCAACAGCCAGAGTAAATCTGCATTCAGGTCTTCCTCGCTTTTACTTTGTAAATAATAATAATCAACCATTGACATGTGTGTCAACAAGAATCCACCCTGTTTTAGTGTCTTTGTGCAGCACCCCTGTATCAGAGCTCTGCTTTACTGCATCTCCCTCCAAAGCCCTGGCAGATGAGAAGTCAGTTTAGCTGCAGTAGACATGTTATTTTAGTCGTGGTTAACCCTTGATGTGGGCCTGATGTAAGGAAATAATATGCCCTCAGTTGACAGCCAAAACGTCAGCCATTTTATATCAGCAAGCAGCTCCCCTCACCCCCTGCCTGCTCATGGCTCCAGCCTGACATACACATTCTGCTTTACTTCATGAGATGAACCGTCAGGAGCAAGCCAACCAACTAACCAACACCCTGAGTTCTGCTCAAACTATTCCTCTGTGGTTTGTGCATGTTGAGATTACAGGAAACGTGCAGCAGCTCTAAAAAGCTCCAAACTCAAGTTTCACTTTAGTTTTTGCATGAAAAGCACCACAGCGTTTGCACTTTATTCACAGGAGGAGAGTGGACACGAGACATCCGCGCAAAAATTAAGGTCAAGGGCGACAACGACTGTTAATGTTGTCCTCTGATAATCTACACAGCGACTAGCATGGGGAGCTAACACATTTCTCCAAGCTTCATCCAAGTTTGGCTCGCATCTTCAGGGACGACTGAGGGGGAATATCTACCCAGTCGCTCCAAAGCTGGGGTCAATGTTTAGCCGTGGAACTTTAGCCCCTCTTGTGTTTTTAGGGAGCGAGAAAAATGAGCTAACTAAGAGCTGAGCTGCCCAACAAATCCCCCCAACCCCCCAAAACGAAAGCAGCCACTAGGCCACCGCTAACGTTACTCATCTCTTACCAATGTTTCCATCTGCCTGCCGGGGTTAAGCGCACTCAAACAAGCACCATGAAGTTAGCTTAGCACGCTACTGCATGACAGCCCCGCGTCTTCACAAACGCGAAACTAACTCAAACTCGCCCGTTTGCCTCCATGCAGCCGACGAACCACTCAAACCAGCCCGGTGTGGTAACTTAGCTAGCGGTGGTTAGTTAGCCACCTCGCTGGAGCTGAGTCGTGGGAATGCCCTGGCTAAGTAGCTAGTAGCGTTAGCTACCCGACGACAACAAGCTCGGCTAAGCTAGCCGGCTAACCTTCAGCAGTGTTTCGTAGCTAGTTGTAGCAAGCTAATGTTTAGAGATTATTACCGGCGGTCTCGGTCGTTGTCCCGCTCCGTTTGCTGCAGCTTGTTGTGGAGTTGTGTAAATGTTGTTTATCTGCGGCTCGGATAAACACACATTTGATGTCTGTGTAACGTTGCAAGGCGGTGAGGTGGTGATTATTTGGATGTACGTCGCGTTGGATTGTCCGGGGTTTAAACGATCCGTGAGCGTGGTTAAAATGATATTATTGTCCAGAGCAGAGCCCCCGACCCCCGCTAAAATCACTTTGTCCGGAGCCGAGGAGAGCCCTCTTCTCATCTTGCGTACTCGGGGTAACCCCTTTCTCGTCTCCGTACTTTCGAGCCCGTGTGGCCGCTAATCCGCCGCGATAGTTTCAAAAATAATCAGACCGAAGTGAAGCTGAGAGTCTGATCCATCGACTTCTGTCAAGTATTTTTCTTTAAGAACGTGCATTTAGGCAGATGCAACGGATTAAAAAGTAGCGCAACTCTCGATTCTCCCGTCCAGAAATGGCTTCAGGAAACGGCCTGATGAATGAAGGGATACGGTTTACGCGCTCAAGAGCCCTCCCGCGAAACTCAGATTTCCCGGGAATTTTTCAAACAGAATTTGCATGCCACGCGCTATTGGCGGCTCTCAAAGAGATACCCGCCCAATTTACGGCCGCCCCGACCAATGGCGGCGCAGGATCCAGTGCGCCACGTGTTCATTGGCAGTTGTAAACAGGCGTCGTCATCAGTCACGCCTCGCATGTTCCCCAACAGGGACGCTAGGTGGCGTGACTGATCCACTGCGCTGAACAGACGGTGCAGCAATAAATGAAAGAACCTCCAACAAAAACAGAAAACACGACGAACTAACCCAGAGAACCTGCTTAAATCCACCTGAGAATCAACCAGCACATCCAAACCAGTTCCTCTGGTGCAGGAAATTAACGCCCAAATGAGTCTGTGTCTTCTAAAGTTTACAACAGAGGAAGTGTTGTCGTAGCTTTAGCGCCTCACGTGACATTAAGCCTCATTTTATCGAACTGATTTTGTGGGACATTAAAAATCTGAATGACAAGACGAAAAAACTGCAGTATAACTTCATCCTGACATGATAATAATACCACCAAGGACAGTAATCATAAATAAAATAATAGCAATAATAATAATATTCATGACAATATTTATTACAACTATTTATATAACACGTTTACAGAGTATTTCAATGACTTACACTATAAAATACATGCAGTGCAAAATCTGATTTGAGATACTGCAAGACGCAATGAAACAATCAAAAAATGAATATTTTTGCTCTAAAACCCTGGTTATAAAACCTATCTATGCACGTCGGCCAGCCCCTGCTTTTATTTTTGTAGCAGTGACCGGAAACTCTATTTATCTTCTTGGTGTTTCAGTCATGGGTTTCAGCGGGATGCAAACAGAAGAGGAGGAGGGAGGAAGAGGAGGTGGAGGAGGGGGAGGAGGAGGAGAGGCAGAGCTGGGAGTGCCATGCTCGGACTATCCCACTGTGGACTGACTTGACTCGTCACGGAGGCTTTCAGGGAAACACTGAGCGAACAGGGGGTGGCTGTTATTTTATTTATTTTTTAAAATACAGGAAATACAATAAGAAAAGAAAACTGAGGTCCGGAAGGAGAGCCGCGGAGGATGGGGGAGCGCACGGACGCTGCGTTTGAAACGACCGGATCCAAGTGGCTGCAGCCCGTCAGTGACCTGCTGGGCTTCCCCCTGGATCAGGTACGAGTCTCTGTCTGCAGCTGAATCACAACCAGGGCATTGTCCTCTGCACAGCTCCCCGAGTTATGAATGGAACGCCTGTTATCTAGTGTTGTGCCACATTTCCATATTTGTCATCACTCGAGATCTTGACTGATTAGTTTAAGTTGTTTCACTTGACACTTTTGTTTTGGTTCATGTGCATTCCTGAAAACAAACGTTTTGTTTTGTAGGCTGTGAGTTTTGAATTCTCCAGATGTTAGTTTGTCAAAGTTACTGTGACAAACTTTGGCTTTGTGGTCATTTGGGATTTTGGTCAGTCAGTGGAATGAATTTGAGTTTTCCAACATAAAAACTGCAGGTGCATCAGACATGAGACAGATGCTACTTTAATGTAGATAAATGTTTTATTCAAGACACTTTTTCATCTGCAAGATGTGAAGCTAATGCTATACAAATTAGATGAATTAAACAATGTTATTGTAACCTGTGACAGTCGCAGCCTGAGTGAGTTCTGCCTGTTGTTTGGGTCGTGTTACTCGGCGCACATGGCTTCCTGAATCAATTCAGCAGCTATGGAATCACGTCTCTGTCTCTGTCCCGCCCTCACAGGTGAATTTTTTGGCATGTCAGCTGTTCGCCCTGGCTGCCGCCTTCTGGTTCCGCCTCTACCTCAGCCCTCGCCATGCCAACCCCCTGGTCAGACACGCTGTGGCCTCGCTCCTCGGCGTCGCCTTCCTCATCTTCTGCTTCGGATGGTGTGTCATCATCCATTACCCCCCCCCCCCCCCAGACACTTACACACAGTGCTCCATTCACATCCTCTCATACGATGTTGCACCACATCCATATTTTCTACGCTGTGATGGACAGCGTGTGCTGGGTGAAAATATGTGACTGAGAACCGTCAGTTGTAGTATCATGCCTCTACCTCCCTGGCGAATACACAGGCGTCCAGTGTACGGGATCCAGCACCACAGGTTTGCAATTAGAGGACAATGAGTTTGTAGACAGTCGAAGTGCAGAGAAGGCAGATGCACATGTGGTGGCACGAGTAACAGATCCCAGGGGAAAATGTGTCGAGGGGCTATTGGCACACACACACACAGTCACAGCATTGCAACAAAGCGAACAATGTCCCATAGTCTGAACAAAATCATCCTGGTGATGCACGTTGTCTCACAGTGTTGGTTCTTTTCCCCAGGTATTCGACTCACATCCTGACAGTGGTGGTTACGAGCTACCTGATTATGGTTAAAGCCGACATCGACAGCGTGCACAGGTTAGTCTGGGGATGTTGTGAACACAGCATGTTGTCACTCTGAGTGCTGAGTGCTGAAGTGGTGAAATGTTAGGTCTTGTTGACTTGAGGCAAAACTTGTCAGACAAGATCAGCCTAGAAACTACGTACCTCATAGGTGTGTGTGGTGTGATGAGCGGATGGTCTAAGTCCAGAAAATTAATGAACTACTTATAGTGGTACTGTAAGGAGTGGGGGGGGGCAGGGTGTGTACAGTTATTTTATCATTTAAGTCTTAAAACTTGATTCATTGCTCATCCTCTTGGACCTTCCCATTCATTCACTTCCTCCCACACATTCCAGCCCAGCAATGCGCTAATTATCCTTCTGTTAAAATGTGACCTGAACCTAAATACTGCTGTCAAAGGCATGAATTAATGCAAAACTTGTCTGGTGAAGATCAGCCAGATGTGCCAGCCAGACCAGTCTGTTACATCGACACTGTTGTCAGACTGTGTGTGTGTGTGTACACGTTTTACTGTGTCTTCCGTCCTCTGTATTTGCTGAGCTTGGTGAGCAGGAATATGCTTCCCTCACACTCTGTAGTTTGTGTGTGTTGGCCTGCATTCAAACAAGCTGGTTCACACATTTTACAGAGATGTTTGATTTGATTTGTTTCCCATGAATGGAGCAAAGGAAGATGAAAAGTGTGTTGTTCTGAGCCTGTGTAAACACAACACTTGTAAACTTTGTCCCAGATTAAACACAATCTCAGCACACCTCAGAGAAATGAGTAATGATTCTCATGCAGAGAAATTATTATTACAATTATTAACAAAGTTGGGTTGACTGGAGACATGATTGACCGCAGACATGAACACCTCCAAAAGATAAGCACGACAGATAAAGGATGTGATAGAATGGATTGACGCATTGTATCGCTGCCAGCGAGGTGGTTTGGAATTTGTGTGGGACGGTTGAGTCACTGCAACAAGACCCAGTGACAGAACTGCTGGGTGCGGTCTGATTCATGACAGCTCAGTTGTAGTATTACTGTTACAGTAACTGCTGAGCACTCATGTGTCAGAACATCAGTCAAGGATCAGCAGCAGTGTGGCCCATCCCTGTGAGATCTATAAACCTGCCTTTATCTTGACCTGACGTGGGTCAAGTGTTTATATACGCTGAGGCATTTCATCTGAACAGGATCACTCCAAACACATGTATATATCTACATCTTATTTGAAGTTATCAGGTCAGTTTACAAATGCTTTTGGTCTCAGCGTAATCACAAACTAAGATTCATTTAAAGACAGATGTCTCACTGAGCTGCATATTGAAACATCCATATTTTTAAATGTCTTCCATTCCCCTGTTACTAAATGGCTCTATACCAGAGAAGGACGAGTTCCTCTGACAGTGTACAAGCGCATTAATACAGTTTGGTGCCACAGCAAATGCAGTAAATACTAAGTAATAAAATAAAATGAGTCAAGCAAAATTATATTACGATGACTTAATGACATTTCTAAAGGAATTCAACATTAAAGTACTTTGTTGGCCACCAGTGTGCAATACATTCCCTAATGCAAATCAAATGCATCGGTACTGATGCCAAATGTGTGACAGACATTTCCAGGGAGGCCATAACACCCTCATCAGCGTTAAACACCACCTCATCGTGTTTGGTGTTTCCTCCCTCTGCATGCAGGCACTCCATGGCTACAGCTATGGGCTTCCTGACAGTGTGCCAAGTGAGCCGGGTCATCATCTTTAACTACGGGATACTGTCCACTGATTTCTCTGGGTAAGAAAATGACGCCATGGCCTCACCGCCTCTTTTCCTCTCGTTGTGCCTCTTTGACTTTGTGCCACGCCTTCACCGGCGTGAGCCTATTCATCACACCTGTTTTCAAGCAGTTCATACGTTATCAGTCCAACTGTGCCACGGCCTTGTGTCAATACAACACTGATTAAAAAGCAGCACAGGGAATTGCCCACAGTTGACATTGTCCGGCTGGTGAGGGAGTTAAGGTGCTCATTGATAATGGGAGACAACAGTTTGTTTTCTTCTGTCTCATTTAAATACATCATGTTCTCCGAGGATCACAAAGAAGAAGTGGGCAGGGTTTCCCGTGACAGCTGACAGGCAGTAATTAGTCATTGCTCCACACTGCTAGGATGCTATTGCTTTGATAAAGAGGCGAGTATTTCTGTTAGCACACTGATAATCTCACTGGAAAAGCTCTCATGATTCACCTCAGCAGAATGGTGCCTGACTGGTCCTGGTGGCTTTACCCGAAGAGAAAGAGTTGGAAATAAAGTTTTGCTCCTGTGTTCAGCCCGCTCTTTACCCGCTTCACTTGTGGATGAATTTGCTGGCAGTGGCAGTTGCTCTCCGCGTGACTCTGGTGACTCGCAGCCAGGCCTCTGACTCAGCCTTTGGTGGGGGACATGTATTGAATCAAGATCCAGCTGCATCAAGCTTTCAGATTGAAGAGATAAATGGCTGCGAGTCACAGAAAGGGCACTCGTCTGTGCCACCACAGGGGATGTTCGATCATGTACAGGAAAGTTTGAGATGTTAAAGGTTTTTTTTTTTTCTGGCGTAACAGTGAGGGAATGTAGGGAATGGTCGGGGTTGTGTTGTTTTCCCTGCAGGACAGTGTCAGGCTCTTAATCTAGATTCTCTCTAATGTCACTCCCAGACGCAGGAGAACAGAACCAAACTGGGTCAACACTTTCATGGAAAAACAGAGTGCGATGGCTGCAGTGGTGCAGTGGTGCACATACCAGCTGGCACCCTGAAAGCATTTCTCTCAAGCCCGGTGCCAGCCCTCACTGAGGCAGCCTTGCCAGTCGCATGGCCGGGCCCCTCTCCGCCTCAGTTTTCCTGGCTGCGTGCACAATGCGGGCCCCTCACACTGGCTCCTGTGTGTGTGTGAGAGAGTTAAATGTGTGCTGTGCTCACAGTGGACAGAGAGGTGTCTATCTGTGAATGAAACTAGTGCGGGTGTGAATCTGTCACTTGGGAGCACAGGCCCTGGACGCCCTCCACAGTTAGCTCACACGAGGCTGTCCATGAATGTGTAACTCACCGAGACAAATGAAACCGACATTTAAACTGGTTTACTCTTCACTTAATGTATCTTCTCTTAAAGGCTCAGTGTGTAGAACCCTCTCCAGATCATTTACATACAAAGGGCAATAGATCCTTTCCACCTAAATCCTGCACACTGGACCTTTAACTCTATAATATCAAATGTTATACTAACAACTTGCAGTATCTGATGGATGACATCAGGCAATACCCTCAATATTTTCAGCCTCCAAAGATGGAGATGTTGGTTTCAAACACAGACAGTGTTTAAGTGGAAATCTGGACTGTTTAGAAGTGACCTGAGGTCAAATAAATCCTGTAGCGTCAGACAGTGGCTCATGGCTTCTGCCGAGGAGCTCTGTTTGATTCGATTTAAATGAGTCTGTGTAATTCGGTGCAGCCTCACTGCCTCTAAGGAGACTTTACTTTTAAGTAGTTCTGTAGTTAGCCAGTGGTTTATAGGGTGTGCTTTGTTTTAGGTCAGAATCGAGAATACTTGGTCCTTAAGTTTCACTTTTAATACAGAGAAAATACAGAAAGCCTACCCTGATGATAATAGCATGTTTTGTTTCTTGCTGACACTAAGAAACATACAAAAAGTGGGAGTATGTGAAAATATATTCAGGAAAAAATATTACATGTTGTTTTTTTCCCATTTTAGCATTCACTAAGTTTATTCCTCTGTCTTCTCTGCTCAGGCCTCTGATGATTGTAACTCAGAAGATCACCACGCTGGCTTTCCAGCTCCATGATGGTAAGACACACACACACAATCAGTACACAGCATACTCACTGCCCCGTGTCTGCGATATCTACCAGCTACTGTGCTTACTCAACCTCAAAATGAGCTGCCATTTTCTCAACTTTGAAAATACATGGGGGGCCTCTGGCCCTACGGAGCCAAGATGGCGACAGCCAGGGGGGCGGGGGAGGGGTGTCCGTGCTGCTTTAATTGTCCTTTTGACACAGCAACTGAATCCTTGTGCATTAATCCATGGCAGCTCAAGGAAATCCACCTCTGCTTCTGAAATGGGGATAATAATTGTAGTAATTCATTCTTTATTTTTCAGGTATGTGTAAGAAACCTGAGCAGCTGACCCCAGAGCAGGAGCTTCATGCCATAAAGTGAGTTTTAAATCTGGCAAAACAAACAAGATGTGGTTGCCTCCACCTTTTTTTAAAGAATACATAAATATAAATGACTCTCTTTTCCTTCAGCAACCAAGGACAATGACAAGGACATCATGGTGAATAGTTATTCATGAACAAAAGGCATGCTGGGAACTTAAAAGAGAGTCATCGTTTTGCATGAAAAATGACTGAATAGCTATGCATGTGAATCAATAAAAACACTCTTCAGTGTCCAATGCATGTCAATATAAGAAGGAAATGAGACAAGGACAAATAAACATTCATAACACATAGTGCTGTTGTTGTTGTCCCGTAACCCCACACGTGCAAAGATGGTGATAGTCTCATGTTTGATCTGTGATCTGTGAAGATTGTGTAGGCACCAATTATACATAAACAAGCTTTAATGTTACAGCTAGTAAGCCATTTCAAGAACCAGTAAACACAGTGACTGCAATTTTCTTTATGGTTTAAACATTTAAATGATCTGTAGTCACTTCTTTCCATCTATGTAACCCTTACATCTGTCATCAACCACACAGTCCCACACCATTTCTCAGTGTAATGTTGTATTTATGGCATGCTCTCCTCACAGCTCACTCAATTCAGAGCACTGCTGTTGCATCTCACCTTAACTGATTTCTTCTGCTTTCTTCTCTTGTTCTCTCTGCAGAGTGAGGCCGTCTCTCATCCAGTACCTGAGCTACAATCTGAACTTCATGAGCGTCCTGGTGGGACCGTGCAGTAACTACAAGGACTACATCGACTTCATCGAGGGACGACACATCAGCCAGAGGCTCAGGCAGCACTCGCAGAAGTGTAACGGACAGAACGGCTATGACAAGACTCCAGACCCGTCACCTCTGGTAAGGTCATGAATGTTTATCTATTTATTTAACAAGGCACACCTCAGGAATCTATCTTGCCTGTGCCTCTTTTCTAGAACAGTCCCCCAGTCTTAATTAGATTTCAGTACTAAGACTTCCCATCACACAAGCGGCACACAGCCACTGCTTTGTCGTCCTGTATTCTCTGAAAATGTCTCCGGCCTGCTGTTTAATTAAACTCCTCTTCATGCTGTAATTAACCATGCTCCTTGTTGGTGGTCTGTAACTAAAGATCTGTAGAGGTAAACTGGCAGAAATACAAACTGACTTGGTTTGTGTTGACTAGCTGAAATCAATGTGTCCCAGAGGGCCAGCGGAATCGATGCATGCAGTCGTGCACAGATCCAGTATGTTCTAATTTACAGAACAAGTCACCTGAGCCTTAACGATCTGCTCTTTTATGTGTGAAGCCAAGGACTTGCACAAGCCTCTAGCATGCATCATGAAAACACAATGAAAACCTTAAATAAAAGAAATGAACGGTGTTTGGCTCACAGAGGAGTTTGAGGCACAAAATGGAATGTTGCATTATTCAGTTGGTCCTTCAACAGTATTTTTCATTCTTGTTTCTAATAACACATGTGCCAAAGCTAAAATAAAAGAACAGATAACTGATTATAGCTGCTCTCATGTCGGATGTGACCCGTAACATCCTCTTGTCACGATGTATGTTTCCTTCATGCTCCCGTGCAGGCCGCCGTGTGCCAGAAGCTGCTCATCTGCTGTGGCTGCATGATGTTCTTCCTCACTGTGACTCGCTCGTTGCCCATAACGTACAACGTGGACCCCCACTTTGTCAGCCACGCCCCCTTCCTCACCAGGCTCACCTACGCTTTCTTCTCCATACAAGCAGCCAGGCCCAAATTCTACTTCGCCTGGACACTAGGTGAGCTCAGAGCCGGCCCAGTGCCAGTATCAAGAGGAGGTGCGCTGTAACGGAGGGTTTTTCTTTTCTCAGCCGATGCTGTGAACAACGCTGCAGGTTACGGCTTCCTGGGGATGGATGAAAATGGAAAACCATCCTGGGATCTCATCTGCAACCTCAACATCTTAGGGATCGAGGTACTGTCACGGGGTCAAAGCCCATCACTCACTGTAGGATCAGAGCGCGCAGTCACTGTCACGTGCTCCCTGTTCTCTTTAGACCGCAACCAGTTTCAAGACGTTCATTGACAACTGGAACATTCGCACGGGAATCTGGCTCAAAACGTGAGTTCAGCAAAATATGAATTGAACTTTCTGTTTTGAATATGGTCTTTTGAACATATTAAATTTCCTTCATCTCCTCAGGGTGTGTTACGACCGAGCCCCCAAGCACCGGTTGGCATTGACATTTATCCTGTCTGCCCTGTGGCACGGCGTTTATCCAGGCTATTATTTTACATTCATCACCGCCATCCCCATCACCATGGCAGCACGAGCAGTGAGTACCTTACCCCGTCTGGAAAACAAAATGAAAAGTCTATAAATAGGACACTGAGTATTTTCTCCATAATTTCCCCAGCCCTTGTAAAATATGCCTAAGGAAAACATGTATATAATTAACTTAGCTAAGTTGAGATTACATCAGTAGCGTTACAAGTGTGAAATAGAGCAGTAATTTATCCGCCTGGCTTCTTCTCTCTCCCCCCACCAGATAAGGAAGTCCGTTCGTCACTACTTCCTGTCCTCTGCAGGCTTGAAGCTGTTTTACGACATCCTAACCTGGGCAGCCACTCAGCTCGCCATCTGCTACACCGTCATGCCTTTCTTACTCCTTGCAGTAGAACCAACATTGGTTTATTACAGGTACGCCCCCCCCCGGCTTAAACTATCTCACCCTGGATGCATCTGTGTGATGCAGGGTTTTCATTCTCTTTCATAAAACGTCTAATTTGATTTACAAGATATTTGCACATTAATTTGCAGTCTTGTTGTTCTATTATTCTACTGTTTAATTTACCAACTTATTTATTCTGTTCTAATTTGTATAAAGTATGAATGAGTTACACTCGGTTTTCCTCCTCTCTGTCTCAGGTCTATGTACTTCCACGTGCACATCGTTAGCATTCTGGCTGCGATCGGCCTGCATTGGAAACACAAAGCCCGGGACCCCTCTGCCACCGCTAAAACACTCTCAGCCCAGTGCCAGCCTGTCCACTCCAACAACAACGACAAAGTAGACTGAACCCCCCCCCCCCCCCCCCCCCCCCCCCCCCCCCCCCCTCCCCCCCCCCCCCGCGCGCCCCCCCCCATCACGTTGTTTCAACAGGCGCTCAGTGCACGGTGTTCTCTCAAAGACAAGGGAAACCATTTCTGAGACGCCATACTGGATTTGAACCTTTGGCGCTGGTGGAACAGGAGCTTTTCAGCAATATTGTGAGATGAATACATGAGACAAACTCAGCGGTAAGACTGGAATGAAAAACAGCTGAGGCAACATCTCTGACCTCCCTCCACTTTACGCCTCCTACCACCCACCACCCTGTACCCCCACCGTGCCCGTCTGACAACAATATGACAGTGAGGAGAGAGAGAGAGAGAGGAGAAGGGCTGTCCACCCATGTCCTCTACCACCTCTGTCCTGCCCACCGATGGGACATCAGCCAGCGCAGTGGGAGAGCAGCTCATGAAGAGGGCACGGATATCGCGACGCACACACACACACACACAGAAGCACTAACTCATGCATAGACAGGCACTAGGAAACAAATTTGCACATATTTTCTCTTAGACACGCTCGCACTCGGTCACACTCTGGGGGAGCACAAAGACCGCCCTTGTGAGCCTGCAACAAAGAGCCATGCCATGGGGGGAGAGAGAGAGCCTGTGCACCCGCTGCACCCACTATGCCCACAGTGTGTGTCCGTGTGTGTGTGCTTGCATACCATATAAAAATGTGGACTGTGTTGCTATTCCTCTCACTGGGTAGACATTCACTTGAACTCCATATGAGCTCTGAAACCGTCTATGAAAACTATAAAAGTGTTTTGGAGACGAGATGACAGCTCCTCCTGGTGAGGAGACTCAGCTGTACTTGGAAACACTTAATTATAATATTCTGATAATAGTACAATGATGAAAAACTCCGAATAAGACACTGCAGTGGAAATGACATTTTCTTTCATGAGCATAAACTGAGTAAGATCGAACAAAGATGTGAGAACTCTGCTACTTCAACTTCTGGCCGTTAACAACTGCTTGACAACGCATGACCAGAATCTGAGTGTAAACGAGTAGGAGGGCGTTAGGAATTTGTTTGGAAAGGAAAATAATAATCACAATAGTTCCTCATTCAGAGGAAGGTCAGCAGTTTGTCATCGAACTGTAAAGTATGACGAAACTGAGCACTATGAGCACAGACAATAACAATGATGTCATCCCTCTCCTCTACCCTCAGTGATGTCCCATGTAATAGTGACACAGTTCATAATGTTAGTATTTATCATTTAAACTGCCTGAAGCCTGAGATCATGACGCGGAGTAACTGAACAGAAAGCTGCGGCCAGACTGAGAGGAAATATTACTTCTCTTATTCTGGTGAGGTTTCCACATAAAGTGGAAATCATGACCGAAAAGTAGAAACCTTGGATTCAGATATATTTCTGTGGTGCTGGTGTTGATTTTCTTGCGTGAACTCTGCTGAATGAAGGTAATGAAGGTGAACCATGTGGGACTGACTGAAACGGCCTCACTCCAGTGTCTCCCAGTGCAGCCTCACACCCACAGTGAGCTGAGCGATACTAATAATACAACTACTCAGCTAAATGAGCAGCCTTTCCCCTCGTGGGTTTGAGTTTTGGTGCTATATCTGCTGAAGGTAGCATGGATATGTTTCTCAGTGTTTCAGTTCCATCGCCTTTTTAAATGTCTTTGATTGCATCAATGTTAAAATCGTCTCTGTCTTTGTGTCGAGAATATAACAGCATATTTAAATCTTTAAACAATTTTAATTTAATGCATTTTAGAACCTGCTTTGATTTTGTGAGCACAGGAAAATTTGACAACATTTAAAATAATTAATTTATACATTGAAGCTGTTTACTTCACACTTGTGTGGCAAACTAGACTACAGAGCAACTAGACCAAATCTATTTCTGCTTTTTTCCTAATAATTTGAAGATTTCCCTGCACGTTAGTCTCTCTCACTCTGAGTTAATGAAGTGCGACTAGAGACATGCAGTCATTTCTATTCCTGAAATGATTATTATCAATATTATTTAGACCTGAGGAAAAAAGAGCCATCAGTAAAAAAAAAACAGTGGCTGCACAACAGGTGTGTGTGTGTGTGTGTGTGTGCGCATGCGTGAAACTGTGCAACTTTTTTTCTGTTGTAATGATTACTAAATAATGTCCATGTGTTTTAGTGCAGGGAAATTAGTAAAGAAATATAAGAATAAGCCGCTATGTCGATAAGTTAATACTTCCTAGGAAAATATTTGTATGTATTTTGCAGTCGTGTGTGAGATTCATTGAGCCGACTGAGAGAGTGTGCACTGTGTGCGCGCGACCCCCCCAACTGCCCACTGTTCCATTTAAGTATTATCTGTATGGAGGAAAGAGTGAGTGATGTAGAGGAGTGGTAACAATGCAATTGTCCAACATGTGTTTATATCATGATTTGAAATGATGTAATCAACACTAGTGTCTTTTAGAAACAAGTAAAACCTGTGCAATAACACACAGAGCCATTGAGATGGATTTGTTGTTTTTAACCTCTTGACACAGGACTCCAGTCAAACCCTCTCTACGCGACGCCGATCCCGAGCTGTTTAATCTCTGATGATGTTCTCAGAGCGTCCTCTGTCCCCCGTGTCCCCTGGCTGTTCCCCTCAGACTCAGATGTACCTGTTAGTGTGTGTGTGTGTGTGTGTGTGTATACGTGCATGTTTTCGTCCAGTGTGTGCTCCAGGAAAGCTAATGACAGCCGGAGGGAGAGAAAATAGAACGAAGATGACAACAAGCAACGCTGACACTGTTCATTCAACAAAGATTTTCTAGATGATATTTGAAGTAATACAACAATAAGTTACTTCAAGTACGCTACTGTGTGCGAAACAACCGTACAGTCCAGGATATTTGATCTAAAAAAAACCTCCTCATCCCAATGTTTGGTTTTATTTTGTCCTTCACTGAACACGAGAATGAAGAGACTTGAAAAGAGACACAAGCTGAGCCCCAGGACCAATGTCTCACTGACAGTCAAGAGGATCAACAGCAGTTTGCAAAGGTAACTTATTAAAGCTGCATGACGTTCGGGAGAGAACAAACCAAGTTTGACTGACTCACCACGTTTCTTGGTGTAATTTAATTCACAGCAGCAGCAGTTCAGCTCCAACCTGAATAGAGGATCAAGCAGAAAACTTAATTTCACAAACCAAATATCTCTTGAGCATTCCTGTGAGCTGAGAGGAATATACTGACAATCACAATGAGCAGATAATTAAAAAAGAAAAAAAATCTCACCAGCCTCAGGGTGTTTTAAATGTCTTCGATTGAAACATGCTAAACAGTGTAAAAAACAAGCACCATGAGCCAAAAGTGTCATGTTTTCATGCAGAGTGTAAAGTTTGTGTGTTTGAAGCCAGGTACTCAGAAACAGAAAATCTGTTCCCTTTTTCAAAATATTCCCTTTCAAGTACTGAGCTACAAGACAGAGAGCAGTCAGTCACCTTTTAGTTTTAAATTCATGAGAACTCCACATGGGTGTAAAATCTATCGATAATCTATAAGATATGTGAAGCGTTTAAAGTCAGTTTGAATTGATGGAGCTGGACCCCTCTCAGATTACACAGACACAAGGTCAAACCTCAGGAGTTAATACCAAAGATTGATTTCTAGTTTCAAGAGATGGAGCTTCAGAGGTTTGGATGCTACAGCATTTTAAAGCTAAAAACCAGTCTCATTGCTCTAGTGCCAATAGACTTTAAGCAGAATCAACTTTGTTTGGATACGAGGCAAAGTGACATCAGCTTATAATCAAACAAAAATAACCTCAGATATGAAATCAACGAATGCCCCAAAGGAGGCATAAGACACTCATGAGGCCAGACTTGATTCAACACGTCCCCAGGTTTAAACAGATAAAACCACATCACTTCATGATGACATATCAACGTGGACCTTCTGTCCCCTCCTGCCGCAGTGCGATATTTCACAACACAAGTCTCTTTTCAAATTATTACAAAGTAAACATGTACAATAGTTTTTTTTATTAGCAGAGCATGCAAGGAAATCAAGCAATGAGATCAAAAAGTCCTAACTACATAATCCTGTGTTTCATGTTTATCACTGTGACTAAAACAGCCTCGGACAGGGCGGAGCCTCCTGTGTGGGCGTGTCAGTGTTAAGTTATGCACTGTCACCCACAGCAGGCAGATGTTGGCGCCATCTTTTTTTTGCCGCTGGAGGATGCTGCTGCAAATATAATGACAAAGATGGTGTGTCGACAAATATATTATTCTTCTTAGCAATAAAGAGAATATACAGTGGCAACATATATCATTATTAGAAGAAAAATAAATAGCTTTTTTGGGACACGTTGCCTGTTTCTCTTCAACTTCTAAACAGTCTAAAAGGTGCACACAACAATTCTTAGGTCTACTACTGGAATAAAACAAAGAGGAAGTCATGATGTGACTTAGAAAACCGCTAAGAGATGAATTAAAAGGACTGATAGGAGTATTTTATCATCTTGAATACGGCCCTACGGCTGCAGCGTTCCTGGACGAGCAGATGCTGCAGATTAAAGTTTGCAGATCGAAATAAACACAATGATTAACAATAATAATGATAGAGTGATGAAGCTTCAGGCTCGACTCTGAGGCGGTCGGAATACCAAGCACAGAAAACAAACAGGTGATGAACGACACTCATCTGTGTCTGAAACACAACGCAAACATCTTTCATCCTTCAATTGCCCGCCAGTGGAGGGCAGCAGAGCAGAGACGTTGCACATCACGGTGCAGAGGGAGGATTTGTGCGTTAGTGTTGACAGCAGCAACGCAGTTCCAACAATAATCACTTTGTGTAGTGTAACATGAGCTCGCTGCTGCTGGAGGCGCGCCGCAGCTCGGTTAAATGCCGACTGGTGCAGAGCAAGGCGAGATTAATCAGGAGATGTCGAGGCCAGAGGGTCGGAGCGAAATGGGACAAAGGTCTCAGGAGGTTCAGTGATGGGATTTATTATCTTTCTGCTGGCCTCCTTTTCTCTTCGCATGCTGCTGCACTCGTCTGCAGAGAGCAACACACTGCTCTGTAAAGAATTAAGAATCAAAGCATCCACCTGGGTGCTCACATTAGAATGCTTTAGGGGCGAAACTATCAGCATTAACATAAAACTGCTCACAACAACAAACAGAACAAGTAGCCGGAGGGGGGGTGAGGCAGGACTAGTTAAGACTGACATCAGCAACAGAGAGCTATATTTGTAAAACTGGAGCGTAACAGTACTTTTTTCTCTGCTCAATACTATATACAGTGTGTGTGTGTGTGTGTGTGTTCCGCTCTTTGTATGACTATCATCAAAGACCAGGAAACACGGGAGAGGTCTTTCAATGGTTTCTGAATCAAGGAGTGGGGGGGGGGGGGGGTTTGTTCTTACTTCACACTCTTCGGGGGGGGGGGGGGGGGGTGTTTGTTCTTACTTCACACTCTTCAGCTTTGTGTGACAGTTTTTTTCTTTTCAAGATTTATGTTGATTTCTCACAGAATAATTCATGGGTCTTAATTAGTGATATTTATGCGTGTGCATAACTTGGTGCAGAACCAAAAGAAAAAAAAAACCTGGATCGAGTGAATTTTAATGTTTCATGAGGGGACTGTTGGGCCGTGTTTTTTTTCCTGAATAATCTTAAAATAAGTTCCCAAACTCTTGTGATACTTCCTGGATCCCTCGTGGTCATTTAACCTACTTGCCATCTCAGCATCTCCACTTTTATATTTGCATTATTGAACATAGGAGCAAAAGAGGCCACTGCAGAGTGTGTGTGTGTGTGTGTGTGTGTGCGTCAGATAAATAGGTTTCAGCCTTGGCCGTCAGTCGAAAACGAGGTGAGGTTACGGTGCAACAGTTGACGTAGCAGCAGTCCAATGAGTCCACAGTCTCGTGTCTCTTCAAGAGAGGGTCAGGTCCCTGTGCTTCAGTTAAAAATCTACAGTCAAATAATATCTAAAACCCTCGTCAGAATACCTTCCGTCGTTTGATTCAGCCTGGACACTCTCCGGTCCACCAGGCAGGTCGATCAATCCCAGGCGTCAGTATTCTATCGGATTCCAAATAATATTTGTCCTCAGCAAGATGACAGTTTCAGTTTTTGCCGCTCTCGGTCGGAGCAGGTGGCGGCTGCGTTTTCTCCTTCCCCTCCGTCTGGCCCTCCTTGTTCTTGTCGTCGTCCTTTAAGAACAGGAGAGGAAACATGCCCAGGATGCAGCCGATGCCAACGCCGATGGCTTTACCCTGAAGACAGAAGCAAAGGAGAATTCTGGAAAACACACACGCTTGTTTTCACCTGCACAAAAACACATTTCCCCCATGATCATTATCATTAGGTCATTTATCCTCCAAGACACAGGAAGATCCTGAGAGGGCGGGAGATCACGCCTGAACGCCGGCGCTCTAAATGATCAAACTGTTGGACACATTGATTTCCTGTTAGACCTCAACATGTGTTTTTCCCACATGCTTGCAAACAAATAAGACAGGTCTGAACAATTGACTTGCCCTTTCACGCTCAGCCAGGAGCCTTTTAGTGCTGGGCGAATCACTCAGGCTTCGAAGAGCTAAATTAAAACAAATCATTCAGCTCTCATTTCCTTCCAGAATGAACGTGTGACAGAACGGGAAACGTTCACAGTCACACTTGAGCCTTAGCTATCAACCCTGACAGGGTTAAAGTGAGACATGCATTTGGGTCCAGGTCGAGTGGAAGACCAACACCACAGTTAACCACTGAGGGCTTCAGTAGTGGGAACGCACCGCGTGAGAGCTGACTCTGGTCTGCCACATGTCCGCCTGCTTCGGGTTCAGGTCGGGAATCTGCATCCCCAGCCGAGACGCTAAGGCCTCCACATAACCGGCCAACCTGTGAGGAGAGGGAGGACAGAAAGAAGACAGGTAACAATAAGTTAACAATAAGGAGCTGTGATGGCCCGAGTTCATGAAATACAGTCACAGCTTCAGTCATGGACACTGGGGGGGCGAGTAGACTGAGAGTGTATTGAGATTAGACGAATGCTACAGTTCTAATTCTGCGTCAACATGCGATTTGCTTTGGTTGTTTCCAGTTTCCTCTTCATATGCCACGATCCATTAAACCGCCCATTCGGTGACACTTCCCACATCGGGGCGACGTTGTTAACGACAGGAGTGATCGATCGGAGCGAAACCAAAACAAATCAGCGCATTAATGTGCCGGCTCCTCCATCGTTCATAAACCCAGCAGGGTGGCGAAGAGGAGAGAGAGAGGGCGAGAGAGAGACAGGGGTTCAGTTCATTCTCAGCACTCTGCAGAGCACAGAGGACAAAAGATTTATATTGTATGTCCATGACAGACCTCTAGTGTTTAGCATATAAAGTTCATGGTAAAGTTCAGTAAAAGAATAAAGTATATGAATAAATGATTGAATATATTAAAAAAAAAAAAAACCTCAGTAACAACTGAAGCAACTGCAATGGCAAACACAGTGACAGCCTAATGAGCCAAACAACAACACACATAATACTAATAATAGTGTTTTGTGTCATCAGGGAGCCGCTGTCCACTGAGTCTGCAGAAACACATGCAGTCAGACCCTCAGTTCACTGCAGCTGCAGCTTGAGCTGAGGGGAGTGATAAGCAGCAAAGAGCATCTTGAGTGCAAAGATAAGGAAATCCTGTGTCTGCTTGTGACACATAAAAACCTTCTAATGCGTGAATCAGATAAGCAGAATCATTGCAGACAGTATGTTTTCGTTACACTGTGTGAATAAGGTCACGTGTGTTTAAACTGTTTTGTTTTCATGATTCTTTGATGAAATGCAAACTCAGCCTCATCCAAGATTCAAAAGCCAGCCACTGTGTTCGAACACCAGCTCTGATGCGTCTGCTACCTGCTGCACCGTGACACACACACACACACACACACACGCGCTCCTGCCTGTAATTACACAGAGTTGCAACAGCAGAAAGCAAAATAAATCAGTCTGGCATCAAAAATAAAAGCGCTGCACTATTCAAATGATGCAATTCACTGAGAGGAGGATCAGATAAAACCTGGGATTCTTCTCTGAAGCCGAAGCATTCACCAGCAATACGAACCAAATGTGAACAGGACTAAAGAAAGATGGATGGAGTTAATGACTGCATATTAAACCACAACGATAGCGTCCTCTGCGTGGCAGCTTGTGACATAGATCGCTAATATAATAATGTTTGAATGAGCATCACAGTTAATTACACCTGTAAGTCAGTACAGCAGCAGGGCTCAGTCAGTGTCAGTCAGCGTCAGTGAAATGATGGAAACATGACGTGACACACATTATTGTACAGACAGAGGCGGTTCACATGGACATAAATGTCATGTCTCCTTTGTTATGTCCTGCTCTTGTTAATGAAAATGGTCTTTGCTCGTCCTGATGTCCATCTTCACTCTTACATTCACAGCTCATCTACGTGCAGGACCTGCTCTCTGAAGGGACACTCTGAGCCTGCAATGAGGACGACTGCGGTCAAACTGACGACCTTCTAGTTAGACGATGACCTCTGTAACCCCTGAGTCCCAGCAGCCCTGCCTCACCTCTTCAACCGCAGAGTCAGTACAACTGCCCAGCTTGTTTGGTTCCTATCGCTGCACCGTGAGCTACTTGGCAAATAATTATGGGATGGAGTGGCCCAAGAAGGATCCAGCCCCTGAACTGGGACACAGCTTAGGATAAAAAAAAACCACATCCATTTACGGGAAAGAACAGACGTATATAATGTTATTAGTCATTTCCTAACCGCTAACAGTCGATCAAGGCTGAGAGCAGCACAGGACGCACACTAATACTGCAAAGTGAAGTACCCGTGGTTCCCTGAGCGAAGCAAAGCAGGGGATTTATCTGTGCAGACTCAAGCTGTTTGTCTGAGTGAACAAAGCATGCAGGTGCTGTTGTGCGAGACGCCCCGAGTGGGGGCCCATGAAGACTCTTGTGTTGTAGACAAACGGCCTCTGATGTAAATCTCTCACAGTGTGAAAAACCCCCCCTCCTGTCTGGTGTAATTGAGTCTCACCTTGACAAACTGGCCACAGGGGCTCTACCTCCCAATTATGACTGAGCGGGAGACAGGCACACAAACACTGAAGAACTATGAGCGTGTCTTCTGGGAGCGCTTAGAGCGACCACAACAACTAGGCTCATCCATCACGCGGAAATGATAGAAAGGCAGAAGCCGAGTCTCAGTCTGTGCTCTGTGTCTACTCACTGCAGGCAAGAATCTCTGTCTTATGTCTTTAATGATCACGGAAATAAAAGCGAAATGTTGATGAGAGCACATGGCTGCCTGTGGTCTCCGTCACCACTAGGAGGCTCTGGTGGGGAAAACAGTGAAGAATCAGCTGATTCACATTCACTCATTTTGCTTTTTAATTAAATCTAATCAACTGCTGCACAGAGCGGTGGTGGAGGGCTGGAAACACAACAGGTAGATCTTATTTCATTTCATTGTCACAGCATGATTTGACAGGAGCAAACACGTGGAGAGAAATTAAATTCATACATCACAGGGAAATGAAAATGGGGGGGTGGATTTTTATCAGCTTTTCATTTTCAACATTTCATCACACCCTCAGAGGTGTGTAGAAAGGTGAAAGAAACCAACAGAATCCTGACACAATGACATGTAGATGAGGAGCACGCAAATCAGTTCAGGCACAGACGCATGTCTGTAGGAATAGTTTAATCAGACCCTTGGGAAACATGATAATCTAGTCCAACAATTATAAGTGGTTATTCAATCTTTTATTTAATCTGTAAAAAATACCTGGAATGTCCAGTTAAGGCTCCATGATTTCCCTCTGACTCCACACTGCACCCTTTAAATTCCTGCGCTCTTCTTTTTCATGCTAGACGAAATTACATTCAGCCTCAGCCTTTTTCCCTCTGGGACTGAAACCTCTAGTGGCTCATTCATTTCCTCCCTTGCTGCTCAAGTTCATCTCCTTCTGGTGCTAAAATCAATAATTAACCTATTAATACTGAAGACTTTAATGACATCACAGTGTGGCGATGGTAAAACACGACTTTTTAATGTCAGTCAAATGCAATCAAGAAAGGGCCTCTGTGATATGAGTGCACACTACACCAAATGATCTGAGTTTCTATTCTACCACGACTGAACAAATGCTGTGTGTGTGTGTGTGTGTGTGTGTGATATTCTTACCCTAGTCCTGCCAGATCAGACACCAGGTTGCCGAGGGCAGCAGCTGCAGAGAACAAGACGACAAGGCGATCAAATGAGCAGAGACATCGAGGTTCATGTCGAGGCAGAAAACACAGGTGACACAATTCACAGCCACGTGTCAGGATTCATCTCCCAGAATCCTTCACATCAAGACGCTGCTAAATATAGTCCTTTCAGTGGCATGTAATGCAGGTTATAACACCAGAGCACACCCATGTGACACGTGAGTGGAATTAACTGATTTGGAAGATGTACTTTGTTTTATCCAACATAAAGTTAAAGAATAAAACACGTGTTGAATGATAAAAGAATATCATTGATGGTCGGATGAAGGTCTAGCCCCGAAACGTCACACAAACATAACTCAGTGGCGTGTGTTTTCAGTGACGTGTTCCTGAGGCCACAGGCCGTCTCGGACCAGACAGTGACACGGGTCTGTAGCTGAGGGCGAGCTGTTGGCCAGGAGGTGAGAGAGATAAGCACTTTTATTATCTTCACAGGCCACTAGCTTCACAGATGACGGCAGCCCAGCGGTCCTGCAACTACACACGCTCGTTTTGAAATCAAGACCCATGAAATATTCCCAGGGAAATAGATTTCCACGCAGGACGTAATGGACGACCCGGGTTTCAGATGCTGCTGCTGATTGACCATATTGACACGCTCCCTGCTGAGTCACTAAATATGGCGCCCAGGGAGAGGCGGATAAGGACAGGGGGAATTGACTAATGAAAGAGGGCCGAGGACTAAATGGTGGGAGAAGACCAGGAGGAGGAATCGGCTTGTTCTGTTTTATCTGTCAAGTAACAGCTGCTCCTACAAGAGAGAAAGGAGTGATTTGTTTGTGTCCCCGCTGTTGTCGATGACCCTGACATCAGAGTGCCGCTGCAGCGGCACAGAAACCCCCAGAGGGGCAGAAACGCCGCGACTGCTACAAGACACAATTTTCACCCAACTGTGGAGGAGAGTGTGCATTGTTCAAACAAATCTTTGAGCTCCTCAGGCAACATGTGTGGAAACAGTAAATAATGAGTCCAGACAAGCACAGGAGCTTCAAGACTCCCAGTTCCAGGTCTGATGAAGGGAATCGATGTGCGCTGCTGCGATGTGTAAGTGTTGTTTACTGCGTCCCTGCAGACCTGCAGCCCTGACCTCGTGAAAGAGAGACTCGCCTGCCTGCCGCTGCAAAGCCTCAACGTTAATAAGTCGCAGGTCAGTTCCACTTGGCTCCGGCACAAGATGTTAGCTTATTGCACTCTTTCCAGGACGTCATCACAACATTAGAGGGGAAAGTTTGCTATTGTTGGTCGGTCAGACGGAGCCAAAACACACACTGACTGACGAGGACATGATCCCTGGCTGATAGAACCAAACAGAAAATCTTCAGAGTTTGCCAGAAGAATGAGGCATGAGAGTCTGAGTGAAACACAAACATAGCAACAAGAAAAATGTCTGACTCTGGTTGTGCATGTCTGAAAGTGTTGCCCTTCATTCAGGTTCATGATATGAACGTAGGGGGTCATTGCTGTTTCATTTGTCACTGGATGATGAGACAGCTGGTTCGAAATGAATAAAACAGCTGATTCGATTATTAGGTTAGCTAAACAAGAGCCTTCAGGGTAACAGAGTTAATGCTGTGAAAATACTAACAGTACATCCCACTGTGACTCATCACTAGCCCCGAGGAGGCTGATGTAAGGGAGATTCAATGAATCTTGAGTGAAGGCTCAAGCGGCTCAGATAATGACAAGTCAGATGTTGGCCTTAAACTCGCTGCGTCCTCTGACTGTGACCGTCAGATTCTACCCACAGGTTGCTGCGACATGGTCATGTCACTCAGGAGCAAAGCAGTTCCAAAACACGTACTGTAGATTAACGCATCACAAGCACGTTGACGTTGTTATACAAGCTCTGCCCAGCCCTCTCACTCACTCAATTAAAGGGGGAAGGAGTAAATCAAAGGGAGACGGAGGAAAGCTCAGAGAAAGGCAGAGTGAGGGAGCAGAGTCATTACACAGGGAATTCTCAGAATCTCTTATGTTAGACAGGAGACACATTTTGATTTGAGGAGCTACGGCTACAACATCACCTAACTCTGCAGACTGAACCTTTAGCTGGGGAACTAACTTCATGACAGATCTTTCTCATGAACTTTCCGTAATCTTTCTGGTCCTGAAGCTAAACTGGACCAACTGACTTACTCCATTTCCCACCAATAACGAGAAATGGCCCGTGAAATAATGTGAAATGACAAATATGAGAAAGTGGAAACTTTTTATTGGGGTTTTTTTGATTTTGTCTGCGAGGCTCAATTACCTGCTGTGATGTTCACATACTGAGGAACAAAAAGGCTCAGCAACACTCATTTTAGCCTTCAGTTATTGCACCTCCACAGATGTGGGAGGGGCATGAACGGGAGAGGACCACTGAAAATCATAATGATAGGATTGAATGAGCATAGAAATATTGTATATATTGCTCATCTTCATGTAAATAGTAATCCTGACAACATATACACCCTGTGTACATTTAATCCTTTTCCGAGATTCCCCCAACATTACCTCTGTTGTAATTAGCTCGACTGATTGAGCCAACTCGAGTCAGCCGAGACGCGTTTCGCCTCCTGGAGGCGGTGTGATCGGTGGACTTGACTGCAGATTTGACACTAGCGTTAATTCACTGCGGCCGGGGTGAGATAACGGCAGCCTCTAGATTTGCAAAGACCCCAGCATGTCCCTGATGTCGCAGGAATGAGTAACAGTCACAACTGCTGTGAAAATGGAGTCTCAGTGAGAAGCCGAGCTGAGACTATGCGCTGGAGGAGAGAACAGACGCTCCTTCTGTTTTGGAAATACATCAGCGTCTCTGCGGGCTGTTGGGAGGTTTTACAGTCTTTATTCTGTGCTGCTTCACGGGGGGGGGATATCAAATCTAGATGTAAAATATTGCTAAGTAAAGATGACAGACTGGCTATCAACCTGAGAGAAGTCTGAAGTCCAAGATTGAATTTTACATTTCCTGCCTGAAGGGCTTGGAACCTGATAACTCTGCTCTTCAAATCCCACCAGGCTTGAAATGACTTCTTCGGCTTCATCACAATCTTGCCCAAAAACCAAAATTAAATGTTCCAATTAGAATGTGCAGCAGGATCGAGCCAGGCTTTACCTCAAAGCGAATCATCTCTCTGCATTTTACACCTCGATTTCTCTGTAATCTGCACTGATCAGGTTACTGGAATCCTGCAAGCACACACTGTGCCAAGCACCAGCAGTCTCCTTATGAATCCAGGTTTACTGCAGCAGATATTTTACCTTAATTGGTTCTGGCATTGGGGTAATCAAGCAGGTAAAACTAAGAGCAAACAAAAGACGCAGACAGCTCCTCTACCCCTTCAGTGGAGGTAAAAAACATCGGTGCTCGCCATCGTCTCCTCCTTTACTGCCTCAGCTATGACTCATTGAAAACGGATCAGTTTACAGAGTCTCATCAGCAACAACGGGACCCCACCTGCAGAGCAGGAAGTGTTGACTGCTGTTAAAATGGTATTGAATATGCAAATAGCAACAATCTTCACGCTTCATCGGCGCAGATCAGAGTCACTGTGGTGCAAGATGAAAAGCCCGGTGCCTCTACCAGCACATGCCGATAGGAACAGGTGAGAATATTAAAATGCTAATGTGCCTCCTTAAATTAAGTGGATCGGACGCCACCTACTCCAACTGCTGCTGAACACCATTATCATATTTATGAAATTATCATTATCACTCTGTGCTTTATTATCCTCTCAATTCATTTTGGATTAGTGTCAGGGCAGTGGTCAGATGGTTAGTGTGTCATCACAGCTTCACAAAGACTGACACTGGAAATATTCTGCTGCCGTTCGGCCCTTTTTATTATTAGCCAGACAATGCTAATCTAAGGATGCAAGCAGTGGATGACACTTGGAGTCCGGTCAAAGTAACACTTGGATAAATGTCTTCCCAAGATAATCGGGTAGTTCTTATCACACTGGTGTTCAAACTGTTTCAGTAATGTGATTTTAATTAGTTACTTGATACGACATGAGGTGTCAGGATTGATGTCTGACTGACTCGCCTCCGCCCCACGATCACAACTGAACAGACTCTGGCTCCGAAAGATCGGCAGCCTTTGAGCAGCGAATATTTTATTTTCATTTCTTGATAGACGGAGGAAGTGCAGACGCCACGCTTCGTTTCTGTTGTGTTGCCTGTACAGATATTTGTCCCTAGACCAAAGCAGACTAAAAAGCAAGGCAGGGACCGTGTGTGGAATATAATAAAACAGGTTGATCAACAAGCAAAGGCAGCGTTTAAACAGGCTCAAGAGGGAGCGGACGACTGGACTGCAGGTGTGCACAGTTACAGGAGTGGGAAGACCAGACAGGAAAAGGACGAGGGAGCAAGAGTGCCACACATGGAAAGAGGCTTCAAAGTAAAACTGGAAAAAAAAGAGAAACAAATTCCAAAGTACAAAGTCTAAAAAAATATATAGTCCATTCTCTTACCTGCCATTGTTGAAATGCCGAGGATAACACCGATTGATAACTCAATATGAGTGCCCTGAGAAACAACACACACAGAAAAATAAAGAGTTTGTTTGGAAGAGAATAAAACACAACACTTGGGATAACTGCCACATGTTTCTCGTCCCTTCTTCCTCTTCCTTCCTCCTACAACTTCTTCTCATAAGATACTTTCATCCTCAACGAACTCTGTTTCATTTTGACATGATCTTTAAACCAGTATCAAGGTTTCAGCATGGAACACACAGTCAGCCCTGGCCTAACGCGTCTTTCTATTCAGAGTCGACACTTGTTATGTAAAAAGCTGCTTTTCACATTTAAAGACTTTGGCTTTGGGTCTAAGAATTAAGTCTCTTCTTCCACACACAATGGTGAGCAGCCTGAGCTCTCTTACAGTCTGGTTAACAATACGACTGGGAACAAAGGAACTGGGAGGCCTGGGATAAGTCACTTACTTTGAAAAAAACGCAGCCGTGACAAACTTTTGACAGAGCAGCTGATTCCAACCCAAAGGTGTGATTACGCATTGGTTTGACTTTCTATGTGTTTGCCCACGTTAAACTCGTGTGGTTTAAATGTTCTTGTTTTTCTAGCAGTATGTTGGTTTTGGAGCCAAGTGATTCCATTCCATAATGTTCTATCTAATGTAGATTTATTCTCTTTAGTTTGCTTCTCTTGTGTATATTTTCCTCCCTCTGTGTGTGTCTTCCTAAATCCCTGCTGAGGGTGGATAAGAATTCACTTCTGAGTTACAAAAATAACCCCGCTGCGCAAGAACACTTAACATCAGAAAAATGTATTCCTCTTCTGTTCTCTGAGCCGTCCTAATTCAGACCCAATGAGATTCCATTATTTGGACAACTTTACAGAGATGAGCGGCGGTGGGGAGGGGAAATCTACAGTAATAGATCAAACAAACAGGATTTATTTTTCTCATTCTCCCTCGACTCCACTGTGCAAACTTCCCTTCTAGCCCATACAGCACATTGTCCCGATGCACTGGGGACGCCTCGGGGACCGCAGCATCTGACACTTACAGCAACGATCATGATGCAGTTGTCCAGGAATCCGAATCCGACGAAAGGGAGCGCATTGTGCAGCAGAACTGCGAGATGACAAAAAACAAAAGGATCAATCAGCACCAACACAAACACATGAATATTGTGTTGAAGTCTGCGTTCATTAATGAAAACCTTTCAGACATAATTAAAGATCCCGGAGCAGAGATGTGACCGAATGAACAGGGAGGATACCAGAGAAGGAAACCACTCGAAATAAACACTGCAGCTGTGCTCAGAGGAAACCATGGAGGGGAAAATGAATCTGAATTGAATATTTATGAGTCATTTATTGCTTCTCATCTGCACTGAAAACTGATCAAGTGATTTGCATGTAATTCTTTTTGAAGGGGTGGAACATGATCTAAGGAATCCATAGAATTTTGGGGCAGATTCAAATCCGGGGGCAGGTCTAAAAAAAAAAATCTAGACACATGCTAAAAAGAAGCTCTTACCAACAGTCTAACATCTGAGGTGAAGGTGAAGCCGAAGTGACTGGAGTCATGCAGAGTCATGTCTCTGTCAGTTTGCAAGGGGCTATGTTTAACTCCGAGTTCATTTTCTCTGATATGAGTCAAATCTTTGGTACAAGGCCACAAGGTGAAGAACGGATTTCAAAGTTTCGCAACCTTGAATTTTCAGCGTTGCAAAAAACGGATACACGAAAGATAGAAAACAGTTCAAGTGGAAAGAGAGCAAAAGAATATTTGCATCAGTCAGTACAATACATCAGCCTCTGCTCATCCTTTCAGGGTTAGAGACTCACGACACCACGGACAGGTCACCACTGTATCACTGGGCCAACATTCACCACATGGACAATTTAGAGTCTCCACTGGAGGACAGGCCAGGAATCAAATCCAGAACCTTTTCACTGTGAGGCAACAGTTCCAACTGATGCAAAAAGCAATCCACCAGTAGGTGTACACACCGTTAAACTGTGAATTAGAGGCTATGAAATCACATCATATTTCTCCTGAGCATTCAAGGCTGTTGGCACAGTTGGAGACTTCAGAGGACGGCAGCAAAACCAACACTGAGCCTTGAATCTCAAATTAAATTTAGGTTTCATGTTTGAAAACGCTGAGGTCCAACTATGATCTTTAGTGTAAACGATGTCATCGATATCCAGCCTCTTATTCTTCAGAACAAAGGAGGCTATAAAAATGGAAATGTGGAGAATGCATAGGTTCCTATAACTGAATAATTCAGGCTCTGTGTGTGTGTGTGCATATAAGATATATATATATATTGCAATATCCTATGGAGGCTGTGAAAGTGAATTGTAAATGTCAGCCTGAGGAAGGTTCAGTGTATTCTGTTTCAATTGAAGTTCAAGTAGCTCCTGTAAAAATGAATTATTTGCTTAAAGCACAACAAGTGCTGAATAATTTCTGTTTTTAACGTGGTTGTCCTGAAGCACCTCTCCTTCAATATCCTGCACACTGAGATTTATGACTGTTTGAGCCCCGCTGCAATAAAACACCTACTCACTGGTATATTGAGGCTACTTTTAACACCACGCCAGCGGCTACTCTGACTGAACTCTCCATCTCTTCTGAATTCAATCCCGGTGTTTCGTTTGGAGGCTTCTGCAGAAGATAAACTATCTTGAACTCAACAGGTCTCAGCAGAGGGGGCTTTGCCTCTCGCTCGGCTGGTGTCTTTATTCTTTCAAGCGTCAACGTGAAGCGTCATTCTGAAGAGAAAGTGTCCACACAGGGATGCCCAGCACTTGTTCACCTGTTTTACATATTAAAGCCTTCAGGAAAGAGAAAATTAAAAATGGACTCCTCTGGCTATGTTAGTGCTAATGAAATGACTAATTGTAGAACTGCATCAACTCATAAAACCGGTTCTGCTGAAATTTCTACAATTCAATATACTAACAAATCCAGAATCAAATCATTAAAAATAATTGGGCATATGAGACAAGGTTGCATGTACGCCTCATTAAATGTGCTCCATATTTCCCCCCACTGAGGTCATTCTCATCATGCTTAACTTCCAGAAAGATAAAAACCCAGGCAACAACACAAACCACAACAAAGACTGCTGAGGTGAGCGAATTCACAAGTGCTGTGTTCAGCAGCGTCGCTGTAGTGACGGCTGCTGGAAAATGTGTTTTCTTTGCTGAGGAGCCAAAGCAGGAAAAGCAGCATTGCAGTGCAGCAAGTGGCCGACCAGAGGAGATGCTGTGTCTGTGTCTCTGCCCACAGACACACACAGATCTCACTGTTCAGAGCAAACTGTGATAGCATGAATGATGCTGTGTTTTCCAACCTCTCAGGAGGAGAAGGAGGAGGAGGAGGAGGAGGAGGATGGAAAGTCCCAGTGGTTTGAGGTCATGTCAGTAACTGAGCAGTGTAGAGTAAAGGATTCCTGCATGAGTGTTTAACCTTCTATTCTTAGCAGCGCATGTTCTAAAAGCGTCTCACATCAAAGACATTTCATGGTTCCAGGAGCTTAGACCTGCACCTCTCGTAAATAACTTTATCTGGACATTTTTGAAGCCACAGAACACCTGGACCCCCAGCACTGAGTCAGGAGAACAGGCCTCTTGGAGGACACGCAAGAGGAAACGTATGCGATCCCTGTGAAACGAGTCAATAAACTGGCTCGGATTTATTGGTATCAAATTTTTAAAGCTTTGTCCTGCTGTAACCTTCAGATCAGCCCTTTTTTTATCCTGGATTAAACATTGTGTTGGATGCGATAGCTAATTAATGTCACTCCATGGAAAATGAAAAGCTTATCTTAGTTTGCCAATCAGCCAGATCCATGCAGAGCACGCTCTCTCTCTCTCTCTCTCTCTCTAGTTCATTTGGGGTCCCCATGGAAACAAAGTATGCTCAGTATTTTCTATTACCGCTAAATCCTTCTGTCATCTTCCTGGATGAATTACGGAGAAGCCAGTAGGTGGCGAGGTCACAAGATGAACAAAATATTTCCTTAAAGCATCACAACAATGAAATACGAACACACCAAGATTCATAAATAAATGACACTTCTTACCATATCTTAACTGTGCTGAAGTGGGTGGCGCGATTTCCAGCCGCCCTGAAAAGAAAAGACGAAGAAGAAGAAGATGAATTATAAAGAAGGTACACGCCCTTTCACCAGGTTTTTTAAAGTCAGCATAAATGTCACAGAGTACTGAAATGGCAAAGCTTATCAGTCAGGACCTTTAGGACGGAGTGAGAGACAGCAGATGAAAAGAGAGGGAGAGCGAGGGAGTAAAGCAACGTTTCAGAGGGGATGCAAAGTAAGTCCGAGAAAAAGGAGCAGCTCCCTTGATGCCATTTCTTCCAGGGTGACGTCAGAAAATGGTAATTCTGCGGAAATCAGGCCTCGGAAGGGACCAGCACACGAGTTATAAAACGTGCGTGCTGGAGGAGAAGGTTTGAGTTTTCTCCTCTCATATTATCGTGTTTTCAACCAACAACACCTTGTAACATAACAAGTTGGAGAAAAAACTGCGACCGCCTCACAGGTTTTTGACGGCGTGACACTGAAGTTGACGAGCTGCGAGGAGAGGGCGCCGCAACTGTGTCAGACTGAGGATGTGACACATTCAACGCAACGCTCGCTTCACTGGGAACTCAGACATGAAGAAGGGGTAATTAAACTGGTTCGAGGAATGAAAACAAGACATTATTATTTCGTCTCCAGGCTGCGTGAAGACTAATAAGTGGAAAAATTATGAGTCCACACGCTGTTTCATCTTCTTCTCTGTTGCATAATCACACGCATGCAAGTGCTAATCACCTCCAAGCTTTGTACAATGAGAGAAATATACAAATCAGAGGTTTCTTCTGACACGTTTCTTTTGATCTTGAACACACTTGAACACACACAGCTGCTTTCAGACATGACCTGATCTCTGAAATCATCAAGCTGGGCTGAAAGATCAAAGCTGCTCCTTCTTCTTCTTCGACCAGCCTTCAAGGGAAAACTAATATCTGAGTGGACCAGTGGGAGAATATTGCATAATGTAGAAAGTTGGGTGCGTGGGTGAAGTTTGCAACACGTGATGTGCAAAACAAACGAAAAGGTGACAAATAAAAAAAAAGAGGAGCCACGACTCCAGATTCTGTCTCTTGATCCTGGTACAGAAATAAAATTATAAACATTGGAGCTAAGCCTGAATTACAAAAAAATCAAAATCAAAAAATCAAATAAATCACTTGATCACATGAAATAAATATAATAATATTTAATCTCATTGAAGGGAAGAACCATCTGCCGTCATTCCTCCATCCCGTCTGCTCCCCTTCCCTCTCATTTCCCTTCAGGAGTCAGTGTCACATTACAAGCCTCCTCCTCCTCTTCCTCCTCCTTGCTGACACAACAACACACAATTGTCCTCCTTGGTAAACTGCTGACGCACCCAGGTCATCCACCGTCAGTGCTCATGCTCACACAAAGTCAGTGTCATCACCCAAATTCATTTAAGGCACAATTATAGCTACTTCTACTATTACTACTACTACTACTACTACTGCAGCTACTATCTCATTTCTTGCATTTCAATGTAATCTCCCATGACCAGACAGAAAGTAAGCGGCAGGTGATGAGCGTCGCGTTTGCAGGAGACTAATGGCCTCAGCGTTTATGCAGCAGAACGTGTTTCTGTCCATTAATCACTCCGGGGGTTGTTTGGCGAATTCATTTAAATGCTTTCAAAGATCCTCTAGTGCTCATCAGTGAGCAAACGCTGGCAGAGAAAGTGCTGCCTCAACTTCACAACTTTCCTCCCTGAAGCCTCCTGAACGACTTGCTGCCGGATTGTTCTCAGAAGCCGCGTGTCACTGTGATATCTGTGAGCCTGCAGAGCCGAGGGAACTCACTGTGGATGTCATTTATTATTGATACAATACAGAGGGATCCGTTTTTTTTTTTTTTTTTACTCAGTTTCACTAACAGAATTTAATTTAAAAAATATACGTCTTGAAGCGGTGATGCCTGACAGCTTATATTTTAGTTTGCCGTCATTTAAAAAACACCCCACACCCCTGTTATGATTGCAATAAATCCCTGTAATGTGCTCCACTTCACTGAGGAGGAAACCAATGAATCACCTGAGGCCCAAGCTCCTGCCATATTGTTCCGTCCCCCAATCAAGAACGAGACGAAATGACAAAAGCGAAGTCAGCGTTACTGCTAGAAAAAGAACCTTTAACGAGAAACAGAATTTATCTGTGCACCATTCACCAGCACTGTGACAGCTGACATGAATATCAGTTGCTCCCGGAGCTGCTGGTGCAAAGTATCGATTGCACGGAGGTCTCAGGCCGGCCGGCTCCAGAAAATCCAATTCCAAGAGACAGGAGTGGTGAAAACACTGAGGGGGCTGTGATAAGTAGCTAACCAGCAGCATGATTAAATACCAAAGCAGCCAAGTTCCATTTGTCTCTTATCTCATGTCCCTCCGACTGCAGAATCAGCCACCTGGCAACAAACTGGTGTTTACAGGTAAACAGGGAACAGGATGCACCACCATGTCAGCTCCAACAGCTCCCTGAAAACTGTACGACAGGAACTGGTCTGGACTGGTCAGCAAATACCAGAAATGAGTCGTATAGCATGAAAACGAAACAACGACCAGTTTGGGAAATTGGTGATACGTTTGCGAAGGAACCAAAGAGCCAAATGTTCCTGCCGCAAAACTCGGGAAGACTAACATGTCCATCAGTCCATCCTGAGCTTCCTAAAGTAAAAAATGACAAATGGAGCTATTAGGATTTTCTGCAGTACAAGGGGCGTTCTTCCCTGTAGGGCTGTGTACAGAAGGGCAGTGCTGTTAGCAGCATGCCTCTGTCCCTGTGAGTGCCTCTGGCTTTTTCTAATAATTGTGGAGTAAGAGACATCAGTGTTTCCCCTCAGGATTTTATTGATTTTTGAATTGCACACCTCTTCACAGCGAGAGGGGGCTTCTCATCCTTGGAGAACACCACACACAGCTCTGTGGCTTCAGCATGAGGGTTTGCCTTTTGTTTTTACATCAGTGTCACCTTATTTGCATTTATGGGGCACCACCACTGTGAGTGTGTGTGTGTGTGTGTGTGTGTGTGTGACCATGAATGTGCAAAAGATCAATTGGGTTCATGCAGTAGAATGAGAAAACCTGCAGCCATTCATCTTTCTGAACTCGTTCTATTCTCTGATGATATATGAGACGGAAAAGAGGAAATTACCCAGCACACACAAAGCGGGGCCAAGGCCGGGACTGTCATAAGTCAGGAGAGATGAACAGACACAGGTCTGTGGATCAGAACTGCTTTTTTCACAAGTTCGTAGCCGTGTGTATATCAATGTTTAAGAGAGGGATAAAAAAAATGATCTGCACCAGGATCAGTGAGTTCTTCCCTGCCCCTGACATCACATCCATCTGGGACTTCAAGCTTCCAAAACTATCAACAAACCCACAAACTGACAGCATTACTCCAGAACATAACCCTAACCCAACAGACTGTACGAACCAATCCGCATTGAAGGACTAGGCTATCGTATAAGGTAGAAACACTTGAGTCGGTCTTCATCTCATGATTTGCAAATAAAACTATAGATTTTTAAAAACTTTTCCATGCATCTGTATCTGTCTGGAGGACGTTTAAATGTCACATCACAGCTTCAAATGCCCGTTTGTTGGCTGAGAGAAAATAATGAGCACGGCTCAGAGTAAACGCAGTCGTAACCTTTCGGTGAGGGACGTCTTTTCCCTGTGTGCTCAGTGAACTGCACTTGGCAGGTAGAAACCAGTCCATTCCACCAGTGGTAATTAAAGCAGCTGCAGAGGACCGGAGCAATACACAGAGAGAGAGAGAGAGAGAGAGAGAGAGAGAGAGAGAACAAAGTGCAAATATTCCCCCCTTGAAATGCAATTCGCAAGAGAGGGGAAAGAAAAAAGGGGAAACAGTGTTGTGCCTACGTTTGTCTTAAAGCTGGATGTCAGCAGAGGGAACAAAGAAAACGCAGGGAGACGATTGTTGGTGACTGAAATAACTCACATCACTCCCCCAGCATCACACAGGGATCCACGTGTTTAACAGATGGCGATACAGAGCCACAGAATATCGCAGTTAAACGCACAGCAGCTTTGCTACCAGAGGATTTAAAAGCTGCGGCAGCCCTCACCAAGGCCACTCAGCCCGGCGCGTTTTCTATCTCAAGGTAGCCGCAGGAGATCGCACGTGGCGTCTTTAAGTGTCGAGCAGTTGTTGATCAGATGACACGCAGGGACAGATAAGTGCTGACCACGGGCCTGACTCGGATCACAGGAGGAGCAGAGGTATCGACCTCCTGCTGTGAGATGATGACGCGTCTCCACGAATGGCTTTGCTCTGTTTGGTTGTGCACAAGTGTTCCTGCACGCAGCGGCAACAAGAGGGATTCAGCGTGAACAAGATCAGCTCAGCAGACAACCAGGAGGAGAAGCTTGGTCTTGAAAACTGCTTCTGCACAACAGCATTTTTTGTTTTTTTTTTGCAGAAAATGGAAGAAGCAAGGGTGGACGCTGTTAACTAACCAGAGACGGTCTGCAGGTAAAACAGGGTGAGGACGAGTGGTCTGATTTTTAATGAGGAGATAAAAAGCAAAAACGCAAGGCGGTCTGAGCACTTTTGCCAAATTAGTGTCATAATGTTACACAAACTTTGAAATTAAGAATAATCTCCCAAACACCGCTACAGCCTGCACAACATTGTTTTGGCTTTTGGTTCCATTCATCCGCAGGCTCTGACTTCAGCCTTGCGGGGCCGCGGTGACCACCGGCAGCCTCGGTCGCTTCACATCCTCTGGAGGGCTCAGGCGCGGACTAAGGACAGCAGTGGTAGATTCAGCAGAACAGACAGAATGAAAGAAAGAAATATTAGAGTGTCAAGCCAGAAAAGAGATGGACAGGAAACACAAGAGGTGAGACGATGTGCTCCTGTGCTGCCTGTCGAATACACACTGAAGCTCACGATCGAACGGACGGACCCACCAAACGAATGCAACCTTGGATATGAAACGCTTCCTGTTGTGCATGAGAATATTACCCAGGCTTCCGTGGTGCCTGTGTAATTGAATTCATGTCCTGATCCATCTGTTTAGGTTTCACCGGGGAGGCGGACCATATGTGGGTTTTTTCCTGCTCACCTCGCATATTTTAAATCAGACTTTAATTGGTGCCAGATTGTCAACAATCTCTCATACAGGGCTGTGTTTATAATGAGATTCCTTTCCTTTAGTCCTAGACTCCAAATGAGGAAAATAACTGTGGCTGTCTATCAGGTAAAGATAGAGTCAGGTCAGGAGAAAAGCCGTCCTCTGTTCATTACTCCCCAGTCTCTCCAGAAGGTGTTCAGGCTCCTTCAGGCATTTAAGAATTTATTGTGTTGTAAATTCAATTATAAGAGGACGTCGCCTACACTCAAAAAGGAAAACAGTTTTAGAAATGTATGCAAATTGAAAAACTAAATCAAGTGTTTGGTTCTTTGTTTCTCTGGACACCGGGATGTGACTCACACAGGTTAAATGGGAAGTGTCTGTGGACTGTGACCTTTAGGTTTCTCTGGAGACGCTCTAGAGGCTTTGACTGGGACACTCAAGGACAGTCAGAGACTTGTCCAGAAACCGCTCCAACGTGGTCTCGATTCTATACTCAGGTTAATTTTCGTTCAGAGAGGTGGACGGTCTCAGGGTGTCTTCAAGGTTGTCTGCATTCATCCTTCAGCTCGGCCCCGTCTCCCTGTCCTTGAGGCTGAGACGCGGCTTCAGTGAAGGGACAGCGTTGGTGATGAGTAGAGGTGTCAGACAGAAATCATTTGAGGCCATGCCCAAAGGGTTCCGTCTTTGTCGTCTCTTTTTCCTGTCTGCCGTCGGACAAACTCTCAGCTGGCTGCCGTGCCGGCTTCTGTTGAGTCTGAGTGATGATGAAGAAGCCGAGCTGGTCTGACAGATTCTGTTATAGAGACAATTAGGACTGTGCTTACCCCCCTGACCGAGGCCCTTCTTACCTCATTACCCAGTTTGGTCAGGCAGCCCTGGCAGCGTTTGGAAAACCTCTCCCCCCCGGGCCTGATTTATTATTCTCCATCTCATCTACTTCTTGTTTTTTTTCACAGAATCAGGCGTGTGCTTTTCTAAAAGCAGTCCTGTCACCTCAGTTTATGACATCTCCAGGACAATCAAAGCAAACAGGATGCACCAAGAAGGTGACACTGTGTGAACCTTTTAGCATGAGATTGCAGGTTTTCATTTTTAATGCATTCGGAAACATCACATTATTCTGGGTTGTTGGGGAGATCTGGGAGCAACAATAGTAAATTCATGGATTCTGATGTTTTTTCAAAAGGTTGACTGAGGCTCGGAGGTTGCTGTTTTATGCTGATTTTCGAAAAAAGGGCTCGAGACACGCAGCTAATGTCAGGCTTAAACCCTCGCTCTAATCCAGTGAGTCGGACTCACATAATAACTGCACTGCATGAGCTGACGGCAGAAAAGCCGCTCTTCTTCGTCAACGCATCGCGGAAGATGCCTGCTGGTGACGGGACGCAGCTCTCAACATAAAAGACGGAATACAGCATCATCGCGAAGGCAATTAAACGCTCACTGCGCGTGTGAGGCGTCTCTTTGAACCGGAGGAGAACACAACTGGAAGCTTTAATGGCGGAGTCGTGACACTGAGATGAAGAAGAATTGAGTCTCGTGAACTCTCGGCCTGCAGTGCTCTAAGAGAGACTGCCTCCGTGCGGTCTCACCTCGTGTTTTTCTTTCCGCCAGCGGCCTTGTGGGAAAGCTGTGGTGGAATGTCCCTGAGTCACCGAGTGACCAAACGCTCACGATCGGAGTTACTATTCACTCTATAGTCCTTGCCTTCACCTCTCTCTCCGTCTTCAAACGGACACATTGAGATGCAAATAAATGCTCCCTGTCCGAAAAAGAACATCTCTTAAAATGTGCATAGATCAGCATGTCCCGGTGACAATGAAATCAAATGATAACACATGCAAAGAAGCTTCGTGCTCCTTTATTTGTGCCAGTCTGCTTCCATGTTATCCTCAAGTCACGTCTGATGGGTGGCGTTTCTTTGGAATCGCCACCCATCCATCGAGTGCGTTCTCACAACATTAAAAATAGTTTACATCTGTGCTCTCAGTTTACATTTAGAAAATCCTCCAGAGAGAGTGCTGCTGGCCTTTGAGCTAATATCAGTGATATTTAATCATCAACAACAAAGTCTTATTTTCCACTAATTACGCGTCACTGAGTTTGGGCATGTTTCAGCTGAATGGGTTTCAGTGTAAATGGGGTTTTTCTGACTGAATCTCGAGGTCCTCATTATCATTACGACAGTGGACCCACACGTCTGCTTTCTCTGTAATTATCACATCAACGTAATGAGTTTCAAACAACCACCAGGGCTGCCTCTCATTTCTAATAACTTTATTTTAATTATTCCATCAGCCCGAGTGAAAAACCTCAAGCTTAAATGCTGCTCTATCTGTCGATATCTTCCTAATTTGTTGATATACTGACAGATTTATTTACTGACCCAATTGTCCCAGGATGGTAAAACAGGTATTAATATTCATTTAACAATGCCTGAGTCATTCTGCAGCAGTTTCATTAAAGAGCAGCTCCCTCTTTGTTTTAACTTCTCTCCTCTCCGTCCTTTCTTTCCCTCCAGTCTCCTCCCCCTTCTCGATTTATCTTCAGCCTTCAACCTCACTTGTCGGCACAAGCTTCAGAAACGAAGGTGGTCTTGTGCAGGACCTTCGCTAGAGGTCGCTCGGAGGAGAAATCTTAAACCTTTTCTAGTTTTCAAAATTGAAGTTCAGACAGAAACTGGACAAAGACAAACTGGCAACAGCTCACCACCGCACCGATGTGCCATTGATCAGATACTGAACTGTTTGAACAAATAATTAGCGATTTGACATTTTAAAAGAAGAATACAGTTCACCCAGACAGTAATGCAGCACTTCCTGAGCCTAAAGTTGCATTGGGTGAATTGCGAATACGACCTGAATAGCAACTAAAGAAATTGGGGCCACATTCCCGCATAAAAACAATGCAATCATCCGACTCTGCTCAAATGAATCAGAGAACTTGTGAATCAGAGAACTTGTGATGATCATTATTTTGAAAATCCTCCAACTCTGCTGTTTTCCTTTGCTAGCGACCGGCATCCGCTCGTTGTTTGGCTTTTCTGCCCACAGCTTCATCTTTAATCTCCTGGTTCACTCTGACTGCTCTCATCATCAGGAGTGAGTTTTTTTTGGGGGGGGGGATTTTTTTATTTTTTATTTTTTATTTTTTTGCCAGAGGAGGAAAATAAGCTCTAATGAACCCATTGTGTGCACTTCCTGCCCGGCAGCAGCGACAGCACTCGGATAAACTCGGAGACTAACTGGTGAACACTGAGGAACATCAGGCCATCAGATAATTCACTCAAGAGGTGGAGGAGAACAAATCAGAGCTCAAAGGAGAAAGAGTGTAAGACACTCATTAAAATTACGCTAAGCTAACTCAGTTTGTTTTGATTTGATTTGGCTTCACTCTTGGGAGCCTGTCATGATATCGATCTTTTTATACAGTCAACCGGCGATGGTGACAAAAAATAGGTGACTAAAAACGTATTTCTTAAAAAGTGTATTATAAGTACGTGGACTAAACAAACATTGTTGTTTCTTTCAGATTGAAATGTGATCATTTTACTGGCTTTGGGTTTCTTACAGGAGAACAAAGGTCCAGGCTTTGAATCTCAATTTCACTTAGTCATTAAAGATGGGATTTTCATTTAACAGCACAATGGAGCAAGCGAAGGGAGCCGAATGTGTTCAGGAGCAGTGGCCACGGCCATCCTTCACAGACAGCACCGTAGCACACACCATTAACCTCGAGAGCGGTCCGGGCTGATTAACTGTAGGTCAGCAGGATTCAACTACAGATTCACCACTCCTGCAAACACCCAGCAAGAAACCCAGGACTGGGCTTCAGGTGTCCGGCCCAGCCGGTGGAGAGATGATGGACGCTGGGGAGCCTGTCAAAAATACTCTCAGCTCGTGAGTGTAAGCAGCAGGTCAGCAGTGACTGACTCAGCTCATTAGCAGCACATACACAAGAGGTAAGAGAATCCCAGAGGGTTTTTATAGCATGAAGGTGAGGATGTCCGCAAGCTGCAGCCAGGCAGGCCCCTTAGGTGAGAGCAGAGGACAGTACACGTCCTCTGCTCTCACCTATGGGGCCATACAGAGCCTTCAGTGCAGCCCCTCACATTAGTCTCACTTGCAATTACAACAGATCCTCAAGCAGCAAAGTCAGACGTCACAGCATCATGATTTTTACATGATTTTTTTCCCGTTCCCTGCTGCTACCTTCCTTTTGCTGAACCACGCCTCTGACCTTTGAGCATCCATCAGCATCAATGTTGTGTTGTCAACTTCTTCAAGCCCCAACATCAACCTGGAGTTGGTGAAGTCGATTTTCAGCAGTTCACCATCACAGTGACTGATCTAACTGTGCACATCACTGGGTTATTTGTGTTTATATGCAGAGAGGGGACCTCTATGACCTGATCAATAATGTATGGATCCATCACTCAGCTGACGGCATCACGCTCCCGTTCTTCACATACATTTCTTTCTGTGACTCGAGACGAGGCTGAAACTCATGAAACATTCATCTCCATGTTAAATAGTGGAGCCCTGGTTGATGACTTCCATACATGCCTAAATGAGCGTTTTGCAGACGTATAAGCATCCATATTCATGTCCAAATAAATATCACATCAATTTACAGTATGAGCAAAGTAGAGAAGATGAGCATTTATCTTGATATTTGATGTGAATGACTTTGCTTGATCATTCGGAGCCTGACACACAGCACAGTGAGCAGGAGCAGCACAGACATGAGGCGATTCAGAGCAGCATGTGCACGTATGTTCAACATTCAGCAGTGTGTTGATATCTGCTTTAAAGAACATTGTGCAACAGCACAGACATTCATACCAACATCTGCACTGACACCACTGATGCAGCACTGATTGTGCTTCCAGTAAACAGTTTATATAGAATACTCTCAGGTTGTTGGTTGTTTGTCACTGTTCATTTCAAATCCAATATCCGATAATTCAGCAGCGATGAGAAACAAAAATGGTGAGAAGTGAACTATACGACTGGAGAAACAGATCTCAGAACAGCATGTCTCTCCTGGAGCCTCACATGATGTAAAACCTTCATCATCATCTCTGCTATCCCCTCCTCCTCCTCCTCCCTGCGCTCCCTCTCAGTATTGATCGACTCCATTTCTTCTCTCCCTATGTGGGACATCCACTGTACTCCTGCTCTTATGCTGTACTGTCCTCCCATAATACAATTCTCACGTGTAGTGAACTACAAATGCTCTGCTCATGTAACTGCTGCGACATCAGGCCGAGGGGGGGCTGGAGCCAATCCCAGCTGTCAATGGGCGAGAGGTGGGGTACTCCCTGGACACGTCGCCAGTTCATTGCAGGGCTGACATGCAAAGACAGATGACCATGAACTCCTGTGGGCAATTTAGATCAATTAACCTGACATGCATCTCTGTGGGAGGAAACAGGGAGAACATGCAAACTCCACCCAGAAAGGCCACGCTGGCCCTGCCCGGGACTCGAACCAAGGACCTTCTAATTGTGAGACACACATGATGCAGAACATGCATAAGATGAGGGACAAATCTTATGTTTCCTTCTGGTCTCCAACCAATTTCCTAATGAACCTGCATCATGAAGCCTCATCCACTGGATCATGACCTGCAGCAGATCATCACTATTAAAACATTTTTATAAAATGTTGAGAGCAACGGTCAGTAACAGCTGCTTGTGAATCCCAAAGTTATGGCTGACTGACTGTATCTGTGAACAATCTCTTACCTTGGGCTATGGCTATGGACTCGAACCTGTGCAGCTCTCGCAGCAGGCAGGTGCGCTCGGACGGGTGCAGGCTGTAGATGAACTCCTTGGCTCCCTGGGGCGAGTCGAGCGGCTCCACGGGCTCCGGGTGCGTTCCCAGGCTGCACCGCTGCAGCAGCGAGGAGAGAGGGGCCACCGCGGCCGGAGCGCAGCGGCTGTCGAGCCCGGCTCTGGTGAGCCCGGCGCCGGCTCTCAGGGCGACGGCCGGCCGCAAGAGTCTCCGCAGGCAGGGCAGCATCTCCGGGGGGGACGAGGGAGAGGAAACAACGTGGGAGGAGATCCTGGAGGAGGAGAAGAACATCGGGCCTGGCTATCACCCGGAGTTCACAGATTCATCGCAGCAATGATCGCATGACAACTCCCCCTTCCTCCCCCCCGTTCCTCTTCCTCCTCCTCAGCCTGGGTCAGGCTATTTCAGGGCAAACCTCGGGCCTGACACCGACAACCACACGGAGCCCAGCCTGTACGGAGGAGGAGGAGGGCGGCGGGCAGCGCTGCGTCAGGAGTCCTCGCAGCCGGACTGTAACTTGTCTACTCGGACGCACCTCGGTCGATGCTCCGTTGTCCCGCAGCTCCACCACCTCCCCGGACAGAAACAGCGACACGCGGCCGCTGCTGCGCCTCTTACCTGCTGAGAGCTGCTGGAGCCGGGAGCCGAGGAACCACCGAACTGCTTCTGCTCTGTGCGCCGGGGAAACAATCACATTTTTGCGAGAGTAAACCGGAGCGGCTGTAACCTCTGCCTGACAGGATGCTCTGTGTGTGTGTGTGTGTGTGTGTGTGTGTGGAGTGGGAGGGGAGAGGCATTTTCCAATGGCTGCTCCGCTCCGCTCCGTGCGTAACGGTGACGGCACAGGCGGACGCACGCAGGCCACGTTCAGCAGAGAGGGACTGATGGTCTATGTGTTTAATATTCTGATGAAGCGGTGAAATACATAACATTTTCTTCAGCCGTTACTTTTAAATAATATTATATATTTTCTAAGAATGATATATAACATTTATGTGGAACATTCCAAGACATTTACAGGCAAACACGAGGCTGTGATTTCAGGTTTTGTATCATGTCCTGTGCTGTATTTGACGTTTTGTTTTCTGCTACTAGATATGAGGAACCTGGAAAACACGTGCATTCAACTGTGTGTGTGTGTGTGTGTGTGTACTCAGCTATTCAGAGTCTGGAGTCCACACCCTGAGAAACCATGACAGCATATGGAAGTTATTTGTCTGAGAGGGGAAGTCGGTCAGGGCCACACAGCAAAAAGAGGAAGTACAGTTTGATTAAAACATAAATTAGTACTTTAGTTTACGACATTTTCTGGTTTATTTCAGTTTCGGTGTGTGGCAGAGGTTTGTCTGGAGGAGTGGATGAGTGTGTCCAGCCTCACTGGGAGCAGTCAGGCTTTTGACAGAGCGAGGCATAAACTTGGGTTTGGGTTTTGAAATAGTGTAGACTAGGGCGACCCCTGCTGGCCAAAATCATGAAAACCTGATCAGAAACCAGACCTCCAGGTTTGACACGAGGGTGCTCATTCAAGACACCACAGAGGTGATATATATAGATATTTTTATTATAATGCTAAAGCTGTCATTACACAAAAAACAAGCTATTTACTTCCTGAAACAAACTGCATCATAACCTGTTGAACTGTACAGAGGTGGGGGTAGGGGTGGGGGAGAGGTCAACTCTCCTCGAGGTGAGGGCTGGGGGTGAGGAGGATTAAGCCAAAACTAAACTAGAAACCAGGTTTAACTCAAAGTTCAAATCCTCACAAACTATACACGTATATTCATCGGATACAGTGACATTTGGCAGCTCTGATATAATATAGATTTATGCTAGCAATTTAAATATGAAAAAAATTACACAATGACAGTAGACATTTTAGACAGGTGGACGGCCGGAACAAAAAAAAAAAAAGGAAAACTAGAATATTAACATCATCAACTATATTGTGAACTGAATGCTGTGAAAGCAGTGATGTCACCTTTCCACAGGGGATATGTTCAATGTCAGCTGTGCTTTATGGTGTAATCCCCGTCCGCCGCTCTAAAATAAACAATAATACACTAAACACTTTTTTTTTTGTTTAGATGTCTCTAGAAAACAGGTCATACAAGGCCACATGTTGTGGGCACGGGGTAATTTGTTCAAATCTAATAAGATGCCAAACAGAATGAGTGTTCCCATGTCGTTTTACCTGAAATGAACTGTACACAACTGAGGTGCAAACATTTGAACTACCCTCCACGTGGCTCAGAGTCTCTTCCAATAAACTTCCCAGCAGGGTTGATGTAACTCCAGTTTCAGCTCAGTTCAGCTTCCAACTGGAACAACCGCAACACATCTGTAAGTTTTGATAGATTAGAGGAAAATATATGTACTTGACTGGACATGAAAAGAACTGCATCCCTGCATGGTCCTGATATCTGAATTTATAATACTGATTAAAAATCTGCACAACCCGAACCTGTCTTTGCTCTCAGAGCCTGCAATTCAGAAAAAATACACTTTCTGTGAAGTCTCAAATACTCTCTGCATGTTGGTGTGAAACAAGGGACTTTGAGTGAACTGAAGTACAACTTTTCACTGCTGCTAAAGTCAGAGGGCACATGCATGAATAGATGGAGCAACTCTATAAGTTCGATTTTTAAACAAGTATAAAAATAGTGACAGGTTGAGAGGTACGAACGAGGACTTAAAGACTGAGAAAGAAAATAAATAAATAAACACCGTGTGAGTTCCTGGACTAACTTAATGTGCGGCTAAATATTATTTACACTTTCATACACGTCATAGTAGCCATGGTCTCACAGTGCTTGAACCAAAAAGAAAAATGAAAATGAATGTTAATGTTGTGAGGGAAAAGCCTCATCATGCACCTATAATGATGAAGTATTTCATTACACAGTGGATTTTAGTGGGACTTTCTAGAAAAAATATATGATACTGATACAAAACAATTAAATGTCACATGAAAATGAATTTGAAGATGCATGCAAGCTATATGTGCCAGAAGAATGAACACTGTGGTATTACCGCTGACAATCCAGAACATTTATAACATCAAAAATAAATTGCCTCATCATTTTTTTATATTTATATTTATATATATATATATTTAGATTTCAATCAGCGATGACTTTGAACATGGCACATCTGTACCCTACTAGTAACTGTGCAGGCGGCGGTTTGGCTAATATATGCTACAGAAAAAGAGGAGGCTAAATTATAAGCACTAATATATATAACCACAAACCACTGAGGAGTTGCTACACACCAGGCATGTAAAGAAAACCATTTCACATCTTGAGGCATCTGGGGCGTGATGATCGTTATCGAGACATTAGGTGAAACTGAATGAGGTTGGCACAGAGGTGGAAATGTGGCAAAGGAAGGGAGAGAGAAGCAGCGGCACTCCTCAGAGATGGAGACGTAATTATTTACAAGTCATGTTCATACTGAAAGAGCCTAAGAACAGAAAGTTACTCGTCACCCGTGGCGCTTTAGCCACATCCCAGTGAAACAGAGTCCTTTGCTTTTGAGGAGATGTCTCTATTATTCACGCCTCCGCCTCGTGGAGCTCTGTGGACGTGTTTTCAGATTTGAACTGTGGGCTGGGTTTAAACAACACAGCAGCTTCCTAAACCATCAGGGGTCTTTCTCTAAACAAATGAGCAGCCTCTGCTGTCCAGGAGTGGCCAAATGGAGCCATTACTCCTCTGCGCCTGGATATTGCTCTCTTGACACCATGTTGTTCTTTCTCTGGGTCTTGTGCTTCTTCTGCCAAAACACTATGCAGGCAGTGCTCGTTTATCCCTCTGTGGTAAAGTCCTGCAACAGGAGGTGCGCGGACATTGTGTTCAGCGCTGAGAGGAGACAGACACACTGTCCTCGTCCAGCTCTGTGCTTCAGGGACAATACTGGGCACGCGTTTGTCTCTACTGTTCTCTTGATGCTGCTCTGTGCTTCTTGCTGTCCTTGTGTTTTACACTGGCTCATGTTTGCACACACGTTTTATTGCTCAGGCCATAATAATTCATTGTGCGATGTATGTGAGAGATGAGGTCTTTTCTCTTTGTCTCACACACTCGGGCTGAACTTGGGCTAAACCTTCAGGTCCATACCTGACTTTAACTATGTTCAGTGGCATTTTAAGCCAAATTAGGAATCTTGCAGCTTGCAGATCTACGCAGTCCTCTCAATCTGTCTATAGACATTCTCACAGGTGGAAATTTAAAGTGAGAATGTGGAGCCGTGACTCCCCAAACTAGCAAAAGGAACCTTTTCTGTATCTCTAGCAGCAAAACTTTTTCATAAAGCTTTGAACTCATTTACAAATAATGAAGGGGAGCCTAGTGTTTCCGAATGTTGTGATGATGTCATCATGCGATGCGTGGAGCCGAGCGATCGTTGGTGAGGGTTCTCTTGAGCTTCACCCCCTTGCGAATGGCCACCAGCATGTTTCCCTTCCCCCCTTCTCCTGCCTCCTCTTCTCCGGTCTCACCCTGAAAGTGCTGCTGGGTCAGCTGGTTGGGCAGTGGGACCGTGGGGGGGTTGGTCGTAGCCTGACCGCTCCAGGACATCACAGGCAACGTGTCGACATCCTCACCTCCAGCAAATGTTGGAGAGTATGGGCCTTCTCCTCCTCCTCCTCCTCCTCCTCCCATCTCCTCAGCATTCCTGCTCCCGTTAACTGCTCCGGACATATCAGGCACCGTGGGGATTTTCACCGGGATGACCGGTGTGCGAATAGGGATGGGTCCCGTACCCACGAGAGAGCCAGAGCGACGAGCGGAGGGTTTTGAGGACGGGGTGCGGCGGATTGTGGCAACGCCCGGGGTGACGATCACTGGTCCATGGCTCGTAGGATAAGAGCCAGAGGCAGACTGGGAGCTGGCTCCGGAATAAAACGTCTGACCTGAACATGGGCCTGCGGTGACGCAACAAGAATAACAATTTCATCGATTAATAAAACAAATTTCACTTAAAATTAGGTATATTTTATTATTATTATACAAGAAAGTGGAAATTAAAAGAGAATGAGGTCAAAAAGCTAAAAATGATGGATATGACAGGATCAGTGCAGCATGTACCTGTTGGGGTGGGGGGATACGGCCCCGTAGGGGTAGATGGATGTGCCCCTGTGTGGATAGGTGTGGGAGGATAAGACCCTGCAGGGTAGGCCCCCTGTCCAGGGTAAGGAGCCTGTGGGCTGGGCAGCCCGGCTGTGGAGGCCGGGCGTTTGGTCTGGAACATGCGGCGGTAGGACTGACTGATGTCGCTGTTTCTGGGGATGGTGGAGGACTTGTCAAAGTCCGGCTGCTGCTGCTCAGGCTCCTGATCTCCAGCCATTGAGAAATAATCATAATCTGATACTAAAGAGAGAGGAACAACAGAGAGGTCAGGAGTGAACTTTTCTCATCGATGCTGGACTGATGCTAGACAGTGTCTACGTTACCTTGTGAAGGTATGGTGTCTTCGGAGCAGCAGGGTGTGTTGGTCTGCGTGCTGTAGCCACTGGAGCACTGAATGGAGTCTCTGCTGGACCTCTGGGTGTCCAGCTCCAGACCTCTGGACAAGACTAGGGCCAGTTCCTCATGGACCTCGAATTCACCAGCCTGAAAACAAACAAAAGACATTTAGTAACAGAGTCTGGGAGTCTGGATACAGCCAAGTTCAATGTATTAAAGCCATTAAAATCATTAGGTACAACTTATTAGAGTCATTAAATGGGAACATTAGTGGAGGGAGCCTCATTCATGTGGTTTAAATGCCATGAACGCAAAAACATCGACCCTGCTGGAAGTTGAATGAGAGGTCATTTGAAACTTAATTATCACAGCTGCTACAACATGTAGACTGACTGGTGTTTGTGTGGGTTAGGAATCAGCAGAAAAAAAGAGGTAAATGAATCACTGCACAATTCTCATGTTCTGGGGGAAATTTATCTCCAGCTGCAGCAGAGTACATGAGTTTTACAGGAATAAATCAGGTCAATCGAAGTTGCTTAATGTTTTACAAGCTCGATGCAGACTTCCAAGAAAAGATGAGAAAAGAACTTAAGACTGAAGACAGACGCTGACCTTAAGAGGAGCCATCACAGTCCTGCTTTTCTCGACGCCCGAGGCCGATGAGCTTGGTGTTTGTAGTCCAGCCCGAGCTGGAGTCGAGGATGAGATTGAGGCCGGAACTGTGGACTGGCTGTCACTGTTCATGGTACCATTACTGTCGATCACAGTCGGGGTCTCTTTGTCTTTCTTCCTCCTTAGTGTGTTGACCATGGGCTGGTCATAGGGCCCTGGCTTTGCCCAGTCCTGAGAGGAAAGACATCAACATTTACTGTTGATACTTTACATTTCTCTGAGGAACATTTAAAAGCTTCATACCTTTATATCAATTTTGAAGCCTGCAGAGTTTACTTAAGGTATAAAAGATGAAAATGTATTACATGTATTTACACAGGAAACGAAAACCAAAGAACCAGGTTTGCATGATGAACAAACACTGGATATGGATGATGGGACTACGCTGAACAAACCTTCCAGGTTGGCACTTGAGATGATGGCACCATGGGGGAGCCCATCGTGCAGAAGTTAGTGTAGTCTTGCAGCAAGGCTGAGGCGGGACGGGACCATGAGCGAGTGGGGCAGGAGGAGGAGGTGGAGGATGAGGAGGAGGGAGGGAAGAACGGGAAGGCCGTGGCCGACCCAGAGCCCAAACTTCCCCCGTTGCTATGCAGGTAGGGGGAACTGGCTGGACTGTAGTGGTCAAAGCCATTGGACAACTGGATGTGTGTGCATCGGTGGGAGGAAGGGGTGATAACGGAAAACAAATAGACAATGGGATAAATTACTGAAATGATAAAACTCAACCAAACAAAAGTGAACACATCACAGAGGAGAAATCATTCAAAAATGAACACACAAATAATGAGGACGTACAGAGCTCCCTTCGGGTCAGGGGAATCATTTATATTATATTTTTGTATAAGGATGAATTGCGTTCCCTAGCAGAAGGTTTTATGTTGTCTCTGAATAGTTTCATCTGATCTCATCTCATCATAAGCAAAGTAAGCTGACAGCATCATGCAGATCAATTTGTGCATCTCTGGAGCAACCTCTTGATCCTAGAATTTGAAGAAGTTCGTAAATATTACAAGTAATGCAAAAAAATCCATTTCATGGTGACCCGTTGGGAGCTCTGAGGAGGACGCCATATTGATCATGTCAATGCAGAACAAAGAAAACGGGCACAAAGGGATAACTGTGAAAACTGAATGCCAGGGAGTTTCTTGTTTCCTATAACAGTTCTATGATAAACTGAACATGATGTAAATATGATGTACAGCCAAGGTTGGAGTTTAGTGAGAGGAAGCGCAGACGTTTCTGTGTGGGTGAGGTTCAAGGCCGAGGATGAGTGTGTGTCACCTTGTCAGTGTGCTGAGGTGCAGTAGCAGCAGCTAGAGAAGAGGGGGAGCTGCAGTCACTGTGAAGCTGCCCAGTCTCTGACACCTCAGAGCAGCTGGAACTGGGACAAGCCTGGGACAGCGAGGGCAGCAGCAGCAGAGAGCAGGCAACGAGACAGAGGCAGAGAGATGGAGAGAGTGGCAAAGACGGACATGTCAGCAGGGAGACAGAGAAGCAGATTATTAGGGGAGAGGCAACTTTCCGAAGTTCTCAGCAGTTAGTCAGGAGTACAGCCAAGTGACTTAAAGTGGAGAAGGTGCACTGGGAGTTATAACAGCATTAACTGCGTGGACATCAGCAGTGTTGTGCTAGAGCCTTGTTTGAGGGAAGAAGAGGCAGAAATAACCTCACGAACCCATGATATCTTTACTGAAATATTAGCAATCCAATCCCTGGCTATTTTAACTTTAATAACATGATACTTGATCCATGGAATCCATGTATGGAAATAATATTTTTGTGTGTTACCCTCAAGAAAGAGATTATGGACTGGGGGTTAGTAAAGAAACCTGCATAAAAGTAGGTATTGACAATGGATGGAAATGAAAGAGAGCCACAGTCAGTGTAAGCCATAGCCCCTTTATTCACCCTGAGTTAAGAACTGAGTCCCTGTTAAGTGCAGTGACTGTTCCCTTTCAAACGTCAGCCAATGTAACCAGAGCAAGAATGAGGCAGACTGATTCCCAGGACTGTACTGTAAAAAGGGGTCAAGTGTGGACTTGCCAAACCACCTTCACTGCATCATAAAAACTTGGACTCCAACTACACCAGTGCGTTCTGGACAGGGGAACTCTGATCGCTGGCGTGCAAGCAAAACAGCCGCTCTCATGGTTGATGTCAAGCCACAAATCCCACCAGACAATCCGCTGGAATACATCACTGATTATTATCTGTGACCCTGTGTCGGATGGGTTGGATAAAAAGTGGCAGAATGGGACCTGCTGATAGAGACAGGCTCCCACTGTCTATAATACATACTGTTGTCACTGTAACATGCCATTTCACTGTGAGGCCTTTAATGAAAATACAACATGCAGTCCGCTCAGGCCTCTGCAACTTGAATCCAACCACAGTCTGTCACAGCAGTCAACTCTTTAATAGCAGGATGGGGCTGACCTGTTTTGCCCTGGGCCAGAGTGGAGGCAGACTAATTTCCTGTGCATTTATGCTATAATAATAGCAGTGAAATGACTTCACCATGATCACATCCACTTACTGCTGCCAGCTAACTGTCTCTAACAGTGGCTCTGGAGATGTGTGAGAACGGACTTGCGTGGATTGCAGATTTTGGGTTTTCGTTCAGACTACAATAACTTGTAAATCACAGAACGTATGTGGTTTTTATAGTCTTGTCTCAACCATAGGAACATACTTGGACAAAAAGCTGTGGTTACGTGTGGGTAGTTAAGATGTGTGTTTTTTCTTACCTTTGTTTCAGCTGTCATGGGCGAGGACGATTTGGACGACATGTACTGGTCTTGTGATGAGGAAATGAAACCAGAGTCGTGGGAAGAGATGCTCGAGAGCCGAGCTGGAGCCTGCTGCGGCAGCGTGGAGCTACGGTACCGATGTCGGGGGTGGTGGTGGTGGAAGTGTTGGTGGGAGGAAGAGGAGGAAGAAGAGGAGGAAGGAGAATGAGAGTGGGAGCCACTGGATCCCCTGGAGTCACTACTGTTAACGCTGTTCAGACTACTGTGAAAGGGGAAGGGGGCGAGGGGGAGGAGAGGTTGGCAGTGACAGGCGGGGTAAAGAGAATCAAGTGCACCCAAAGACATGGATAGAAGAAAGAAAGTTGAGCAAAGGAGAGATAAAAAGAATAAAGGGAGGGGATGAAGGCAGAGGATTGGAGGGGGGGGATGTGGAGGAGACAGGGTGGGAAACAATTAACACACCACACCAAGATGCAGCAAGCAGTGACTGAGGCCAATCCAGTCAAAACAACAACACAAACCAACATGAGGCGCAAAATCATAATGAGAATAATTACAGGCAGGAAATCAAAGGATTTCATGCCTCGCAGTCAGCCCTTTGAAAAATATTTACACAAGGGAAAAACATATCAGCACTGGGAGAAATTACTGGGAATTGGTCAGCAATAAATTTAACATCTGAAGCAAATGTAAAAATGGTGAGATCTAAACTAGCAGATATTTGGTCATGATTGCACTAAATCCTGTACAATTATGAAAAAAGGTGCAACGAGACCGGGCCAAAGTAATGTTTACAGTTTGGGCTGCTAGCAGTGCTAGTCTATCATGCATGAACAAACACATACATGTGTGTATTAAGCAAGTCACAGAAGAGATATAAAATGCATATGTGACTTTCTTGGAATGATTTGTGAATTTTGTGTGATTGTTTTTTCAAGCACATTACTCCAAAGATCTGCAGTGAAAGAAGATAAAGGTGTGTGTGCCAATAAATCACTATTATTATGATTGAGATACACTCGTTCCTCCAGACTGGGTTTGAAATGTCTCACAGCAAAGGAGGCCTTCAAACATCATTAAATCATTTTACACTTTCACTTCAAGCAAAGATGTCCCAGACCCATAAATTGGTGTCTCAAGATTTTTTACAGGACAAATGCAAAGCAATGCAAAAGCCAGATTTAGTGTGTCTACATGTGAGCGAATTTTAGGAACAGTCACTGGATACAAACAAGAAGCAGTGAAAGTAGGACACTGTCTGAACTGTCTGTCTTCTGAATACCCCGGTGTGTCTTTACTCTAATGGAATAGTGAGTAGTGCAGCTCATACTGACCACTGGGTGGCAGACATAGATTGGGCAACATAATTAAGAGTTTTCCTCTATGTCCTTGTTCTCCATCCCTTTGAACTGATATAAACTCTCTCATCACAATCAAAAGGGGACATGAGAGGTGTATAACCTAGTACAGAAAAATATTGTATGCTGTACTCCTTGTTCCTCACTTATAAAAATACCTAACACTTGAATAATCTCCAGCATCACAAACACAGTCATTTTATTTTCCTCCCTGTTTCATTGGGTCTGGTTATTGGCTGGAGGAGCCTACCTGCACATGCTAGACTTCCTGGACATGGTGGTGCTGGGGGAAGAGGGTGGAGTTTGATACGACCAACCGTAGTCTGAGCCCTTCAGATCCATGATCACCTGAGAGGGAGGAGAATATAAATCATTGTTTATATTTGCACTTGTGACGTTCAGAGGAATTAAAGCAGGCTCTTAAATAAACAAAAAGAGGACGCACGGCACCATAAAGTGTCTTGTTTAGTGTGTGTTCACAGAGCGTTTCCTCTCACCTGTTCACTGGCAGGCGGAAGCTTGTGTGGGTCAGAGGTCAAGGCTTTGAGGTCATCAGAGATGGCCTGGAGATGGGTGACCTCTCCTAACATAGAAATTTCCTCATCCTAAAAATGATTAATGACAGAGGGACGAGAGGTTTGTTGTGTTTCGGGGTTTTGAACAAAAGAAATGTAGCATGATTAAGCATATTTTCAGTCTGTGGCATTAAAACAAAAAACAACAACACTGTGGAGTGAGATCCGACAGCTCATCTCTCTCTCCATCTCCCTCGCTGTGCTCACCACGACAGGCCGCAGCATGGCGACGAAACAGCAGAATCTCTGTCTCTCCTCTATGAGCGCCTTCCTCAGGGCCTGTTTCTCCGTCTCCTCCAGCAGAATGTATTTATCACTGACATCCTGCATGGCGCTGTCCAGCTGGGGCTGGAAATCTCCTCGACCTTGGAAACAAAAAGGACACAAAAACACATACAAAGAAAATGAATGTACATCAAAATATCACTGGTAACACATGATTGCTCTAACTAATGAAAGCGAGCAAAGCTTCCTTCAGATCAGAAATGATAAAAGGCAGAACATGCATGGATAATGACAAACAATAAGACAGTGGAACAATGAAAGATCATTCTAACTTAAGAGTTATCATCAGTTCATCTGTTCTGTTTCGACTTCTCCGCGTGTTATCTCTTCATTCTAGACGGTGCTATCTTAATTGCTGTGTCTCTGGTGCTTTTTTGGCTATCGGCTCAGCATGAATGGCCACTCTTGTCACTGAAGTGTCTCCTGTCTCTCGTTCAGTGGAGGCAAGTAGGCTATCTCCTTTCAACTTCTCTGCTGCTTGTCTAGGAAAACTTCAGTCTATAACGCAATACTGAATACATGAGAACTGTATTTGACTATCTCTCAGCCACTCACACACTTGTTACACACTTTAATTTAAGAGAGAGGGAGATTCTGGACAGTGATAAGCGTGTGTGTGCGTGCACATGTTTTAGTGACTAACAAGAGTGCAAGGCTTCTTCAAGACCATCTGGACCTTGTTTTGTGTGTGTTGAATATGCACACACAACTCTAAGGATGAGGATGAGGACAGTCATTACAATCCCAAGGTTATCCTTTTGTTCAGCACTAAACCCTGCAGCCAAATCAAGCCCTCTCGAGTTCTCTCTGGAGGCAGGAAGGCTGGCGACTGCCCAGACTGACACAGAGTTGGGCCTCCGAGCCATTATCTTACCACTCAAACTACACTTGCACCCAAACACACAGTCTTGACTTTGGTACATGAAGGTTAAACCGACAGCGAGCAACTCTGCGGTCGATCTGTCTGCTCTTGCGTCTGGGTTTAAGATAACAAACGGGTGTCTTTTGTTGAACGTTTGCCGAAAGGTCCCTATACCATGCAAACCAGTAGTAAAGAAACACAGATAAAGTTACTCACACTAATCATTTCACCGCTAATGTAAACGTAAGAATCTCCATCTTACGGCAAGGAAAAACCACCAGCTCTTTCCCTTCCTGCTATGTCAGTGCAGTCTATACATTATACGTGTGGGAAGCTCCGTTTCCACTGCTTCATCTCTCTCTAACAGTTCAGTGCACCACAATAAAAATGACATTTAGCGAAGATGTTCAGCAGGCACACAATTACGACTGGAAAAAGCACATCAGATGGAAACTCGGCATGATACATGGCTCATCCTAATGAGAAATGACTTGTTTTTTAATCATCAAAGTACAATGTGAAGGTTAATGGTGGATCTCTGTCATGTAGATGGGTACAGTTCTTCCAAGGCAATTCTTTTCACCAGAGTGAAAAGACACTGCTGTCACATCTCGAATCTGAGGAAGTGTTTTTACCAAAATACCAAAATGTACCTTTATTTTATGTTAAGAATTTAGATTTACAGGGACTCTGACTGTACTAGCACAACACTACAACTTACTGGTTGTTGACAAAATGATATAAAGAGACTCCACTGTGCAAGCTTGGTTCAGTGTCTATAATGTTAGACGGTGTGGAATTTGGGGTATGTATGTTTATTGCAGTTCCTACTATACTGCACTGAAGAGACCACCACAGAGTTGATGGACTGTGGAGACCAGACTGGAAAGTCCAAACTGCAGTATATATTTTCAGTCTCATTTAGAGTGTGGGCAGCTTGTTGAGCACACAGGAATATCATTATTGTACAATGCTTAACGTGCATAGCCAATATGAGCTTCACACAGGAACAAACTCATTATTGATTATCGCCAAGCAAAACGGGTCTTCGTTGATTTTGCTGCCACAGAAATGATCTGCTAACATTATTTAATTGTACAGGAACATGACTGGAATAAAAAGGAATTACTCCAACAATGTGAACACATTAAACTCAAATATACTGTATATTTATCATGTCTCATGTTTTCTTTAAGTCTATTTCAAGACGAATAAACAACCTTTTAAACTTCAGATTTTAGTTGGGCTCAACGTAGAAAAAACACTTTTCAGGCTCCGGTGCCAGCGATGCTGTGGTGTCTCCTTGGCATGCAGTGAAATGATGGAGCACACTGCATTCTGGTTTCTCCTGCTAGTTCAAGCATTGGCAGTCGGTATTCTCGACATAACCAAAGTGGTTTTGGAAACACACCGCTGTAAGTTGAGGAACTTTGTTCAGACAGATGGAAAGCCAAATATTTTCTTTGTTGCCGTTTTGGTAGTGCTCATGAGAGTCGTGCTGGACACAATAACAAACGGCGTCACTTCGCGTCTCCGTCTACTTCTGCTAGCGGCTGACCCGTGGAGAAGCAACCAAACCCCCTCACTCATTTCATTACATTAACAAGTTGCCAGTGTGGAAATGTACATAATGTGTTAATACTTACAAAGTACTTTGTGACCACACGTGGAATGAAAAATATGTTTTCATACTCAACCAAAAGCCATATGGTTTACTCAATCAGATTGAGACAGACACAAGTGTAAATGCAAAAGCCGCGGATGGCGCACACACACACACACACACACCCAGGCGAACATGTGTCAAGACAAAGCCGGTGAGTAAATATCAACTTGTGGTGAGCGAAGGGGGTTGTTAGTGCTCAACTTGAGCCTCTGTTACGTTACAACTGTGTCTGAGCTGTGGGTTGCTCCTTGATTTGTCCACATTCCCGGTCTCTGTGCCGTAACTTGTGCAACTACGTGAATGACAAGGCCCTGATTGCTACTTCCTCTTTCTCTCCCACCGCAGACAAACATTGAGGTTTACTGAAGATCAGTGGTCACTGACTGCAATTGTGAACAATTCTACACTAACATATTATTCAACTCCTTTTCGTCTCCAATTAAAGACAATTAGGTCTTGTGACATTGTTTTATATATATATATATATATATATATATATATATATATAATATTATTGTCTAAAGACTTCAGAACGTGTGATTTTATTTCTACATTTCCTGGTGAGTATATCTGTCAAAGAGGTGTCCAAAATATGGCAAATTATAAGACTGATTTTAATGTATATTGATGCACTTAACCACTAATAATAAGCTCAGTTGCTAATCAGCACAGCAGCTGCAGCAGTAAAGCTATTGTGTACGATATTCTTGTTTTCACCACACTCACGTCAGGATGTATACGTGGACGGTAGCGTTTTTGAAATAACCCACAGCTTGCACACAAATGAGATTAAGCGCTCCAGCTTACACATGACCAATGATTACATTAGGATGCAGTCACAGGCCGTTTCTTAGTGAGGCCTGAGGTCTGAGGTCAGAAAAACACCCTCACAAGACACGTATCAAACATCACCAGCTGACAGATGAGTTGTTATTTCAGAGCATAAAAGGAGAGCTCTTCATTCAGACTAGTGGCCTATTCCTAAATTTGATTTGAAATGTTTGCATGTATTCTGTGAAATCTGTGCGCCTAAGCTCATTTCTGCTTTCATTTCTCTGCACCTAAGCAGAGAAATGAAAGCAGTAAAGAAGTGGACCACAAAAGCAGGAAAGAATCACCCAATGGACCCGCTCATGCCATATCATATCTCAAGTCTACTGAGGCCTCCACTTTATCTCCTTACCTCTCTTTCTTCTTCAAATGCAGTCATTTTTTTTTATCACGACTGTTATTGTAACTCAACTGTGTCACCCTGATGAAGCATCAGCTCCTTTTTTTGGTTCAATTTCCTTTTTGAGAGCACTTCATGTCACATTACTTCTGGGGCATATAAAAATAGGGCCACTAAACCAGAGCTATGAAAGTGGAGCATGAAAATATGTATTTTTTTCTTAAGAATCAATATCTTTCATTGCTGTTTCATGATGAAACTATGATGATTGGTTAAACATTGCAGCGTCAGCAGCACCTGGACAGTGTGTCTGTTCCACAGTCTGACTTACCTAGGTTATCAGCTGCAGGAATGTATCAGAACCACATGGAGACAGGGAGAGGAAAAAGATTCAAGTCAACTGAAATAGTGCCAGTGCTAAACACTAATTCATCAGTTGCAGGTTGGAGTGTTTGGACATCTGTTTAAGGACCACATTACTCCCAAATTACTTTCCTACACAAAATATTTATCAAGTGTTTCCTGTCTAAAATCAAGCAAATACAAGAAGATAAAAGAGAAAGAAATCTGTCAGAAAGTCAAAATTAAAATAATCAAAGCAAAGTAGCTTTGAATTGTCACATTAGTTTGACAGAAAATTCTGCAGACTTTGTTTTCACTGATTCAAACTTGACAACAAAAAAACGTAGTGGATATTAATTCTAATTCCTTTTTATGCCAATGGTATTTTTCCTCTGGGTGAATGCATATGTAAAGTCTGAGCCAAGAGGACTGCAGAACAACAGCCCCAGTACTCTCACCAGAGTGTTTACCAAGTAAGGTAATGTTTATCCTTCATAGATCTGCACATGTCTAATCAGCGGGGATAAACTTCAGACACACGTGCGGGGACACACACACACACACACACACACACAGAGAGGAGTAATAAAAATATCATACACACAATTAAGACACTGTCCCATTTTCCTATTGACCTGATTTTGCCTTCAGTCCTGCTTGTTCACTTCTTAGAGACACAAAACTTTAATCCAGTAAAGTAGGAGGTGTAGAATAATAAAACACTTTTTTTAGCTGTTAAAAATAAAGTTTGATGCAATGCAGCTGATGAACTGCTGTTTCCATTTCAGATGTGAGCAGACCAGAGATGTGTAATTTTGGCATCCAAGAAAAAGATGATTACAATTCTCAAAGACGTCAATGAAAACCACATCTTTTTTATGTCAGGCTCATGACAGAAACACAGCATCTATGGGAAAAGCAAGAACTGATGCTGTGGAAGCTGAGCCTTTAAAAGGAGCACTAAGTATAATGCATATGCTTATCTTGTAGTGTATTCCCCACAATCTCATTGCCTGACAGGTGATTGACATCTTTCTTTGGTTCAGCAAACAAACAGCACTGTTATTGTTATCTCACCTGAAACAAGTTTCAAACAAGACTACGATTTTTTTTTTACCTTTCTTTGCTTTCTTCTGAAGTTTCAGAGTGTCCGACGACTTCTTCTTAATTTCTTGTCGAGCTCTTTTATACTCTTAATGACAAAAGTAAAGAAATTTTATGTGCTTGTAAATGATTGTGATATACAGTACAATAGTGGTAAACTGATTTCCAGGCCAGTGCATTTTTGACTATTTCAAATACCTTTAGCGTGGTCCTTGTCCAAAGTATTCACGCCTCTTTTCCACTCCTCCATCTGTTCTTGTAGAGGGTTGATCAGACACTCCAGGAAGCCTCTGCGAAAACAACAGGTTTCTCACTTCTGATCTGACGTCAGCCTCACCAGTTAAACCATTTACAAGGAAGTTGTACTCAAAACAAAACAAAATTTTATAGACTGATCTCATGGCTGAACTGAATCCTATATACAAACACATAAATATAACATTCCAGTTAAGAGCCCTTAAATCTTGTGTCATTGTATTCATGTCGTACAGACTCACTCTACAGGGTTTATAAGTGTCTCTGCAGCAGACATTAAACCATTAGGTCTAGCTTGCCTTTCTGTCTTGTCAGTCAATCATTAACAGGTGGAAAGAAAGGGAGAATAACAGACTGAGATGAAAAAGAAGTCTGCTTATGTCTGACCGTGTGTCACAGGAGGAAGTTAAGAAGCTTGTGCAGTCATGTCTGTCTTTGTGACCATGTTTAAGAGGCTGCAAGTGTGAGAGGTGGGCAGCTGCAGGCTTAGTGCATGAAACTAAAATTAGACTTGCCCCTCTTGCAGACATTTCTCCAGAGACTGTGTGTGTGTGTGTGTGTGTCATTGGGTGGGTGGTGACCACAGCCCTCCGCTGTACAACCCCTGCTATGGAGATCCAAGTGGAATCTCTGTTGAAATGCCACCCGCATTAGAGAGTCCCTTGTCTGCATCGTGAGTGTGTGTGTGTGTGTGTGTGTGTGTGTGAGAGAGAGAGAGAGAGAAGGGACAGACAGACAGATATGTGTGAGGGTGACTTCACTGAGACATTGTACATGCTGATCATGCCACATAAATCGTCTCTTTCCCAGCATGCCATGATCCCTACAGACTAAACACCATGATATGGTGACGTATGGTAAGACAACGCTTCAAACACAGACCATTATATAGCACTGAGATAAATGCAATAATTGTGAGTTACATATGTACATTCACTGGAAAAATAAATTCACATACAGTGAGCCAATCTTAAAACTGTATTTGATTTAATTTATTTAAGTCTTAACTTGTATTGGGATATTGTGAGCTATTGTTATAATATGAGTGCATATTGCCCTTTTTTAATTTATGAATCTCCCCTAGATACTGCATATATGAAATCCTGTATGTTTTGTTAGCATGTTTCAATTGTGGTCAAGGACAGAACAACAAGAAGAAAGAGAGGACAACACCACCATACAGTTTGTATAATAAAACTTACATGGAAAACTGCTTCAGTTTGGCCTCTATGCTGCGATGTCTCATACACATCCTGGTCAAAGCTGAGCCAATGTCTCTGGTTCCACCTGAAAGACAGGAAAAAGACAAAAAAAAACATTTAATGTAAAATCACAAAAACTCCTATAAGTAGTCACACAGTCCATAATGATTGCCCTCTTTGAATGATGTAAAAGAAAAGGAAGAGGTTGGGCAAGAGGCCAGAAAAGAGAAAATCCAGGGAGGAAGTGTTGAGGGCAAATAATCCCAAGTGAGACTCATGTACGTAGAAGCTTAAATAAACATAAATCCAGTTGTATGATATTCACTTTAACATTTATAACAGTAGATCTGCAGCAATTTGCGTGAAACCACCAGAACATCAGGACTGTGTGCGGCTGCATCATTTAGTGAGACGTCTAATTACACAGGTAAGCAAAGAGACTCCACAGAGCCGAACACACAATGCGCTTTTGATGAAGACTAGGTGGCTGCATCTACTGTGCAAACACTGAATGAAAAGCACATATTAGTCGCAGGCAGCTAATGCTGTCAAGTCATAAACTGCGAACTAAACTGAGAGTGACATCACTGCTGGGGAAAAAAAAAGGAGTGCTCATTGACCCCACTCTTTCCACTGCAGCTGAAAACTGTGGGGCTCAGTCGGAAGGACAGATTTAGGAGCTGTGCACACATTCAGGTCAAGAGAAGCGATGCGACGACAGGACTGGAGTCTAGAAAATGCGCCCGCGGCTAATGTCAGTTTCTGTCACACAGGCTAACTAGCTGTCCACTGGAAGGCCTCTGGCTGGACAGCTAAGCAGGGACTTGACGTTGATTGACAGAACCTTTGTCTGGCTGCTCAGTGGGACTGGTCGGGTTCTTTGTTGGACTGAGGCACTACTGTGTGTGTGTGTGTGTGTGTGTGCGTGTGTGTGACTGCTAGTGTTGGTTGTGCATTAGAGGGCACAGAGATCTTACATGAAACTGTGTGAAGTTCTTGTGACTTTCTGTTCAGTGACAGTGTGATACTCTCAGTTTGTGCGAGTGTGTGAATCCCCTCCAGCCGAGCAGGCCATTCTGCTGTCAGCACAGTCCCTGCTGCATGCAGAGACACACACACAGAGCTGTCACTCACTCACACCCCCTCACACTCAGATTTACAACACAACTTTTACTCGGTTAGAGGCTAGTCAGGGCAAATGCAGGAGTCTGTTGATTTGACCTACAAGACGTATTATTGGTTACTGGGGTGACAGTGACTCTGTGATTTCAAGTTGTCAAATGGAGTTCAAACCACAGGGGATATTTGGGGTTATAATGTGATGTGTGAAAAAACAGGTCAAGACAGATTTCCACTGTATTTCACACTCAACATCTTCCACTGGTGAAAGATGTTTTTAGAGCCACCCCAAGAGAACAGTGTCTGCTGGTTTATAGCTTGATGCAAGTGTCTAAATTCAACAGGAGAATGGTGAAGAAATGTTGGGTGCATAAATTGTTGATGTTGGAGGCAGCACTCAAATAAATCTTCTCATATATATGCTGAGTCTTCTTTGTCAGTGTTGCAAAAAAAGCACGATATTGTGCTGATCTGTTTCTAATCTGAAGCAGAACAGTTTTCTCTCCTATTTTTTAAAAGACCAGTGCTCACACACTGAAGTTTTAAAGGCTCAGTGAAAAGAAGACGACACAGAGAGACTGAATTTGGCTGTTTTATGCAATAAATTACAACTTTCCCGCATCTTTCAACAATACATAATTTAATGTCAATCCCACTGAGCCCATTTTGACCTCAAAGCTTTCCCTCTATCCATTCATTCATCCGCTCCTCTTTAACCGTGCATGCTTTTTATTGCAGAGGGTGTGGCTACTACATGCCATAAAAGCCCTCTCTGTTATACAGCACCATAATGCTCATTCATTCCTGCGTTGACTTGTTTAGTCACTATATCCATCCATCCATCTGGCCACCTCTCACTTACCATAACTGCGTGTTATTATAGAGGGTGGGGCTGATAGATGCCACAGTGGTATAAAATGGCCATGCAAAAAAAAGAAGAATTAAATTAAATTAGAAAAATAAAGACAGCGAGTGTTTCACTGGAAAGTTACTATAGAGTTCAAGCTTATGCTCAAGGGAAGAGTTTGGTTTCAGTTGATTATTCATTTGACGCAACCCCACCCACACTACTGGATTTGATATGAACCGAAATATGCTCTTGGCTGCATGCAGCATTATGGGAGTAGAAACATGACACTCTGACTCCAGGTTACTGCTAACTCAGGCTCAAGTCAGATCTCAGTCCACCCTTTCCCATTTAGCTTTTCAATGAATTCAGAGGTCTGCGCATGTTAGCAATGACTCCTCCCATACCATAAGCACATATGGGATAAACTGAGCCACAAAACTAAAAACTGATTACATCATAGCAGCATGATCGTCGTTCCCATAAATAATTCAGCCACAGCACATATTCTTTGTATAAAAGGAACTTGTTTCTCTTTGCACTTCTCCCTCTCCCAGCAGGTAGGGAGTCGATGTGGCCTCTGCCATGACTGCCAGTTGCTGTGGTAACCGTATATCTATGCATGTGTGTGTGTCTGCTACAATCTGACTTGGCTCCAGCAAAGATACTAGGTCAAGACCTCCTTGTATTTTGCCACATGTAAAGTAACTGACATAACAAACTCTTCAGGAAGGATACTACACACCCTACCTGGACCAGCAGTTCAGTCTAATGCACAGCAGTGTGTGGCTGAACTGGGATTCAGTATGTTATCAAGTAATCATGGGATACTAGAAGTTGTTCTGTGTGTCCTGCTTTCGTGACCAGTTAGTCTGCATAGTTTGAGGAAAGTTATTACGTTGCTCTCAGGATGAAGCGGCTGCTAACACTCATCGGCTACTCCATCGTCTAGCTCGAACGATCCCCCTGGATGGAAATAGCAGCACTGGCAGCTCCAGTTGTCTGCCACACACACACACATAAATAACACCCAGTATATGCAAGGCAAAATATAAACACAGAAAAGCAGGAGGCCAGACTAATACTGCGTGTGTAGTGGCATAGCTGGCTTTCAGTATAAATAGCTGCTGTGTAACATGGTTGTTGTGGAGGCTTGTAATTATCCCTGCACTACCGACACTTCAACAGCGGAAAACACACACACACACAGTAAACTCCACTTGTTGGTGCATCTGTGAACGAATCATGCGTAACTAACATAAAATGCAAGTAAGCAGGACTAAGTGTGTAAAAAAAAAAGAGCTAATTCAGGCACAGACTGCGTTTATGGTTTGTGTTTCAAAAAACACCAACAGTTACAGGCTTCATCAATCTCCAGTGTCCCAGGGTAGGAAGTGAACAATATGAAGTTAATAGACTTCATGTTAACTGTATAATAGCCTGCTAACTGTTCCCATGTTCCTATCCAAGTTCTGTCTCTGGTGTGACAGCTTTGTGTGGGAACCAGTGCGTCATGAGTCTATTGGGACATTTGTAACAAAGGTGATAGTTTTTTCCTTGCGTGTGTTTGTCTGGGTGTGTGAGCACCACAGGATGAGACAGAGAGCCGGAGAGATAGGATGGCAATTCTGATTTGGCGTTGCCAAGTCTGTCTCTGTCCTCAACCCCCGTCCAGACTGTTCCTTGGAATGTCACACTGTGCTGACACAGAGGGTGTGAGGGAGTGTGTTGTAAGAAGGGACTAGAAAGAATAGAGGCCCCTATTGTGATGCATAGTCCTCTATAGGTGTGTAGCAGAGTGCAGTAGGAAGATGTCCTGTGAGCGTGGACAGTGCTGAAATGAACTCACTGGCCATGTTTGTTAGATGATAAAAGCGTGGTAGGTATTTTTCTGCAATTAAGACCAATCAACCTCCTTTATGTCTTTCTCTCTATATATGGACCAAATGGACCAAACTGTCCACCTGACACATTTGGAAAACATCATGATTTCCAAAAATGCGTAATTTCGATCTTAAAAGGGACTAATTTACGTGTAGATCCTGTGGTTTACCCTTTCTAAAAATAAAACCCATGGTTCACTTGTGGTAAACGCAGTGAAGAAAGCATGTGGCACACACATATGCATCTTAAAGAAAAACAAGCAGAAAGTAAATAGAAAAAAGGGAGAGTTATCTGGCTTTGGTAGTTCTGACAAGAAACCAACTCTGTGTATGGGCCCCAGATGGTCGCTGTTAACCATGGGCCAGTGGTTACACTGATAAGAGACTGCAGAGTCGACCATACAGCTGGATAGAAACACACACACACACCCCAGCTGGACAGAGGTAAGGCGATCTGTTCACTAGTTAATTACAGACCTGGAGAAAACGCTCCGGCTGCATCTACTCTTCTTTGGCAACGCTTAAAAGCACATCTTCTTCTGCGCAAATGGCCGAGATCTGGTGTTCTTCTTCATGCCGAAAAGGACATTTAACATTTTAAGATGCTTATAGTTGGAGTAGTATTGTTAAGCAGCCAGACTTGTGTGACCTCTGGCTCACACCACTGATTAAACATTAAAGTTGTCAGAAACATGCATCCATCTATGATAGTGAAGACAGTTAGAAAGTGTGACTGTGCTAAAGAAAGATCGGAAACCTGAATCGTTTCATAGACTAGACACAGACACACACAAGCAGTTGGCATGTCCAGATGGAGCCACCCACATAGCTATGCTATACAGACTAGCATTTCATTCATTGATTTTTTTGTCTGCTCTGTTACATTACTGTAATACTACAAGTTTACAGTTACATCTTCTAAATAAAACATAAATTGCCAGCCTTTGGGGGTTCCACGAATCTGGCAGGTGAAAAAAATGCCAATAAATATAATGGGAAATTAGTCAAACGGCTGTCAGAAAATGTACAATACTTTTAATAGCAAACGATGAAAGATCAATGTCCAAGGTTTACAATAATCTGCTCTAATCATTTGCCTGACTATCGTTGGACCCAAATTCACCTCTTCGTTCACCAAAAGCTGCTGACAGACTGACACCTTCAGCAATTAACCCTCTATCCTCGAAGGACACTGCTTTATGCAAATGTGTCTGTGAGAAAAACACACCATCTCACACACACACTCGCTGCAGTGTGACCACTGCTGATGCAAGCTCTGTCTGCCTTCAGCTCCCAGCTGCTGTCATCCACAGACAGGCCGGAAAAAGGAAGGAAGGGGAGACAAGGAGGAGATGATTAAAGGGTACATATATTAAAGGGAAGAAAAAGCAGAAACAATGATTGATTATGATTGCGTGAGGATTATAAAACGAATGTACTATTACCAAGTTAAAATATAAATATGGCTGTGTATGGGAAATTTCAGGAAAAGATGTAATAGAACATCAGAATTATTTGTTTTGTATCAAGTGCTTCATGATCAAATGCATCAACTTTCACCAAATAGGTGTCAAAAGAGTCCATTTTTAATTTGCTACATCAGCACCAGAACATGTGTTCCCACACTCAGCACTGAAGCAACGGTCATGAGCACTAAGCACACAGTAAAAGGACATAAAAGCAAAGTAATGAGTACCATAAGGGCAGCAGGTTTTACTACAAAACAGCAAATTCACTGAATACTGACAGGAAAGATAAGAGACAGATCATCACCATGCTGAAACCCATGATGGTGTCAATTAGCTAGTATCACAACAGCAGCAGGCCAACAAGTGTCTTTATGCAGAGTGAATAGAAGCCTGAGGTGTCACTGGGTGACAATATCCATTACTAAAGGCAATTTGCCAGGAGTGTAGCAGCTCTACTGCAGAACACAATTCTATAAATATACACAACCTGTACTCCTCGATAGAAATCACAATATACTCATTGTAAAGTGCAGTTGTGAATGTGTGTCAGTGTGCCACTGCAATGCAGTGTAAATTCCCCTGTGTAGTAATGCATAAAACCCTCATCACCCTTCTCTCCACATTAATCTGCTGAGGTGCATAGCCCCAAAAAAGATCTCCTGTCCACTCTCCTCCTCATGTGCCTCTACTCGTCTCTCCATTTCTGACCTGACTTTACTTCTTCTTGCTGGGTCTGAAGCCGGGAGTTTTGCACTGATGCACCAACTATGGCGTTGGTGTAAAACTGTCACAACTATTTAGTGTTCCCATGATGCCATTTAGAAAAAAGAAAGACATGCAGTAGATAATGGGTGAGAAGAGGAGAGATGAAACAACAAAGAGCAGTAATTGACAGTGCCCTCTCTGTGTAGTTCTGTAATTCTAACAAGGTCTTGAGGCTGTACATAAACAATAAAAGATGGCTGCACCTCACGTGGATGCTTTCTGTGCTGCTGAGTCTCTAGCTCCAGACTCTCTTATCCTTGACTTCTTTTACACTTTCTGCCAGAAAGCACTGTGCTACGAAATTATGGCGCGAAAGGCAACTAATTGAGATAACAAGACGACGTTGTTGTTGTTGTCGTCTAAAAAATGCAGCCATGACTTTACCCATTACACTGTGCGCTATTTGTCATCTTGCCTCTTCACTGCAGATCCACATACAATATTTACAGTGCCCAATCCATCTTCATTTAAAATCATTTCAATTTTTTTTTCTGGTAGCAGCTTTGAAGGCATGAAATAAGTATTGTTTCTGCCAGGACACAAGCTAATGAGCGGTAGAGTACAGTATGTTAGTGCGATCACTACCACTCACATACTGTACAAGAGGAATACGAGGGTGGTCTCCAGACAGAAATCTTCTACAAGTACACAGTCTCCAGGCAGTTGTGATATGCTAATTTATGCTAACTAGCTTACAGTAGTGTACTACATGTTGACTTCAGCTGCAGTGCAATGCAAATGTAGGTCATGGAGGAATTTCACCCCCCTCCCCTCTGATTCTACTGTATCCCTTTGATTTCTTCCTTGGAGCTGTTCCCTCTCTGATCTAGTTCTCAATCTCATACCCCGATCTCTCTGTGCTTGGTTTAGTTTTCTCTATTTCTGGTTTCTTTCTGTCCCAACTTAATCCTCCACTCCCACCCCTCCTCTCTGATGTCTGTGAATGCAGTACCATAATGTTAACATGGTGCCTGAACTAATCTAGTCAGTAAGCAGTTGGCCAGTTCAATGGGCGGTCACAGTCAAGACAAAAATAAGCCCTCAGGGAGAAGGAGAGCATGGGAGAGTACATGATCCATGGGCATTTTGGTGAATTCCTTTAAATGTTGCATCCACTGAATTAATGAAATCAGATATAGTAGAAATATCATTCATCTAACGATCTAGACTCCATCCATATAAAGCTTGATTAACACTTGGTGTCAAGTCGATGCTAAACTGATATTTCTTGAAGGTATCATAGATGTCATTAAGAGAAAAGCATTATAACCCTACAAGTAGAAATAGTTTCAATGTCAAAGAAGATAAAGGAGGACAGAAGCACGCATGTACAGCAACATGTGGGATCGCAGTTGAAATGCATTCTCATGCGTCATAATTTTTAGTTGAAACTATATGTAGGTGCTACCATTTGTGCTAAGTGTGCACAGCCAGGTCTTGAATATTTCGATGGAATGATGGTCAGTGTATGTTTGGGCAAAAGGCCCAGTCTTTGGTGAGTATGGGTGACTGAAGACAGATACACAGGCTACAGTCCGTGGACTTTGGGACAAAAGCAATTACCACAAAGTGCCATTACATTTCTGCATCATCAGCATTCGATGCATCCGATGTGGAATGTATAACTGGCCTGTAAAAGCTTCAAGTACAACAGAAAGAAGTTGTGGTCATAGAGCTTCCATAACTGATATCTTGTGCCTGCGTTTTGTTCTACACAGCATGTAACAGCTCAGCAGAGGCTTTAAGTCTAGTGCCTGGAATCTAACCAATTAAAGCCACCAACAAGGGGGTTTAAGCGTGTCATAAGATAACCAGACACAGAGAGAGTGAATGAGAGAGCGAGGATAGATTACCCCTGAGCCCACTCTTGCTCTTTTCCAGGCTCTGGTGCCCCACTTTTTCTCTAATCTTCCTCTATGGTCTGACACACATTCCACCGACAGATAGAAAGGATTTACTAGGAGCTCTACCAATGAATTCATTGCTATGTTTTGGGTCACTACTGCCATCCGAATGTGTGGTACGCAGAACTATGAGGGATATGAGGATCATAACTAAAAAACAACCAAACCATGAAACCCAATAAACATAAAAGTGAAAGTCAAACCACTGTTTCTAAACTTAATGGACAAATGAGAAACTGTTTGCTACGAACGGCAGACAAGTGTCACGAAGCCATATGGTCATAACGTGCAAAAGGTCTTAAGTCACAGTTAATCATTGACAGTGAAGACAGCAGAGGTTCACGTTACAGCAATAACTGAAGACAGAAACAACTGAATAAACTCTTGTCTGAGTCACAGGGTTTGAGTCACGTTCATCTTGGGTGTGAGACATCACAGCTGGATCAGCCAGCATTTTTCAGATTAGTCAGTTCTCAAATAAGTGTGAACATGCTGGAGTTATTTCATTCATGTAGGTGCTCGTACGAGCTCGTATTCCTAAGATTAAAGGTTTCAAACACCCTAGATTCTTATTTTGTCATTTCTACAACTACCAAAAATATCAGCAAAAGTAAAGGACGATGTTACAACAAACGTTTGGTGAAAAACAGGTAATACAAGAAGGCAAGTGGAGAAGTCCAACTTCAAAACACAGACACAGATCTTGTGAAAAGCCTTGAGAAGAACTGTAGAGCTCATCAGCTGCATGATCATTGTATATTGGTGGACCATGTGAGTTTCAGAAGTGTGACACTCGTTCTGGGTCATTTATTAAGAGTCACACATTTTTCCTTAACACAGTTAGAAGCAACACAGCTTTCTATGGGGTAATTCACAGACACATGAAAGCAATGAAGAGTCGGTTCTTGACTTAATTTGCTCTCTCACATTACTTGTTACCGAGCCATCACAAATGCCTGCTTTCAACAAGGTTTGGTATCTAAAGCTTCTTCCACAGAATACATCTGTATTTTAAAACAGCAGTGGAAAACTGAAACTATCTCCATCCAGACATATATTATCTGTCTAACCGGAAAAGGATTATTAGAGATTAGCTAGTAGGTGAAAAGTGATGACGAGATCTAAGAGCAGCGAAGTGAAACAGGTGAACATGTTTGTCTACTTCATTGTTTCCTAAAACAGGGTCTGTAGTGTTTCCAGAAGTCTCCACTTAAGGGACTCAAGAACTCAGCAAGAGGGTGGTGTAAAGTGAAGTAATGAGCGTATGAAAACAAGGTGTTTGGAGTGTGCTTGTGGCCTAAATAGCCATGTGACCTTTCCTGTAGGGAGAGAGACTGAGAGGCCTTTAGTCTGGGAGATGCTGCCGATAATTTAAACCAGAGACACTCCAGAGAGGCTGAGCTGTTTGTCAGTTCGACACAACACTACCTTGTTTTCAATAATGACCACCAGATTACATCTACCATATGTGTCTGAACCTCTGCATGCTTCTAAATATGCATGTGTGTGCTTGTGTAAAAGTTCCATTAGTGCCAACAAGAACGAAGGGGGACATTCTCCACACTGATGTCAGCCCACATCCATCCACCCGCCCACACACACACACACCCACACACACACATCATTCATTCAGAGTGTTTTATGAAGTGTCTATGGGACGATGGGGAACAATCCAGTCACTGAAAGCTCACTGAGTCAAATCCACTGACTGAGTAACTTGAATGGACTGAACACAACCATTATTTATCCATCTATCAACCAATACAATGGCTTGTATTATCCCACACACTCAATGATAAACTTATATCTATTGACTCTATTTAAAGCATGTTCAGCAGACATAGTATACCCAGAAACACATTCACTCAACACTTTATTTCCCTCAATTTAAAATACCAAACACTAGATAATTACACACAGGCATATCTGACTTAATTATTAATATGTGGCGCTTTCATTTTCCTCTCCCCATGCATAAGAAACAAATATTTTTGTTGTGATTGTTGTGTTTTCAATATTAACTTATTTTCATGGTGTATGTTATTGATTACTGTGATTAATTATGATGAGCCATATATCAGCCATATTGTATATGCAGCCTATTTTATATTTAATGCATAGTGCAAATATAAAAAGGTTTGATAACAGAAGGTCTGTGCGACCTGACACTTTCCAAGTTCACCTTTAAAAGTTCATGCTGCAGCAGATGGCTCATGAGCCCAGTCATACTGCAAATAGCCAATGATGGTATCCCACTGTGCATGTGCCACTATCTTTGTGTTTTTATGCAAATGTGTAGCTGTTGCACTTTATTCTATGACACATCAGCACACGGAAAAAACGTGGGCACGCGAACACACCTTTTATTTCTGTTACTTTCAATCAAACCCAGCTTTTATTATTCCCCTTTCTCTGGCATAGTGGTGTTGCTGATGGAGACCGGCTGTGTGTGCACCTGGTCTCGACAGCCTGGACACAGACGGGAGGTGAAGGTGTAGGTGCAGGGGAGAGGACATGAGTAAAGAGAGGAATTGAAAAAGGACAATAAAAAAAGAGTATAATTATTCAGAAAGAAGGAACGAAGAAAGGAGCATAAGGACAGGCAACCTTAAATGACTGCAACGTGATGAAATACTTATAGAAGGGAAATGGGGAACAAGTCAACAAACATAGTTGTTTTCTTTCTGGGTGTTGGTTTATCTCAGGAGATATATAAATATAAGCACTTTTTTTCTATCAATGTTTTCTGACTGCAACAATGACTGTTTATATTGTACGGACTGCCAAAGAAAATATCTGTCTTTGATTTTTGACAATCAAATGCACAGGATCTCAGGACAATAGTAAATAGTGTTGGGGCAGTAAGTCGCTGCTGTGAGGATGAAAAACAGTGAGAGCTAAAAATGTGTTTTCCCCATCAGGAGCAAGTTTATCACTTCAGCAACTTGTTCAACCTCAGAAAGTAAGAAGTCAGTTGCCATAAACGTGTGTGTCTGTGTGTGTGAATTCAATTTAGGTTTGCATGCATGTCAGCTGTTCCAACTCAAAAGCTCACTGGTCCAACCGGGTTTATGTTTAAACAAAAACAGTGTGCAAATAGTGCTAAGATGCACAAACACTTAGCCAGACACACTGCATGCACGCATAGTCAGGTGCGCAGAATTCTTTCGTACTGTGCCTCAAACTCACTGAGAGAGTGTTAAACCTAAACTCCTGGCAGTGTTTTGGAAACACTCCCTCTATGTGATTAACACATACACAGATTTGTTTACTCTTCAATCCATGACGATGAGCCAAACTAACTGTGGATGGGCAGATGTTGCTATTAAAGCAGATGGTTGCAGATAAATCTTTCAAGAGAAGCGCTTCGTACTTTCTCTGTTAATGCGTTTTATAGAGCAAACAAAATGAGTCTACCATGAGAGGTGACAAAAGACTTTGACCCATAAATTCTCAAAGAGCAGAGAAAAGACCAGCACTGAGTCGGAGGGATCTATTGTTTGTGACTCCAAGAGGATCATGTTGAGCATTCTGGTCGACATGATTGAATCTCTGCCTGTGCTGCTCAGGCACGTGTGTGCATGTGAACAACGGAGTGCGCAGGCCTGAGATGATCTGAGTCTATGCGTGTTTCTGTGTATTTGACCCATTAACTGATTTAATTGCTGCTTCCAGTGATCTGTAAGATTCCCAGGATGGGGTCATGGTGAACCAGAGAGAACAGAGGGTAGATTGAGAGGCATGGAGCTCGACCAGGGGCTGGTATCTAGGTCTGAGCGGGACAGAGGGCAGGAAACGTTCAGGGCCATGGCCATGTTGGACCGAAACTGGGGTAAAGGACAGAGCCCTTTCAGAGAGGGCATTGAGACAGTGGGTTAGTTCAGAATCTGAGGCTGCTCTGTAACAGAGGCCAAGGGATAAACTGAGCGGGGTAAAGACGAAAGGGACAGATTTTTTCTCTCCATGGAGCTGTATGGGGGCCTGTCAAAGGCAGTGCACACAGAGTGTGAAAGGAGGGAGCAAAGCAGTGAGCTAAAACACAGACAGAACTAGAAATAAGTCTGTTACAGACATTTGGAGTTCAGTGAATCACAAGTCTGTGTGTGCATGAAGTAAAAGTACATCTGCATTCAGGCGAACCTTCTGGTATCGTGGTTATCGGCGCAAGAGAAAAGGGCACAATACGTCTACCCACCTAATTATTATATGGCCCAGTTAATCTATCCAACTCCCATTCACTCCAGTGCTTCATGGCACTTAGTGATTCAAAATGAAACTCATTTTATGTCATATGTCGTAGCTGTGATAAATAAACCTTTGTCACACCTTCAAGCAGAGAGAGTGAAATGTGTATTAATAAGTGAATATGTCATCTATGCCAGTAATAGAGACAAGCATAGATAATGGATAACAGTTGTGGCAGCTTCTGTCTGACATTCGTGATGGGTACCAAGTGCATTACCAGATGACTGGAAATAGCGGGAGGTAAATCTTTAGAGACATCTGGGCTTTACAGCTCCACTTACTCTGACTATCTGCTAAACACAGCAACTTGAACTTCAGGACAAACATGTACGGCTATTTATGCCACATGCATGTTATCTGCTTTTTTAGAATTTTGCGTTTCAGAGTTTCGATTGGACGACATGCACACACACAACTCTAAATTGGAAGTTATTTTCAGGTATTGAACTCATTGTTGGCACACAAAGGCCTCAGTGGAACTAAGCTATTCTATAAGGAGGGACAGCACTGAAATTAATGGGAGAGGTTACACAATGGGCTGAGGCTCAGCAGCATATGGAGGTGAAGATAGATGTCGAGCAGCCACTTTGTCAAAACTAGAAGAGCTGACAAATGTGAAACAATGAGAGGACTGGGGAGGAGCAGTACACCATATTCATTACCAATACCAATTAAAGCACTGGGAATATTTTCATTAAATATACAACTAACTTTAGTGTTAATATTCCCAGTGTACACCATTTACTTTTGTTATGAGAAGAACAGAAACTTAAGCACATTTAGCCAGTTCCATTCCAGGCTGCAGCTTACCCGGACAACCTGGGCTGCTCTCAGGAAACATGCTAATGTTTGTGTTTGTTTGATGCTTTGTTTTTCTCAATTTTATTTTTGGCCCTGGAGTGAAACCGACATATTGGATAAAAAACTAGCAGCACCAGAACTGGCAATTCTGCAAAACAAACAGGATGTGTGTCGTATTAGTTTGATCTCATTTCACATTTAATGGCTTTGAAAGATTAGATTTACATCAAGATAATAAAACCAGGCACTTGAAAAATGTGGGGAGACCGATGTTTTTATAAATATTTCTATGGGATACATAGGGGTTCCAACTGTGGGTATAGAATGTGCTAATGGAACTTATTTCACTTTGTTCAAATAAAACCAAACCTTTCTTCAACAGCATAAGAAATGACAATAACTGATACATCGTACACAATTACAGTCATTAGAGTTGATAGTGATGTAATGTTCTTTGAACAATTCATTATACTTGAAAAACTGGATCGACGAATGAAGGATTGGGGAAATTATCTGCTCTAGAAACACTTACGTATGACTGTATAATCTTCAAATGGAGGCAGCAGGCTCCTACATGCAGGCTTTGAGGCAGGTATCTATTTCAGCACTGCCAATGAAGACGTGCCCAAACAGACCCAGTGTGAGAGCTGCTGACAGTCACTGGGTTTAACAGACATGCATTGTACGAGCACAGTCTTATACAGTGCACATGCAAATCCTCAAACTGCGTGGAGAGCAAGTATCCTGACAGCTGTCAACCCACAGGTGACACAGCCGCAGGTATTTTTTAAAACTGTACAGTCTGAAGAAATTTGCAACAAGCAAGAAAGGAAGAGAGGTCATTTAATTTTCTAAACCTTTTATACAATCCCAAATGCAGCTTGTGTCAACAGCATACTTGAATCCCATGGTGCAATTCACAATAAAAGCTCTAAGTCAAACACAACTAGGCTCCTTGTTTTGTTCAAGGCTGTTGTCAAGTCCCAGACACTGGGATTTAAAGATGGGTCAATGGAAGACTCAGAAAACTCTGACCTCTAATTATGTCTCAAATTGAAAACTGGTAAAACTTGCTCTCTTCGGAGCTAAGGAGACGTCAAGGTGCTAACATAGCTCCATACAGCACATCCCTGTCTGCATACCAGTAAGATAGCTTTGTCTGACTCACACTATACTCCTCGAGGCTTTGACTGAGCAAATATTTTTCAACTTTTGCTCTCCCGTCTGTTGTTTGGAGTGACCTCATCTCTCTGTACAGCTTGTTAGCCGTCAGCTGTTGTCTCTCCTGACGCAGAGGACATCTCACCGCTCATCCGCCTCGTCACTCTTACACTCACCAGGTACACAGACTAACAAAAAGACGTAACCCTGCTAAATATGAGCAAGACAAATAAAGCGGTATACACACACACACACGGAAACTGTGACAAGATTAAGAATTGACACAAAACAGAGGGAAAGCGGGAAACTAAATGGCAAATGAACAGACACTTGATGAAATAAGAGAAAGGATTATTGTCCACAGTAGCCTTCTCTGTTCTCTCTGTATCTCTCTCTCATCATTTGGTCAATAGGGCTTTGTTTCATTCTTCCCCACTGACCAGGGCAGTATTCAGTTTTTCAGATGGAGGGAACTCTCTACCCAGCTCTACCCAGGAGCTGAAATGAAGAACATGAAATGTCACGTTTGGTAGCTATTGGGCTGTACATAACCATCTAAAATCAATATTGGGGTTGTTTGTTTTTCGAGATCCATAAATAAAAGTAGCCTGACTTTGACTCAAACATTAGGGGGAAAAAAATTTCAGGTAGAGTACAATGCAAGAGCACTTTAATGGTTGATGCAGCATATACTTCTACAAAAACACACTTTATCATCTGGGCCCATATTACCTAAGGCATGTGAGGAAAAATAATTGGATCATAGATGCAACATGACAAGTGAGCCCTGATCCAAAAAACACATGATTCCTCTGAATTTCAGAGGTCTCTTCACAGCTGACACTTTCATGCACTGCAGTGAAATCACATACTGGAGGAGGTGATAATTAGTGACGGACATTATTGACAGGCTGTGATGTGAACCAATGTGCGTCATTTCGCTCATTTCACACGTTTAGTTTGACGAAGATGAATTAACAGGCTCCAACAAGTGCACTCTGCTCAAACACGTCTTTATCCTCTATCGATTACTCAGTGACTCACCCAAGATCATCAAGGGTGCATGTGGAGCAATACAGATAAATAAAAAATGTTTGTCCTTTCAACTATTACAGAGACACCTCTTGTTATCAGTTTGTTTTCCAGTTTCCTGGATGTTGTTCCACGTGGCCTTCTATCAGAGCACTTGTCATCAGGCCAAAAACATCTTTAATCATTAACCTAATAGTTCAGATGAAATGAACCCATTAGACCAATTTGAGCGATTACTGCTCGGCTTGAAAGGTTGTATGGCATGAGTTTGTGCTGACAGCTCATGAATACAAACACATTAAAGTTTAAATGGGAAAAGGCAGAGGGACAGAGGATAAATAAGGTCAAAGAAAAGGTGACTGATAGAAAGAGGAGAGGAAATAAGGTGCAAACAGAATAACAGAATAAGGAGCATGAAGGGGCTGAACGTATGACAGACTTCATGGAAAACAGACAGAACATTTTGAATTCAGATCCTCAGGAAATAGGTCGGTGAATTAGTGCCATGTCATCAAAGAAACACATTTAAACACACCCAAGGATGTGACCTTGTGTCACCTGAGCTAATGCATGCACGGCAACTCTGAACATGTTCAAATTGCTGATGTGGGGAGAAAGTTATTTAAATATCAGAAAAGTTGAAATGTGTTCTAATAAGATAGTCTTACATTACACATCTGATGGCATTTCAACATGAAAGTATAAACACTTCTCAGTAGCTTAGGGTTCATAAATTAATGAACAATGCATGTGGTCTAAAATATGTTCAGGTGCCATCTGTTGAACCTCTCTGTTAGGTAACAACCGTGTTTTTTTTAGAAAATAAGGTTTGATCTCTTTTCAAAACATATGCAATAGCCAGAGGTAAGCTGTCCGTGCTCAGCACCGACTGCTAAAATAAACTCAGCTGTAGACACACACAGAAGACAGAGAGCAAACAATGGGAGAGAAAAAAAAACTACACCGGGATATGGTTGAAAAGATCTGGAAAGGGGAGTCTGTATTATTGTTAGAACTGATAAATAACCAACTGGATGGTCCAGAGTCCCAGTTCCTCACCTCTGTGGGGTCATTATCAAGGCCACTGATGCCACTTGGTTTCTTATTGTCTACCTATTAACAAACGCAAACACTGTTTATGGAAGAGAGGTGAAATATCTAAGTCCAGTTGCCCACAACAGACATACAAGAGGGTGCAAAGCAGTGAGAAATGTAAGATTTAGAAACAACGTGAGATGCCAACACACACCCCAATGTTCTTTATCAGGGTGAGACAGCAAATCAAAAATGAATGTGCATGGAGAGAGTCCAAATCCAACAGTGAAACAGGTGGTTTCAGCTAATCCTCTGTGTGTGTGTGTGTTTGAATAAAAACATTTGGATGCATAAGAGTGTGTGTAATCTGATACGAGCATGTTTACAACCACTTGTTTGTACATCATAAAGAGTATATGTCTTTTATTCTATTAAGAAAAGCAGACCCAGTCTTTGCTGTGTACTATGTGTTCACTGTCAACTTCAACAGAGCCAGAATAATAGAGCACACCAGAGGCAGAAAGGGGCTTTCATATGGAAGCTTAAGTTTAATCTTAAGTCTACTTTTCTTTCTTTTATTCAAACGTTCCCCACTTGGCATTCCAGCTATTTGATTTCACTCAAGTGTAAACTAATAAGCTGGAACTTGGGCTATGTACATCTGTCATTGTGAGTTTATAATAGTAGCCTACAGTAATGATTACATCTTAATCCTCATTTCTTCTCTAGCATTAACTGTTTGCCTGAGAACTAGTCCGAGTATTGAAAAACACACAAGCAGCATCTCAGACTTTCCCTGGTTTCTCTTCTTTGTTGAAGCCATGTGGTTCCCATAAATCAGTCAGAATAAACCCCTTGAACAAAATGCACAAACACAAACAGCATGCAATAATTGACAACTATAAGAAGCAACAGTCTTTCACTGGCACATTTCAAAAACTCAGCCCTGAAGGATTTTTACTACACCACAATGATGAGCTCATGCCATGAGCATGTCCTCATATTTACAATAAAAGGTTGTTTGCTTCCCAGACCCATGTGGTATTTGCATGAAACAAATATTCCCATCTTTCATTGTTAATCAACATAGATGTGGATCAAAATCACAAACCACTTTAACCGCATTAATGTTGAAATTATAGCTTCAGTCTTGCCTCTGTGACACACTGTGCACTTCCATATGACAAGGATGAAACAAAGATGCCCTCTCTGATCGCGCTGCTTCACTGATAGCACTGATAAAGGACTAACTTTCATCTGAGCACCTGTGAGCATAATTGCCGTCAAATATCAAAGTCTTCCGAGTAAATGGATAAACGTTTGAATCTTTATGAGCAACCATCGCAGTCAATATCTTCAAAGTGGCTGCGGCAAAACCGTTGACAAGGGTGGCTCAAAGTATTGTTGTAATGAGACTAAATGAACTTTATAACGTGCACACCACGTTTTTACTGTTCTCAGACCTGAACTCTGGAAACCTCCACTGAATAGCGTCTGTATGCAGTTTGCCTTTCACGTGTGAAGAATATAGCATCAGATTTTATGGATCAGTAACATTTTCAGAACATTCAGGTGAGGTCCGGCATCTGGGTATACCAGGTAGGAGCCAGGACATTAGATTTCCATTTTTGTTTACAGCACAACAACAAATGAATCTTGTTGTCTTTCCAAGTGGTAGAGAGTAGAACAGATGTTGATCTTTTTACTTTAGCCCTCATGCACACAAACACAGATTTCAATGCAGTGGAAAACAGGTTAGGACTTGATGGTGCACAGGACGACAAGGGGCCAGAGGGAGATAGAAAGTATGAGGGCTAGAAGTCACCATCAGCTGTGTGTCTGGCCTCAACAGCCTCTGGCTAATTGTAGCAAACAGAAAGAAAATGACTTGTCTGTCAGTCTACACAGAAAACCACATAGATTGTCTGGAAACAGTAAAGTTACAAGCGAGCATACACACTCACAGGCTGTGAGACATCTCCTTGCTCTTCTGCTTTGTAGGTGAACAATACAGTAAGGTGATATGTTCAGGAAAACCTATGACCCCGGGCACTCCTAGAGGTCCAGTACATGAGTACAACAGTAGATTCACAGAGCAGTATGGTTTGGTGGTATATAACCCATAAGTCTCTTACACTCTACAGATCAAGTTCTCTTTCCCACATACATTTTATGGACTGCTGTGAGGAATGAGCGGAAGCTTTGAGGCTCCGAGCTTCTAGAGACCATGGCCACCACAAAAACACATTTTACTGAAAACGTGTTTTTCTTATATAGGAAAGCAAATGAATAATACCTTCACTTCAGTAGCAGTATTATGTCCCCCTAGAACGTGTAGTTCAGTGGTCAGACCTCTCAGTAGCAGGTCTACTTATAAAACTGGTGACTATGGAAAACTCATATAAGCTGATCTGCAGCTGATTGTCTTTAGAGAGTGTTCATGAAGAGACTCCGGCTCGACCTAGTTTCCATTTAAACAGCAGCTCAAATATATACATTGTTATTTGAGCTGCTGGAAAGAATGATCAAGGGCCAATGGCACCTAACTGTGTAAATGAGAGGAACCATTCACAAATGGTTATAAAGAACCATTTGTTAATATATAAAAATATATAAAAAGGCCAATTAACAGACCATATGCAAATATGGTCTGTAGTTATAATAACCTGGTACAACTGTCAGATGGACCTGCCTGCATACAACTCATTACCCATGCTCCCCTGTCTGCTGCAGAGCTCAGCTGTGAAGTGAAACCTGAGCCATGGAGCACAGACACGATAAGGGTGTTATGTGGTAGTGTTTACCTTAGAAACTTTATGTCGAAAAGGATGGGGAGGGAAAGTGATGTAGGATGACGCAACACTTTTCAGCTCGGTGAATCTGACTCCTCTCCAGCAAACATTTATTACGTGTGTATTACACAGAGGGAGAGGGAGAGAGAATGATGACTCCCTGCAATCTCCCATTTCTCACTTCCACTGCCCCCCTCTTTGTCTCCACAGCGAGTGAGGTGATGAATGTGTGTGTCTGTCTCAGTTCCTATTAATAGCATGGAGCAAGGCTGGAGGTGTCAAAGCTAGAGAGAGATGAAATCTCTCACTCTCCCTCTCTTGCCTTCTCACACACACAGTTGAAGCAGACACTACTGGAGAGCCCAGATGTAGCAGAGGTGCTGTAGACGTGGGGGGTGGGGGCGCAGAAAGCAGAGGAAAAAAGGGGTAGAGTTTGAAGACAAAGCCAGCAGCACAGCTTCAAACAGCACACTGACGGATTTACTACCCATACGATAAAGCAAACAACCCACAGAGCTCCACAGCACAGTGGGGTGAAAGACTGGACTGGCAAGGTAGAGCTGCACAGACAAACACACTGACATATAGGTGCCCAGACTCACACCCCTTTAAACACCGAGTTAACTGGTTCAACCCTGTCAGCACACTGTGACAACTAATACATCTGGTTGCATGTTCCTACCTCGGGAGTTGGTAGCAAGGTCGGCCACTTTCTGGAAGGCGTCCAGGAAGGCAGCCACAGCAACCGCCGTCGCTCTAGACGATAAGATGAAGAAGGAAGGCATTGGTTAAAGAAAATAACACATTTAAAACAATAAAGACTGGACACAAACAGGGCCAAAGATCCCAGTGTCCTGTTCATGTAAGAAGCAGGACTAGTATCACATGTCCCCAAATGAATCCACTGTCTCAAACATGTAATTTTGTAATAGGAGACAGTTTATGCCCACCTCTCCCCAAGTGGCTGCTTTCTGGTCTGAAATTTGTCCCTGACAGAGACACATGTGGTACTAGCGTAACCACTGCAATAATTACACAAAATGCTGGCAGAAAAGGCCATGGTCTGATTAAGATTGTTTGCACATTTATCCACAAACAGCATGCACATGTTAATTTGAATTAAATTGAAGTATGAAAGTGTGTGTGAGTGTGTGTGTGTGAAAACTTGAGTGTGTCCTGCTGTGGGAGGAATGTCTGTGATTACTTCAGGTCTGTTGGAATCTGTGCGGCTCAGCAGAGCAGCTCTTGAGCTGAGTTTGCCACACATTGCAGATCAATGAAAAGATCTACGTGGGGTCTAACTTCAGATCTAAAACTGTGGCATGTTTACAACTCATACCTGCTTATCTACCATCTTGTACTGTGTGCCAAGTATTCGAAAAATGACAGTACAAAGTACTGCGTACAAGAAACTGAAGAGAGGACAATGTCCAGTCCTCCCATAAAAATGGAAGATTGGTGTAAGATTACTTTCTGTTTCAGTCATCACAGACACCATCTTAGTGTGGTATACATACTGATTGCCTGTCTGGTATGGAGATGGTGTGTGTGCGTGTATGTTGGCACGTGCATGTGTGATACCCGATCTTGTCAGCAGAGACAAGACTATCTATCAGTCATGAATGCGACACAAAGAAACACAACTGTCTGCACATTTTCTGAGGTATGCTGAGGCACAAAGCTTGTTTGTTCTAACTCCAAGTACCTTAATGTGAAAACACCTGTTATTTTCCATGGGCCAAGAAAAAAGCTTCAAACCCTGAGCTGGGAATTTCCATAAACACTTAAGAAAGATACTATTCACAACTGGGCAAACCTGAGCTGAATATTGGAAGTGGGCAACTCAAGTGTGACTTGCAGATGGGGCCACAGTGTTTGAAATGTAGAGTGTAGATTGTGTGTTTTACCTTGAGGAAAAAAAGTTAGTCTTTTCATTTTAAGATCCTCTAAACTAAGTTATATGCCTTGATATTTGTCTACATTTAACTTGATTTCCGAGTCTTAGCTTTCAGTCAGCGATACAACAATCATTTGCTTTATCCATTATCACACACAGTGTAGTATTGGCTAGTAAATGGTGTGTTGTTGCAGAGCTGACCAGAAGATCCTTGGGTGTGTCCTGCGAGTGGAAAAAGAAACATACGCGCAGGCTCACACACAGATTCCTTTCTATTTCCAGCCCAGTGTGGGCACCAGAGGAACCTCCGGCTGATATCTGCCTCCACTAATTTATAACTTGTCCACGTTGGTCCACGGACCGTACTTTACAAGTGCTCACAGCACAGTCTTGTTCAGTCACGTTCAATGCATTAATTTAAAACAGGTTTTGAGCATGGAAGTGGTTTGAACCCAAGCCTGCTTTTAATATCAGAGGCACCAGTGCCCGACAGTACAGTGAGCAGTGGTTTACAACGACTAGTAATGACCATCTGCTTCATGCTTTTTAAATAGAAAAGCTAAAATATTCAACTGGTTTATTCAGTTACTGCACTTTCAAATACAATAAACGGAAAGGGACTAATCACAGTCGTACACTCCACGGAGAATTGTTGTCTTGCTCAATCAACAATGAATCTGGGAACTTCTCCTGTTTTATTTTAAGATGTGACAGCAGCCAGACTGTCTTTGCCTTCTGTTTGAAATTGGCATCGCTGTTAATAGCTGCTACAAGCTTTGCCGATGACACAGGACAATGACTGGACTGCTACCATCGGCCTTAAAATGCCCGTGTCCTGGACTTGAACACATCTATTCCACCAGGCCTCAGCCGAGCCAAGCCATTGTGCAAAAGAGTGGTGTGCTCTTTATGACAACAATACATTCCCTTCTTAGTTCAACAGAAACTAGACTGTAACTCTATGTGAATCATACACAGAGTTTGTGTTTGACTCCACTTGTTTCAGGTACAACATACCAAGACTCATGACTCATGAAGAGATTAGTAAAAGCATCTTTAAATCAACCAGCCCATCTGTATGAATCTGATAACACTCCAGTGTCTTGATGCTATCGGCGTCCTTCCTTAGACCAAAGTACTTTCATAACCATGGAGTTAACTCAGCTGAATTTAAGGTTTGGGGTGGTCCTTTTCTCCACAAACTGAACTTGAACAGGACGAGGGAGGCCAGTCAGTACATCTTGCTCTGGCACAGCTGCATCAACCATGACGCACCAAACAGACCAAACACCGACAAGTTAAAAGAGGACTGTGATTATAAATCAGCAAGTCCATATTCCACCCAGCCCACTCTCTTCAAAGCTCTCATGTGTGCATACATGTCGAAGAGTGCATACAACATGTGTGTGGTGGCTTTTTAAAGCCAGAAGACCATAGTTGGAGTATATGAAAAAAAAAATGACTGAATTGGCCCAACACTGTAATTGGTTGATTTCCGAGTTGCTTTGAGAGAGGGGAGCAGAGGGGCTAAATTACAGAGCAGTCGGCCTCAGGACGTCATTACACAAACAGACATATGCCGCTGCCACTGCTGGCTAGTCACTTATCCAGGCCAGAGAGTGTGTGTGTGTGTGTGTGTGTGTGTGTGTACGTCCCTCTATGTAGTCCTCAACCAGATTACAGAGGTCGTTGGGTGGGGGGGGATAAGGCTGCAGCCAAAGGGGCTAGTTTGGCCACATTTGAGAGCAGCTTTAAAGCAGACAAAAAGTCTTATTTGTAGGTCAACGTAAGCAAACCCACACTTATTAGTTCCTCAGCACCAAGGGCATCATTACAGCCGGCCATACGGCACAACCACTGCAGCATGGAGCAGGGCGTAGGCCAAGTTAAATCACAGTGTAACGCTTAAATATTGGTTGTCTTACTTTGAATGACATCCAACTCAATCTGGATTAATTGATCTTTTTTTGGGACAATCATTTTATTAGTTTGAATAATAAGATAAAGCTGCTGTTGGACATGCACTGAACCCCAGAATTGTTCCTGAGATTAAAAATGTCCCAGACATTGGCTCCAAACATTTGGAGACCAACAGGAAGACTGCAAATATCTCGGGAGAAAGAAATATGTAAAAGCAGCAAATATGTCACAAACTTAAGAAAAGAAGTTGCCTCTAATTTTCATCACCAAGCAGCCATTAACCCACAATGACTGGATACAAGCACCTCACCTGCTCACCAGCACAATACCGGTACATTTGATCTTTCATCACTGCCCTGGTGTCCAGACAGCCAGTCATTAGCAACAAGGCGACACACACTCCCCTGAGCTTCAGCATGGCGAGGTCACATATTTAACCCCAGAATGATGGGGACACTTGAATAACATATCAACATTAATCAGGCTTAATACTGAGAAGATGGAAGAAGGGGACACTGAACGGCCCCTGGACAGTATTGCTAAATCCCAGAGCCTTTATACAGCTGTCAGTCTTAGTCTGTCTGGGGACACGTGGACACTTAAATGGCTAGAGAGCTGCCATGCATTGTTAATCAAACAATAATTTAAACCCTAGGACATCCGTGTTTACTGTACTTGCTGGACAATGAGCTTTTATTTCAGCTGTCATAAGTTGTTTGTCTCATGACACATGGCCACTTAAAACCAACTAGGAAAGGTGGCTGGGACTGGCATCCATTGTTAGCATAAGACTTGGACTAATCATGGCAGGAGGTGTGCAAATGTAAAGCACTGGAAAGACAAATTAAATTAGGCTTAAAGAAGACAGAACAGGGGAGGAGGACAGATATTGAACTGTGGGGTCAATTATGAAGACATTGGGCTTTTATGTAAGCTGTCAGCGCTTGTTAGTCCCAGGACACGTGGCCATTGAAAATGTCTCCAGAAAACAATTGACAATGATATGTGAAAGTCAGGAGAATGAGATCGTCAGTAAATAAGGACGTCAACATGGATGTTATGTAAGCGCAGTGATATTTCCCCTGCCAGTGTGATAATCAAAATACTTTTGATGCTTATATAAGTGATTTTAGTTCAAATGGTGTAAAATGTGTGTTTCACAAATGCATCCTCTGCATGCATTGCGTGGACAGCTTGTGGCACTCTTGACCATTGTTGCCTCTCGTTGCTAGTATTTTGTGTCGGTAAGTTACTGCATCTGGTTGCCAGCAATCTGCTTCCATTTTACACTGGCTAGCACATGCCCAGTGAACATGGACAGTAACCTGATATGTGTTTTCAGGTGTGGGAATAAGACTCATATGGGGCTAAAGCACATGAGGAGGGAGATTATGGGATGGATGTGGCCAAATACTTGAGCTAGGTGCTATTATACAATTGGAGAAGAAGGTGGTGCTTTGTTATTTGTTATTAGACTGAGAGTCTCAGTCTGTCCCCTGACGACCTGAATTAACTAAGACAAGTTGTTGATATGTCCTCTTTTTAAAGTTTAATCATTGGTGTTTGTGTCAATAAAAACACACAGAACTGAGTGGTACGTGCTCACTGACACACTCACCTCAGCTGCGACTGCAGTTTGCCAGCCTTGGTGATAAAGTCCTCCCAAATAGGATAGCTGCTCTGTAGGGGAAAAACAAGAATGACACAATCATCAGGACAGATTTCAATATTCTCACTGTTACACAACAGTTCAACCAACATGAGGCTATACTGCCCCACCTTATCTGCAAGGCTCAACAGAGCAAGCCCAGCCTAACACTTCTCCACACACGTAACCCTCCAACCTCCAGAAATACGTTTTTCCATATTGTAGCCAGTGAACCTGAGGGAATCTCAGAATTTATGACACAGGATAAAAATTAGTCCGGCAGGATTTTAACAGTAATTCTGAATACGGGGTAAGATCATAAATTATTTCAGAATGTTTCCAAAAATCTGGTTTTCTACTTTCTTCAACCTATTTTATTAATATATTATCTATTAATGGGGAAAAAACATCACCACCGTGTCCTGCATGTGTTAGGTTGTAAAATGGGTCACAGGCCTCTTTTGGAAAGATCCCTCCACAACAAGGGCACCAATACTACGGTGTAATGAGCCTGGCTCCCAATGGGACTCTAAATTTACCTCATTTGGGTCCTCGGCTGAAAATAGTGGAAGAGCTTTTTTTTTTTTTTATCCTTAATTGAAAACCCAACACGTGGAACAAGTGGACTAATGCACCGACAAGAGGCGGCTAACACTGTAGTAAGACCACACACGATCAAGTGATGAATATAGCATGAGCATGTTTGTCACTAATGTGCTACTACTGTCGAGGGCCTGAGGAATGTCATGTAGTGCTGTCAAACATTACACCCAACAGCCATGTCCTACGTACAGTCTGTCTTTCTGTGTCTCCATTACATCACTTTCATTCCTGTATCAACCTCCACCAAGACGGTTATGTTTTCACTGGCCTGACAGATTATCATAAAACTTGGGGGAAGGGTTGCAGGTATGGGTCGGGGGAAGACCCATACCTGATGATTTTCCTGATTTTTCATGGAATAAAATGTGGATCTTGAGCAATGTATGAGTGTGGGAAATTTGGGAAAATCTCTTTCAGTGCAGATAACAAAACTGGAGTACTTCGGCCGATGACCTCTTTGCATTCCTCTCTCCCTCGTAGAATTGTTTTGAATGCATAAGGTCAAGGCAGATGTGAGTGTAAAACCCCATCTGAGGAACAGGGCAATACCAATTTGAATGTCCTATGTAAAAACAAGGCAAATGACACTACGCATTTGCATTTGTTTCCTAGTGTCCTCTGCCAGCCTAGTTACCTAACTACTTCAGAGACAGGGAGAGGGGCCCTGTGAGCCACCTTCACTACAATCAAGTGAGACGTGGCTCAGAGAGAGGTGCTGACTGTCTGGGCAGTATTCATAACAAACCTCCTGACTCCACTGAGACCCGATGGCTGGCCATTTGACCCTGCACATGTCAAAGCCTTCAGAGCCTGTTGGCAATTTTCTACCCTGGCAGTTACATTCCCTGGATTCCTCTGGCAGCTGGGAGATCTGCTAATTGTCTCGTCAGCCAAGCTCCGTCAGAAAATAGTAGAAAATGAGAAGCCCCCGTTTGTTGTGACTGATGATTTCCCTTATTCAGACTTTATCCAGGGTCGGGCTGCAGCATCCTCTTCATAGTGGAGCAAGTGTGTTTATGGGTGAAAACAGAGCAAGGTGCAATGGGATAAAATAGCAACTAGAAAACAAATAAATATGATGATAAGTTGCTGCACATATTTGCAAAGTGTGTATGTAAACAAGCTTGTTAATAAAGTTATTAAATCCATGTTGGGACAGGAAACATTATAATAGCTATATAATAAAAAATATTAACTTCAACTCACTCAACCTAAGAGGATTTTAACAACTTTTAAACCTAAATGAAGAAGCTTTATGTGGCTCTTATCCAAATGTAGAAGTTTAGGTTCAAAGACTTGATTTAAAGTTTTCTTAACTCACACAGGGCTTGTTGAGGTGAACCCAAATCAGGCTCGTGTTAACTGGTTAACTCGCCTGCTTAGTTTGGGAGCTGTTGGTTGAAACTGGTGTAAAAGAAACCAAAGGAGAGGGAACTCGTCTTACCTTCATGTCTGCGATAACCGTCTGGAAGAGTCCCCCAAGCGCGCTGCACTCCTTCTCGATCACAGCCTCCATTTTCAGGACCAGCTCCAGCGGTCCGTCCCGACTCGGTGAGCCGCCTTCAGTTCGCCGCCCCCGGGGAAAAACAGCCCCAAAACTAACCCCAGGTGGTGAGAAAGAGAAGAACAAAAGCGGAGTGACCCGTGTGAGGTGGGCGGTGTTGTCCGGACAATGGAGAACAACTTCTGAATCCGAGGGTTCTGCTCCGCTGCTCCGATCACTTCCAGTCAACAGACGCGACGAGAGGAGGAATTTAAAGCCCGCTCTCCGCTCCACGCCGCCCGGGTCAGAGCCATGGCTGCACCGCGAGGAAGAACCGGACTCTCCCGCCTTTTGCTGCTGGAAACTCAACAGAAACAATCCTGGGTCTTCGGCTGTTTCGCTGTTCCGTGTGTTGACAGGTAAATACCGACAGTGGTACTGCCGCTGCACCGCCTGCTCCACAGGATCCTCACCGACACACTCGTCAGTACGCAGGGACACAGACACAACCACACTTCCGGTTAGGGGGTTCCACCAAAATAAAATACACGGTGATCGAATTTTTTTTATAAACATCTTAAATAGACTAGTTCTTCTAAAGTATTATCTCACAGAGACTTTAGTTTTTGAATTTTAAATGTATCTTAAGTTAATAACAAATAGTTGTTATTGTTATCAACCATTATGCACATGAACAAAAAACCTCAGACTGTTGTAAAACTTTAAACGCATGTGTTTTAATCACTTGAATGCAATACAAATCAAACAATAGTTCACACGCATAGGTTGAGATTACATAAATACGTAAATAAACTGAATGGCGTATCATTGTAATACTTCCGGTGTGACTCTGTTGTACTTGATTTCCTGATGTTTTGCCAAATGTGAAGGTGAGAAGACACAAATCAAAGCGACGCGCGTGCACGATTTGCTGTGTTATTTTCATTTTGCTGCATTTTCGTAAGAAGATTTAAACTACTAAAAATAAGGATCTTCATCTTCAAAAACATTCCTGAGTTCTCCTGACATCTCATGTTTAATGATACCAGCACACATTAATTATATTATCATCACAACAGTTTTTGTTGATGCTGAGGTTCTGTTGTTTATGTAAAAACATTAGATTAATGCGGAAAAATGCTGCAACCATGTTGAGCAATTGTGGATAACAAGAGACATCTAGTGGCTGAAATGGGAATCGCATCATGAAAAATTGAATCTACTACAGGAGCAAATGCATCTAAATGTGTAACACGTGTTATACATATCATATCTAAGAAGGGCAATTATACATGTATGGGATGGAATAGTACAACATCCTTTCTATCAAGGCTCAGGCTCAGTGCATCGGTGGATAGAACACATATTAAAATGCAAATAAATATGCCGATAAACACAAATGTTGTTACTGAACAGATTAGCAGATAAGCATATAATGGACATTCCCTGGAGGGCAGTTCAGTTTGGAAATAGTTGAGGTTGAAAACACCTGCAATGGAGGCAACTGGAAGAGATTTTGTTTAGACGCATCTAAACACAACCAGAAACAGGCAAAGCAAACAAGACTGGATTTCACTGTTTGTTTCCACCAGGTTCACTAAAATAATCAACACACTAGGCTGAGTTTTACTGAGGAAATTAAAGATCTAAACAGTTTAGAAATTTTTGGAACAAGGGACTGACATGATTAAGCGAGGAAGGAACTCTGGGTAGTTTGGCGCCGCTTAGTGGTTGCATCAAAAACTACACGGTGACAGATGAAATCGACATCTCATGTTATGAAAAACCTTTATTTCTGTATGCATTAAAAACAGCACTTTAAATCACATATTCTTCTTTTATAATTACTTGAATTAAGAGTTAAAATGTTAATAGCCTAATGGTAATAAATGTACACAATAAATATGTCTAATAAATCATCTTGGAACTAAGGAAGTTATTGATTTGGAAAATGGAATGATGTATCAATAAAAATACAATAATGGACTTAAAACATCATACTTATAGCATATATATTAAACAATCCACCTATCACTGTAATTTGAAATTTTTAACAAGTGACAAAAGCATTTTTATTGATGCTCAGATAAGATTTAATTTTGTATTTTGTTAAAACTCATCAGAACAAATGAATCCAGACCAGGGTGGAGCTGTATTCATCACTGAGTCACTAGAGTTAGTCACACAGGACGTCACGATGACAGACATTAAATTGACTGAATAGCACAAACATTTCAATTGTGAAAAAACTGACAAAAAGTGCTATTAACAAGTAATCAAACCGTTGAAATCCAAACATCAGGTAAACTTACAGTTTAAATCATGGCCACGTGTTTAATGTAGAGTGAGTCTGCGGCTCTTTAGCACCAAAGGAGCTGTCGGACAATCAAAGCAATCGCATGTTGTTGTGAATATCCTTTCAGCTGCATATACAGATTATAGATGCGTTTTTGTGGTCGTGGCAATGGGAAACATTTCCTCCAGAGAGCATGTGACTGAGGAGACAGGCCAATATCTGTTTGATTAACGAAGCGGGTAAGTCGCAGGCGTCACTTGTATCTCGTAAAACGACCCAGGATGAGCCTCAAATTGCGGATGATTCCCAAACTTCCCGCATAGATTTTCCTGGCAAAGCAGTGACATCATCCAGTTAGCAGCAGAGCTACGCAAATCATTTGGTGCTAACTGAACAACAACTTTTCCTTTAACGTCGTTCTCAAGATACTCTCAGCACAGACTCAATCTACAGAGCTTGAAACCAAAACCTCAGACGACTTGGAATCCTGCAGGAATATTATTTTCCAGAAATCTTGACAGATGTTTTGACTGACGCTGAATTCTTTTCCTCTACACTTCCCCAGTGCAGCTCTGACTCGCTCGCTGACAGGAGAGAGTCCCATCAGGAAATGATCGAGTTTGTACTCAGCTAAAACCTGTTTTCTCTGGAGTTTGGGATGGATGTCGTGATGTTTTAAGTGACGTTGGTCAAATGTGTTTATATTGGTATTCCCCGGGTTAGACTATCCACCTCTTGAAGCCCATCACCATACTGCAGCCGTAGCATAGCGTCACTAGGAATGCAAAGATCTGTAAAGAATAAAACAAAAAAATAAATACCTTCAAATATTTTGTCATTTTATTTAAAATTGGTAACAAATCTTATTTATTTATTTATTTCAAATTCAAGGGCACCCTCCTTTTGAATGATTAAAAAGTCTTTATTACCATGTTTTTGCAACGTTTCCAGTGACAAACAATGGAAAATGTATCATTGTTTATATGATGCTAATAATTTAGTAACATCACTTATTATTATATGAAGTATTTTTATGGTTCCATGCTGGCAGGAGGCCCAGACGTCCATGGACCCAATAAAGAACTGATTAGAAACTGGAGCCCATGAATCATATGATGATTAAAACAAAATTCACTTCATTTAAAATCGTTCACCACATATATTATATTATTAATATCATTTCATTTAAAAGACAGGGATGTAGAATACTATTTGTCTGGTTGGTGTTGGCACACAACTACAAGGCAGTGCATTAGAATAATAATAATAATAATAATAATAATAATACTGTTTTATGGTCTGACAGCCCTAACTGATACTAGTCTGGACACTGATCCCTGCACAGGTTTCATCAGCAAAGAGACTTTATACTTTAAAATGTCTGAAATGAGTTGTCCCAGCAGAGAAACATGTACAATCACCAGCTGAGGGAAAGACAAACTCCAACAAATTTCTGAACCGAAGTTACCAGACATTTTCCCACAGTTCCGGTAGTTCTACAAGTGTGCTAAAAATTTTAATTTAACTACAATTCAAATGAAGTGGAAGAGATGTACAGCACTCACCGTGGCTGCCACATTAATACTGTACTGGGTTTCACTCAGGACTGTGAATATGTTGCCTGGGGGATGTGTAAAACACAGGCCAGTCGCGGTGCTGTTGACGTGAGCTCTTCCGTTCGCTGCTGTGGTCGCTGCCTCCAACACGAAGGCGGCAAAGTAGAACAGCAGAGCTAAGAAATGGTAAAACACATCCTGAGGAGCAGAAAAGAGACTTAGGGTAAATAATGACAAAATACAGGTTATTTTCACAGCTGAAAGTTGAAGTTACACTTTCATTTCCATTTTCTGGGCCTGAACACAATATTATTTCCTAATATTTATTGAGAAACTGTTATGTGCACTATCCACAGGTCACAAAGCTCACATCTAAATTCTCAGCCTCAGGAACAAGTGTGAGAAACTTTGTCATTTGAGAAGCAAGAATGAAATGAATTTTATCCCACAGTGCAATTATCTGACAATGGCACAATAACATTCAGCACAACAAGGCAGATACAACAAAAGATTTAACAACAAAACACTCGACGGTGGAACGGTTGAAGAGATCACAGATTGTGGAGTGGACGGTTTGAAGGCAGAGAGAAGGAGAAGGAGGGCGTGTCCGGGAGGAAAGGCGGTCAGTGAGGGTTTGTGTGCCGGACTCTGTGAGCCAGGCGGCATTACACTCGGGCCTTTGTTGTGCCTTGGCGTGAGCTCATCATCCATGTCGCTCATTGTTCGGGCTGAAAACAAACAACCCCACACGCCTGGTTTCTCCAGGGAGCAGGACCCGGAGCCTGAGGCAGGACCGGTTCTGTCTGAGAGGCCAGACTCATCTCAGGCGATGACATAAACACGAGAACAAGGCACAGCTTCTGAAGTTCTTCTTTTCATCTTCTTGCCATAGCAAGGGATTATTTACCTGCGTATTATGTCTCTTTAAACCAACATTAGCAGATATATGATATATGTTAAATAAAGTTAAATAATTCTTTTCCAACTGAATTTTCTAAAAAAAGATTGCCCCGAAAATGTTCAGAACTATAAGAAAAGCAAGAGAGCTACACTACACTGAATTGTATGTGTCATAAAATCATAAAAACAACAGAATGCACTTAAAGGAGTAATATATAAATATATAATTGTTATTGCATATTCATGGATGACAATAATACACAAATAACCCAGCTATCCACTGTTTGGTATGTAGACAGGGGATGGCACAAGTTGAACTGGAATTGACTGACTTCCAGTTTTGCCACTGAGCCAGAGCTCTAACAGTCCCTCACCAAACTAGAGCTGCTGCCATAACAACAACATCAAACACTGACAGCCATCTCACATGGCTCAGATGGCTATTGCAGAAAAGAAATCCACAAAGTCATTTAGCCGACCCTTCTATCCAAAGCGACGTCAGTCACACAGACAGACAGACAGACAGTAAAGATTCAAACTGATCGGCTCACCAAGAAGTTCCAGTCGGTGTTGATGCGGTCAGCCAGGCCGGTGATGAGGAGCGTGAGGTAGGCGGAGGAAAGGAAGAAGGTGGTGACGGAGACAAACATCACCCAGCCCTGCAGCAGAGGCACGGGCACGTTGGAGGAGGCCACCAGGATCCATACCAAACTCCCAAATAACTGGGGGCCCAAACAGAGACTCTCAGCATTAGGTCTTATTGTATGTGAGGACATCAGCTCTAATCCTCAAGTTCAGTAACCTGCACTGCACTCACTCACACACAACTTCCAAACAGCCTCACATTCTGTTTCCTTTACCCTCAGATTATGGTATTTATCCTGCTGCAACGGCCCATGTGTCATGAAACCTGAGAATGAGACTTGTCTCGTTGAGCTGGATCTGTTGTGTTGTCGGACTCTCCTCAAAGACCCTGGATAACAATTGATATTTCATGGACCGTTGCCGTTGCCCCATTACATTTCACTGTAGCCACAGCGGCCATGTTGCAGCTGCCACTACAGACAATACACTGGTGTGATACTTAACGTTTTTATAGGCATTGTTTATTTACACACCCATTACATCTAATAGGACCCCGGTTGAAAAACAGCAGTCTAAGATATCTATGGATAGCTAAAGAACAATGAGGAATGTAAGCGAGCACTGAATCTCAGTTTCATCATATTTAACGGGGTCATGTAATATCTGGATATTCCTGGCCTAATTCTGCACATCTTACCACAAATGAGTATTTTTTCTTTTTCTTTTGAATTTATTTTTGATGAGGGAATATCAGGAATGCAAATATTTCTCTCTCCTTTCTCTTCTGTGTGCAATGCATTTGAATAGACACCAAAATAATTGCATATCGCTCCTGATAGGGCTATATGGACCTATGCTTTAAGAACACCTCCTACTTTGAGGCTAGAGCTGGCTGTAGCTAGCATGGCTACTGCTACCAAATTTATAATGCATAGAATACTTTCAAAGTATAACCTGTAACCACAAGTCACATCAGGGTTTTTCTCTCAGTCATTCATCTTAAGGCTGCCTGAAGTGATCCTATAGAGTCCATAACAATATCGTACATAGTTGAATGGCCAATATCGAGTTGACCCATCCAACCCCACACTGATAGACCTCGATTATTAAGTTGAACAATCACAGGCTTGGCTCAGAAAGTCACCTTGCAGGTCATGAAAGGACAATAAAGCTGATGCTACCATCAGAAGTTAGGAAACGGAGGTCAGTTTAGATATCACACAGGCAGGTGATGCACGTTTATCATGACATTCATATGAATCTAGAAATGCCATTTTATTGTTTCCAGTCATTGTGAGGTGGAGAAATAATGTGCTCCACCTCCTCACTGTGCTTGCAACCACACACAATAGCACATGTGTTGCTGTGAATAGAGACGCTACTAAGGTCATTGTTGACACTGTGGAGGCCTATGGGCACAGACAGGCGTCTGATCCAGGGGATAAGACATGGACACCACTCAGGTGAAACTTGCCTGTAGCTCTGGTTGTCAGACATAAGACATTTATACCAAGAGTCAAACCCCTGGGAGTCAGTGGCTGCTTCTTCAGAATAGAGACATGGTGGCTACAGGTGTGAGATAACAACATGCGGGTTCAAAAAAAAAAAACAAAAAACAAAAAACACAGCATACTCACTATTTCTAAGCAGACAAGAGCTCCGGAGTAAGTCCTCAGCACTTCCAGCCCCAGAGGGAGAGAGATGGTCGGGGCAGGGAACGAGGTGGCGGCGGCGGCGCTGGCGGCGGGTTGTTCCGACATCTCTTCCTCTGTGTGTCCCCCGCTCCTCTGCCTTTCGCCCTCCGTCTCCCGTCTCAGCCCGTCACACAAAGGACGGGAGCAGCAGAGGGAAATTCCTCCGGAGTCATGTGTCCCCTGTCCTCCACCGCCCCCCCTGCAGACAGGTCGGACAGGTGCAGGGGCCACTCCCTGGAAAACCTGCGCTGCGTTCACGGACCTCAGGGAAGCTCCCACATCACAGGGTCCAGGATAAAATGTCAACATGGAGGAAATGACCGGGAGGTTATGACCCCACGGTTTAATAAAGGTTGGTTTTGTTTGAAATACAACAACCCATGCCAATTATTCAGTATTGAAGTATAGACGGTAAGTACACAGGTATTATACTTGAACTGAAAAGGAGATGATTCATTTTAAATTATGAATGAGTAGGACCAGGGGTGGATCCAGGGCTGGGGCCTAAGGGGGGCACTATCCCCAGTCCTTTACAAAAAATACTGCTACTACTTAAAGTACTTATACTGCTAAAACAGGATGGTTTGTTGAAAGTGTTTATTTTCTAAACTTTTTCGACACAAACAATGTGGAATGCATCTGAAAATAGATTCCATGATGCGTGAGGAGCAAACAGTAAAAAAAGAAGTGCCTAACTGAATCAGGAATTGTGCATTAGGTTGTGCATGTTACATCTTAAAATAGAAGCAGAGGCTAGAAGTGCAATACTACATCTAAGACAGAGTCATGATAACAAGATACTTTCTTCATGTACTGGCAAGTTCTTATTGGTTACTTGCTGATATCTTTCCACCAGCATTTTCCTGCTGGCTGCATCAAACACGTCATAAAAATGCTGAGGGTGTGCTTCTAATGACGAAAGACCAAAGACCGGTTCTTCTCTCCACACCCTTCATGTCTTTCTTTTTTAACTCTGCAGTTATTCCCTATTAATCAAGATGTGTTCACTTTGCTCTTATTGGATGTGAACGCTCCAACTGTGCAGAGACCACCAGAGAACACAGCTCGGGAGCATGATAGCGAGAAGGCAAATCATATATCTGGAGTCATTGATTGCTGCAGGAAAAGAATCGAGGTGCTGAGAAACAATGGTGTGTGCGTGTGTAATGGTTAACCTTCACGGTGCAGGAGCAGAGTTAAAAAGTAAATATTAGTGTAAGGTCTAGCACAGGAGAGGGAGAGAGAGAGAGAGAACTGATTTCAATAAACAGATTCAGGAGCACTTACTGTGCTTCCACTGAAACAGAGATCGGTTGTAATGGACGGTTATTTTGTAGAGGTCTCTTGGTGTGTGTGTGTGTGTGTGTGTGTGTGTGTGTGTGTGTGTCGGGGGGGGGGGTTCTTTAATGAAACAGCAAAGTCCTGTTGCCACATGAGTAGGTGAGAGCACATTTTTAAGTGCGAGTCACAGTTAATGTTTAGCCAGGAGTCAGTTTATGTGAAACAATGTTGACACAACCCCAGAAAGGGCACCAAGCTCCGTTCAGTTTATGGTGGCTCACAGTCAGAATCAATAGGACCTGTAAAGGACCCTGTATCCCTTCACGTGGTGCCAGGCCATTGTTCATGAGACCAGGAGTGCTACAGCAGATCTTTCTTTTTCTTTAAATCGTCAAAATAATCTGTAAGGAGGTTTTCAGAGTGCACGTTTATCTTTGTTCTCCAGAGACACGTCTATGGAACAGTGGATCACTTCTACCGCACAGCTGCATGCCAGAAATAGTTCAGTCTACTTTCTCTTTGAATGGCCTTTACTGATAAGAAACAGGTACACTAAATGGAGTGCATACCTCCCCCAAAGCCCAACCAGTGATAAAGGTAATGGTTTAGATGGGCCCACAGGACCACACAAATATCTACAGTAAAGCACTACACTGGTGCAGATACATGTACAGGTTACACACATAATGCTGAGGCAGGTGTCCCTCCTCTTCCTCACCCCATCCTTCCTCCTCTTCTCCTGCTCTTTGGGAACTCGCAGATGAAAAACATGGAGGTCTCACACTCCACGTGGCCCCAGGTTCCGGTGCTGAGCAGCTCCACGCAGCTGGAGTTGGTGGTTGAAGCTACGGTGGAGTTTAGCTCCTCATCTTGACTCCAGGCTGCGAACCCCTGCAGGGGGCTGGAGTCTGAGTAGGCATAACTGCTCGTTCCGTTCTGATGACAAAACCGTAAGGGAGAGAAGACAGAGAAGCAGGGAGCAATCCCAAAAACATCGAGTCATCATTTATCAGGTTTAAAAACACTCAAATACTTATTTACAAAAGAGAGCTTACTGTGTCCTGGCTCTGAGCCTGCACACCGATGTAAACTCTCATCAGTCCTGCACGACTGACGTAGTCTGCCATGAGCCGGTTGGTGTCCGAGGATTTCGGCATGGCCAGTGAGCCTCCTCTGAGCTTGCAGTTCATCGACGCATCTCTGAACCTCTTGGCTTCCTTCACCAGCAAGTAGTACCTCTCCTCAGTCTCCTTCAGCCCCAGGATGACTGCACAGCAGAGTTAGGGCATGTTAGTTGGAGATTTACTTTTTTAGATATTAAAAATGACAATAATGTTGAGACATAAGAGAATGAAAGTATGGAACCCAAACTAAGTGAGAAATATCACAACATATTTTTTCCTGTAATAACTAGTATAACTAACTTTGGAGTTTATTTTTGATTCAAGGGGCAGATTTTAAGGGTGGTGGTGACACCCCTCATTATCATGGTAAAGATAGCTTTAGATGTTTAATGTAATACTATGCATTGAATGCACTTTTGCTAATTACAGATAGAGAATAAATGCCTTTTTAAGTTTTGAAAGATTTCACCCCCTCTCTCATTTGCCTCTCAGTGGTTTGGTCCCATGCCCATCCCGAACACACACACACAAACACACACGCGCGCGCGCACACGCACAAGCTCTCAGAGCATAGAGAGTAAAGAAGTGTACAAGATAGATGAGAGATGTTTACAAAATTGCGTGTGATTCCAGGGAGAGCTGATGTGTCATGTCCCAGGGTGAGCATGCACATGTGTGTGGCCCACTGGAATTGCACTTTATTGCATAGTGTTTATATTGTAATCCTTACAGGTGCTTACTGTCACTAAATGACACACGATGAACAGCAGATAGCAAGGACTCACCATTTTTCAAAAACTTCACAGCCTTCCTCAGTTTGCCCGTGTTGACGTCCAGCTGTCCGACCACCTTCCTGTACCTGCCACAGTCACAAGTGGAGCCTGCAGGGGATTTCAGTGAGAGCAGGATTATAGCAATCCAGCTGTAATCAACAATATGTTGGAGCAAACTCAAAATGTTGCTCCATGGGAAACAGAACAGTTTTATCCTTGCATCAAACCTGAAAACCATCATGTGTGAGCAGGTGACTCACCTGGTTTCCCTTTCAGACCAGTGGGCCCGTCCACACCTGGATCACCTTTGTCACCTGCAGATATCACAGCGAGTCTGTTTAAAACATCCTTATAAGAATACAATGGCACCATTACATCATGATAAAATATGAATGTAAAGTTAGAAATGTTGTCCAGTGTTATATCTCCTATCATTTTGCGTAAAGGAAGTGGGTCTGGGTTCTTATGTGTTTAGTTATGTGAGCTGCCATTAAACATGAAGTAAGTATACAGGTGCTGTAGAGACAAACGATGAGCACTAGATGGCAGCATCATTTTTATAAAGCCATTAAACAGCTGCTGCCTTCAGGTCCAGACTCACACAGGTCAAAGTCTGACCCGTTGTAACTCGGATCGAATTCTTCCATTATGAAAACATTTGGTAAAATGAAGAGTAGAATGTGTGGATAAATTGTAACTTCAGTGAATCCAGATATGTAAAAAATATACTATATGTACGCACATGTACTCAATGGCTCGACCTCTGGAGATAAACACAACTGGCAGTTGCACATTTTGGGGAAGTGTGGCTGCAGTACAAACAACACAATAGACTGGTGTTTTATGAGGAAGGACCACAACAATGACACACTGTACTAGTGCGATCGGTGTGTGTGTGGGTGGGTGGGAGATTTGAATGAAATTAAACATTATTAAAAAAAATAAAGGTGGCTGGATTTTATAGTTTTTTGCGTCTGCTGAAACCAACCGTGGCCTGAACACATTTGTTTTATGAGCTGCAGACGAAGATGAAGGAAAATCCAAACCTGTGACCTCACTCTTTTCCTGTAAGCGCATTAGACGTAATGAACAGAGAGAAAGGTGAATGCTTGTAGGAGCAGTGAAACGGGCCACCGCGGGCAAAGCAAGTGGATGAGGTTTACACTGTCCTCTGATTAAACCAAGAGGTTGATGAGGAAGGAAGAATCAAGAAATAACAAGTTGCATTTGACCATAAACGTACTTATGGGCAATGTTATTTCATATGATATAATATTTGTGGGACTGTCCTTTATAATTAGTTTAATGTCTGAGGAGACTGAATTCTTCTGTAAGCCTTGAAGCTCGCAGCTATGTTATTTACAGTTGTCAAGTCTTTTTGGAAAGATGTTTTTTTTAGGATTTTAGGATCAGTTAGAGGAAGCTTTGGATCAGTTTTTTAGGATCAGTTACACACGCGTAAACATTACCAAAAAAAAAAAAGCATCTATGGAAACAAGAACTTGAATTGAAATGTATTTTACTCTCACCTTTGTCTCCAGCAGGTCCCATCTTCCCTGTGGTGCCCACCTCTCCTCTAAGCCCCTGCTCTCCTAGTGCGCCTGCCGGAGAAGAACAAGAGAGGACAGACAAGAACAAAAGGAGTTTATGTTGAATTTCCAATCCTACGCTTGTGCATGATGTACCTGGAGAGTCACTGACCTGATATGTCTTGAACCTCACATTTAATCTTGTGTAAATTTGGAACTTATCAGTGTGTCAAATCTCCTAATCATCATAAATCAGAGAGCTCTCTTTTTTTGTGAGGCACATTCTTCCAAAAGCCTCTATCGCTGCTTTCTTCCATTTTTTTAGTTGATTATTTTGTCTTTTTCAAGAGCTAATCAATGTAATTGCATCTCATCTTTTAGGAATTATCTCCGCGAGCCCCGAGGATTCTTTCCGACGATTTCTGCATAGTTTGTTCTCTGATTCTGTGATTATTATGACCATTATGCCAGTAAATAAATTGGAAAATTCAAAAATTTTTTGGGGGGGGGTTTGGCACTAAACAAAGGTGCTTTGTGTTGACATTCTGTCTGTTGAAGATGTGTATTGTTGCAGGATACGGTTTAGACAAAGAGGAAGTCCACTCTGGAAATGTAAACAAAGGGAATAAACTTGTTATTTATTTACGCTGTTTCATTATTTTCATTTCGTCTCTGTTTCCCGCACTGAGTTCAGGTCCAAGGAGCACTGACTGAGATGCGTTGTTTTTATTATTTGCAGATATTTGTGTTGCTTATTCCTTACTGCTGGATTATTATTATCATTATTATTATTTTTTGGATTTCTGACTGATTACAATGGTCCTTTGGTGACTTCTATCTGCCTGCCGGGCTGTGTTAGGAGAAGAGGTCAAAATATGGGATGTCACAGAGAAAGTGACGGAGAGAGCAGAGTGTGTGAGCGTGTCTGTGGGAAAACTACAGACCAGACTGCGGCGCTCTGCCAGAACTTGAATGAGTATTTCCTCAGGAAACTATTCAACTGGAAATTGATGGCGTTTGAAATACTAAGTGACGCACTGGAGAGGCCTTTTGCTTTTTGAGGGCTCTGCCACACACACAGAGCCAGATTCCCACTTGCACATGTTCACTTCTGCTCTTATGACTTGTTAGACGCATTGGCAGGAGTGTGAGGGTCTTATGGATTGTAGGAGGTCTGGAGGACGCTGTAAAGCTCCAGCCCTTCTCAGGAAACCTCACTATGATCCTTGAAAAACTGTCCAACATAATTGTGAAAAATCTGAGAACAGATTGTAGACGGCGATAAAAGGAGTTTTGTTTTTGTGTGACGTGGAGATGCTTTTCTTCTGCGTCTCAAACAGTTGAATCGCGTTGTTTTCGCAGGACTGACGCTCGCCAGTTAAACTGCCTGTCTAAACTTCCAGATAACAGTTCTTCCTATCACTGCAGACACTCTTTATAATGGCCAACCCCTCCAACTGGTTTAACGTCTGGATTCTCCAGCTGCTGGGGGACAAAGAGGGTGGAGGGCCACATTTTTCATTTCTAATCGTGGAGCTTTCTCATGGACTTTCTTTACAAACACAAGTTATTTCAATGGAGAGCGAACCTCGGGCCGTTCATCGCTTTCTTTTAGCTCGCTCGATGTGCAAACGTTAACTCTGGCCGACCTCCTGTTTAGAGCCCAGTGGAAGCAGAGCTTGAAACTTGGGCCTTGGGCCAGATTTTCAGTGTGTGTGTACACACGCTTCATTATTAGCCGTTCAAACAGGTTCCTCACAAGAATCAGGAACACCGCACAAATCGGGCCGTTGCTATTCAAACAGCAGCTTTGAGTTAGGCACAATTAACGAAAGCAAAAAAAAAAAAAAAAGTTTGTTGACGGTAATAAGTCTGGCGCGACAAACCGTTGTGTTTGTTTCCCACCGGAGCACTAACGGTCATGGATTCCCTTTTAACATTCCAAAATTTTTAAATCGTTTCCTGTAAATGGGCCTAAATTAAGACGAGGGAACACATGCGTCATTTGTTGAGCTGCTGACATCCTGCAGTCACAAAATCATAAGAACCTGTGCTCAGGAGTACAGTGAACACGCACGCGCGCACGCGCACACACTATTTGTTAGCCGGGCGAAAACGGAGTTAAAAGATGTTCAGATGTTCATACTCCATCTGGCATTTGTCTGTCACACTGTCTGACAGGAGAAGTGTGTGGCTCTTCCAGTGTGTGCACGTGTGTGTTTGAGGAGTTAGCGCACAAAACAAACATCTGTGGAGAAGAGGAGGGCAGCCAGGGTCCAGCGCTCAGTGTGTGTTCCCTGTATGCACACGACCTGTGTTTCTGTACCAATGTACGTCCCTGTTACTGTGTCTATATGCTTGTGTGTATGATATAGCGTCTGTGCCTCACTGGGAGAGTGTGTGTGCATCAGATGCCATTGGCCAGCTCGTCTCCCAGCCCAGTTGGAGCACATCTGGGTAAATGGAACGCCGCTGCTTTCCTCAGCCGCAATTAACACATCTGTTTTTCCCACAGAAACACAGCGGTGCAGGGCGGTCTGTCTGTGTCTGTCTGTCTCTCTCTGTGTGTGTGTGTGTGTGTGTGTGTCTGTACTGCACGGCAAAGGAAAGCACTGTGTCTCCTGCAGGAAAAAGCAAAAGCGGCTGCCAGGGCAGAGCTGGTGGGAAACTTGCAGCACAGACAGTTGGCCTTGATTGTTTGTCCATATTATCCAGCAGCAATGCAATTTATATTATTGAGTCAGAGCGGAGGAAAGTCTAAGCGAACGTCGTGCTTGTCAGCTTCTCTTTTTCCCTTCGGTCGTCTTCAGCCGCTGCACATGTTGGAAACTTTCTGCTAATGATACACACAGCGTGGACGACATTTACATCTAATCCAAAATAAATGCATTTTGGGCTGGGGAGGGACTTCACCAGAGCTGTAGCCGTAGTGTGTGACGGTGAAGTGAAAACCCTCTATATGACTTGTTGTTGATTTGTTAAATGAGAAATTCCCCCCTATACAAAGAGATGGATGGTTGATACCTGTAAGGCCTGGAGGTCCATTTTTCCCCAGTTTCCCTTGATCGCCCTCCTCTCCAACCTCGCCTTGGTCTCCTTGATTACAAAGAAGAGGAATGGAAAAAATAAATAAATAAAAGCCTTTGTCCAAATCCAAAGTGACAAACTATGACAGAGCACATTTCTCATGTCGACATTCTGGAAAGTACAGCGTGTAGCGTTGTGTAAACCTCTTTGTCTTCCCAGTGTTACAGAGGTTAAACCTGGATATTCCCAGTAGCATGGGGAGCATCCGAGCCATCCCAGGATGATGATACATGAGAACTACTGTTAGATAGCCAAGAGCTACTATTGCTACAAGCTTCTCATGTGGGTTTGGAAGCACAGCGTACACCAAGGTTACTCTGTATCACTTGAAAATAAGTTTGACTTTTCATATCAAATTTTAATTCAGTGCAGCCAATGTTTTCAAAAGCATGAACGGATGATGCAAAAACACAGCATATTTTTCAGAGTTGAGTACATGACTCTTGTGGCTTCAAGAAGCAAAGAGAAAAATCCAAAATATTCAGAAAGGACCAATATCAATAACGCAATATTAGAAATGAAATGACAAAAAGCTGACACAAAGTGCATTGTCACCAAACTGAATACAAAGTGCGCTGCAGTGTCCACATTCTTCCATTGCAAAGCAGAAAGTGACAGTAAATGTATTTTAAAAAACACTGACATCACAGTACCAGGAAATGCAATAAAACTTTGTTTGGTCATAAGTTACGTGGACTTTTTTTTTTTTTACTCGGGGAGGGGGGGTGTGAAACAGAAACATGCACATCCGACACCCACTCAGATACACTAGACATGAGCATAAACACACTGTGGTCGCACAGCGTCTAGGATGAGTCTTGTTTAAATAATCACTTCAGTTTAGTGGCAGCTGTCTAAATACACACTCTCACAATGGGACTTTCTGACTATGACAGACCAGCGGAAAGATGACAGCGAAAAAATGACAACAAAATAATAAATCATGCACACACTCACTTCTCAGGGAGAGGATGTGATGTTAATGTTTCCTACCAACACAGACACTGGACTTAAATATAATTACTTATGTAAATCATCAGAGGCCACTTTTGTTTTTGCGTGACAGGCCTCCATTTTCAGTTTCAGTCACGTCGCTTCAACTTTGCTTTTTTTTGTCATGTTTTGCGAGAACAGAGTAGAAAGAAAAAAACGTGGAGCTGAGCTCCACTCTGGGTTTTATTAGGTCTGTCTGTCTGAATCAGCAGGGGAACCAGCTACTGGATGTCATAAAATGAGAAACACACACACACACACACGGAGAGGCTTTCCCTCCCAAAGACTATGGGGGAGCAGACTGCGAGCTAATAAACTGCAGGACATTACATGCGTGGTACCGTCATCGTCAGCTCTGTAAAACCCAGCACACCATCAGGGGTAGTTCCTCACTTCTTTCCACTCCATGTTCCATTAGCTTGTATGTGACATGATCAGTTTCAGTAACACTGCTATTCATTGACAGTGGTTTCTCAAAACTTAAAATAAACTCACTTTGTTGTAAATTTACAGCTGCGCCGTTATTTTACTCTATCATTTATTCTATCGCAGAGACCTGTGGGATCAGCAGAAGCAGTTTACAGTGAACATTATCACACAGAGACAGACGCACACTCAGGAACGTGTTACCTTTCGCTCCCGGCAGAAAGGAATTGGAGCAGACCTCTGGAGAAGCAGAGATGGAGTTGAACACGGCCACACACACGCAGAGCTCCAGCAGGCTCACGTTGCACCTTTTCACCATCATGCTCCGATCATCCACGACAAAGACCCCCCGCCTTTATATTCCTTTTAGCAGGTAGATGCTAACACCAGCGCATCAGCTGTGTGGTGGGAGTCTGTGATGCATAGAGATGTTTGAACTGCTGGAGCAGAGGATCGGAGCTTCACTCATGAGCAAACACAAGGCACAGAGGATCAGAGGCATTTGCCACACACACACACACTTGTTTATAGTGTCTTATCACTTGTCGTAATGTAAAACTAAACAGAGTACTGCATTCCTCTCTATCTCTTGGAATTCTAAACTGTCTCTAATTGTTCTTCTCACGTTCCAAATGTCGGTATTATAGTTTCTTACTGTTCCATAGTTTTTAAATTACTACTTCACATATTTACATATACAGTTTAAAAAGGAAGTAATGCAATTTCTTATCAACTAAAAGGGAGCAGCACCTCCAGGCCTTAAAACCCTCAACTGTATACACACAAATACACACAAACATTAGATAACAGGGTACTCTTACAAAGACACAAGGCAAAAAAAAACAAAAAAACAAAGAAACCTAGAAGAAAAATGCTGTGTGCGCACAGATTCTTGTAAAATTGCATCCTCTGGTTTGTCACTATGTGCTGAAAACATGCAGGGATTAGAGGGTTTGGAGGCCTCTGAGGGAGAGAGAGAGAAAGCCGAGAGGGGGGGAGGGAGAGAGAGAGAGAGAGAGAGGGGTAATGAGAAATAATTAGATGAAGAAGACACAGAGAGACGAGAGACAGAGCCGGGACCGATGAGGGATAACGAGTCGGGAGGAGAGTGTGGTCAGAGCCGCATGTCTTGGCACAAGCAGGGATTTCCTTATTGGGCAGTTAATGCTTCAGGGACGTCAGCTCTCCATCAGTGAGACAGGTCACCGGGGGCGTTAGTACGCACTAGTGTTTGCAGTAAAGGGAGGGGCTGATCTTATCAAGAGACTATTATTTGGAGAAGGAAAAAACAGCAAGAGTCGTGGAGCTGTTGCTCCCACAGGGACCCAGCTGGCTCGCTGTTACTTTGAGAATCAGACATTTCACAGGGTTAAATTCGTTGTTGCCTTGTCTGTGGTTGATCTGTTGTCATGTTATTTGTATTTACAGACCGCTTTGTTACAAACACACCCAGTGTTGGCTCTAAAACAACTCATTCTTGCACAGTCAAACTAATCACAGATTGGAAAGACTCACACTGTCATCGTCAATCAGATTTTGTTGCCCATCGTGACATAGAATATGTTCTTTTTGGATTATCTCTGAAAAACAGTTTAATCACACACAGGGCTGAAAATATTTCAGGCATCACACTCGGCATCAGCAACAGAATTCCTACAAACTTGTGTTTGGCTTCATTTGCCGTTTCTCACCGAGCATCGACGTCAACCTCGTCCCTGCTGAGGAATTTGTTGACGTCGAGCGCTGTGTGTTTTGGTACGTGGAGCTCTTTTATGTTTCCGGCCGTTTGGTGTTGTTGATAACTTGGCTCGCTGGCGTAGCACTGGATGTGAACGCTCAAAAGAAGCAGCCAGTTTCAACAGCGCAGATTTGTGTGTCCATTGCAGTGATTAAGAAAAAAAAAAATCCTAACCCTGCTGTGACTGAAACAATGCTGAGCGCGGTGAGGGTGAAGCGGAACAGTAAAGCTGCGGCCTGGGAGCGCAGTAATGAGCTGCATGATGCTGAAACACTCAGTGGAGATTAATGGAATAATGTTCTGTGGGTTTGGCACTATCAGTGACACCTCTCACATGTTTGTAATATAATATATACAATAATAATAATAATAATAATAATAAGTAGGAAAATATGCTAAAAAACACTGGTGCATTACTTCAACATTCAAAGTCCAAGGCCAGATTATGGCAAAGATTCAAGACAAAAGAATAATGATCAATGCCACTGAGATAATGTGTGTGTGTGTGTGTGTGTGTGTGTGTGTGCCATCAGCCATTAATCATCCTTCCATTTTTGTTAACTTAGCTACAGAATCAAGGTCTGGGAAAGTGCAGCATTCCTACACACACTCAGACACACACACACGAGAACAACCCTGTCATCCTGAAGGCTAATTGTTTACATGTGGTTTGGATTTGGCTCTCTAATTAAGAATGTGATTCACACTCCATACGGTTGACTCCATAGTGGGAACCACACCACAAAAACACCCGTGTTCTCTGCTGCTTTTACGGCGCTGGAAGTACCGTGCGTCTTCAGAAACAGCAGAAGTAGCATAAACTGCCCACATGTGTGTCAATGACAAATCCGTCAACAGCAACTTCAGCAAATAAAGTGTTTACCTAACCTCTGCTCTGAACCACATTAATTTACTGTAGAACATGAGTGTCATAATTGGCCCAGTGAGCGCTGTGGAAGTGGCTGCGCTGCCTGTGTTTCCTGGTATTTAATGGGAAACCGGGCACAGACAAAGCTTTTTCTTGGGAAAGAAGTAAAGCATGCAACAAACAGTGGTGACAACCGCAGTCATATGCAATGTGATGGTTCTGTTTTGTTTTCATGATTTCATTTTGCAGAAAGTGAGTCAGACGCTTTTCACAATCATCGAATGATCCTCACCAGGAATCAATTAGAGTCATGTTCCACTTTGCAGCAGCACTTAATCTGCTGACCTCACGGGCCGGCCAAAATGAGCACTGGTGGTCTGTGCTCTCAGAAATACTTCAAATAGAGTCCAACATTAAAACATGTGATATCCAACGATTTGAAAAACTGAAATGCCAAAACAGAGTGCTGAAACATTAAAAGAGAGACTAATAGAAATTCAAGGTCATTACATCAACTTTTCTTTGCCCAAAACCTGAATGACAGTGGGCCTTAGATAAGACCCTGCAGCACTCCTTTGCTAACATCCCTGAAACTACTCACGTCACAGTCCCTCACAACAGCCAAATACCAATTGCAAGACAAATACAAGAAATCCCAGGAGTTTTAAAAATAAATTGATGATTGGTGGTTCTGACAATGTTACATAAATCAATAATAAAGGGAAAACCAAGTTCCATGTGATATTTATTGGCAAACACATTTAAGGCTTGCAGCTGCTGGCTCAGTAGTAAGCCAACCTCTTAATTCTAATTGATAAAAAACAGATTTGACTTTTGATAGTTTGTGATTGCTTACAAATAAGGAGCCCTTTCCAGTGAGACGTTTAAAAAAACAGTCGCTTCTCGTCACATATGGTCCCCTTTAATTCTGACCTTGATCACTGGGCACATACGAATAATCTAGATACATTTACTATAACTGTAACTAACACAGAGCAGAATAGAAAACCCAATTCATGAACCATGAATATAAAAGTGTCTGGTCTGCACTATGCAGTTTGCATGACATTTTAACTTTTGTAAGACCCTTAAGCTGTCCTAAACCAAGTGGAATGCTGGGATATATATCGCCAGATCAAGTCAGTCTCAGCGCACAATGGACAAGAGGCAGGTAGGTCTATCACAGGCCAGAAGAAAAAAAAAAAATCTTTCTGGGGTAAGAAAACAGTTTGTTCCTTTTTGATAGAAAGAACATATCCTGAAGCTAGATGACAGCAGTGGAATTAAGGTATCAGATTCAACCAGCTTGTCATTCCTGCATGAAATGTCCACTCTGGAAGAAAATGTAAAATGAGTGGAGGTGCATGTGTTGATGACGTTGGTCTGGAGGGGGAGACGTCAAATGTGGAGGAGGTATGCTACTCATGGGAGTAAGTACATCTGAGCTTCAGTTGTCATTCATGACGACCCTGTCCATATGATGGTTGACCAGGTACAGAAACCCCCATCCTCCCACAATTGTTCCAAGAACCTCGCCCAGCAGTGTCTCTAACACCTTCTCAGTTGTCTGTATGACTGCTTGTTTTTCTCCGTAGGTCGGCCCTGTGACGCAAACCTTCGACGGCTTCTCGTTGTCAATTGTGTAGTTTTTATAGCGGTTGCACAAATGACCAAGATCTACAATATCAGACGAATAATTGGATCAAAAACAGATCAAGTAGGGACTTGTGTAGCAACAGATGGCTGTTATTTCACTTTGGCACTGCACTGACAGATCAAACTACCTCTTCATACCCAATATGAGTCTGGGTCACTCATTGTTCATCAATGCAGACAAGAACTGGCATCTGAGTCTTTGAGAACGTCTAAACTTGGTACCTGAATGAAACCTGAGACACTCACTTCTCATCCCTGTGAAAAGACAATGTTTACAATTCTGCCATTTGTTTGACATGGAAACAACGTGATGGAAATAAATGGTGCTGTGGTCTGGTGATGGATGGGTGTTTACATCAGCCTTCAACTCTGCTGACTTTGGTTAAAGATCCAGCTCTTCCAGGAAGCATTGTAGAAGTTTTCATTCTTTGAAAGTTTGCCTTGTTCGGCCGTGACCAATGGCTTTCCCCAACTTAAATAAACTGTTTAGTTGCTAAAACCTCAACTCAACCTAATTCTGACCTCAGCCGAAGTTGTTTCAACTGATCACGATTACTCCGGCTTTTGTCATCGGCAGCAGTGTGGCCCACAGGTCTCACTGTAACAGTTACATCACGATCACAGCTCAGGAGCTGGGTTTCAGTTCATGCTCGTGTCACGTACTCGCTTCAGAGAGTCAAATGTCAGTTTCGTTGTCATAGTGATAAAATATTAACCAGCTATTCAAATAAGGAACGAGGAAAACAAATTATAGCCACAAGCTTTTTTGTGTTATTATGAATAATTGAAATAAACTTCATATACCTCAGAATAGATTTAGGTTTGTTTTTTTTCTTGTCCAGTTCATTAGGAGAAAATCTGTTGCAGCTGCAAAACAAACTTTGTTTACTTAACAAAACTTTTATATCCATCTGCTGTCTGCAATTCTCTTCAGTCTGTGACTCTGTGGCGCTCGATCAAACCCATTTTCTGGACACAGTTTTACCCTTTGGTCAAAACATTTAGATTCAGGGAAAATTATGAACACAAGCAGCAGCAGCAGCAGAGTGGAGCACAACTTCTGCTTTGTGACATCTGGAAGTCCCTGAAGTGTTTGTTTAATAACAAAGATTGCGTCCAATTCCAAATTTTAACAGTGTGAAGTACGTATGTGGAACTCCTCATCTTCAGATCAATTTTATTCATCATATCTGGCACAGCGGATTTTTTTAAACAGTCCTCTGAACAAAGTGACAAAAATGACATGGAGTGAGTACTTCAATACTTCAAACTTATATAAAAGCCACACGCCTCAACCCATAACATCCTCCTAGTAAAAAAGAACAACTCCAAGCAAGCTCTGGAGAATCGGCACATTCAAAACATGTGCATTAGTTTACTAAAAATCATTCAGATTCAAGATTTTCAGCCATGAAATCTTGACCCATAAGTGCCAAGTTTTATATTCCTCGATCCCTATGTGAATGCATGCCGAGTCATATTGTTTTCAATCCTTAAAAGCACTGCCCATTTTCAGAGAGGGGGTGGACGGGCCCCATTGTCACATTAATCTGACACAGAGCGAGGTTATTATGGGACACACAGACAGACAGAGAGAGACCGGAAAGCCAGCAGACGCTCAGGTAGGCAGACAGATAAGTATACTGGAGACACTCACGCACAGTCAGTGTCTGGGAGTGACAGCGCACGTGTAGTCGTGAGTGATAAACTAAACAACATCCCAGTCATAATTACCTTGGAGCTATTAGAGCTGGCGCTGAAATCACCGGATTAGTTTTCCCTAACTGATTCAAAAAACACCTTTTGGTGAATATTTTAAGAACTGCTGACATCTGATATCTGTTTTCGTGTTTTGTTTTTGTTGAGTAACATCGGCCAGTCTCCTTCTAAAAATAGGTGCTCGATACAATTTACGAGGCCCAGTGAAGACATAAGAACCTCTTCCAGTTACACATCAAGCATATCAGATAATGTTCTTGACAACAAACTGTGAGGCAATGCCGTCTAAACACTGTCTCCACGCACAGACGCTGCCACATTTATCCCCACAAGAAATGTAGAAACCTTTTAATCAAATTCTGATCTCACTGAGATTACAAAGCCATAGCCTCTCTGGAACTAATGCGCTTTTAACAGTGGAGAGCGGTTGTGCAAACGTCTTTATCTCACTCTCGATGAGACCCTGGATTAGATAGGAAGCTGCTAGCCACAAATTGTCATGTGCAAGTCGCTGGCAATTTTAAATAATATGAGTCAGATGGGTGTTGAGAAAACCACCTCTAGAGTCCTCACCGTTTCTCACGGCTCCACCTTACAGCTTTGGATGTCGCAGTGTTTTCATAGTATACCTCACCCAGACCTGTGGTCGCACTTCAATTTCAAAAATCTGTCTTGCTCTCAATGAATGACATTAGTCTACATTCCTCCTGTGCGTGTGTGTGTGTGTGTGTGCGTGCGATGGAGCGAAACATCTTTTCTGACCTCCTGGTTAGGGTTAGATTTAACCTAACCACAATTCACATTAATTGGTCATGGTAGAATCAGGTTTTGTGAATTTTATGTGAATAGAAAACACCTGTGTGTGTGGTCCATGAGTATCATAACATTTGGTTAAATCATGTTTAATTATTTTAAGGGGAAGGCTTTAAGGTAAAGGTTAGGGGTTAGGTAAGGGGCTGGGTTGGGCTGGAGTGTGCCTACAATCAATGCACGTTTTTTTAAAAGATTATCTTACTTATTAAATCACACTTTTTTTTACTAATTATTATTGGGTAAAATGACGGATTAAGAAACTTCTTTCATTCGTGTAAAATCTATGAGCTTATTAGATGATATTACTCACTACTGATGTGAACTTCCCACTTTGCTCACAGTCAAGTGCACACCAGACAGAACAGGCTGCTAGAGACACACAGATTTAGGTGTTAATCACCCTGGCAGTTTTCGGATAAGGTGATGAATCTCCCTTCCTAGTCAGACCAGTACAGGCCTACTCAGGTATTATCATTGTCTTTGGAGTCAGTAGCGAGAGGAAGTTCCTAAAGCAATGCAGTGTATGTCGTACTAAATAGTTTTCAGCTCATGGAATGTCTGTTTATTGTCAGCGTCCTTTTGGTTATTTGATTCACCAAATTGGTCCCCTTTGGTCATTTTAACAGTCTGTTAAACGCAAGCCCACAAACAGTGTGATGGAATAAATAGAAAATAAGACATTGGAAAACCTTTAATGGCAGTTTAATGTCACTGTGGATGAATTAGTCTTTGGGAAAATTCCCCTTTGGTTGCAGTTTAAAAGCTTCCCGCTCTCCTACATCAGTGTCTTGGCAGCACAAACTGTTTGTCTCACGCTGAGTCTTTAGAGGGTGACTGAGTGACTGATTTCATCAGTGTCTGACACTCACACTCACACACACACGCACAAACCTTTGAGTTTCTGGTTGTAAAACAGAAGAGTAACACATATTCTTAATTTTATAGATAGAGAACTTTTTTCTTGGGATTTTTCAAGGGATTTTGAGGGGGGGGGGGGTCAATGAGAAAGGTCTCCTGGGGGTACCGAGCACCCCTCCCAACATCCCAGATGCATCATCCAATCATATTTACACATTCGTCTTCAACCAAACCTCTGAAATGATGATGCTTTTGGCAGACAGCTCGTAGCATAGGTCATCGCCCGGGGGTTTCCGACCCTGCAGTGGCGCTTCAGTTTCCTGTGCAGAGCCGGTCACTGAATTTCTCACCAAATGTTTGTTGATGTGGACCAACGTAATTGGCCGTTTTCGGAGAAAGTCAACTGCGTCCTTTGACGACCCTGCTGCAACGCCCCTGTTTATGTATTTAGTGACCAAAGTGCTGGAATATTCTGATGCCTGATGTGAATGCACATCTCTGAGAGCCAGTGGAATCAAATGTAGATGTTTTATTCCTCTGAGCTCATCGCCGTCCCAATTTCTCTTTATTTAACTAGCTTGCTTGTTCCCGTTGGAAGTTGTTCAGTTACGTCACAGACTTTTACACAGCTCATATAATAAATGCTTTTTTTTCTCTCTATGAAATAACTAGTTGCCACAAACGCACCTCTGGGTTGAGCTGTTCTCTGACTCCTCCGAATAAAAAAGTTAAAAAATTCGAGAAGGGATTAGAACATAGATACAGGACTCAGGCAGAGGGGTTTATTTTTATGCCTTTTTCTTCACTTACGCATAAATAACTGACACAGAAATTTTCGTTTGTGGTGGATGACTTATGGAATGACAACAGAGAGCTGGAGCGACTTTTGAAGGCTGAGGTTGGAGCCTCTCGTGTTGCTTTAGGCACGGGGGCCTCTCCCTCTCGCTCTGTGTTAAAACGCGTCTTTAGTGTGGATATGATATTTTCTGGCGCGACTCTGATACAAGGGATTTACTTCATGGATTTGTTCAGCTCACTGTATAATGGCAGGAACAAATAAACAATATCTCCATTTGTTTTAACAGAATCGGTTGGCCGTATTGAAATGAAAGCGTATATCCACACTACAGCAGCCTGGGATCAGGACCATGATGTGTGGGCTGAGATCATGACGTGTGGGTTCAAACTGTGATGTGTGGTTTCAGAGTCTGCATGAAAAATGGGTCCGTGTCAGCGACAGTTTGCGGTAGAGACCGACGCAGCCTGTTGCGCTCCCTTCCACCCTATAAATCTCACCGAGGGGTGAATTGTTAAAATGTGACAAGCGGAAGGGAGGAGAGGCTGAGGTTGGATGGCGTGTCGCTGAAGCTAATTGATTCCCATTGAGAATTCATTTAAAAAAAAATAAGACAAAAAAAGTTATGATTGTTTTTCTTGTCACTTACATTGAAAGGTTCATATAGGTTTTTATTTTGGTCAATATAACGAGCAGCCATGGAACAGAAAAGTAGCCTATGGGTTTGATGTCAATGACTGACTGAATTCTTCTTTGGGTTTGGGTTGAAATTTACCAATGACCAAGACATTTTTTTTACATGAGCCGTGTCTGTGTGTGTGTGTGTGTGTGTGTGTGCACAGACTCTGTCAACAGAAAGTGTTTTATGAATCATCTTTAAAAGTGAATTTCTCTAGAAGGAAGGGGACCTCAAATGAACCTGTTAAAAATAACCACAGATTTGATTATTGTTTGCTTTGGAACATTTCCTGTTGTTACGTTTAAGGCTCAGTCAGTTTGTGTTCTGCTCTATGTCAGATTCTATTCCTGGCATCAGAGAGCCATGACATTTTCATATTTTATTTAGGGGTTCTTCTGCGGCTTGAAGGGATAGTTTACCAAAAAAAAAAGAAAATTCACTCATTATCTACTCACCTCTGTGGCGATGGAGGGGCACGTGAATTGTTTGGACAGCTTGTATTCATTTTAAATACAGGTAGAACTGTAAAATATTCCCCTTAAAATGGTCCTTTAATTAATTGTTTTGACATAAAATGAAACTACACTGGACAACTGGTAAATGCAAGAGTTCAACCAACTTTAAACTTTTCCAAAACTGATGAAATAGTTGAGGGGAGAACATGTCTGAACATATTTAAAACCATCTGTAGACATCATGTCCATTGACCGACTCATCAGCTTTTCCCCCCATGTTCCATGTCTCATTCCCTCTGTCCCATCTTTCCTACAACATCTCTCCTGAAGTTTCATGAATAATGACTAAAAGTTCAAATACCAGCCTTGATCACAGGAAGTGAGAAAAAAAAAAAAAAAAAAGCCCAATCGCAAACAGCTGTCGTCTGAACACGTCGATGGAAAGTGTCAAATTGTTTGTTCATGAGTTTGGCTTCAGCTTTGGCAGAGACTCATTTCCAGACTCAAGTTAAGAGGTGTCAATCTACCCTGAATAAATGTTTACTTTTTGGTTTAAGTGTTTCTCATTTAATCATGACCAAAACTTTCCCAAACCTCAAGAATTTTTTTTTCTACATTTTTGCCAAATTTCTTCACACGACAAACCAGTGGAAATGGCTTTTCAGTTGATTTTTTGCCATAATATTCCTCCATTCAGAAACTCTTTTTTCCCCTTTTACACCCTTTCTCCCACAGGACAATGAGAACCGCAAGCACCTGCTGTCTTCGTCATGGTTTAACACGGCACGGTGCAGTGCATCCTTCCTTCCCTCTGCGCTGGCCATGGTGCCACCATGAGCTCCCCTCTGCCGTGCCTCAGCTGAGGTCGCCTGTCTATGGTTACTGCTCCCTGGCTCCCTGGCCTGGATCATCATCATGAATCAAATTTTCTCCAGAGATTTGATGGGCTTGGTGGGTCATCACAGACGAATTGGGCAATTATGGTGATGCGCTCATCTCGTCTGAGCTCCTCGCTGTCTCTTTTCCATCATCCTACTGGCTCGCGTTTCAGATTCCTCCTCCTGGACCAGCCCGTGCTCATCTTTGCCTTCAGTGTTGTCCAGCCGTGTGACCGCAGCACCGTGAAGGCTGTCTCTTCCCAGATCCCGCAGCCCCCTCCCACCAGCACCTACAGCCACATTGCCAGCAGTAATTGGGCTCGCAGATCTCGTACAGAGGCCACGATTGCGTCTGTGCTGATGCAGTGACACATTCAAATAATCAAATACATCAACAAGTGGCAACACAAACGCACCTCGTGTGTGCATCTTTCAGCCCGTGCGAGTATCCCACCTAACCTAAACAGAGGTGACATCACCCAGCTGCATTTCACTTAATTCTCACGTTCTCTCTTCATCTTCCCTCTCGTCTCGCTCCCTCATTCTCGCTCCACCCAAGCGGCGATGACAGCGTGTCACATACAGATGAAAGTCTGCGTATATCCTCGTTCCCCCCGGGGCATGTGGTGGAACATATGATACTGCAAACAGCAGGAAGGGAGGGGTTAGGAAAAGAATAGACGAAAAGCAGATTGGGATGGATGAGTGATTTTTACAGCGAACATTCATTTCATTTTCATTCATGTGTCCGGGATTATTCTCCTGTCTGATGGGAGCCTGGACAAGTTTAGTCCAGGAATTTCTTGCTGTCGCTCTTATGATCATTAAAGAATTGCTAAGTGGTTGCCAGCTTCCACTATTTTTCTGGGCGCTAGAGTGGAAATCAAGACTTGGGCGGGAGAATCAGGAACTGAGCTTGTTTTATTATGACTACTGTGGAGAGAGTTTCTAATTGAATACATCTGCAGCAGACAGAAAGGGTCACTGTAAGTTTTTTATTTCTTCAAATGGATGTGTGATTTTGATGTGATTTTTGAATCCTCAGACTGTGCGGACAGTTCTCACCGTCGGAAGAAAAGGGATCCAATTGGAAAAGTTGAACCTCAGCTTATTTTGGTCTTTAAATATTGTAACTTCAGCGATGAGGGGTCTCTCAATCAAAACAATAACAAAAGGCCTAGTTTGAAGTTGGGAGGCAGCATGGGATCATGGGAGTTGTTGTCTCCAACACCATTGCCAATGAAAATCAATAACAGTGGAGGAGTGTAAGAAAGCAGTGTGTTTTTCTTTGTTATACTTCACACCAGAAGTTAGAGCAGACAAAGCCAAGGTAAAGTGGATGGGACCCAGTTTAAAACCAAAGTTTCCTTCCATTTTTGGATTTGGTTTTAAATTTTTGACACTGAACTGACCGGAGGGAGTACGTCTCCCATCTAGCATGGGATCATCTGGAGATCCCCCAGAATGAGACGGATAGTGTGGCTGGGGAGAGGGATGTCTGTCACATCCTGCTTAGCTGGCTGCCATCCTGACCTGATTCCAGATCAGTGGAAGACAAAGGATGGACGGAGGGATGTTCGAGTCAAAGGAGTCAGATTGTCATCTGTATTCAATGAGCTCAAATTCATGCTCTGGTTAAAGTCACTTTTCTTCATCGTCAATATTGTGTTCGAATGATCTTGTTGAAAACAACACTTCACATATTTTGTCTAATATGTCTTTTTTGTCGTCCACTTCCCAGAAGAATTATTTATTACAAATTATTATTTAAACTGGCCCTTTACTGAGCCCCAGTGACATCACCAACATGGCTCTGACAATGTTCACACTCACAGTGCTAGTTGACGGAAGACTGTCCAGAATCTGAGGAAATGGACAAATTGGAGCCACAGGAGCTGCAATAACGTTCTTCTTTCCTTCCATTTGTTTTCGTTTTTTCTCTCTATCATAAAACCATCTGCACACTTTTCTTCCTGTAACACATGTGCACTTATTTTCCTTGCCCCTGCCGGTCGGTCCCTCCTTCGCTTCTTGTCTGATGGGCTAAATCTGTCACTGTCCCGTTAGAGAAATAAACAGAGCAGGAGGACAGAGAGCAACTGTGCTCTGGTCTCACTGGTTCTGATGAGAGGAGCAGACACAGCGCTGGCAGTACTACAGTGAGGCCGTCTGGGAGAAAGGGCCCGTCAGGGCAGAAAACATTACGTCGTCAAAGCAGACCGGAGAGGTCGCTCACGGCGCTCTGAGACAAACAGAGCCATGCTCCAGCAGCCGGAGAATCAAGCAGTGGGAGAGATGAACCCAGAGAACCGGAAAGGTTCAACCTTCGACCTGAAGTCTCAGTTTCAGGGTCTTGTTTAGCCTTTAGCTTTCTCTCGGGAGTCTGTCATCTCTGAATGTGGAGTACGCATGCAGCATAATGTCATGAATACTCGCTTTCCAAGAAATGAAGTGAGAGTTATTCCCATGATTTGATAATGATCGACATGGATCGTCAAGCAGTGCAAACTTGGCTATGGTATAGTTTTCTATCTACGGGTAGGTAGATGGTGGAAGGTGGAGCAAAAAAATCCTTGCCCACCTCCTGGATTCAAGGAATGGGGCGACGTTGTCACAAAAGTCTTTGAATGTAAAGAAAACATTTTCATGTGATGAAGATCACCAAGAGATTTATGAGCTCTGGCCACACTTATGGAAGAAATACCATCATGCGACTGGACCTGGTTTTGGTCATTAGTGGCAGGATCAACCTCTGCACACACACAACCCTGGAATTCACTTAGAGGAAGGAACATCCCTCCGGGGCAGAAATCTCAGGGGTAATATTTTATCCTCATGCATCATATTTGACTTGGCTTAAAGGGATCTTGCCTGGCTTAGCCTGTTAATCTGCGTAGCCACTGTAGTTTGGAACTCTGTGGATATTTAGTCACCGTCGTGTGTGTGGAGGCCGAACGCACTTGTTGGCGAGTGTGAGTCATTGAGTCAACGTAGGTTGATGATGGTCTGGGTCACCAATGATCCGTAACATGGCAGGAACGAAAGGACGCCTCGGCAGGTGAAACAACAAGTTCTATAGTGAATCACGGTTCAATGGTAATGAGCGTGGATATTTCTATAGTGCATTTAGTTCATCTGCTGATGAGTGGATCAGGATTTTGAAGGGCAGAGTATTTCGCATCGATGAGAAAACGAGTGTGCAAATGTTACAGCTGACCACACGAACGCACAGTTACGGACACACAGTGACCCATTCATCAGGGTCTGTGGAGTCTGGAAACTCCCCTGTCACAGCCAAACACACACACAGAATCTGCTGTAACACCATAAAACACATAAACAGTTGGCCTGCTGAATCCGCATGTCACATTTTCATGTACAGGACTGCATCCTTCATAAATCTGCTGGGTTTTCATATCTGACATGCAAAGCTTGGTATAACATTATGGGTCTGTTTTCACACCATGTAAATCACCGAGGCGTAGGACTGCCTTGGCTAATTGTCATGTCCTATGTTTTTGTACTTTCGCCGCAATTTGATTTATTCGTGGGTGTGGTGGGCTTCTGCAAAAAGAAGGAAGGGAGAGTTCAGTTCTATTTTAAAAGAGGACAAATTCATAAACCAGCAGTGGAAATAAGAGGATTTAAATCATCCACGCTTTTGTTTTTAAATCATAAATTGTGTCTGGAATTCGGTGTTGAGGAGCGTTTCCATGACTCCACCTCAGGTAATGTTTATTTGCATTAGTTCACAACTGTTCTAAATAATGTCAGATGTGTCCATGTAACTGAAAACCGCAAGAATCAGCTACATTTAGATGTAGCACGGTTTATCATAGTTGATAAAATAAACAGCTTCCCGGAGTGGACAGCTTCTTGTATTGTACCAAACCACAGAAGTAAGAAGATCATTCTCATCATTGAACGGTATCATCATATCATTATCGTCGTCATGGCAAATCGAGTAAATAAATATCCGCCTCCTCTCAGTCTCTTTGTGCATTCTGTCCTGCTCTCAGCCTTTGACTGAGACATCATATTCAGAGTTTCAGTGCAAATACTTCATAGTTCTGTCCTCATGTAAAGGACATTCGTCCCAGTAGAGCAACTTTAATTCCCTCCATATTTCCCGTAACTGTCCTGAAAAAAAAAAGAAAGAAAAAACAACAACTATGCTGCTCTTCCAATTGACCCGATCAAACTGGACCGGTAGTATGATTAGAGATTTGCCTTCGTGACGTCTAATTTGGTGGCTCCTTGATGTGATGGCAGATTGAGGACGGCGAGGGAGGCGCAGAAGAGAGGAGGAGGACTCAAAGTGACGAGGAGGAAATTGAAACATTGTGTGACCACAGAAAGGCCATAGACGGTTTTAATATGCCCCACTAAAAAGAAAGGGGAAAGCCAGAAAAACAAAAGGGGGTTTCGGCAGCGTCTCTTTCGCAAGCGACCTGGCCAGCTGCTCAGGCAGGGTGCAGGGTGGGTGCGGTGTGTCTCACTCACACACACACACACACACACACACGGACGCTGCAGGAATGTAATTTCCCGCTCACTTTTATGCTTTCCTCCGTTCCTTCCACTTTCTCCGTCCAGGATCAGTTTCTCCTGGTATTTCATCCTGAGAACCTCCTTTAATGGAATTTAAAGAATGGCATTTTTGAAATTGTAACCTCAAGCCAAACACGTTTGATCACATGCAGGACCTTCATTCAAGGCTTCACTGGCTTTACCCCGTAGACGATGATAGCTAAAGATGCGGCACTGCATCATTTGCCAAATTTGGCAAACAGCTATTCTGTGCTCCTCACTACGGTGACATTTTAAAATGAACAGACACGGCCATGACAAGTAGATGGATCAGAAAGCCACAACCGAGCGTCCTGACTTCCAGGAATACACACACTGGGATAAATTAAGAAAATATTTCTGTCTTTTCTGCAGCTATTTCAATCCCATTACAAAGACTCAGAGGAACAGAGTCAATTACTTCAACAGAAACTTGGAAAGAAATGACCCAGTGGCAGGAATCAGAGACATGGAAACCGCATTTTTCGAAGGGACTGGCATTGACTGTTGAGCAGATACATACAGTAGCTTACATCCATGTACAGAAACGCATATGGAGAAGATAACATCGGGGAAAATCCCCCAAAGAAACGCACACAGGGCCCACATGACATGAGCGCGAGGGACATGCTTGAACAAACGTGCACACGCGCACGCTGGCATCGCACGCTTCATGGATGTGTGTGTCCTACATTTACCAGAAACAGTATTAACAATAAGAACTCTAACGAGATGATTATATGATGATTACTGTCTTGGCTAAAGGGAGAGAGTTTCAAACGAAGAGAGGGCAGTGGCGGTCAGAAGGAAAATGACATGAGAGAATCAGGGAGGAGTTCAGGCCAACCTCGAAGGGCTTTTAAATTTTTCTTTAAATTTTAAGGATTGGTCTTTAAAGACAGGACAGACCCGACCTTAAACGACACACACACACACATCCAGTATCTCTCGGTAACGACCTCGCCATAAAACCAGGGTTTCTCTTTTTATTTGATGGTAAAACGGTGCGCTCTCGGTGACCTCAGTTCAAACGCAGCAAAATCTCCCCACTGACTAGAAGCATTTCTCTGTTGAGCTGTCGGCCAAAACATGTAAAATGTAGAACAGATATTTGGATCGTGGATGTGAAGAGATGTTATGATGAGCTGAGGAAACAGCCCCACTCACTTTTCCTCAGTTCTTACCTCAGTCAAACTTTTGATTTGACTGAGCTCCATTGTTTTAGTGTCACTGAATCCCGCCGCACAGCACACGGCCCGATGCGTGATTTAAGACAGTCACTGACCATCTGAGCTCGCGTCCACACGCAGTCCCCGCACTCCAGATGTACATTGATAAACTATGGACCCGGTTTGGTCAATCCACTCACGCTGGGCCACAACACTCAGCCATCTGAATGGGAGCATGATGGAGCGGCCTTCTCCCCAAACCTCATCGCTGCTTTGAACTTCCAGAAGGTTTAGAGAGAGCCTTAGGAGCTCAGCTCATAATATGGTCACTGGTTAGCCACTGGCGACCACACTCTGCTCTCTGATGTTGCCTTCAGAGGCTCGGTGCAGCTGGCTGATGGTCGAGGCTTTGGCTCAGTGAAGCTCTTTGTAGTGTGGCAGGTTGCAAAAAAGCCGGGGGATGCCCCCTCGCTGGATTTCTACCTTTCAGCACATGGAAACAAATTTAACTCGGCGCCGAGTCGCTGACATGTACCACAACTCTGGGCTCTGCTGTGTCAAAGCAAAGGGTGACGAAGTATAAACTAATCCAAAATGGAAGTGGAAATAAATTAACAGCCTCATAACGATAACACTGTAATTTATAGTAAGGACGCAATTCTAATTCACCAAGAAACATGTCCAGTTGATCCTGTACCACTGGTGACGTGTCCTCAAATTAGGACTGAGTCTGAAATCGGATAAATGATATCAACCGATGATCATTTTGTCCTGAAGTCTGTGTTACTCTGTGAGTGACAATGTGCCTCCTTTGACACCACACTAACTAATGGGATCAGCAGAGAACACCGCATGTGACGCGCCCAGCAGATGTTTATTTTCACCATGTTTATGTGAGTTTCCTCCCACTCTGCAGAGGAAGCTGAATTTACCACTGTCCAGAGGTGTGAATGTGTCCCTCTGTTAATGCAGTGAGAGCGTGAGTGATAAGGACGTCCAGTGTTCTGCAGGCGGCCAGCTAATCCAAGGAGGCTCCACAGACCCTTATCTCGCTCAGTGGTTTCAAGTGAGTTTGTCCAAAAATGGACAAATTAAATCTATGAATCCAAGCATATCTAGCCTTTGAGTCACTTATGACGTTTAATTCAAGACTGTAAATTAAGAGCCGGTCAGCCTATCCTGGACTAAAGCATGACGGCAACACCAACAAACACGGAGGAGAGTGAACACACCACAGAATGGTGCGGCCAAAACAAAGAAGCTTGCGTGGGTAATAAAAGTGTGACGTGGACCAGAAAACCATATTTAGCTAATTATGGCCCAGACTGGCCCCTGCAGCTGACTCAAACACCACTTAGCTCTTCATTCACTTAAGCAAGAATCATCTGTCAAAGAGCACGGAGAACGTCTGCAGAGGAAAACCAGGACGACACTGTCGTCAAGTGCTCAAAGTACACTGTCAAGTGCCTAAAACAAACCAGACTCAGCTGTTGGATGAGGCACGTGCGACACAAGTAAACACAACGCGGTAATATTTGCCCGTTCTCCTCCACAGAAGAAGGGATTAGGTTTACTGGCTACAAGTGCTGTGATTAACCTGGTGTGGAAACGCTGGAGAGGCCAACGCTGTCATGGATGAGTCCATAAAGAGGCACACACAGCGTTCACAGGGAAACTGGCCATGCTCTCCAGAGGCTGCTTTCATGGCCTGCTAGCTTGTGTTGAAGCAAGGACCTCTCTTAGGCCTCATCACACTATTATTTGTTGAATATTCAGATCTTTGAATCGACTTTGCATGTGATTTTGTTTCAGCTGACGCTTGAGAAAAGGCACATGGAACAAGAATGTATGGATTTGATACAACCTCCCTAAGATTTTGGTCACATTTAATAGCGTGTATATCCCAAAATGACCCGAAAGAATGAGCCATAATTTGTTTGTGTGGAAGAAACCCAAGTGAACCTGGATGAGCCCGGCTCACTGGGTCTGGCTGCCAATCAGATGTTTATAGCACAATGGCATCTGGGAAATCCAACAGGATCAGGGATCGGTTAACTTCACAGTGTGAAAATGCTCAGCTGCAGAGAAACCCATGATTCACGGGAGAAAAATGTGGTGTCTCGGACCAGTCACACGGCGAGGACGACCTTCCCAGTTTGGTTCATTGACACTTTCACATCACTGAACCAGCTCTTCACACCCTGGCAGAACCACACCCTAACACACACATACACACACACACACCACTGCACAGCAGCACTCAGATCTGTTTCTGGAGAAAGACTCACCACTCCCTTTCACTTTAAAACCTTAACTGAATATTTCACTGGTGACTCGCGTGTTTGTCATCGCGGCGGTGGTCGTGCCGAAGCTTGGCGAGTTCACATGCTGATGCTTCCTCTCGGGCTACAGAGAAAGTGCGATTTCTCCCACCTCGGTGAAAGCACACTGTTGCAGCTCACGCCATTTGTCTGTTCATCAGCGGCTCTCTGAACCATCAGATGGCGTTTTACAGCTCAGCAGGGTCAGGTGCTGATTTCATGAATGGAGAGATTGAACTCTTGGGTCCTTTCCTGTTAACATTTAGTATTAGAGCTATGGTATAACGCATAACTCATTGTGACTTTAAAAAACGAGGCGGCTGCGGAACGAGATAACCATTAACTCCGCTTGGCTGCAGGACAAAACACACACAAGTAGAAGCTGTAGGAACCACATCTGACACTATGAACGTGGAAAATAGTGAGAGAGAGAGAGAGAGAGAATGGGGAAGACAATTAGAACCACGCTGGTCGACCCATTCTGCCTCTGGATTCAGACAGTAGTTCTTTGGAAGTGAGCATAGGAGGAGGGCTCGTGACAGGATTTACTGTCTGTACAGAAGTGAGTGAAAATGTGTTTGCTGGAAAAAGTATCTTAAACACTCACTTAAAATGAAAGAAAGGCACTTGGCCATATTGAGGACAAATTGCAGGGGGAAGTTATGAAAAGGAAAAACATTTGGAAATGCTTTCTCTTCCCAAACCCCCAAAATAAACCAGTGATTGTGACAAACATGACAGTAACCACAATAGTGAACAGAATTACACTGACTCAGAATGTGGGACATTAAAGAGCACGACTGTTGTGTGTGTTTGGGGGGGGGGGTACCGGTACCGTGTCAAAGTAAGAGATTGTATGAGACTATGGTTTGATCATTATATTGAAGATAGACATAATAATGAACATATTTAAAGTGTTAAACAACTGATAGTAACACAAGCACATAATGAGAGAAACACTTTGGATAAGGATTCCTTGGAAAATGGTGACTGAAGAAATGCAGTGAGAGAAATATTTGATAAACTATGGATATCTGCTGGATTATCTCAGGGGATTCCACAAAGTGAGCCAAACTCCGTTAATCTGATTGTTCCACATACAGTCAAAATACGTGTCAAAGATAAACTGGAACAAAGCTCAATGGTCACCCTACCCTGCCTGGAAAGGAAGCTACTAAATCAAAGCATTTCATCATCCATAGCCTTGTTACTTCTAATGAAATGCAGCCCTTTAGTTTCCCCTAGATCTCCCAATATAAACCAACCCAAATTAGTCAGTATTCAACATGAACTCTTCATCAGAATTTAGATTAGTCACAAATCACGCAGAGCTGTCAGTCAGGCCGACACGTCTGAGTCAAGAGCAGATTGACGCTGGGCCTTGAGGGAGATTCATCTCTTGTTCAATATTCCCACCCACATTCTTTAACCTTGAACAGAGATGAGGTCTGTTAGCGTTACATTCACAGCCCTAGCTAGCTACGCCAACGCTTGTTCCACTGTTGCATCTACGCACCGACTCACAGAGGTCTGGAGAACGTCTTGAAGTTTGAAATGCTCTATAGCCTGGATGAATCTGACTGAATGAGTGGACGACGAGTTCCTTAGGAAACAACAGCTCAGTTAGTGTAATGTTCCGTGGTGTGTTTTATTGGTTATGTAAGTACACACCATCAGCAGCCATTATATTGTCCAGTCTACAGCTCTGCCAGCTTTTATAGAAGCAAACTCTTGTATAATCCCCCTGAACTGCTTATTATTAAGTCCGAGGCATTCTACTTGAGCTTTGAGCACCAAGTTAAGGCTGCTACAGCAAAATGACAATTTTGCACATTTAAAAACACACACGCTCCAACCCTGAGTCCAACCCTTGACGTACACTCTGTGCTCACTTATAAAGCATTTCATTGCCAAGTTCCAAACTAGAGGAGCACTCAGAGAGCCTGAACCTCTGCCAACGAAATAACGCCCCATCTTCCTGTGTTTCTCAGGTCTGCTCCAAGGCAAAATGGGTTCTTCCACAACCCACCAATCCACACAATTTCATGCAAACAGGTTCAGCAGTTTCTCAGTTTCCTGCTGGCCGACAGACAAACTGACAGTAAAAAACATGACCTTCTTGATGCACGTTATAAAGCTTCTGTATAGGGTGGTTGATCGCTCTGTCAGGTCATGTTGAAAAAACACATTCACATATGACAAACAGCATCACTGAGACCAACAGAGTTCAAATTTTACTGAAGTGAACTAGGTTTATCGCTAGAAGAAAGTTGGCTGAAGAGCTTGGCTAAATAAGGATAAAAGCCTGCAGCGCTTCCAATAAACGGCCACCTGATGATGAAACACAAATTATTTATCAAAGGCCAGCTGTCAAAGGGGAATATTCAATATTTGGCCAACTCATGTTTTATTTCCATCACTCAGTCACTTGGCAGAGACCTGCGGCGTAACTATCTGTTATCAGTCAGTCAGTCAGCATCTTTCATGTTTATAGAACTGACTCTGCTGTTACAAGCCAAAATAGAAGAGTCTGGGTCAGTTGAGCAGAAACAAGCGATTCAAAACAGAAACATATCCTCAAATATTAGACTGAGATGTCATGGCTACACTCGCACCAATAATTACCCGTTAATGTTGCTACGCTAACGTGCTTGCTGATGTTCAGCAGCTTGTTTTACTGTTGGTTACATGCTAATCAGCATGAGACAGTACAGCTGAGCCTGATGGGCGTTGCATGTCATTCATTGTTTCATAAGTTAGGCCTACATGAATGTATGGACCACATTTCACTCCAAAACATGAAGCATTTGTTGAGACAGGCCAGCTGCTGTAGTCTGGACAGATTAATGTTATACCTTTTAGAACCAGTTAGCATCGTGTACCTCAACAAGAATGAGTCAACAAAACATAAGCAAAAGATATCCTCAGCAAAGATTTTGGCAAATTTACTGTGGTCTACCTTCCAGCACCTTCCTGCCTGGCCAATGCACAGCTCCACCAGAAAAGAATTGAGCGCTACTTGCTGTGGTTATTCCGTCCTACTTCTACTTTACGTGTGATGCATTACAGCTAATAAATGCCGTCCTAATTGCCAGAAGCTTTGCCAAGCATTACAGCAGCAGACCTCACTGTTTACTCATTCCCGATGCAGTAAGCGCTCCCAACCACCCATTGCTTCGTGTTACCAGCAGCAGCGCTGGCTGGCCCACACACCGATTCCTGACCCATCTCCTCTGCTGGCTGGCCCACACTGCCTTCCCAGCACCGAGCCACCGCGAGGGTCTGCTCGGGAGCATTCGTTTATGTTTGTGAATGTGGAAATAGATTGTTTCCGACCAGACAGGGATCACTAAACGGTTTTCGGGGGCATCACCAGAACGTTTCTGATTATGACCTCTAAGCCCTGTGTTTACACAGGGATACTTTAACTCCTTGTATGTTCCTTCACTCGATGTCTCAATGCAATGAATCCCGATGGAAAGTATTTTTCTTGTTTATTCGTCGGTTCTGTCTGGTCATCTCTTCTGGGCAACAACGGGATAAACAAAAGAGTGTCAGTATAAATCCATCCATAGCCTCCAACGTGAGCAAGAGAAGAGTCAATTGTGACAAACGCAAAGAGGAATTTCACAGCAGGGTCACATTACACTTATACATAATACTATGTATTTTCCCAGCGCCAATTGTTTTCTGTGTGCGGTTCAGAGAGAAGAGAGGACGGATGGTAAAACAATAAGATTACACTGACTTACCACGGCAGGAATGTACCGAGCTAACTAACTGACCTCAAAGTGTCCAACCTACTGTACATTGAGAAATGATAGAGTTTTCCGCTGGAGCTCAAAGTCAAACTGGTTAAATTTAATAAGACCAGAGAGGCACATTTAGGGAAATACCCCAAATAAATGTCACTCTAATTCAAGACCTTGATGATAATCCCGACCAGGAGAGAGAGGAGAGCAGACGTTTGACTGCCGTGGATGCAGAGCACAGAGAATCACCCAAAGATGAATTCAGATATTATGAAATGTCACACCAGATAATCTGAAGTGTTAGCTTGCTTTCCTTCTGGAAATATAGTTAAGTACTTTCACAAAGACGTTGAAAATAGGAAGACGTTTGTTAATAATTAGGGATAATCCAAACAACAATCTAATAAGAGACAGCACATTTGCTCCCTTCAGAAATGTGCTTTCAATCAGGTTTCAGCATGAAGCATATGAGACAACCATCATGTGAGAAACAATAGCAAACATGTGTCCTGAACTAAATCAATATTTGTGTTGCCAAACAAGCTTAAAAATGTTGCTTCTTGTGGCTAAAAACAAAACATTACACCACGCAACTCGCCAGCGAAGCAAGGACTCAAGGCCTTTAGAGATTCTGTTCGTGTGACACAAACCTGAACACAGCTCGAGGGATGGGAGACATCACGTTAAAACTCCCATGTTCAATTTTCTCCCCCCCCCCCCAAAGCTCTTGACATCTTTGGCGTCTTCTATGGGTTTTCTTTTTTCATTTGTGCATCTTTCTCATGTTAGAAGCGTCATCAGCACTCACACCTGCTCGCAGTGAGTCCTGCCGACAAACTCCTGCCACTCTCACACACACACACAGTTTTAACTCGAGCGTTTGTTAGAGGAACTCAGGAACTTCTCCAGAGAATATCCAGAGGCTCTCTCTGTCTGAAAGTGGCCGGAATACTAAGAAACTCATATTTACAAAGGCTTAATGGCAGGAAAAATAAAACTGCACTGTAGCTTTTCTATTCAGTCTTGTGCTGCGTTGCTTTTTGGTACTATCCCGTGTTCGCTTCCCAAAGAGGGCCGAGGCGTTTCTTGTTTAAGTCTCACTTGTTGACCTGGACATTGGATCACCGAGTCAAAAATTGTCAGCCTGTTTCTGAGTTCTTCATGCAGGCTGGTGTGAGTCGCTTCTTTGTTCTCGACTCCAACAGATCCTCATGAATACAGGTGGGAGCGCACATCTGATGTCAGTTACGGCGATTAGCAACGGCAAAGTCGAGTCGAGAGAGACAGAGAGAAAGAGAGTAAATAACAGCAAACCAGATATCAGATCACAGGGTGGACAAACACATCTCCATTCTGTGACCCGGCGGTGAGACTTTCCTGGCAGAGCTGTGATCATTCCCATCCCTTCCTCGTTCTGCTGGCGCAAGAGGTCATTCGTCCGCTCGGGCTCGGTTTTGTGTGTGTACGCAAAGCACGTCTGTGTGTGTAAACGTTTCCTGCCTGCCGGCACACATGGCGCACAGGTTCTCCCTCCTTTTTTTAACAGAATGATATGGTATTCCCTCTTCCTCTTCATGTGGTCGTAATGACGCTTCCAAGAAAGTCGAGCGGGCCGAGAGTTTGGCCGCAGCGTGACCGTCAGCAGACCGCCGCTGTGGTCAGAGAGGGAGACCTTGCTGAAAAGAAAAGCTCCCTTGGATGGATGGGGTGAAGCTTAACAAAATTCTCCTCCTGACAACCTCTGTTAAACAAATATGGCACAGTGTGGTGAAGGCCCAAAGGAACACATTCATTGATATTTATTTATTCCCCCGCTCCGTTCACTTCTTTTTCCTTATTTGTCATCTTTGATATATCAGCATAACTCTTCCTGTATCTATGTTCCTTCTCCAATTTCTTCGCTTCTCCTCCACTCATTCTTGTGGCGTTTTTCCATCAGCGCACCTATCAGTTTTTCTCTCCCGGCGGATTCAACGGTTTCTTCTGTGCTGTTTCCCGTCATTCAGACAAATATAGTTTTCAACGCCCTCTTACTGGCAATGAACCCATCAGGGGATTTAAGTCGCACTCCTTGCTGCCTGGTAATTTCCGTCCATCCAGTAGTCGAGCTGCTTTTCTTACTGTTACAATCTGTTTACAAACAAACAATCTAAATAGACTCACAGGGTGCAGTTAGGTGTCGTGTTGAACTACAGGCTTAATGGGCTTGAAGATATAAAACAAAATGGTTCACCCCCTCCATGTTTAAATATTATTTGTTGTTGCATCTTAATCATGTTTTTGTATTCTCATATATACACATTTGAAAATTTCAGTCATGTTTGTTATTTTTATTTATTACACGGAATAGCGCTTAGCAAATTTCTATAGCGCTGCCATCTTCTTTTTGTTGCCTTGTACTTGTGACTTGTGCAATGACAATAAATTGAATCTAATCTAATCTAATCTAATCGTCTCCAGTGAACCTGTGTGTCTCTGTGGGAGGACGTCAGAGAACCCAGCCTCCTTATCCTTCCGTTCTCTGCCTGAACACGTCAGTACAATATCGCAGTGTTCTGCCCTCACACAGCCACGGTTCATCAGCTATGTAAAATTAGCCAGAGCATAAGAGCATTTTGTAAGAAAAGCAAACACGTATAATTGGTTGTAAATGAAGAGCTTGACTGGAAGTCCTGTGTCAGCCCCTGGGCCTCCTAACTTTATACACTGCTAGTAACAAGTCAATGAAATGAGGAAGGCCACATCCTTTAGGGATTTCTGTCTAGTTTTTTTGCAACCTGGGCAACGTTGTTTTCCAAACGCTTGCGCTAATGTTTTACTCACCAACTTTAACAGCGGACTTAAGGGAAGGTGACGACATTGCTCAAAGGATCCAAGAAGGCAAGGAGTCAGACAATCAAACCGGCTGTAAACAAGAACCCATTGTTGCTTTTCTGGAAAAAAAGAAGTTATTTTCCAATTGTAAACGTTCTTGAGATAAAATGTACGTGTTATAATATCTTAACACAACAAATCCTTGCCCAGGAACTGATCAGCCAAAGCTTTAAAACCAGGTTCTTGAGAAATAAAACTGAAAGAATATTAAAGTTCGTGAGCTACCGTAAAGTTTGCAGTATGGGATGTTTCTTTCTAAATGTTAACATAGTCGTTAATGTTGACCAACATTTATCAGTTGATTGCATCTCTGTGAGGCCGATGGGATTCCTGAAGGTCATTAAATTTTTTTACCACATCTTCATTAGGGTGCATGACTCACTGAAATGAAACTGTGCATTCATTGTTTTCCACATTGTTGCAATATCTGACACCTCATTTTTCCGTTTTTACCGTCTGGTGTTGTTATATCCAAAAAGTTTACTGAACCCTTGTCTCTCGTTTGGAATGGTCTCTGCTTACTGTTTTTTTTTTTTATGTCACACAGAGGAGCAGGATCAATAACATTTTTCAAGATTCTTTTTTTGGTTGCAATTTTGTGGCTTCTGGCAAAAAAATGAAACAGAAAATTCCGGTTTAGCCATATCAGCCAACGTAAAACATAAGTATAGGTGCAGTGTAACTGCTGCAACATCTTTGTAATCATAGTTATTATTATAATATTAAGCCTGGGATCGCTTTGAGCGTGGTGCTATGTCAATATGCCTTGAGGCTTTTTTAGGGTTTGTACAGGAGTGTCTGGAAAAGGTGAAGATGAAAAAAAACGTTGCCACACTCACCTTCCCTGGAACACACGCCCACCCACACACTCCCTGACAACCGTGTGCCTGCAGACGGGCTGGCAGTCCATTCCTCTGAGCCCAGTGGCCTGCTTGCCAGTGGCATCCTGTTGAGAGAGCAGGAAAACATGCTGCTGTTTCAAGGGCTGCTGGCCTGTTTGTCATCTTTTCCAAGGTAACCGGAGACGGTAGGAGATTAGCCCCCGTGGAAAACACTCGCAGAGATAATGACGGAAAAAGACAACAAAGCGAAAATGTGCGACTTGAGTGGAAACCCCGTCGTCAAGTCTTGATGATGTCATTTTTTGAACAGGCACGCTGCACATTACGTGTAAAACGATGGGGCGATAAAAGCTCTGAGGTAGCAAAAAAAAAAAAGGAAGTCTGAGTCACATGGAAACCCAGTCTTCAAATCAGGCCATTTCTTAATAAACACACATGGATCGAGGTCTGGAAATGTTGGTCTGTCAGTCACTTGGTCAGACCACCACTTTGGTTTTTACCAAAATATTTTAACAACTACTGAATGGATTGGGTGAAATTCCAGTTCGTCAAGTACAATATGACCAATTCACCTTGAAACACTACAGATCGACTCTGTTATAAACTTATTTGCACTTTTAAAGCCTGACACAGTTTGAATATGAATGCTTGTGCGGCTCTTGCTCAGAGGATATCGTCCTGTCATTTAGTATTTGGTTGAAATTAATAGAAATTCTTACAGTTTTATTATGGCTCCAAAAATCCTGCACACACATAGTTCCTTCTACCCCTTGGTGAATATCTGGTTCGGTTGGGAAATGCTAAATATTCCCTCATGAAACAGAAATATTACTAAAATGATGGCGGGATTAGAGGCTTAAAGCCAAAATCTACTTCCTCTTTCTTCATAGTACATGATTTATTTTTACCCTGGTAATTTTATGGAGGTGTGCCTGAGGTCGCCAGGGGTGAAGCCTTGTAAACGGACAGTGTAAGTACAGTAGTTGCACAGTACGACCATCTTTACTTTGGGTGCGTGCCACAGTAGATTATGGCCACTGAGTAAGAACTTCTTTGCCACGCACTCGTTTTGGACGGTAAACATTAGGGTACAAACACACACATTCAGCACTGCGCTCATGAAAGGAAGTAGACAAACAGGGGCACAGGGCCACTGCCTCTTGTCTGTTGACTTTCCCTCACTTTTCCCCTTCAGGCAGCTAAATGATTAAAATGCTGTAAAATGCGTCCTTGTAATTCGACTGTGCGTTTATTTTAGATTCATTGGGTTGTTCTAGGGTTTCCAGAACTTTCCCAGAAAATAATATGTAATATAGATTGATCATCAAATCAAAGCATAGGCGGTCCTCTGGAAAACCTTTAATGCTACAGCACACTTGACTTTATCAATGTCTCTGCTTTTTAACTTAATTCGAAATTCCTGTTGCTGCATAGTCCACGGTCTAGCAACGTTTACAATGGCCGGGAAGTGATTCAATATCACATTTTTTAAAACAATACGTGTGTTGTCTCAACAACGTCAGCTTCAGTCTCCTTGAATTACACCGTTTCTCTCCCCCCTCTCTCTATCTGCTTCTCAACACGGCAACTCAGGTTCTTTGCAAACTGCCAGAAAGCTCTTATTAGCTTGTCAACCGGTGACGGGAATGTGAAACATTTCTTCTTTTGGGCATGACTTAAGCGAGGCACTGCACGCCAGGGAATGTCAAGGTTAACTGGAAACAGGAGCAACACTGAGCCGAAAATCCATTCATGTGAATATATGGTTCACATGCGGCATTTAGCGGGAAGCCGCTGCTACAGACTCACAGTGTTTTTAACATGAAAATAAAAGCTAACAGTAGTCAACTGTTAGCTTTCTTTTGGCCTCCATTGCCTGGGAGTTTTTCTGGTAGCAGTTATGTCAGCTTTATCCTGTTGAAGGACAGAAATAGCTGGCATGTTTCTGGTCACGAGATTCACTGTCCTCGGGCTGTAAATTCCAAATCACGTATCATTACTTTCAGTATCGGTTCACTGATGACACTCAGAATATTTAAGACCTTTGCACTGGTCACATGGGGCTCAGAGAAGAAAGTACAGTATTAGATTTGGATGAAGTCTCTGACGATTAATCGGGAGAGTCCATTTCTAATGCATCATGACTATTACCGTATATCTTTGAGGTTAATGCTAACAACTTGGTCTCTGTCATTTTGGGGAGGTCTCATCACTCTGACGCATGAATGCATGAAATGTTTGAGTCATCTCATTGAAATGTGGAATACATTGAAACATGATCGTGACTCATGCGTCAGCAGGGCTTGGATACAGCAGCACCACCCCCCTGTTGCTACTGGCTGGACTCTGAACTACATCATTAGCACAAAATGGCAGCGTCTGGGATATTATCTGGATATTATCGCTTCCTCTCTGGAGAGTTGGAGGAGGCGCAGATCATGATCACCATTGTTGCTTGTGTGTTAAAGTGTCACAGTGCTCTCGTTTGTTGAGCGCAGATGAGGCCCCAGAGAGCATGAACTTTCTCATTGCCATGACCATCATGCAAAATATAAAAATACAAAACCATATGTACTAAAATCTAGTCTCTGGGCTCACTTGCTACAGAGTTTGGCGGAGATATAAACCTGCATGTCTTCTTTTACCATTAGTGGATTAAACTAATCCTGAGCATGGTCTAAAAATGTCTCATTTAGACGAACATGCAAACATCTCCTGAGCCCTGTTGCATGCGTCAGTCTCGACACTGTGCACTTCATAAGCCCAAAAGAGTTTCCTCTAAATCATTTTCAAAAACCTCACCAGAGAAAACAAGGTGACCACATAAGCTGCCGTGGAAGTCCAGGGATCCCTGCGCTGTTATTTCTTCTCTCAAGGTCACAAGTGACTCATTGCTTTGACTGGCAACACTTCTGAAGTCGGGCACAAGGTCCGCTGCAGCTCTCATCCTCTTCTCATGCTCGTCTCTCTGTTTTTCTCTGCTACTGCTTCCCTTTGCATCTCCACGCTCAGTCAACGTGTTGTTCAAAGGTCTATATCAAGTGCGATCCCCTCTACACCTTCGCTGCGATCCGCCCACCTCCTCCATGTGTCCATATTTTCTCAAGGTATCTCAGCCCCACGTCGATAATTGCAGAACACTGTTGAGGCTTTTTCCATCAGCTAGTAAAATAAAGACTTGTCCACTGTGATTTCCATCTTAGGGGCCTGGGCAGTGAGAGATATAAAATATCCTGAAACTGGAACTCTGAGGTGGACCGCAGGACGGCAGAGAGGAGAATATGAGAAGGTCAAGAACCTCAACAAGGCAACATGCTTCTTCTTCTGTCTCTACAACAACATCCCTTTAAGTGGTGCGGCCTGAGTTCCTACAAAAACCTTTTGCACTAAGGTCGCCTTAGCCCATGGACCTTCAGTAGAACTAAACTGACCTTAAAACTATTCATAACATACAGTTTCTGCAGCTCGCCCGTGCTGTGTGTCTGAGCATCACTGTTTCCTGGTTTCCTGGTTCTCTCTGTGATTGTCTGAAGTGTTCTGATTATTTGAAGTGTTAAAACATTTTTTTAGATAGTTTTGACTTTTGGGGCAACTGTAAGATGTTGACGCAGAATTAAACAATAGAAGATGAGTAAAAGTAAAAGCTGTGGCCACCAATGACGACATGTACATTCATTTTACATTCACCACAACACAAACACAATGAACTTGTTGAGCCTTTTCTCCATTAATGCAGACAGACTTGTTTCTTTGCACCTTGGGAAAAAATGTACAAATACAATAGCCGACTGGACGACACACTGACGTCAGAAGTCTGTCAACAAACCAACAAACCAACCGATGTCGCTCATAGGCAGATGGAGATGATAAAAAATGTACACACAATGGTTTTTAGCCCCCTCCCTTGTGAAACCCAACTAACCAGATTAAATGTAAACACCCTAACAAAGACAAATGCTTCAATTCAGTCAGTCACCAGGACTAATACAGCAGAGTGAAGTGACACAGGACAGAAGAGGGCAGAGCAAACGTGTGCTGAATCAGACTTACAGGCAGTGACATCAGGTAGAAGTATCCACAATCCTCCAGGATTAACGTCCAGCTAAAGGAGGCTAACTGATTACACACTTAGAGAAGTGTCCCTGGAAACCACTGAGCCCTCACAGACAGGCTGAGGAGATGAACGGCCACCGAACAAAGAGAAACCAACTAAATGCAGAGTCAACAAAGGCCAGTGGATCAGGTGGATCATTAAGGGAGGGAAACCAGGCAGGAAGTAAAGTGAAGGAGACACACACACAAAATTGAGGACAGTTTCAGAATAAAACAGGAAATAATGAACTCAATATGCAACGGTGTAAATCTAAGAAACAAAACAACCAGGTCCATGTACACATCAGCACTTAGTGAGACATGGCCAGTGGTAGAACTATAAAACCCCTCTTTTCATTTTCAGTTGCTACTCCAAGGACCCCGACTCTACTTGCTATCGACTCTCTGTGGTGGCGCCATGAGGACGTGTGGACCCTCTTTTCCTTCTCTTGTCTTTCTCGCTCACGAGTTAACCCACGAAAAGTGATCTGACCCCACCTTTCATTGTCTCGGGTCACCATCAACGCAGCAACAACAGTTCCCAGTTCCCTTTTCCACTCACCAGACTGTGAGTTCTGTTATGGAAATGAGAGCGACTGGGGGGGACTTGAATAATACCTGTCTAAGAGACCCACTGTTTGCCTGCAGTATGCAAACAAGATGTACAAAGCAGAAAAAAATAAATGACACTTCAATGATATACTTGCACGCACCGTTGCATTAACCTAACCGTTGCCATTCTAAATCCATGTAGTCAGCACGGTGTTGTGTTTGTCCTGGACGACGCAGCTAAAATACATTTTGAAAGACTGATTTAGAAAGTCCTGCAGTTGTTGACAAGTCAAAACCAGCCAACAATTTATGGACATGAGGAAAGTCAGCAATAAACTTTAAATGCCCTCTTCTGCCCATGCATGTGTGTGTGTGTGTGTGTGTGTGTGTGCACTGGTCATGCAGCAGTTGCAGCTGGTTCACCTCCTAACACCCACGTTCGCCCTGCTCCTGCACTATAGAGACCTCAACCGCCGACTGACACGTCAGGAGGGTTTGATGTGGGGGAGTGTTAATGTGTGCACGTCCAGCTCCCATACCGCTATTGTTGCGGTGCACCCTGACCTCGGTGCTGATGTGTGCGTGTGTGTATGTTTCCTCTTTTGTATTCAGGCCTGTGTGTGTGTTAAGTCATCCCGTGGTCGGCAGTGACCTCACCGCTAAGATTTCCCTCGTATGCCTCAGAGACTTGTAGGCGGGTGAGTGTGTATTTTCTCTGAATACGTCGGGACCTCGCGTTTCTACGTCAGCCGCCTGTGACACTTTGTCATGCCTCTGTGCGGACATGACGGTGAGCAGCTACAGAAATACAAATGGAGACGTAGCTTTGTTTTTGGGACCTTTGACGTCAGAGGCCTTGTTTACATCACGGTGAAGGAGCGAGCTCTTTGGGTCAATGCATGAGTTGTCTGTTTGACAGGGTGACCTCTCGGTACGAGTTGGTCTTCTGGTTGAAAACTCATGCTTATCTTATTTATAATATTCAAATACACTTTTAAACACACACAATAAAATATATTTTTATATTTATATGAACATTGTTGAGGACACCAGTACAAATGAGTAGATAGATAGATAGATAGATAGATAGATACTTTATTTATTCCAAACTGGGAAATTGAAGCTGCCAATATTTATGGAATAACTGCCACTGCCAGACAGGGGAGACAAACTTGATCGCTGGTAAATATTACGTGTTCTTACGGAAATGGGAAAAAGTTCTTTTGATTGAATTGTTTACACCCAAAGTGAACCCACTGTCCCCCTGTCAGTTTAGAAGACTGACATGAAATGACTGCATCGAAGGAGCATTTATTTTGTTTAAGTCCCTGTGGTGATGAGTCAGTCCTTTAAAAACAACCCTCATCGGAACAAAAGTTCATTCTTGATTCAAGGAGGAAAATCTTAACTCAAGGACTTCTCAACAACTATGCACTTAAATAACTGAATGTTGTCCACGCTCTTTATTTACATTTAGAAATAAACACATTATATAAAATAAGCTGTGCTGTGAATCAGGTTTGATTCGTCACGTACAGCATGGTAAAGTGAAACTGGTTGTGTAAGAGTAGAAAAGAGGAAGCTTTCGTGTGTGCATAGCGGTGCCAGTTTGTTCCTGCAAAAACAGCTTGAAGCAAGAGAAACTTATTCAGGTGGAAGAAATTACATGTTTTTATGAAATATTATTAAAAAAAAAACACCTGGAGTTTATGAGCCAAAAATCCAAAACAAAAACACTTTGTGGTAAACACTGAAAAATAAGATGACATCAGCACAAGTAATGTAATAATGTCAGTGTAAAGACGTATTTTTATTTATTTATTTTTGGATGCAGTGGAGGTGAGAACCAATGATCCAGTTGCTTCAGGGTCCGTTCAAAGAGGCAGAGCTCTTCATATTAAAAGAGGCAGGCTGCTCCAAATAAACAGCTGCCAATCACTATATTTACACACTGTCATAACATTTATGCTGGAGCACTTTTCTTTATTCACACTTGTTAAAGCTGCTTCGACACACCGAGTGCAACGCGGACTGGTTGTATAAAAACCACTTGTTTGGACTGCAGAATTCACAGATGGAAATCATTTATTTGGATTTGCTTTACTTCACCATTACTCTGTTTTTCACAGCTTTATGGTGCCTCGGTGGTCAGAAATATTTCAGAAAAAATTGGTTTTAGGCTGAAACTTTATTTTGCCACCGAAGGTAGGCTCCTCCAACATGCCTCATATTTTTAAAGGAGAATTCAGGAGAAGCTCAGAGCAGTCGTTAATCAGCTTTTGATGATCTTCGTCCCATCTCGTGCGTAACGGCACAAACTCGGCTCCTGGGGATGGAGAGGGAGGCAGAGAGAGGAACAGGACAGAAAGTGGGCTGTGGACTGAATAACTGCGAGGTGGGTGGGCACAGACTCGCTCTCTCTCTCTCCCTCCCTCCCTCCCTCCCTCTGAGCTGTATAAGTACAGATCTGTGATGGAGAGAGACCCCATCGTACCGCAGTTCGCTTTTTACGCAGTGGAGGAGATGAGCGCTCGGATAGCGAGATCCAACCCGGCCATGAAACTGATCGTGGTGAGTATGTGCCACTGTGCCGTCATGCGATCCATGCAGAGATCCTGAAGGTCTGGTTTCTTACGGGGAGGAATCGGTGCGCGACGCACGTGAGCCAGCTGGGCACCTCGGCCCAATGTTCTCATTTTGGAGGATGATGGAGGAAACCGAAACCTCTCCGGTTGTGTGTCACGGCAGCCAATGATCTGTCTGCTAATGTGTGCGCTTTGACGTGTTGGAGGCAGGATTTATTTATCACTGGTTTAAGAGGAAGTTTTATTGAGTTCGGTGTTTGTTTTTTAGATGCTTCACACAGAAGCATCTGAAAAGCACATTCCACATTAGACTGGAGCGTTTGAATGATATGTTTCTATTTCATTTCTGATGTGAAGGAGCAGCAGGGGATGGAGGCAAAATTCACCTTTAATCTTAAGGCTGCATGTGGACACAATAACAAGAAAACCAAATCCTGATTTCATGCTGTTTTTTTAAATCAGGGTTTATTTCCTGATATATTCCAGTGAATGAGTTATGCAGCATAAGCTTGTGAAGGTGATATTCAGCTTACTCTGGTGCTGTTATTTGAATGCGTGTGGCTGTGTCTGTGTCCAGCTTCTGTCGGCTTATTGGATCACTTATGGAAAATATCACAATATAAGACGACTTAATTGATTTTGGTCTTTGGAATTGTTTGAAGGGTTGTTTGTTTTTGATGATGAATGGAGCTCGTGCACATGTGTATTATTATTAGCCAGCAAACACAAGTCCTAATTAAAATCAATGCATGGACGTTTGCTCGTGAGTCAGATTTGTTTGCTCGTAATGTGCAGCCTGATTGAAAGAGATGAAACGTTATACTCTGTAAATAGAGCCATGTGCCAGCAGGTGGTCTTTACGGGTTTTTTGTGTGCTGTATGTATGCCTCTGGGCTAGGAGCAGTTACTTCCTTTGGCGTGTTTTGCATGCTGTGCTGTGGTACAGGTTTTGCATATGTTCATGTATCAGGAACATGCACATAATGCGTGTGAGCTGTAATGTGTGTTGCACATGTGTGTGTGTGTGAGGGACAGAGATCCTCGTTTGCACATGGCTGGTTAGTAAAATGGGCGGTAGAGGTGTTGGCAGGCAAATACGATCAAAAGCGTGTTTGCATGTCGCTCCTTTCATTGTTTGACATCCCTTTCATCTGTCACCCCCAGTCTCACTGTCCATCGATGGGGGGGGGGGGTGTCTCTGACAGGGACAAAATTTGGAAATTCCGTGTGCAGCAGACAGTGCAGCTGACACACCTGCGGGCTCTCCCTGTCTGCCTCCAATGTGGCTGATCTGGAACAGACATTCAAATGACTGTTGCCTGTAAATTCATGTTTGTGTTTGTTTGCTCACTATAGGTCTTGGAACTTCTCCTCGTCTTACCAGCCAATCAGTGCATGTAATCCCGCCACAAATCTTCATTTGGTGCATGATATAACACCCCACCCCCCCGACCACACACACACACACACACACACACACACACACACACAGAGGCACAGATTACCCAGTATCTCTGTTGGCTTTATCTGCAAACATCTCTTCTCCGTTACCCTCTGTTGTGGCCGTTAGAATGAGTCACCAACTTCCCTAAACCCAGCACCAGGTTCACGCACAGGCAGGTGAAGCTGCGGAGGAGAGGTCACTAGGCCAGCAGAGTGAGGGAGACGTGGGGGGGTGTAAAGGTACAGGACCAACATGGTTTAAACAAACAAGTTGAGGCGCTGACTCTAACATCAACGATTTCTTCTGGAAGCTGCTGCCACACACACAGACACACACACACACCTACCTGAGCCTTAACTTCCTCTTTTCTTTAACAGTGCTGATAGCAGCAGAGTGCGTGCATGTCACACAAAGAGCAGCGACACATTAGGCAAAAGAGCGGCAGCGGTTGCATGAGTGATGGTCACACAAAGGCCCGCGTGTCATGTTATCTGAATTTTGCATGTGTCAAAGTGAAAATAGCTCGACTGATATGATGCAAATGTCCTGAAAGTTCATCAGAGCATGACCACAGTTTGATTCACTGTGTGGGTTTTTTTTTTTTTTTTTGGCAGAATGAATCATGAATCCTCCTGTTTGAACATGTAAAGCATTGGGACGAATGCAGCTACTGCTCTTTTTTTATCTGGGATGGAAGAAGTATTCAAATCCAGATAAAAGTGTCTATACCACTCTGTAGAAATACTCAAGTTACAAGTAAAAATCAAACACCTAAACATATTGTGAAGCAAAGTGTTCTTGAACTGAAAGTACCTACAACATTGACTATTAAATGATTTGAAGTCGTAAATTAGTGGATTTGCAAAAATGAGAAGAAAGGTTTTACTGTACTAAATGCAGCAACTGCTCTTTTTTTTTCTGGGATGGAAGAAGTATTCAAATCCAGATAAAAGTGTCTATACCACTCTGTAGAAATACTCAAGTTACAAGTAAAAATCAAACACCTAAACATATTGTGAAGCAAAGTGTTCTTGAACTGAAAGTACCTACAACATTGACTATTAAATGATTTGAAGTCGTAAATTAGTGGATTTGCAAAAATGAGAAGAAAGGTTTTACTGTACTAAATTATAAATGATATTTCTCCATCTTCAGAATTTATAAAAAGTAACTTCAGTGAAACCATCTATACTTTTAAACATGTCGGTGGAGCTTGCCCTCGACTAATTCTACGTTGTAATTCTGGCTCCTATTATTCAAGCAATTTCTGCTTTTAAAATAACAACAATAAACAAAATGATGATGTTTTTTTCCTCGGACATTATTGATTGTTTATTAAATGCCATGAAACAGAAACACCGTAGCTGAATTAGCCACGTTCAGATTTGTTGTTTTGTTTGACCAGCGTCCCTGAACCCAAATATATTGAGTTCAATGAAATGTTATCATATTCACACTGATGGTTTAGTCAAATTCATCTTTCTTATTCTTATTTCTAGATTATGCAGAGTCAGGTTTAAGAGCAGTGTGAACATTCTTTAATAATTTCCCAGTTAAATTTCTTAACAAATATAAGTTAAATCTTTAAGACTTTGAGCAGCACAGTGATCTTGACGCGCGTGTGTGTGAGAGAGCAAAATTCTGCTGGTTGCAAAACTGAAATAGTCATAGTTGTTTTTCATCATCGGAAGTTCATAAGAACAGTGTTACAACAGACGTCTTAAGATAAAGCAGAGTACCATGCCCTAACGTTTCTGTCTGCCCCTGAAAAAAATGCTAATATTGCTTCACCAGCCACACACACACACACACACACACACACATGCCGTCCAAGAGTTGGAATCCCCCCTCAGACCACCTGCGCTCTACAGTTAACTGAAGCCATGTGGCTGCTGGATAAGTTGGTGTCGTGTGGTTTGGTCCCTTTGTGCCACGGCTCTTCCCCTCATGCCATGAAGTTAAAGCCGACCTCAGACGAGCCAAAACTCTGATTCTCCCCCGTCTTTGAATTTCACTGAGCTCTGTGTCCCCCGTAACCCTGAGCCTTAACTCTATCTGCTGGAAGTCAGTTGAATACTGTGGCTAATTTCCTCTGGATGCATTTCTTTCCCCAAAGTTCCACCAGCAGCACGAGGGAAGGAGGAGATGTTTACTGTTTCAAATGTGATTGTGATTCACCGCAGTGCATTAACTTATTGTATGTTCTTTTCTTTCTCTTCATTTTTCTATTTCCTCCTTTTGCGTCTTAACAACGAAGGAAAATGTACTTGGCTCATTCTCCAGCGGCCGGGCTTATGATGTGTTCAACAATATCCATCAATCCATCTGCCGTGCCAAACAAGTCATATATATATTCACTAATGAATCTGACAGATGTTACTTATACACATCTCAAATGGCATGAAAGTGTTGATCATTTTTATGGGTTTCATATGTGAGGCGTCTGCTGCTGCAGCTCAAAGAGAGTGGAGCCGCTGTCATTGAGAACTACGTCATCTGCAGATATTTTGACGACGGCCTTTAAAGTCTTTCATCTTAGGAAGCGCTGCACGTGTTGCTGCTCAAAGACAGACGCACAAACAGCCAGTGCAACATGTCACTAACAATAACAGTAGGACCGGCTGTCCGTCTGCGTCTCACGTGTCGCTGACTGTTGCGGCGAGCGCGGTCCATCTCCTGGACGCGGCCACAGGCCGGAACACACGTAGGCTGCTGTTTGTTCCCCGCAGAAGGTTAACATCTGGGAAATAACACGTGTTCTTTGTTAGAGGACGGTCAGGGAACCCAGAGTCGTCTCCAGAAATAGTCACAGAAACGGTATCAGATTGAAATATAAAGTGTTTTAATCTGAGCTATTATTGAAAAGTGGTTGAGGATGTTTTTCTCCAACAAGCAGCGCCACATTGCGGTATCACATACATCCTCCCAGGAGAGTTGCTCAGGGAAGGTAAGACCGTATCGTTACGTTTTTAATCCGTCCCCTCAGCCGGCGGCGCTCCACGCAGGATGCGCTGCTCGCTGAGCGTCGCTGTGATGATGCTCACGGTGTAATTACGTCTGTCAGTGGCCCCTATCTGCTGTGTAATTTGGGTTTCCAGCGGTCGTCCACGATGTCGTCAGATCGCATCTTCTGAGGCAACGAGGAGGGTGAAGAGTTCAATATCTCTTTCTGCTGCTGATAGATACACATCTGACCGATGAGTCAGTTCTCGCTAAAGTTGACTTTTCCTCTCATCTTCTTCAGCACAGGGCGGTCAGACAGTAACAAACACCCCAGATGGTTTGACCTATTCTTCAATTGAAACTCTTGACATCCCAGTGTCATTACCCAATGCGTGTGTGACCATCAGACACTGATCTTGTCTTAATTGGAGACAGATCATGTCTCACAAGATGCGTTAAACGTCTCCCTCAAACACCCGGTGCAGAATCCAGAAGCTAATTGTTGCCAGACGACCATTGCGTGTAAGGGTGTGCGCTCGCACGCTTCACCGGCGATGACCTCTCTTTATCTTAGCGGCACGCTACATTTAGCGCCGTCGCGGTCTGTTGTTATTCACTCATCTGTCTTTTCCGATTTTATACACAATTAAAGAAGAGCACAGGGTGTGTCAGCCCAGCGGAGGGTGGTGTTTTCATTTATTTAATCAATCTTTAAAAATATTTCTAGGGTATTTTTTTTTTTAAATAGACAGAGCAAGCGTGAAGAGGGGAAAGACACGTAGCATCGAACCAGGAGCAGTCAGGCCTCGTGTTTCTAAAACGCTTACAGGTGCATTCTCTTTTTGATAGTAGGGAAAAAACATAATTTTCGACCATTCATCGCTGTGACTGTCTCTGAATTGCGTCGCTGTGTATTGTGACGCCAAACTGTGTGCTGGGATTTGAAAAACAGCTCTGACCCGACCACTTCCACTTGTGTTCCGTGTCTTTGGCTTTTAATTCAGTGGAGGATCCAGTTCCTTACTCATCCTGACTCAGAGTGGAGATTCAAACAACAAGTGTAACTGAGCCCAGGTTTTCCAACACCCCCACCCCCCCGACCCCACCCGCCCTCCCCCAAACTGGTCCATCCACTGTGCACTCTGTCCTCCAGATGTCTCTGAATTGATTGGATGTGGTCTCACGGCTTAATAATGTGTACATACGCCTCTTAATTTGAAAAGCAAGGCTATGATTGTGGGTTAAATTCCCGCTGGGGCCACCCATGCTACAAACAAACACGCGCAGTTCGAGGGGGGAACTGCGCAGCGACTCGCTGCGGATGAAAGCCACGGAATGATGTGCTCTGAGGTCGATAGGCTTTGCCGGGAAAACCACCGCGCTCGCTTGGCCGTTTGAAGCTTGGGTTTCTGTTATGGTGTGTGAAACCCATTCATCTATTTTTACTGGCTTTCTTTCTCAATGACCTCTGTCGCAAAAGGAAACAGAAATAGAACAATTCAAAGTCAACCGACACATTTTTTGTGTTTCACATAATTTCAGGCCGATAAACGAAAAAATGTTCAACGGAGGAAGAGTTTATTAAATGATCATAGGAGAAGAGAAACTCAGCAGATCAGATACGTGTGGCAAATGGGGAAGAGGCACACACACACACACACACACACACACACACACACCTCACCTCCTGTTTTGTGCTTGTACATCATGTACTTGTAAGGAAATGAGATGAGCACAAACACACAGTTGGGAGATCAATAGAGAGCCCGCGGGTAAACTGGAGAGCAGAGTGGGTGAGTGTTTTGTATTCTGGTGGTGAATGGGGAAAGCCCAGTAACCTCCAATAGTTCTTCTCAGGAACAGCAGCCAGGAGCGGAGGCCACAGAGTGCACAGAGCGGCACTGAGGAAGGCAAATGGACTTGGAGATGGAAGCGCACGCGCTCACACAATGCAACAACACCCTCCTGTTCGATTGTCCGAGCAGTGAGGATGTGTCCTGTCCAATGGGAAGGTCCACAGCGCCTTCAGGGTGCAGGGAAGCTGCTGTGTGACATCTGGTCTGCATGTGTCCTCTGCCCAGCTGCATGCAAACACGTTCCCCGACTGATAACTTATGCGTTGCACTCACCCAGCGCTTCAGCTCCCGCTCCTGATGATGCACAAGCTTGTTTTTAAAGGAAGTGGCTCCACATGTTCCGTGTCAGAGCCGCGCTTCCATATGAATGGGTAGCTTTTCGGCGGAGGGAGACATATGGGTGTGGTGTGTTCTTGCTCCGGGAAGTTAGTGCTTGAATCACGTCAGCCACAACGCGGCCGATCTTCAAGAGAGATGTGTAGATCACTGGTGAGGTCAGAGAGCACGGGGCAGCGTGACACACTATTTTTGGCAACTTCATTGCCACAGCTCCGAAGCTTTGTGTTGGCGAGTCCTCCAAAAAGTCGAATACCGGAGCCTTCACGAGATGGGTTCCATTGGGGATTCTGCGCCTGCTGTTAACCGGCTGCTCTCCCCTCCTCTTTCTCCTTCAGCTCTTCACTGCCTCTCTTTCCTGGGCCTTCCAGCAACAGGAGGTTGCGCCGAAGTACCAGCACCGCGACCCGGTGACCTCTGAACTGCTCCTGTGCGACCAGTGTCCTCCTGGCACGGCCTTGACGCGACACTGCACCGCCGACACGCCCACGGAGTGCCAGCCCTGTCCCGAGAGACACTTTGCTGAGAACTGGCATTGGGGGGATACGTGTCAATACTGCACCTCGGTACGTACCAGGCCAGAAATAGAAGCCCTCTGGTTTCTTCTGAAGGGACCCATGAGCTGCATTTTGCGGCGTAAGTAGTGTGACTGAGTGTTTTTGTGTACCTACACCCATTCGAGTGGATCAACCAAATATGAACTTGCTGCACATCATGGTCAGGAACTCCTCTGTGGTTTTTCTCGTGCCTTTTCCTTAGACGCTGTTTGTTTACATTTTGTTATTGTGCATCTGCTATTTTTTTGGAAACCAGTGTTTCCACTTCAATTGCAGTTTCTAAAAGTAACGACTGCATGTGCTCATTGTGGCGCACAATGTGATCCCGCCACAGAGAACAGATGACTTCCTCTCTGCCGCTGGACGAATTATGCAACACGTCCACTGGTCGGCTCTGTTCCCTGGATTGGTTTGAACTAATCAAGCTTGTTTTTAAATTCCGGCTCAAGCTCTGGCACATTTGTTAGATTTTCCTGTAAAGCAGCGGCATCATTCCCACCAGTATTTATTATTTCATGACTGCACTTATCACATCCTCTTCATTTTATAGCTGTCTGTGAGAACACGCCTGTAGCGTGTGACCGTGTGCGTTGTGTTCAGGTGTGTAAGGAGCGGCAGCTGGTGAGGCAGCAGTGCAACAGCACCCATGACCAACTGTGCGAGTGTGCCCCCGGATTCCACCTTGTGGTGGAGTTCTGCATCACACACAGCACCTGTCCACCTGGCTACGGAGTGACGGCTCCAGGTGAGATCCTTATTCCTAATAAACTGACAGTGATAGAGACAACATACACATATATATACACACACCTAGTCACACAAAGTGTAAGGGTGACTGTGTTGAAATGTTTGTTGAGATGGAAAAAAAGATGATATATATTTCTAAAAGTGTCAGTGATGGTCTTAATAAGAAGGCTTGGGCAGTTAATTATTTAATATTTGCATTTTTAATGTAATATGCTAATATATTATTAGTATGATTTTTATCAATAACAAAACTAGAGAGTCATTAAATATCAGTATGCTGGTAACAACACCATGATTATATTTCAGATTTTAACAATGTTTTTAGTTTGTAATTCTCTGCACAACTTTCACTACGGAGCACAAATCATAAAATATATAGTAATAACACTGACCATGATAATGACTGATATGTTAATATTGTTTATGACGGTGCATTTACTCAGTTAAATGTTTCATCAATTAAAAGGGAAGACACTTTTCACTTGTTCCTCTTCAAACATCATAAATATTTTGAAACATAAATGAAGAGGAAACATTAGAATCAGTTATTTTGTCCCAGTTAAATGTCATAACCTTTACCTTATATTCCTAAAGCTGTGCTTCCTCTTCGATATTACTAAAGCCAGACAGGACCAGAACAATTGAAAGTATTCCACTGACAAAATGGACACGGAAGAAGAAGTGATTCCATGAATGATTTTTACAGTGACGTAGATCAGCCCCCGACACACTGGATGTCTGCGTCACTGCGTTGTGGGGAATTAAAAATAATTAAACCATAAAAATATTGGAGGACAGTTTGACCCAGTTGCAGACGTCTGCTGCAATTTAAGATGACACAAAGGAAGAAATGTTCAACTTGGACCACAGGCTTGAGACGCGCTGCCCCCACGTTGAAAGGAATATGTGATTAACGCTGGGTCAACTTGAACAAAAGGCCGACGCTGAACTTCAACATTCCACCGAAATAGAATTTGATATTTCTACTGGAACCGCTGCGCAAACTGCCACTGCACTTTGTCAGGACTTCCTCTCACACCTGGATCACTGACACAACACTTTCCACGGACGCTGGTGGTTATCATCACCGGACCCCTGCAGTGCCGACAAAGGACGAACACAACACAGCTTTTTCCACTCCATTGTTTCATCAACTAGACTTGAAGTCCTAATGAAACTCTGCAGAGGCAGCATTTCAGGGGATTCCCCTCCTCTAAGCTGTATAACTTGTTATGTAATGACTTGAGTTGTGGTTTAGACCCTTTAACCACAGGATGTTAGAAAAGCCACGGTTCAGTCTTCTAACTACACATGCGTTTTATGACTCCGCTCCTTGATCTCCTGATGCGGCTGAGCTTAAGTTTTCATTCTTTCTCTGCAAGACTTTTTACTCCATAAGTCCAAGGAGTTATAGAATCTGGTAGAAACATGGTATTTAAGAGTGAATCAACGAATATCGGATGAAATGATAAAAGTGTTACGGTCAATTGGTAATTATCAATTCATCTCGTTTTCCATTTTCATCTCAATCATTGTAAAATAGAAAAAAAATTGCAATACAATTATAAAAATTATATATTTAATTATTAATTAGTCGCACTCAAATCAGCGCAAACAGATCACATATTAATTACCTTTATTCAGTAATTTAATCAACAGGACTATTGCTTTTAATGTGTCTGTAACTGCACCTCATTTCATTAACGAACGTGCAACTCATTGCATTACTTAAATGGCTGTATGACGATCTGAAACTTTTGCTTCACACAGAAAAGTGCAAACATGCTGATTTTCCTGCAACTGAGAAAAAAAACTGATGCCAGCATATGAAACCATGTTGTAGATATGCTGACACATTCTCAAACTGTACATCCCCTGTCAGCATTGACACAGGAAACCTCCTGTATCACCCTGCAGATCAGCATACGGTTTTGTGTTTTATCGCCAAATGCTGAAGTGATTTCAAAGAAAGAACACACAGGAACACAAGCGGGAAACTCTTAAAAGGTTAATTACGATATGAGTGGCAGGTTCTCCCACGGCAATTTCACATCAGCACGTCAGAGGTACAAAATAAAACGAGGATGTGAGCTGCTGGGTCACTGTTACGCTTTACTGTAAAGTCATCCTGGAAACTGCTGTGACATGTCAGAATGTATTGTTCAGCGTTAATGGGTTAAGGGTAATTTGAATAAATATTTAACTCCATTCATTCATTTATATTATCATATAAGAAAGGACTCATTCAGTGATCAGTAATTTCTCTTTTACTTTCAAATTCACAAATCATAGAGACAACATTATATTCATAGGAAAAAAAGGTGCCCCATCATAGAATCTACAGGTACATATATGTTAAGATGGTACTTGTATGACAAAGCGTTATTGCTGTATAAAAGGTGATATTCAGGATGCACAGGCTGTGCATTGCTTTTCATTCAGAATGAAAACACCTTCCTTCTCAATCACTGCAGATATTAACACTTGGCTAGTTCAGTTTATGTATGCACTAAATATTCAAGCTCGACCTGAGTTCAATTTCATTTTGTCAGCACATATAGTGACATACTCAGAGGATCTGTGGTTTTGGTGATTTTTCCATCAGTCAACCTGAAAAAGCAGGGTGACAGTTCATCGCAGTAATACTACTCAAGTGCTGCGGTGTGAAGGCAACAAGAAATAAAGGAGCTGCTGCGGTGAGGTCAGAGTGAGTCATTCTCAGAATCTGTCACCGTGACCGTCTGTCACGAGGTGGCTGACGTTCTTGGAATCACTTCACCTTTGGCGGCCTGCATACCGTGTTCACACACTGGAAAATGCTGAGCTGTCACCAGATGAGACATTTCTACATGACACTGCTCATTTTAAACTGCATACAGCCATGTTCTCCCTCGCTGAAATACAAACCCCACCCTGCGTGTTTGCCCTGCAGGTACGCCGCGGAGCGACACCGTGTGCGAGCCCTGTCCGCCTGGTCATTTCTCCGCCAGCAGCTCGGCCACCGAGCCGTGCCAGCGCCACAGAAACTGCTCGGGCCTGAAGACGCTGAGGTGGGGCACGTCCACTTCAGACACCCTCTGCAGATGTCAGGACAAGCTGGAGTGCTCCCAGCATCTCACTCTGTGCCCCACTGGTGAGACCGCTGTCTACAACTAGCTCAAGCAGGGCTCAGTGTCTAATCGTCAGCGTATGGAAGGGTTTAGGGACCAAAAGCAGGCTGGAGATCATTTTTGTGGTACACACACACACAGACACACACAGACACACACACACACACACACACACACACACACACACGTGATAATGATTTTGAACAAACCTCAATTGTCAACAACTTAGAATCAGTCCGAGCTGTATTTTCTTTGACGTGTGGTCATTTCATTCCTGAAGGCAGGGGATTTCCTCGGTCAGGTCTGTTGTCCAAATTCCATACTTTTCCAAATTCTTGCGTGCCTGTAAAACCAACACAAGAGGAGGAAGACGGTGCAGAGTAAAAGGGTTGAGCGGGGTGTTTACAGCAATCCTGTCATAATGAGCCATGATGGATCAATTACTCCTTTAGCTGTCACATCCTCGAGCACAATAACAGAGGAAAGTGAGTCAAGCTGAAACGAGAGAACAGGCGAGCTGGTTAGTCTCAGTTACTCAGACTTTAACTATGACAGATGCTGACAATTAATGTGAGAGGAGAAGCCTCAGATACGACACTGAACACCACGGGAAACCAGTCACTGAAGACTCACACACACACACACACACACACACACACACGGATGTACCAGGCACACTCATGCAGACTGTAGCCCAGGGTGATGCTCTCCTCAAACATTCATTCACAAATTGTCTTCCTGTGGACGACACAACCGCAGATAGTTTGCGGTAAATCCTGGAACCGTTTAGCGAAAATGTTAAATTGAAAGCAGTTGGGATTCCCAAAGTTGCTACGTGTTTTAGGGTAACCACCAGGATGTCAATGTCAATTATAAACCAGGCTGCAAGTACAACATCCAGACAGGAGAGAAACAAGGAATAATATCCTCTTCACATTAAACTCAATGACTCTACACCGACGTCGGTTTTCTGATGTCCGCAGTGATCTGCAAATCAGTTAGCTGTAATTTCATTTTCTACAGCTCTTAGTGGCCCGGCTTTGTAACTGATAAGAGATTTTGACAGAATTTTAGATAAGGTTTAAACTTGGTAAGTCATGCTAAAGCCTGGAATGTAATTAAATCAAGTCAGTGAACGATTCCCCTTGGTCAACTCTTAGTTCTCAAATAATTCTTTATTATGACTTTCCTTCTTGTTAAATTTGTTCTCCGTGTCTTACAATTTTAGTGTCAGCGACTTTTCTTGTAATATTCAGACTTTTTCATATAATATTACAACAGTTCCCTCAAAATATTTCTAAGTAGAGCCCACCAGTATGACCACACCAAAATATGGCTCAGATCTTTTCTTGCAGAAACGTAGGACCTCAGTGTGATCATGCGGACCTGTCGTCTGGTTGCAGAGAAACACAGACAGGCTCAGTTTGGTTTGTCAGACTCATGCCTATCACCGTTCTGTGTTTTAGGGAAGAGAAAGAGAGGAAACCCTTACCTCTGTTGTGGTCAAATTTTGAGGCAACACTCGTAAACGCTCACGCAAACACGTATAAAAACAGTTCCACTCGTAAAACATGGACCGTGTGTGTGGAGAACCAACCTGAATCTGGCCTGAACAGCAGCTCTGTTCCAAGAAGGAAGAACGCCTTTCAGTTCGCCTGGTCATTGTTACATGGTGCAATGCAGATTCTTTCCAGTGAGCTCACGGTTCAGTTATCTGGAAGAAAAGCAGTAACAGCACATTTACCTTTTCATCCCTCTATCTCAGGAGGCGACTGTGTCCACCGAGTAACAAATGCTGAATGGAACATTCATTGCGAAAGTGACCTGACTCAATTCTGAAGTTACACAATAATATCCACCAAAGCTTTATCACACCATAAGCTGCCGGTCAAACTAGGTCAAATAAGGCATTCGTAGCTGCATAACTGCTGTGCTGACTCACCAAAAAATATCGTACATCATTTGAGGAAACGCGCCTCGTTACGAGAAGGGGGTCCTAGACTCTTCTCCTCTGTTGCCCTGCAGTGGTGGAATGAGCTCCCAAACTCTCTTTGAGTCAACTGAGTCTCTCATAACTTTCAAAAAACTCAAGATTCTGTGCACAGTGTATGATGAAATACGTCATAAATCAAAAAATGCGAATAAAGCTTCCTTTCTGTCTCCTTCACTTGATTCCAGATGTGACCCTGTGTGAGGAGGCAGTGTTCCAGTCTCTCGTCTCACTGTACCCGTCCTCGATGGCCCTGGAGCAGCTGTTGGAGAGCCTCCCAGGCCGGAGGGTGGACCGCAAGAGCCTGGAGAGGCTGAAAAAGACCTGCTCCCCTCACCAGCAGGTCCTCCACCTGCTGAGCCTTTGGAGGGAGCAGAACAAGGACCAGGACAAGCTGTACGGCATCATTAGAGGTACAATATCAATCGAACACACCATTTTAGTTCTTATTCAAGGCCTGCACGTGTGTGTTCATGTTTGCATCCTGTCCCTCCAGGTGTGAACCAGTGTGAGAAGAAGGTCTCTCGCTGCAACAGCCTGAAGAACCTGACCTTGGACGACCTCTTGCAGGTCGCCAACAGCCTGCCGGGGGTCAGGGTTCAGCCGGAGGAGGTCCGGGCCTTGGTCTCGACCTGCCTGCCCAGGGAGTACATCCTGCAGCTTCTTCAGCTGTGGAAGATGGCAAACTACGACCTGGACCTAGTCAAAGGCCTGTCCCACAGTCTGAGGGTGCTGCGCAGCCAGGGGGCGCCGCGCTACCTGCTGAAGGGCCTGAAGAAGATCAGCCGCATCATAGGAACCACCTCAGCACACAAGTTGTATAAGAAGATGTTTGTCAGTATGCTGCAGAATAAGAATAACATGTAGACACACACACACACAGAGAACCTGGGGCATAAAGGTATGTGAAAGAGTCACAGACATGGGTCACATGACTATTTCAGGTCTTCCACATATCACTTAATGATATCAAGCTATGCACAATGTGCCAAGAGGTAATTTGGTCATAAAAGAAAAACAGAAGCCTCAATTCTGCTTCCTGTCAATGGTGTCCCATCAAATTATTATTTTTGATTTCATGAGGAGACACATGACGATAAAAACTACAGTAAAAAGTTAAAACTTTTACATAAAGTATCCGTCTGCAGCTATTAAATGACAAAGAATTTATATAATTAAGAAATCCTATTTGATCCCATCTGTGTACTCCAGGCAGACTTAATCAAAATGTTAAGAATATTTGCTGGAAACCTTTTGACCAGAGTCTGTGAAAAAAAGAAACTATTTAAGATGTAAATAGCACACTGTTTTATGGAGGAGGGGCTGTGTTTATTGTTGTTGCTTTCTCGCTGTTTGAGAAGAAGGATTTGGTTTCATAATGAAATACATGTAATTTTCTACAGTTTCCCTTTGTGTGTTGGTTTGTTCTGGACTGCTGGCAAGTAAAGCTCGTCTGAATTTTTATTTTTAAATTGTCAGCTTTATGAATGTACAAAGGAGTGCAATTGTTTTTCTATTTAAAAAAATGTAGTTTCTGAACATGTTAAAGCTTGTTTTTTTTTTTTTTTTTAATTACTTCATCAGAAATACTGGATTCCAAATGCTGCAAGTTCATGAAGTGATATTTGTTTTATATTTTGTTCACTTTTATATTATTAAATGTATGATCTGTATTGTATATATGCTTGACTGGTCCTCTTTAAGCTTGTGTAACTTGTGAACACTAATGTCAAATGATCTGATTAAAATCAGTTTTTAAAAAATATATATGATGTTGTCTTTGGCATTTTGTTGTCCTTCCTTCAACGTTGTATAAAATTCCTTAAAAGGCAGTATATGCAATAAACATATGGTTGCTTACTCAGTGGTTGCCACATTAGTATTCAAATGGTTTTTCTATTCAGTAGAAACAGGAGATGATCAATACTTACTCATTTGACTTTTCCAAAGAAAAAATGCAACATAGGCTGATTGACACTTGACTTATCTCGGGTTTTTCACAGAAGTCAACCATTGCAAAAACATAATGATCCACACCTTCATACAAATGACAAAGAAAGAGATTGAGTGGATTTTTTTGAAAGTTTTTCTCAAGAGGTTGCGCAAAAGCAGACATTTCCTTGGGGTTCATTCAGCTGTTTCAGAACCACTGAAGTCATCAAGGTTATCAAAGTACTGCAGCACTAACAGAAAGATTGTGATTCAAAGTTTCATTAAAGGATGGAAGAATCTCTCAAACATTTTATGTTTAGACAGTTTTCTCTTATAAATGGACAGTAGAGATGATGTCAGGAGAGCAAGGCGATGATGTGTTGCATTTGTGTCACTCCTGAAAGCTCCAGGGTCTCTGACCTGATGAACTCAAGTCCAGTAAATGACCAACTGTGTGGAACCATCAGCATATTCTTTACAGCTTACTTTAATGTCACCTAGAGGCATTACACCTCAATAACTGTTTGATAATTACATAATGATGCAACTCTCATCTTGAAACTTCCCTGGTGCTTTTTTTTTTTTTAATCAGCAAATTATTGCATACTCTGAATACGAGCTTCCCTGTGTGTTTAAGTGGAAGTTGAAAGGTGTCTGACCTTTCTGAATGGTAGATTATCTATGACCACAGACGCACCCACGCAGTAGGTTCCTGTTCACTATAAGAAAGAACCCGCCACTACTGACAACTCATCTTCAGCTGGAGTCACAACATCATCAACATGGTGAGTGTTCTCTGTTTCATGTGTTAAATCCAGCTCAGCTGGTGAGGGATGGTGATGCTTTGACTGGTATTTTCATGCTGATGTTTCGAATCAGAAAGATAAGACAGAAAATTAATCAAGATCAGTTGTTAATCAAGGTCAGTTTGCAGTCTAATAATACTAATTCTCTCAAAGCTCCCTGATGGACACTGGACACTTAATTTGGGAGGTAAATGTCTGTTAGAGAAATGTGGGAAAACCAATAATAGCTTGATAATTGTAAAGAACATTCATAAGTCAAATGGCTGCAGTCAAACTGTCTATGTGCCTACAGTACTTTAAATAATACAGCTGTTTACATCTATTGGCAATTTGAAGGCTTATTGTCTATTTGCAAGCTGTTGTGATTTACCTGAAACTGCCACAAACAGTATAGTTACAGTAAAACTGGACATACAAAGAAGTCTGAGCCAAATTCAGTATGTACACATGTGGCACATGGCTCCATTCTGTTTGGCACAGTGTGATGATCCCAGCGATTGAAATTGCTGGCGGAACTCTAATTTTCCTGAGGGAACCCTCCTGAAGGAATCAATAAAATACTATCTATCTATCTGAAATGACTTGACAGCAGATTCTAGACCCAAACATGAGAGAGAACCTGTGGAGGACAGTTTCTCTCTCATGTTTGGGTCTTCAGTTGTCATAAAAACTCAAAGGTGTTTGGTTTGTCCAGTCTGGACTGCTGTAGAAAACATGGTGGACTCAGAGGATACGTGTAAATATAAAGGGTTTTAATGTAAATGTATTATAGGAAAAAATTATATACCTACACTTTAGATGAAACTAATTACAATTATTACTAAGATCAATTTATTGAAGTTTTTTCATCTTAATCTTATTTAACACGTGGTAGTAGTAACAGTAGTAGTAGTAGTAGTAGTAGTAGTAGTAGCAGTAGTAGTAGTAGTAGAGGTTTTAATACCTGCAGTGACCATGGTCCTCTCCTCAGATCTCCGTAAAGCTCCTCCTGCTCTCCGGGATCCTCTCTGGTGTCCTCTCCGCTGTCCCTACGGCCGAACCCCTCCACACCTTCCAGTACCGGAGCCCTTCGACCGGGGAGGACCTGACGTGCACTCAGTGTCCCCCGGGCACCCACATGGCCGCGCCCTGCACCGCCTCCACGCCCACCCAGTGCGCGCCGTGCCGGAGGGAGCACTTCACCAAGCTGTGGAACCACCTGTCTCGGTGTCTGTACTGCGACAACTTCTGCACCGACAACCAGGAAGTGGAGGCCGAGTGCTCGCCGGTGAGCAACCGAGTGTGCCGCTGCAAGCCGGGCTTCTACTGGGCCAGCGACTTCTGCCTGCAGCACTCGGAGTGCGAGCCCGGGGAAGGCGTTCAAACCCAAGGTACGGTGGCCGAGAGGGCTCAGCTGCAGACTGACGCCACAACCTCGTCAAACATCCGTTTTCGTTGGCGCGGTTTCGCGGAGCTCAGTGGGAGGTTTCATGCGAGAAGCTTCAGATCAGACGTTAGGATGTTTTATGTCCTGCATCAGATCGATGATCGTGTCACACAGAGAACAACGAGTTTATTCCATCTCTGCAGGTAGACAGAATGAGACTAGATGCACTCTTGCAAAATAACAGCTCAAATGCAGTTGTTGGCCTTTGATACTCATTTTAAATTGAGCTGAATCAATGCCATTAGAATTCGGCCAGAATGAAGACAGTTAAAAAGAGGAAGGGGAAGTATTTGGTTCGGGGGAAAGGGGCACAGACCTGTCTATTCATGTTCTCGCCGAGGATACTTCGGCAGCAACAGTTTTAGTCTTCGCATAGTTACAGGATAACGTAGAAGTCCAGAAGGTGCACAGAATCTGTGCAGTGATTGACTGTAATCATTGGGCCTCTTTGGGGCCAGCTGAAAACACGTGAGTGAACCAACATGCCCTGTGTCTAATTTCAGGTACGTCACAGCAGAACACTGTTTGTGAGCCGTGCTCCGATGGCTTCTTCTCCAACTCTTCTTCTGCTCTGGAACCGTGCTTCAGACATCAGGAGTGCACAAGTGAACAGATAGCGCTGCTCCCCGGCTCAGTTTACCAGGACGCCGTGTGTGGCACCTGTGAGGAGCTTGCAAACGGAGGTGTGTGCAAGTTGTGCTAGATGTTGAAGACAATTCCAGCAAAAGTGAAATTTCACACTCACACGATACAACCGTGTCCCTCAGGTGAGAAACTCAGGGCTTTCCTCTCGGGCGTCTTCTCAATGCACAGGATGCGTGTGGTAAAAATGAAGAGATTCATCATCAGGTGAGGCTGCATTCATTTCTATACCTTCTTCTCTTGCTTCCCTTTCATCCACTAATCCAACGTCTCCATCTCACAGGTACATTGGCAAGTCGGGCCCCAGACAGAGAGGCCCCCTTCAGCTTCAGATCAGAAAATGGCTGGTCCAGGCACCAGAAGAGCAGCTGAGAAAACTACCACAGATGCTGAAGGCCTCACAACTCAACTCCATAGCAGACAAACTAGAGAAGAGACTCATGGAGATCAAGCAGCAGAGCCACAACTGTAACTTAAACTTTTTTCAGTCTTAGACTGAAGATTGATGGTTTATGTATGAGTATAATGTAAACTTAAAAAATGGAAGAGCCACATACCTCAGTGTGATACAGCAGAACCTCTAGCCTCTTTGAAAAGCACTTGAAAAGTATTTACCACGTTGTTTATTTGCCTGTGAGAGTGTATGCAGTGCCACGCTGACTTGGCAATGTTTTGTAGAAGTTAGTGAGCAGCATGAGAGATGCATGAAGAGCATGACAATGAACTGTTTCCACTGACTGATATGATAATTACATCAACAGAATATTTTCAGCATTGAATCAAGGCAGCAATCATCGAAATGTTAAAAAGACAACTGTGACATTTTTTATCAATCAAATCTCTATTACGTTTATATGGGGTGAAACTTTACATGTAGATGCAAAATGTGCAAATATTTTAAAATGTCATTTCAATGACAAGGCTGATTATTACATTATAGGAAGTTAAAAAATGTGTCAGCCACCAAGCCTGGCTGCGTTTTAACCAAACCACCACAAGGTGTCGCTGTCCTCCATCTTTAACTCCAGTATCTGACATGCAGCTATTTTACAAACATGGTGCTTCCTCATCATCAAACTCTTCATTCATGAAACCCTGTGACTCACTGACTCTGTGACCATTACCTGTTGGGACCAACCATCATACCACAATAAAAGCATGGCAGAATAAAGGAAGTGTTTATTTTGACTGTAGTGAATTGTGAACAAATTCAAGACCAGGCGTGTAATACTTTGAAAAGATTGCAGTCGGTGTCACACAATTTCCATTCATCCATTTGTTTTAAGACTCAGTACTCTGCTGACAGTGTTTCCCACCAGTTGTAGTGTATTCTGACTGGTGCAACAGAAGGCCTGCGGTTACTGCTGCCTTTTACTTTAAGTTTTGGTTATTTTTAAATGTCTTGATAGTAGTCCTGACTCAGACACTTCACCCACCCTCCACTGGCACAGTGTTCACTGTGACCTCACAGTGACATCACGTTGGTCTGCACTGTTTGACTGTTTGGTCATAATCATGGTGACATCATCTGTTCGGGCTCTTTGGGATGTTTTGACGCACACGTACTGTTGAATGCGACCACGTGCTGAACCCCCCTCCTCGGAGGGGCCCCTGTCCCCCCCAGCCTGGACGCTGTGTTACGGGTCTGCTCATTTATAATGCAGCTGACTCGGCCGGGCCCTCCTCCCCGGCTGCCACTCCACACCGCCCCGGCTCGGCATCGCCTCCCGTCACTGTCGCATCACCGAGCGGGTGGGAGGGGGAGAGGAGAGGAGAGGAGAGAGAGGGCGGGGCCCCGCCGGTTCCCACCATTGGCTGCCGCTGCAGCACCGACAGCTTTACGGCCACAGAGGATGTGCGTGAGCTGCGGCGGCGCTGGTCCTCGACATGATTTCCACTGTGAAGACTTCAGCCCCGTGTCGTCTCCCGTAGACACCGCCTGAACCCGACCCGCCCGAAGAGCGATGCGCCCGGAGAACCGCGGTTACATCGTCCGGAGACCGCGGGAAGAGGCGGCGGAGGAGAGGAGCATGTAACCGGGAGAGACGCACCGGCACCGGCAGCGGCAGCGGTTGAGGTGGTGGAGGATCAGGGGCAGGATCAGGCACCACCTGGCTCTTCTCCTTCTGTTTCCTGTCGCTCCTTATTTTGAGGCTCCTGGCTGAAGTCGCGCGTCTGGACGTTTCTGTCTGCGGCCAACATGAGCGAGGAGGTGTCAGAGGTCCCCAAAGAGCTGCTGGGTAAGAGACCGGGGGCACCGGGGCCATGTGTCCGGGCATGGAACAATCACTGCTGCTCTCTCTGTCATTGTCCTCCCTGGATCTCACTGTCCGCAGGAGCTGCAAGTTCCCCGTGGCCCTGCTCCATCCGTGTAGTAAATCAGTAAATCGTGCTTGTGCGGCTGAGCCACAGCAGCGTTATTGTCTCCAGAATGAGACTGAAATCCACTTCAGAGCCATTTTAATGTGATCCGTGCAGCACGCTTCCTCACAGCGTGATTTGCTCTGTCTCACGGCGAACACCAGCGTTCATCTGTCCACGCACAAGCCAGATACTTTAGATCCGAGTGGTCAGCTTGTTCATGCCCGAGCAACATAACGTGCAGGATTTACACCCCCCCCCTCTCAAAGGGGGGGGGGGGGGGGGGGGGGGGTAAAAAGAAGTAAAAACAAGACAAAACAGAGCAATTTGAAAAACAGATCATAAATAGGAGAAAGCACACCTTGCTCCCCAATTTAAAAGAGGACCAGGGGTGTGAATCCCATTGGGGAGATTGTTTCCACAGGGTGGGACCCTGTCACTTCTGGTCCTGACGACCCCCCCCCCCCCCCACCCCCCCAGTCTGCTGACTTTCTCCTGAGTATTTGTACTGACTGTGGACAAAAGCTGTACCCCCGGCTCTCTTTGTTTGGCATCATAGCTCAGTTTGTGACACCTCGGTGCAATGTTGGACAAGCACAAGCACCACGTCTCCGTCTCAGCCAGTATGCTCCTTTACTTGGGTTTCTTAAAGACGGGGCATGCTGCAGATGGGCCTTGACAGGAAAATGTTGCTTGCTCATGCAGTCACTTGGTTCAGGTGTTTCCTGACAGTCACGAGTGCTTCATTTAGGGTGCCACTTATTTCCATCCGTCCAAGTTGTTTGAACTCTTCTTTCAGTCGGGATTAGGAAGCAGAGGCAGAAAAGTGTCTGTGATGTGGGAATTCCACCTCCTTCATGTGGTTAACGTCATACTCAGCATTTGGTTCTCCTTTTTTGATCTCTCTTAGGTAGCTTTGGGTCTGATTGAAATAATTTTATACATATACAGCTGTCTTTTGTCCTGAAAAGCACAGATTTCCTGTTTTAGCTTTGCACAGACTGCATGTTCTCACCACATCATGCCTTTATTGCGCAGGTCCTCAATCTTCAGCCCCTGTCTTGAAGAATTCCCCTCCCTGCTGCTGGCTCATTTGCCCAACACTCCTCACCTCACATAGGAACTTTGTTTTGGCATGATCCTATTGTCATGTGGTATCGTCTGGATGAGTCTATAACCAGCTATTGTATGAAACATTGACTAGTGCTGGTGATTCACCATCACGCATCATCAGCCTTGGCAGGAATCTCAGCTGCAGGAGGAAGAGTCTGAGGAACGATCAGACCTTTGTGGAAAGTGTTTTTGCCAATTTAATGTTTGGCCTTTTTCCCGACTGACTGGTTTTGTGTCAAGTAATGATCAACAGTGGGAATATGTGGGGATGTTATCTGATTTCCAGGAACCAGAGCACTGAGGTGAATGTCTTCACAGACTGTATTTGTGTGCTCTCCAAATATTTAACTGATAATAATGGGAAACATTTTAAAAAAGGTGTTAAGGCTCAGAAATAGCTTACCGTGAGAAATGGCTGAGCTGCGGAAAAGAGCGTCTGAAAAAACGCTTGCCGGGAACATGCCACCACAGGATTCTGTCCCGTGACCGCCTCATCATGCAAACCTCCATATATTCAGAAGTGACTTTATTGGCTTGTGAATTGTTTGTTTAAGCTTTAAAAAGGCCAAAGGTCCTCCACGTTCTCGCGTTATAAACAATTCAACTGCAATGCTACCTGATGCGACCTCCTGCATAATGACTCAACGGCTAAATACGAACCACAGGGCCGCCGGCTCCTGTCACAGTTTTAATGAATTATCAGATGAACACAATTAGATTACAAAAAAAGTGGAGGAAGAGGCTGTTAGGAACCTTTCCTGTCTGGGACCAAGAACTGCCGGGGCTCATTAAAACCCACCAGGTCTCATATGGTGCTGAGGCCCACCAGAGACCTCTCAGTAAGCGTGTGATGGGGAGTTTTCAGAAATTGCCGCAGTATGAGACGCTGCACATTTTCATCCCTGTGTCTTTTAGCGCGCTCCAGGCTGGCAGATGAACAATTTAGCACTTTCCCTAATTATTAGTTTCACTTTGATCTGACGACGGCGCGAGGAAGCCCGTGGGCGAGGATACACGCGTGCCAGCGCAGATGCGCGCTCGCACACAGAACCGTGCTCCTGTCTCAGACACACGTGTGTGTGTGCGCGCGGACGGTATCAGCTGCTGCGGTGGAGGGGCGGCTGACCCAGTTCTGCTCCCTGAGCCTCCGCCGCTTCGGCTGGGTGTGAACAATCGATCCGAGCAGCGGAACACACACCCGGCATAATGCTCATCCTGCTGTGCGGCTTATCTCAGCACACACGTATGTAGAGTTAGGATTTTGTATATCTGTTATCTTTTATGAGTTGGTGGAAAAGATAGACAGTACTTTTAAAAGTATTGTTCGTCAAATTAATTTAAGAAAAGAGGGAACAAAAGTTTGCGTGGTGCTCTGTCGCTTTAGCACAATGTTTTTAGCCTAACATTAGCCTCAGCTTGCTAGCATGCGGCTAATGCCAATGCTAGCATTCTAAATGAGATGTTCTGTAATGTTCCATGTTATCTCACTTATAGTCTGTGAGCATGTTAGCTTTCATTTACAATCTCAAGCTATTGTTAGGGCCATTCATTATAAATGTTAACCAGTCGCTAATTGTTGCTTCCGTATGTACAGGATTCATCCTCTGGGAACAAGGAATGTTTGAATAATGGCCTTATAATCCATCCAATACACATGGATTGGTAGACCCAAGTAGTGGAACCTGCGCCCTGCATCCTGAAATCTTTAAATGCCAAACCAAGGGCATTTACACTCACGTACTTGTACTAATGTACTAGCTCCCCTGACTGTGAAGCCGAGTTCACTCTGACACAAAACTCATTTTCCAATCTGACCGAAGTTTGGCTCCATTGTGTGTCATTCATTATGCAGTGTACAGAGCAGCGATCTGATGCTCCGGCTGGCTGGCTGTCTACATGCTGTCACACGGTTGAAGCATAGTCACAAGTTGATCCCTGAACATTTCACCCTTTTCCACAAAAAAGAGGGAAAGGAATGTGTACTGAGCTTGTGATCAATATCTAATGTTGCAGCTTTATGCGTAGCTGGCATCTCTGAAGTCCCATGTTTGCCCATTTAAGTTAGTATTTGTTCAGAAATACTGGAGACAGCTTTATTGCCACAATGGGCAATAAAGGTGAAAACTAGGAAACTGACGCCCCCCTCCCCCTTTGACTGTTACTTTTGGGTTTAATGTATTTTTCATCAAATAGATAAATGTTTCATTTTTAATCAGAGAAAATGGGGAATCTCTCCCTCTGAGGCAGAAGTGCCATGATCTATTCTCTGCTGAGGAAGTCAAAACTTTGAAAATCTGACTCAACTTGAGCTTTTGATTTAAATCAGGTCTGTTTTAAGACATGTGGGAAGAGCTGCTGACGAAAAAGAGAAGCCTCGTGAATGCACAATGAATCACTTGAAAGAAAACCTGACGTTTGTGTAAAATGGGATTATATTTTTTTCTTAATTGAACCACTGTCAAATGCATTTCAATCCAATGCTCGCATATGTTAAATATTCCACTTTCTTCTCCTCTGTGCAGAGAGCATGAGGGATGCGTTGGGGAGGAAGGTGAAGCTGTTGCTGAGGAGGAGAGTCAAACTGGAGATCAAAGCAGACAAGACGGAGAACAGAGTGTTGGTGAGTCAACTCCTGCTGCTCTCAAGATACGTCCTCATTACCAAGAGGAAAATCTTTCTGCTCTGGATATGTAGTCTTCTCTAAAGAATGTCAGAACCTCTGCTTTTCGCTCTCTTGGCATTAGCACTTAGCACAAGACATAATTTCTTTTTAACTTTTGTAAAACTTGTTGAGGGATTTCGCACAAATTGAGGTTGTTAGAAAAAATGCTAACATCATGCTGAGCATATCCCGACAAGCAGCTAAAGAAGACAGATTGGTGGTAAGAGATTCATCGACAGCAGAACATTGATGAAAACAACAGAATGGCTCGGTCTCGAGGCTTCAGCCCACACAACTGGTTCAAGACTGGACACATGGTGAAACTTGCAAGTGAAACATATTTTTGGGAACTTCTTAGAACAGTGTTGAGACAAGCCTTCACAGAGACCTTTCATTTCCATTGCAGAAAGAACATCACAAGTGTTTCGGCTGCTGAATGAGTCAGAAATGTGAAAAAAATGTGATTCTTTTTTGGTTCTGTGATTTCAATACTTCAGGAACAGGGAGAAATGTGTACTGTACGTGCACTGAAGAGTTGAACAAGATCTGAATGACTAAAGTTTGATAAATCAGACTCAAATGGTTAAAAATAAGACACATTCAGCAAGTCACACTGGTTTTGCATTGTTACTCTTAATCTGCCAGGGCCCATACTCTTTTTGTACTCTTTTGAGTAAAACCAAACATGATGGTTTAAGTATCGAAGTTATAAGAATATTAATCATTTTTGTTTCTAACTGTATGTTTTACATTATGTGCATTGGGAAGAACCGTTTGATTGATGGACAATATTGCATTTGAGTGCAGAGACTAGAGCTGTCTGCTGCCCACTCATTTTGAAACTTCTGACTCTTACCGTCCCTCTCAGACGTCTTTGTAGAGTCTAGTTAGAACAATAAAAGCTGCAGGTAAAGTTCAACACTCTGACTCAAAGTCCAGGTAATCTCGTCCTGTCACGCCTCACAGTGTGGATTGACAGAAGCCCTCAGCACGTCTATTAGCCGGGTGGAAATAGCAACTCTGGCCATTCCCTTTTGTCCAGGGAGCATTAATTCCACTGACTTCTAAATAATTAATACCTGGTAGATCATTAAATATGCATATTGTCTCTTTCTAGGCTTGAAAAGGCAAAGGAGCTGGAGATAGTTAAGACATAACCGTCCGCTCTGTGAATCAGTGTCTGAGTATGAGCTCAGTAAAGTTTGATGGTTGAATCAGAAAGCTTTGAGGTTCTGGGAATGAACCAACATTTAATATGTGGAGCTGTGGGTGAGGATGGCAGGAGCCTTTTACTCATGCAGCTCTCAGTGGCATTTTGTCCTATTAGCTAGACAACCACGGCATTATAGTCCTAATGTATTTATCATTCTTTAACTTAAAACAAAGATTCTTGGGGGCCATGATATGGTGGGAAGCAGCGGGAGAGTTAATGTAATCATTAATTGGAGTGAAGTAATCACTGCTGGAGTCTGGACTCAACAGTGTTTTGTCAGCAAAGGACTATGGACCTGGACCTTTCTTTAATGCAAGGTTGGTTAATTCATGATGAGAGTTGGCAAAATTAGGCTGATACAGTATGACCTACCCACGAGTTGACAGGATCGATTTATTCGGTTTGTGACATCACACACCCCTGGCTGAATCATTTTTCATACTGGCATTCATTTACTTCAGTGATAAAGTTAAAATGCTATCATATTATATCACATTATTAAAGGAACAACGGAGACGTGGACATGTTAAAGGACTTGAGGACTTGAGGAACCAGTAGAAATCAGTGACAGGAATAAAACCTCTACAGATTTCCTCAATCCAATTCATTGCTTTGTTTGAGACTAACAATGTTGATGTGTGGGAGCTGGACACAGAGGCTCGTAGTGCTCAAACACTGATACGCTAAGAACAATGTAAAGAAGTGGGAGGCAGCGCTGGGAAGTGAAGAATTCCAGCGGAGCGCTTCTGGTATTTCTCCCAGTCGCAGAGAATGAGAATGACGCGGTGAGTTTGTATCAACGCTCTGCTTGACCAGACTGAATACATAAACCACTTGTTTGTTGCTCTGCTGAGAAACTGACATGAAGACGCTGATTATGGAGGAAGTGGCTCCGAGAGAAAACAAACATGTTGTGGAATGTCAGCGTGAAAGTGACGTAGAATCTGATCTTTCCGATGTTTGTTTTTCAATTCGGACCAAATTACTTTAAAAATTGAGGCCCACTTTTTCAGAAGTTCACTGTGAACCTCAGTTCGTTTTGGCTGAGTCAATTCTCAAAACGGGAAACAAGAACTGAACACATCAGGCCTCAGAACAGAGAGAAGTGGACAGGATACCCACCCGTAAAGTAAATGAATAATTAATGTTTGCTTGCATATGTCAAAGAGGAGAATTAGACTGGGAGGGTGTGTGTGTGTGTGTGCAGTGGTTTGATCGACTTCGACTTCTGTGGCTAATGAGAAAATAAAAATGACTAATTCCAAATTGCTTGTGGCTGAGATTGGAACTGTCATAGGTTGGTGTGTTATTGTATTTTAACACAGAAGGAGTTTCCCATCTAATTTCTTGAGTTCAAAGACTTATTCATTTTACTGTCTTTGCTATCAGTGATTTGTTGTACCATAGTTTAGTTCATTTGAGTTTAGAGAATAAACTTTTCTGCTTTTACCCATTTATCAATTGCACAAAAATGTTTTACCTCCTTCACCTTGATTCAGTTCAATATAGGACATTTATCTTCACTGTAAAGCACACAGATAATGAAGGGAGCAGTATGGCTATTTCCTCTTTCAGTTCTCTAGTCCATCAATACACACACGGCTTTTGCCCTTTTTTCCTTCTTAGCTTGGCTCAGACTGGGAGTTGAGCCCCACAGTGCTCGGGGCTTCTCTTAAGCACACCAAAGCCTGACAGATACAGTCATCTCCCTTCTTTGAAGACAGGGGGATGAAGGAAGGCGAGATAATAACATCACTCCATCAAACACACCCTGGGGAAGAGGAGAGGGGAGGGGGGGGGGAGAGGGGGGGGGCGAGAGAAAATGGGCTGTGGGACGTACAGTACAGGACAGAGGGGACGGAAACAGGGAGGGAAAACAGGAGAATCGCAACGAGAAAAGAAACAGATGTGTGCTGTAAAACTGTGTCAAAAACCATCAGTCACTCTGGTTTGAAATATCTCACTATTTGGATGAATCACCATAAACTATGCCCCAGACATTCATCGTCTCTTGAGGATTCATTTGTGTGATTATATCTTTTGAAAGAGTTCATTTTTTTTAGTTTTTGAGTGAAATGTCTCTCCAGCTGATGAATTGGAACTTCTTTATTCACAGTTTACAATGATAAGGCCTATAAATTACTAAATGATGTGTTGAACTGGGAAAATGCATCAACATCTATTGGATAAATTGCATTGAATTTCCATGTAGACGTCCATGATCCCTACGAAATAGAGTACATCACTTTGGGAATCTCTTGAATTATAATTTTCGTCAACTGGTCAAATGTATAAATTGTACTGAACTGTGGATTATAGACACCTGTGAAACTAATCATATCCCTATCATCTTAATGTATACTTTGTATTTGGAGTTACAAAGTTAAAGTTAGCACACAGACACGCTAAATTAAGACAAACATCATATCTTTTGATCTCCGTCTGTACAAAAAAAAGGAGTGTGTGTGTGTCCTCTCCACAAACTGTCACCTTTAGTTAACTGCTCTACTGCATCTCATTGTTGTCTTTGCAAATGGAAATGACACTAACACGGCACAGATGACTCGGTGTGAAAAGCAGCTTCTGCACATCTATTAAGTCTGGAGTGATGCAGATTTTCATCTCATTTTACCGTAACCAGCAAGTCACTAAAATTAGATTGGCAAATATATAATCTGCAGCCATCTAGCGTCACACAAAGCATCTTTCTTTTTCTTGCAGGGTAGAAAAAATGTGTTTCAACATGGATGCTCTGCTGCATGTGAGAAAGCCTAGAATCTTGTCCAGGTTGTTTTTCCCGCTGTCCCTCTTCCCCCGCCCCTCTTTTTAAGGCTTGAGGTCTGTCATTAGGGACGGTGAGAAAATGATGTTGACTCAGTTCTGTTCTCCCAGATGATCGCCTATAATGTCCTCTCGTGGGAACCACAATCTGGAGGTACTAAAACTAATGCTTCAAGCCTGCAGAGCAAATATCCTACACAATAACAGACGTTGGAATTCAGCCTTTGTTTCGGGCTGTTGATATGATTTTGACCATTCCCTCTAAACAGGAAGGTTTAACAAATAGGATAAGTAACATTCCATTCCATTTTGATTGTATTTTTAAACTCTGGTTGGTTGGCTCATAGAATGATTCTGGATAATAATCATAATCTTAGATGTTTTTACATGTTTGTTTATATTTAGTAATTAATATTGATGATGGAGAATATTTCACCACAGTCAATATGGTATATGTGTCTAATCAACATGAGTCCGTAAGAATCCATATGGGTTGTGGACTCCAGGTCCAGTGACCCGTAAAGGAATGAATACATCAATCCGCCACATATATCCAGTATAATCTAGTCAACAAAGCAAAGGGTCACACATATATGTTTGAACCTTTGCCTGAGTGGACATGGACATAGGAGCACTGTTCTTCGTCCTTTAATAGAGGTTCAGACAGAGTTCAAACTGTTATAATGTTGTGCAACACATAATTGTGTCTATCAAATAATCATCTCTGCCTGAAGGCTCTGTGTTTTCTATCACAATGCCGTGGGGGTTATTAACATAATTGGGGTGGCATTCAGAGCTAGCAGAGTTCCCCTGCAGAGCACACTCAGTCACTACATAATCCATTACAGCGAAGCGTTAAATGATTTGTGTTTTGTTAAATGGACATTGGATACAAGCAAAACTCCGTCTGTTCTGATATAATTTGTTCAAATGTCTTTCTCAAAACCCTGCTAAGGATATATATGCAGTGTTTTTATATCGCTCACCTTAATTTACCGCCCAAAAAGTAATTCACAGATTCATTTTTGGTTCCTAATTCACCTTGCTTACAATGTGGGAGTCCAGTGGTGTTTAAAGCCACCTTGTTGATGTGAGATGTCAATGTTAATTTAGTTCCTTGCTCCCACAGATCAAAATTTGGATATTTAAACAGTGTCTCCAGTCTGAGGTAATCCCATTAGCTACACCTCTAGGCCTCTCATCAAACCGAGCTGCCTCTTGTGTCCTTATGTATTTAAATAGGATGAATGAGCCCTAAAACACTCAGCGGTGATTCGCTTCAGCTTGAAGCTGATTTTCTGTGTCATGCTAGAGTCGTCTGTCAGAACAGGCTGAATGCAGATGTTAGTTTAGGTTAGTCATGGAGTCTAAGTTTGTTCCACTTCTGTCTGGGAGGTTTGGTTCATGTGCTGGAACAGATTCAGCCGAGTGAGCTGGCTAATTAGGAGAAACTCTACATGGGGCTGGTTCTCACTGAGCTGTGTGTGTGAGTGGGTGTGTGGGTCTACTGGTCTGTCTTGGTGAAATATTGTGTAAAATTGTCCTTGGTGTTATTTGTTATATATAGAAACACAGCTGGTCTCTGCCGTTATTAGAATTGATCTTGCTTATCATCTGTCACTTGGAAACATGGCTTGTTATTTGAAACGGCTACATGTTAGCCACTTAGCATGGCGAACTTTCCTTCCTTCGTGTTGGTTTGTTGTGCATCAACGTGTGAGAATTGTTTGAAAATTTTCGTTGGAGCAGCCCTGCAGAATCCCCATTGTGTCCTGTAGTCGGTTCACGCACCATCCCATTTTATTATGGCGTGTCTGTCTGTCTCTGTGTTGTATTAGGCCTCAAATGCTGAATAAGGATTTTTTTATGGCGAGCCTCCTGCCCACAATGCTCTGCACAAAACTCCCTGGAGACATATTAGCCAGCAATATCGCCTGGCTCCGAGCAGGTCCCGCCCACAGTCATTCATCATCATTATCTCATAGGTCAGGGTCATTGTCACTCAGACAGTCACAGTAACACAGTGACCCTGCCTCAGGTCGTCGGCTCGCTTTGGTTTGTATAATCTCGCCCCGTTGATGAACATATGTGATTTCAACATGGAGTCCAAATTACATTTCCATATAGATTTTTGAGTTTGTTTGAATCCTGCACATTTGAACCTGGACATCCGAACTGGGACCGCCCTTGTAGAGCCACCTTACCATGTTTAGACTGGCTATTGGGTGTTGCATGCAGTGCAATGCAGTGCAATGCAGTGGCCTGGTTGTTACAGTATCAGTCTGCTCTCATTGGGTGTAATTGAAAGGGGTTTGTAGGTCACAGCGACAAACAGATTGATCGGATGATAATGACGTTTGTGGGCCATGTCATAGTAAACAGCAATGGAGCAATCAATTGAATCACTGTCAATTTTTCTCCCCCCGGATATGCTGAGGGAAAGGAAATAAGAGAATCACAGGTAAATTACAACAACACCTTCATTATGTTATCGTCGCTATATGATCTTTGTTTGTGATTAATTGGTGTTTTAATCTGAGATAATTCAGACTGTGCCGTGTAAACACATGAGACTGTTAGCGTGTGTGTGTGTGTGATCCTGGACGCTCCCTCTGCCTTCGAGACCTTTACTGGCACACATGCTGCTGTTCCTCACGAAACCACTGCAGTGGCAACTCTGCCAGAGATGTCATATGCTTTTGCTGCATGGTTGTTTTTTATGACGTCTTTGCATTGCATTTTAATATTTGCTGTTCCCTATATACCTATTCCTCCACTCTTCGATTGGATATTATTTCTTTTTTGGTCATACAGTTACGATAGTGGGTTTGAATTCCATGTCGCAGCCTTTGCAGAGGAAATCCCCCAACACGCCTAACCACGCTGGTCACTGTGGGTCTTTGTGTGCACTCATGAGTGTCCATGTTTATATGTGTCCATGTTTCCGTGTGTGTGACAGATCAGCAGTTTGTTTTTGTGGATATTGATGTTTTTTGACCTTTTGAAATGGTTTGAAATACATTACATTTTCTTGAACGCAGTTTTTTTCTAAAATGGATATCACTGTCAACAAAATATAGTTATATTATATATAATTATATATATATATTTATATATTTTTATTTAGCCACACACAAACAATATAAACATCCAAACAAATCCAGAAAGTTGTGATGTTCAACATTTTATCTCTACTTTGATAACACAAAATGCGTTCATAACCTTTAGAGGACCTTTTGCCTGACTGCAGGGAAATACAATTCATGATCTAAGCCTCACTGACTTTATCATTTCAATCAGTGTTCAGTGCTAAGGGTGTGTGTGTGTGTGTGTGTGTGTGTGTTATGAGTACTGACTGATGTTATCTTCCCACTCCAGAGGGAACCATGGGTAATGCCAACACTAGCCGAGAACAAAATCCTCCTATTCCCTCCCTCCACCCTCCTGTTCTCGCTCTGCCTTTGTCTCTGTCAGCCCTTTCTTCTTCTCCCTCATTTTCTCTTTGTCGTACCTGTGTATGTCTCTCCCTCTTTCTCCGTCGCTCTCCTGAAGAAAACACTTTTCTTCAATTTTCCGGAGATTTTTCCACTTTGGTTTTCTTTGTTTGACTTGAAAAAAATTGCCTCTGCACGTCTGATCTCTATTTTTCTCTTCTCTCTGTGCTCTGCAGTGATATCCTATTTAGCCAAAAAACCTTGGCTCGACACGGCACACGCACACACACTCTCACAGGCTGAGCGAGAGAGAGAGAGAGAGACCAATCCATTGTGTCTGGCTGCCTTGCTGATGAATGAATGAACCCTTGTCATTTCCTCCTTATCTCTGTAACATAAACACACACAGGGATCGTAAAGGACGGCCTGCAGGCTCACACTGTTCTAAGAGGAACTCCTTCTGATTCTCCCTCCAGGGTCTGGTTTCTAAAAGCCCTGACATCCATCCAGTGTTGGGGGGCGTTTTGCCAACCTGGCCTATAATCCTAATCGGAAAGCACAATCATTTAATCCCTCTGCCCACATCCTTTTGAATGTTTGCTTGTTTAGATGTGTCGTGTGAGGTTAGTTGTATATGTTGATCCTGTTAATGGGGCAATGCTACACAGGCATTCCTGATGTGCTGCATCATTTATGGTGTCTGCATTTATGTCCTTTTTATCGCAACCATTTTAATAAAGGATTCACTTTTTAGTCCAGAGACAAATTCTCTGTTGCCTTTTAAGAATTTTTACTGCCACCAAAAGTGTCTCCATATATTTTAATCATCAAGCTAACATTGTGTCTGTCTCATTTATTATTTAACCCACCAGGTTTATGTGCTGGCACTTTACATTCTGACGGAAAACCGAGGCAATAATAAAGAAAAGAAATCAGACTCATGTAATGTAACATAATCAGACACAACATTAATTCATGCCTCAGCCCGCTGCAGCTGTGGTCTGATGAGATCGGCCAATCAAATTTGTCCAGGAAGTACCAGTGTCGGCCGCCTTTGTTCCTCCCCATGCTCGTCTCCTGGGCTGTAAAGCACATAATGATGAGCAGGGCGGTGATAAAAGAAAATTGATGTCTCTCTTGTAACGTTCTCCTTGGCTGCCGGAGCAGCGAGCGGAGGACGAGTGCTGGAAAAAAACAGCTTTAACCACAAATTGAAAAAAAGTGAAATGAATTCTGACAAAGTGATTTGTAGCTTGGGTGTCAGTGGACACCGTTAGTAAAGAGCTGCAGCATTGAAAATCGTTGTTTTATTATTTTGTTTTCAAAAGGTTTCTACAATTTCTATTTGCAATAATGCTACAAATACTTCAGGTTAAGATTCCTTATTTCCTTGTAAGGCTGCTGCTGTGCTTTCTGGTGTTGTATAATTTGTTTTTATGGTTTTATGTTGGTCCTGACTATCAAATGCCCACACTACACAACAAGTAATTGATTGTACATGTTTTCCGTCCTCTTGCTGAACTGTGCCCACATACACACGCTGTGCTGTGGTGTCTGAGAGACTACAGATGCTACAGGACGAAACCTCAGCTGCACCGTCAGCTTCTCGTCTTGGCAGCGCAGAAACTCTTGTATTGTAAAACAAACAGTTTTTCTGCCTGAGCTTCAGAGCAGTTAGGGGACTCTTTCCTCGAATCAGATTAAGTTCGAGTTGGCCTCAGTGCTGATCCCACAATGATGAGGATCTCTCCTGCGTCTCTTTCTCAGCGTTCCCACAGATAAGTGGTTATATTTGGTTTCGGAGTCAGTTCTCTTTGCAGGCTCATGGCCTGAAAATGGAGGAGTGTGATTCCTCTGCAGCTGAGGGGATTTGAGCAGGGTTATGTTCTCAGTGTTGTTCACGGGCTGTTTCAACCCATTTGATGGATGTAGGTTTAATGGTATAAAGTACAATTTTTGATTGGTTGGATAACCATGAATCATGGAACCCTGCTGCATATTGAGGCAGGAAAGAACCCATTACATTTTTATTGTGGCTTCAGGACAGGGGGCTGTGTCAGGGGCATTTTCACTTTCTTGAACATTGCGTGATTCACCTTTTTTCAAAAGTCATCTGGATTTGTCAGAGATGAATTGTAGATCTTAATGACATCAGGCATGTTTAAGGGACGGGTATTTAATAGTGTGTGCAACACAATGCAAACTGTAAATCTGGTTTGATGAGGGGCAGGTCTGGAGTAAGATGCTTTGCTACAGCCTCTACTACGCACTGACACATAACCCGAGCTTTTGAGGAAACCCAAGTCGACTTAACCTGACCGCGACACATGGAGACCTCCTCCTTGCAGATGGTGCTGAGCAGTCTCTGTGCCCTGTGTAATTACCACCGTGCATATATAGAACAGCAGCTCGCTCCTCTATTACACAGAATTACACCATCCGTGAAAGAAGCCAAAGATGAAAGCGGGGAGGTGGGTGTGTATGTGTGTGTGTTCCTGCTCCTCCATTGTCCCAGGCTTTCTGTGGGGCTCCACATTTGAATACATTCCCCCAGACTTACAACGGATGCATACTGTATTGAGGATACAATAAATACTACAACAGGGAGATGATATGGGAAGATACAGTGCAAGAAAGGAGTGTACCACACATATGTTTTAGGTTAGTCTGTAGAATGTGGGGTACACGTGGTACAGTCCACCAGGCTTCCAGTTGACAATAAATAAATCCTCACATTAAGAGTGTAAACTGTGTAAGATGGCCATCATGCTTGTGTTGTTAATCATATGGAAGCTTTTCTAATCGCGTAGTGGTTAAGTACATATGTTTTTACACATTGAAAATGCAGAGAGAGCAGATCGGGGCTGAATGAGGGATGAGGACAAGGAGAGGAGTAAACGAGTAGGAGGGGAAAGCGGAGGAGAGCAATCTTCTGCACTTGATCCAGGGAGAGCTGATTGATTTGAGTGGATCAAAAGCTAAGATGGGGTCATCCCAGCAGCGTCGCTTCTGATAGAGATGAAAATACGACTGCTAAATTCTTCCCTTCATTAGATATAATTTCCTGCTAATTGCAATTAAAAGCTTGGCTCCTTATCCTCAGCACTTTGAATGTGTTCAGTCATTTCTGTTGCTTTGACCTTCTGCCTCCTCTCTGTTGTCTCCCTCTCTCGCTCCCTTGTGTCCACTCTTCTCTCTCTTTCTGTCTCTTTGTATTCATTCTCTATTCCTCTAAAATTAGCCTCATTTCCTTTACGCTGCATTAACATTTTAACATCATGACTCATTAATGTTAGAAACACATGGACATGCAGGGCACTGGCCTTTGTAATGCAATAACCACTGTTTCTTTACCCCTCCACTATTCAGATCAGCAACTAATTATTCTAATATAGTTCAAAACATTGTTTTTTTTAATTTGCCATTTTTCAACTAGCAACAAGCTGAACCATTAGACTGAGCACAAATAGTAGAGCATGAATGCATGCCAAGATAGATGAATAAAGCATTTTTGGCGGGGGTAGATTTCCTGTGGCTGAGCGCTGCCACAGCTGAACCAGTGCAGATGAAACGCTGCTCTGTGCAGCTTCGCTTCCTACGGAGGCTCAGTGTAACTGTAGGCCAGCGTCCACGCCGTCCCAGGGCCTGAAAACTCATTGACATGCTCAAGCAAGGCTTGGCACCGCAGCACGAGCGAGGGTGTGTGTTCACAAACGTGTACGTATGGGTTAGCCGTTACCATAGCAACGCTGTGTGTGTGTGTGACGCGCACATGTGGCGTGGGTGAATGGGAGGGGTTGGATGGGTTTTCACAACTTGAAAAAAAAAAGTAGCCACACTGTACACACACACACACACACACAGATAACATGAAAGAGGTTTATGAGGTCTTGAATCCCATTAAAAGATCAGTGAAGGACAGTCTGTGAAGTGCATAGTTGTGTGTGGTTGTGAGGCAGGAATTATGAATGGTATATATTGTATAGTGTGAACAAACACACACACCCTCTCTTGCATGCGTTGCAGGCCAAGGAGCCAAATGGTGCCTTAGAGCCTGTGGCACTTATCTTGAATATGTGAGTCACTCGTTCTGGAGTGCGTGTGTAAGTGTGTGTCTCATCCCTTCATGAGAGATAGCGGGAGAGTTACACTGTGTTGTTACCATAACAGCAGCAGGGAGATTCAACATGCTCCGAATGTAATTAAGATCCATTTTATCTTTTCTAATTCCAATTAAAATCTGCCTTAAGATATCTGATAGTGTCATGTGGCAGGATATGGGGGGGCTCGCTCAGTCATCATAGCTTTACCCGTAGGGATAAATAGCCATAAAAGAACACACCAACAAATGCTTATCAACCCTCTGACATTGAGAAGAGGGCTCTCCCATTTTTATTACTTTATATCCAGCACCTCAGAAACCCTCTAGTCCAAAGACCCACAGAGAATAATATCAGTCTTTGGTGGGAAGAAGTCAGAAAGTAAAGAGTCAGAACAGATTAGAATGATATATGTTACTAAACTTAGATTATGAAACAGTGGATTATCTGTAGACTGTCAGTGATCCTGACCAGGATCAGTGAACACAAACATGGAAAACCACAAGTGTTTTTTTTTTTTATTGTTTTTCCCTCTATGCCAAGGCACCTCTGAATTTGTATTTGAGAGAGAGAGCGAGAGAGAGTAGCAGATGCTCTCTGCTCTAATAGAAGGCTCCAATGCGGCTGCCATCTGGTTGGCTGAGTAGAGCTGATGGCGGGATGGTGGCTGCTGTGAAATGATTGGCCGATGGGAAAGCCTGGAGCTTCAAGTCCACTTAAGACAGAAATGTGAAAGAGAGATAGCAAAAGAGAGAGGATGGCAGTTAATAGGGAGGAGGAGGGTTATGAAATGAGGGGTATTGTGGCATTGTCCAGCCCAAAGGGCAGATACACAGAGAGGGAGAAGGGAGAGCTGCAGTGGTGCAGATGGGAACTCAGTTCAAGTTTTATAATAAGTTCGAAGTAGCAGTCTCTGCAGTGTCTTTTTGGCGCTAGGCAATTACCTGCTTTGCCTCCTTTTCTCTGTCGCATCCTTCAATTTGAAGCATTGATGTCACTGATGATGTCTTGGCTTTAAATGTGAGGCTGTAATATTTCACTACAGGCAGCACACGTGCATTCTAACACACTGTGCACCACGGTTTTGTTCTGGACAACAGAACAAAGTGAAAGGGAGAGCGGGCGAGCGAGCTGAGCGTAGCCGGGGTGACTGCTGCTCTTTAGGAGAGGTTATCTTTGGTCACGTAGGCCGGCCTGTCCGCCTCCATCACATCAAACACACAGACCCTGCCTGTGGAGCTGGGGCCACAGAGGGCTGTGAGACACTGTCGTCCATTTTTACCTCCATCTCTCATCCCTCTGTTTTCGTGCTTTCATGTGTTTTGTGACTGTTTATAGACATCTCTCTTGTGTTCCATCTTAATTGTCTTCCCTGCTCTCTTTCCCCTCAGGCCTGTCAGTGTTCGTTAGCATGCTGCGCTCTCTCCTGCTCTCTCTACCTTCCTCTCTGTGAACACTTTTATTTTATCTTGTGCTTTAAATCTCCACTTGACTCTCACCTTTGATCAGTCCTCCCACTCCCTCGTCTGCTCTCCCCTATGTCATTTTCTCCTTCTTTACATGTTTCTTCCACTCTAAGCTCAGCTCTTTGTGTTTGACTCCATTCTCATGTTCCCTGTTTCATCCATTGACATTTATTTTCTGTGGCTTCTAACCTTGATCCTCTTGCTGCAGCAAAACCCAAAAGGTTCGTGTGGCCATTTTTCTGCTCTGCAGAAAATAGCTGGCAACAATCATTTGACAATTTCCCCTAACATTTTTTATTTTTAGAGACACTTTCCTGATAAATTGGGGAAAAATATATGATTTACAGTGGCGTTGTAGATTGTCTTGTGTTGTGCAGACGCTGAACAATGTTCGTTTTCTTTAAAGGTCAACATCAAGTATGTTGTGATATTTTTTGACAAGAGAAAATCCAGGGTCATGGCACCCAGCATCGGCTTTAATCATCACATTTTATTTGTTGTTAAATGAGGTCTAAGTATTTCCTGGTGTTGACCTCCAGTAGATTGTTTTACGGCCCATAAATGGCAATTTTACTTTAGTACAATTTCACTTTAAAATTAAATTGACAAAAGGGGTGCGACTGTTCGCTGTACGTTCGACTGGATTCTTTCCTATAATTTCTTCTCATTAAACCGGCGCTTTTCTTGGTATGAATGTCAAGTCTTTTTCTTCCACCTATTTGTGGCTCAGCAACTGAGGCAAACTCGGTCCTCAGCGTGCTGTGCGCTTTAATGACTCCTGGCAGCTGGAGTCCAGTTTGCTCTGCAGCGCGAGGCAACATGGAGAAAAACACTCTGACCTAATGATGGCCTCACTCCGACAGGGTGTCCTCCAATAAAAACAAAGACATCTTGTCTCGTTCACTTTGAGGCCAGACACGTATTTAAGTGGCTCTAGAGTTGTTGTCTGGTGTTCTATTTGTTTTCACGTTAAGGGGGGAATATTTCAGCATGTCGTCCTTCCCCAGACTTGTTTGAGAGTCACAAGCCTTTTCATCTCGATGAGTCAGCGGGAGAGCTCCATGTGCTCTTTGTCATTTCCATGTTTCTGTCATTCCAAGTGTATATTTACAGCCAGGTACTCATTATTCTCCCCGTTCTCGTTCTGTTTCAGGCGCTCGCGTCTCACCGAGCCTACCTCCTGACAGCACGCATCCCTGCCAAGGTAAGAGCCAAAAGTCTTTTAAGTTAAGTGTTGCACAGTCACCATTTTGTTTCCAGAGGCCAGACATGAATCAAAGTGCCACTAATGTTGTACGATGATTATTTCTTTCATTTAAATTCATCACAAGACGCTGTTGGAAATGACTTTCATAAAAGCAGTTTTGTCACGTCTCATGGAGAAACTGTTTTTATTGTGCTTAAATAAACTCATCTGTGAACCTAATTTACACGTAATTTGCATTGCCTAACTTTTCTTGTGACAACGGTAACTCCCATGACCCTATCACTGTCATCAAACTCTACATGTTTACTATTTATGGTATCTCTTTGCAGCTTCCCTACATGAACTCAAACATGCGTTGTTACAGAATGTGTCACTGTTTTTATAGATTTGGGCCCTCATTGTTTCCAACCCTCCTCACTTACTATAACTGGGACCTCATGTGGCTGTGTGTTGCATGGGTGAATTGAAATAGCCGCTTATGGTTAAAGCAGCAGCTCTGTGTTTGCCTGATTACAGTGCAATTATATAGCTGGTTGACAGGCCTTTTTTTTAAACATGGAACAGCTGTGTCATAATGCAGCACAGGCAGCATCTGTCTGCACCAGCACTGACGCATCTTGACCAGCGTCACTGTCACCACCGCCTCATAAAGACCAGCAGTGCAGAAACATGATGCAGATGTTCACTCGATATTCCAGCAGCACCAGTCCAACCACATTAGAATGAAAGCAGCACCTGTCCATTGTAGACTCCAGAGAGTTAATATTAGAAGAGTTATAGTTCCCAGCCACGTTCAAGAGAAGAGTTAGAGGGTTCCCTCCAACCTTCAAGTTCCAATAAAGTCAGTTTTGTGGCCATTGCTTTATTTTGCTGACAAATACATGAAACTCCACCTCCTTAGCAGAGGTAACTAACCGTTACATAAATCAATAAAACCATTAAAACGTTTAACTTCCTCTAGTCAGACCACACGCACACTAACCACAACACGAAATCATAAAACCAAACAGTGCTGTGATAGTGCATAGTAACAGACTAAATAAAACTTGCTCTGCTTATATTATTTGGACCGAAGATCCTGCAGGGAGAGAGAAGCTGTCGTGACCTCATGAACTCATGAGCTCACATAACAGCTCGCATCTTGCGCCAGGTCCAGGAAACGCTTAGCGGCTTCTCCTCGGAAAAAATGCTTTCCGGTCAACATGATGCCTCCAGGGACAGTTCAGGTGATTGATCAATGGCTTGAATACTGATTTAAAGGTGGACTGGCAGCAGCCAGCCCAGTTTTACGTGACCTCATTTGTTTTTTAGTGTCAGGAGACGTTTACTTAGTTGGAGCTGCTTTTTTCTCTCTGAAGATTTTCCAGAATCCCAGTTATAAAGAAATTTGATCATAAGGTCATTTCCCACTAAATTGGTACCTCCAGCAATGTGGCCATGTTTTTGTCTGCCTGTTAGTTAGCAGGATATCAGACAGAGGACCAGAAAACTTGGAGGGAGGATGTGGATGTCATAAAGGACAGCAGATCTGCAAAGATCCAGATCTTCTGTTCAGTTTTTCACTTTGTTACCAACAGTGAAACTTCAGGGTTTTTGCTGCGTATGGAAACTGTTAAAAGATGAAAGCTGGCGACTTTCATTAAAAACTCACGGTATTTCTTCCTTGTATTGATTTTTTTAATGTAAACTCTATATTACACCGAGATGAGTTAAGTGCAAATGAAGATACGCTGTTACTCACTGTTCCATGACATGAACTATTGACTCCGTGTTCCAGATGGTTTTTGCTAAGCTCTACTTTTGTTGACAGTTGTATTGAGCATGTATTTATGCTTCTGGCAAACTGAACGTATTCACGCGATGTATTTGATCTGTTGTATGAATGTAAAAGCAGAGCCCTGCGGATCATCTAAAACACACAAGAGAACAATCTGTACGACTGGATTTTGTTAGCGTTGTTCTACCAAACAGAGCCCAAGGCTTTTACATTCACGTATTGTGTCACAGTAGAAGTAAACCCTCAGTTTAACACTGTATATTTCTCTCAGAGATAAACCCCTCCAGCTCTCTCTTGCCCCTCAGTGGGTTTTCTGTCTCCAATTGATGGTTTGGCTGCTGAGATGCTGCAGGGTGTTAACAATCTGTCTGTGTGACCCCCCCCCCAAACCTAATCATTCTCTCTCTCACACATTACATGCATTTGTTTCTGGAGCATCTTTTCATAAAGTTTGCACACCTGAACACTGACACCTTTCTTTTATTCCTAAAAACTTTTCTTCTAATCTTGTTTTTAACAGTCCCAATCAGACACATCTTGACACGTCTGCACCCATTTAGAGTTAAGTCATCCGCGTTCATTAAAGCATCCAGTCTCCATGACTTTTATCATACACTGACTTTTTCATAAAACCCAGCAACAGTATGGTTATAGTGACATATGGACAGTGAGCGAATGAGTGAACGATGCAATTATTCTGGCATTTGGTTCCTCCCCACACTTCCCAGCATGAAGCCCTTCATCCCTTCATGGGCTGGAGCTCATATTTATCAGCAGGCTCACTCATCATCCATCTTAATGTATAATACGCTGGATTGTACAATCACACGTATAACTGAGTGTACTATATGACAAAATAAATTAAAGTTTTTCAGACTTTTTTTAAAGGAACTCCAACTATTACTTGCTCCATTGAGATGTAATTGTTTTTATTGGTGTCTAATTGAGGACTTTTCTATATCCAGTATTTACAGCATATCAGAAGTTGGTAAACATGAGGGAAATATTTAAAATGCACAAACACACACTGTATATTCTGCAGACAGTCAGACAGCAGACAGACAGTCCCCCGCCTCTCATCTCTGAGCCAGGCCTCAGGAACACAGCAGAGCCCACCTGGAATAGTCTGGCCTCGCTCCCTGGTCTGCCCTCGGGCTCTGTGCAGCATGTGTGTGTCTGTGTGAGATGAAGAGACAGCGCAGGAAAACAGTGTGCTCTGTATATAGACATAGGAATTTGTATTCAAGTTTCCCCCCCTCTCATATAACCCAATGTTTTTTCCCCTCCCTTTTAGGTATGGAAAGGCAGACTTTTGCTTCTCTTTGTTTTCTTTGTCATGAAATGCTCTCATAAAATTGAGAATGAAAAGATTCAGGTTGTCTCTATCTGGACCTGCTTTGTAAATCATGTACACGAATAGAAAAATAATAATTTAGATTTACTGTATTCTCCAATTTCTGTCAAAGCTGCAGTCGACTCTCTCAGTTCACATCAGTCAGGAAGCAAACTGTAAACACTGCAAGGGGAAAGTTCATTCTAAATATATTCAGCTAATTAATTGTTTATTAAACTTTTATTTTTTTAATTTGTGAAAACATGTCTAAAAGAAGAAAATAAATATTTTTACAGCACATTTCTCAGTCTGTACTAGAAACCATGAATCCTGTGACAAATACACAACTGTAAGATCTCAGAAGAGAACTTAAGAACTTAAATGTCAATTCATTCAAATACTGGCAGTCATGTGCACACACAAATATGCATATTTCCTGTCTGATAATAAAATAAAATAATTTTAAATGTGTCTGGCAGTTGCTATGAAAAGGTTACAGGCTTTACAAGGTTACCAATCGCTTGGACAAAGCAGCAGTATTATTCTGGATTTTAATGGTTGATTTCTTTTTCTCTCTCCTAGGTTGAGCACTCCCTTAATTATCTGGAGATCCAGGGGATTGCTTGTAACAAGCCAACACAGGTACAAGCAGACCAACAATAAAACACTCTGCATTTTGTAATAAGTTTTTAGCCTCTTGATGATAAAAAGATCGATAGGACTCTGCATTAGACAGAGACACAGTGTCTACACAAAATGTTGTAAGTGGGGCACACAAACCCTTGGAGAAATAAAAGAATATATATCTTGAATGTGGGTATAATCCCTCGAAAAATCATTTACATAGGAGACAGTGAAATCTGTCCTGGGGCCCAGAAACGATCTGGTTTGGATTTTCTTCCATCTGGAGAGAGCTTCCATTTGGCTTTCTGACCAGAGCTGGCTCGCTGTCAGAGAGAGGGATCTACCTACAAAATATGATAATCTGTCACTAACTACACTGCTCCTGCAGCTGAACCACTCCCCCACTCGTCTCAGGAGATGTGTCCTCTTAATAACTGCCTGCTGCTGTCCTGTACCATCCAGGATTATGCTAATGTTGGCCTATAGAGGAGGCACATATCAACTTACATGAACATTTGCATAATTGTAGTCTTGGTAAATGTTGTTAAATCTTGACTTCATGCAAACACGTGGGCTGTTTGTGTGGACAGATGGTGATACCATTATTCTTCTTATTTATATTATTGCATGGTCAATTCTGTAGACAGGTAGATAAGTGGAATATGAAATTAGAGCCCAGCTCATATGGATCTTTACCAAAAGAAAATGTAATTATAAATCATTTTAAACCAAAAGAAAACACAAATACAACCAAATATATGACAGTTAAATGAAGAAATTAAACACAAATTTTCTTTTAAAACATATAAACGGTTTTTTGAATGGTTCATTCTTGAAAACAGAGAGAGCGTGAAGAAGTGTCACATAAAGTGTCGTGTTAGGGGAAGTGGTTGAAGCAGGTGCAGGTGGAACAATGGCCGCAGGTTTGAATCGCTGATCGGTGTTGTTTCCTTCCAGCTGCTGATAGAGTACGAGCGTGGCTCCTTCTCCCTGAAGCTGCTCTCGACAGAGGAGGTCAATGAGGTGATGGCTCACATAGGAAACTGCCTGGTGAGGATATGTCCTGGTTTACCACCCAGGTGAGTTTAGCCTCTGAATGTGTGCGTTACACAACAATTCACAGACTCACTCTGATGTTATTGTGCCAGTCATTTATTTTATTGTGCTGTAATTAATTTGTGAAATCATTTTAATCCCATATTTTTGGAGAATGCTGGCAGTGATAAAGTAGCCTGAAGCTTCTTGACTGAGTCAAGAAGCTTCAGCTGGGGGGAGTCATATGTTTTTGCAAATGTCACCAGCTGGAGAATTGAAAACAGGCTGTGACACTTTCATTAATTTTCTCTTCTCAGTAAAGTGATAAAGAAGCTTTGCATGGAGCCTCCCGACCGGCTGACCTCTCTGCAGACCGTGTGGGAGAACAACAAGCCTGCAGAACCTGGACCCTGTGGTATGAACCTGTCCCCTAATCCCATTTAGGATTCCTGTTTTCACCTGAGTGGTTCAGTCATGAAGTGAGTCAACATCAGGGTAGAGAAGAGCTTAGAGGTGATATATCGTTGGAGGAGAATAGATGTTATATTATGATATTTTTCATCATTTGGTGTTTGTTGATTAGTGTAGTTATTTATCATAAGATGTATGATCTTTGTGATAAGGGTCTGATAACCACATCCAAATGATGCCCTTTTCTTTTTTGTCTGGTATCCGTGTGTGGCAGGTGGGTTTTCTCAGATGTACAGGTGTGTGTGTGACTGGCTGGGGCTGCCGTACAAAGAAGAGGTGCAGTGGGTCAGTATTATTTCTATTTGTTTGAACAGTATTGACAGATTCTGGTTCATAAAATCAACCTGCAGCAAACCCCTTTAACTAAAAGGATCAACGTATGCATGTGATTCATCCAGTGTCTTGTCTCATAAACAGATACTTCTCTAAATAAAAAGTGTTTGTTGATCTGTATTGACCTGTCCCTCTTACAGGATGTGGACACCATCTATTTAACACAAGACACCAGAGAACTCAACCTGCAGGACTTTAGCCATCTGGAGAACAGGTGAGATAAAACGCAAAAGCAAAACAATAAATCACCCATAATGGCCAAGTGGCACAGAACCAGAAACGGGAGAAAGGAGGTATTGTTGCTGTGACATGATTTATCTCCTAAAACAAAAAAAAAAGCTGAAGTCACTTCACAGTCTCAGGTTGTACTGATGAAGAGGAGTGTTTAATTGCTGCTGTGACCTTTTCTCTTTTCCTCAGGGATCTGGTGGCCATAATAGCTGTGCTGGAGTTTAACCAGTGGTTCACCAAACTCTCCACCAAGGACTACAAACTGGTCAGTTCCTGTTTTCACCATCTTTCACCATTCTCCTCACACCCTATCAAATGCTCCTTTTCTAACAGCCTCCATGGCTCCGTGCCTCTCTTTATCTGATGTTGAAATGTATTTTTGGAAGAAAAATGTATTTATGATATAGTCTTAGTGTCCCATTATAAGTACATTAATGCTAGCACATCACCATGATGGATAAACGGTATATATTGTAGTGTGCTACCACAAAATGAGATCATTTTCTCTTTCAGATTTAATCCCATCTCAGAGTTAAGTGGTGTCACTGCGTTTGTCAGGCACTTATCTTAACTGCCACTTCACTTCACTTCTCACTGTCTCGCTACACTTCTGCTCTCTGCTTTAAAGCTTATGCTTTATAATAGAAATGTCTTACCTAAATATGTTTCACATCCTCTCAGACAAAGACAAATGGCAACTACTCACATTTGAGACAGTGAGCCGAACTCAATAAATTATAATTGAATAAATTCAATTTATAATCTGGGTCCTCTCCATCTAACATGTCCTCTGTCTGTATTTAGTTTTCCACTCTACCTTTGCCTGACAGTGATAGCTGCATGTGACTCCACAGAACATTCTCCCTTTTGTTTCAGTTTCCCGTCATCTCTTATGCGTTTTGACTGAGGATCAGTCCCGTGTTCTCATGCGATAAGACTCCTAATCCTAACGAGACAAAGGGCCTCAAAAGTCTCAGGCTGGTGCCCCCTCGCAGCGCTCCATTACCGACTCTGTGTCTTCAGGCAGCGCTCGGGTCTCACCACTTGCCACACGCAGCTTCTTCAGCCCAAATAATTATCTTCTTCCTCCGTCACAGGCTTCTCCTTCTGAACTGAATTCTGCTATCCGGCCTCCTCCCCTTGCCGTGTGCATATTTAGTTACACACAGGCACCCTCTTTTCACGGCTGTTTGTTTCATCCGTATTCCTAAGCTTTCAGTAGGCATACACAAATACAGTGAAATGAATGCAGACTGTAAACACAAGGCTCTGCTCCTCTTCTATATATGTAACCTTGAGCATGAGCAAGCCTTAAATGGAAGAGGGGAGAAGTCAAATTAAAAAAAGACGAGCTTTAAAGAAGGGCCGTTTGCGAGACAGAGGCGAGACGAGCGTAACAAGCTGGGGAAACACGTGTTTATATTCCACCACCAGAGGCATGTCAGTGGATGTTCCTGCCAAATCTTGTGATGGAAGTTCAACGGAAGGGCAACATTGTGCGCCATCATCAGCTATCATCTGTGGAGATAAACCACACAGTCACACTAGGGATTTGTAAAAATACAAGTCTGTGGATCCTGTTTAACTGGAGACAGTGAGTAAGGGGGGGGGGGGGGCTGTAAAGCACAGGGAGTCTAAGCAGCTCCAAACAGATAAGGGCGGGGGGACTGTAAAGCACAGTGAGTCTAAGCAGCTCCAAACAGATAAGGGCTATCTCAGTGCAGTGGAGTGGGCAATGCAACACATACACACACACACACACACACACACACACACACACGTGAGGGATGTGCAGCTCGTCCTAAGTTCAATCAGTCTGTGCGTCTTGTGGTCTAATCAAGATGTTGGGCTGTCGGTAGAAGAGAGGAGGAGACAAGCTGAGGACAGTGATAAGAGGACAACTTTCTATCTAATTAAATTCCAGCAGAACCCGGTTCAGAACTGCACAGCATGACAAGGCTTTTTCTTTAATGGGCAGTAAATGGTGCAGTCCTCACACTGACGGTGTCACCCGGCAGTCTTGTTGTGTCTCATGTGGAAAAGACAGGCCTCTTTGTTCCCTCTCTCCCTCTAAGGCCACAACCCACTGCTCTTGCTCCTCTTTTCCTCTATTTCACCCCTCGCTACCCTCATATCTCCTTCTTTCTCTTTCTTATGTCATCCGTCGCTGCCCTCCATCACTCTCATTCCTCTCCTGTCATACTCACACTTTCACAGAGTAAACATGCGAACAACAGTCCCTTTCTTCTGTCGTTCTCTCGCCCTCCTCCTCTGCCCTCGTTCTCCCCCCTCCGTCGCGTTAGATAAGATTGTGGCACAATGTTGCCAGTGTTGTGGCCGCACCAGGAGAAACAGTCCCTTATAGCAGGAATGTCAGTCCCAAAGAAAAACAACAATACAATGATCCACTGAAGTTATTATGATAGAAAATGTTGTGTTGTCTGTAATAATAGGTTGTTTGTGTGTGTGTGTGTCTGTGAGTGAGACACAGTACACAGTGAACTGGGTCAGTGAATATCTGGGTAAAGCACAGAAGTCCAACTACTGCATTTTTAATTTTTGTCTAAATATGAGTGCCCGCCGCTCCCTCGACTCTGCTCCTCCCCTCCGTCGTGCTGTGACCACGGAAGCGAGACAACTTTCTCCCTCCTAAGTGTCCACACTCTCCTCTCGCTCTCTCCCCAGTCTCTGCGCGTCATGCATAAATGGTCTTTAAGTGGAAGAGAGAGACTTTACTTGTACCCTGCTGTGTTTTTTTTTTTTTTTTAAAGGAACGTTCTACTCTACAGCTCTAATGAGCATAAATGAACAGATTCCCAGAGAGTTTTCTCTGCGTTCTGCTCAGGAATCAGTAGTCTCACAAGTCAGTTTCTCTCGTATTCCCATGACCTTGAATGTTTCAGTACAGACTTTTTTTGCTCCTTGTTCATGAAGGATTTCAAGCCTCAGATCCGGCTTTAGTTAATTTGTTTTTGTGCTTCTGATTACAGATGATGAATAGAAGCACAAAGTGTACCAAAGAAATGAGATATTTCAGGGTCTTCTTGCTGATTCATCTTAATCCTGCAGACAAAGGGGTGTGCAACAAAGATATAACTGATGTGTGTGTGTGTGTGTTCAGTCTGCAGATGTGTGTGAGCAGATCCTCAGGGTGGTGTCTCGATCCAGTCGACTGGAAGAGTTGGTTCTGGACAACGCAGGACTCAAAATGTGAGATGATGAACAGTACACACATGATTCAGTCTCTACCTTTCACTTTGGTACATGTAGAAGACAGGTATTTTGGAGATGGGCCCATTCTGTTTCCCCTGTGAATAAATTTAATATTATATTTAATATAGTAATATATAGTAATATTTTTTTAACAGTGGAGGTAAAACTACCAACCGTTTCATAACTGAATATGTTAGATTTTAGAGATTTTAAGTCAGTCTGTTGGAACCACAGTTCCAAGGTAGCATGTCACTACACCTCCGAGAAAATAAACTTTGGTAGGTTTCATGTGTTCAGTTCACTGGTCATCCCTGCTTAATGGAAACACTCTGCCCCCATGCTACAGTGACTTTGCCCAGAAGCTCGCTGCTGCTCTGGCCCACAACCCCAGCTCAGGACTCACCACCATTAATCTTGCCAACAACCCACTGGAGGACCGAGGTATGATATCTGCTTTCATCCAGACTAATGTGATCATCCCTGCTCTATTATTCTCTTTTCTGAGCCTCATCCTAAACAGCTTGTTTCTGCTCAGTCCAGCAGCACTGCTCCAGTCCTATAATCATGTAGAAATAACACTGAACCAGTATCAGGCAACATTTAGTTTTGTTTTGCATTGTTAGCTTCAGTAAAGAGAGATAATGCTAATTATTGTGTGACAGATTATCAAATTATTATATTTCACTTACAGATCATTGAATGGATTATTTATACATTTCACACTGTAAATACTTTGCCACTGTCTGTCAGAGGCACTGGGTGTGTGGCTGTATATGTACAGAATAACTTTCAACGGCCCAGTGCCGTGAGTTCAACAAGTTAAATATTTCATCAGCTCTGTCCTAAGACCTGTCAGTTTATCCAGGGCGCATAAATGAAAGATGCATTCCACCAAATATTTAGTCATACAGTAATACAGTTGTTAACCAGAAATGAAACGCCTGTGACATTGTGGATCAAGGTGAAAAGTGATTTTGTATTTTAAGAAAGTCATTGCTGGCTGTGTGATAAAAGCCACAGCAGCCCAATGGGAGATGAGTGACAAGTTGAGAATGATTTTGTGTCTCTCTCTCGCTGCAGGTATCTCCTTCCTGGGAGCTCAGTTTGCCAAACTTCGTACGGGGCTAAAGCATTTAAACTTCTCCAAAACCTCACTATCACCCAAGGGTACGTGACCTCCCCTGTTTTGCTTTGGGATCAGCAGGACTTTTTCTATTTCACTCACTCCCCCCTGCAATCTGATGTAATTCACACATTCCACTAATCTGATGGCACCTACCACTGGGATGCTAATGACTCTTAATTATCGCGCGATAAACACTGAGCGTGGGAGCCCGGGGATTAAAAAAAAAATGCATTGTGTGGTTGTGCGACGTGTAAACAGTACGCCAGTTTTCAACAGCGCAAATGGAGAAAGTAAAGCCCTTTAAATGAAATGCTCTGGCAGGGCTGCAGAGGATTTGTAGATTGTTCTCATCATCATTTCTAAACGAAGTGCTGATCTTAACAGTCACCTGCAGGTAAACTTTCCTCTTGGTTCTCTTCCAAAGTAAATGTCCCTGCACCATGTACCATCTGTAGTGAGCCACTGTAAACACGCTTCGCTCTCAGGCGATCAGTGGAGAGGATGTATCATATTCCACAGAGCAGGGTTAGCGCTGCCTTAACTGAGCCTTGCACATCTCCGCTGACGGCCCGAACCCTCCGGAAATCCACAGCGCCCAGAGAAAAAGCAGAGGATTGAGGACATTTATTACATTTTTACACTGATTTATTTTTGTGTGGCTTTACATTCAGCTGATGAATCATTAGAGATGTTCCGATTATCCATTATTACCAGATCCTGATACCTGGATGATACTGATCTGGTTCCAGTGCATTTTCCAAGCTTTATGATCCTAACTCTGTATGTAAGTGATGATTGCTATCATTGACTTATGACTCAGATTAAACTCTGTGAAAAAGGACAGAAGTCTTGCGTATGGTTCATGTTGCTGTTTTACCTCCCAGTGGGACATGATGCCAAATTGCTGGTATTTTAGCTGGGCCTGGCTAACGCTCACTTGTTCACAAACATGAGACAGCCTGACCCTCCCTCTCTTTCCATTTACTCTACATTCTGATCCTGTCCTTTCCTGTCACTGTTCATTTCCTCTGCTATTTCCTTCAATATGCTGTCAAAACATCAAGGGAGATTTGGGGCTTGAGATATTGCTGACATTGCTTTTGTGCGTGCATGTGTGCATGCTTGTTTTAGGGGTGAACAGCCTTTGCCAGTCACTGAGTGCCAACCCGTCCATCTCCAGCAGCCTGGTCCATCTGGACCTCTCAGGGAACATCCTCCGAGGGGACGACATGCAGGTACACGCGCACACTCACCCAGTTTCTAATCCATCTCAGAGCCAGTATCAATAACACTTAATTGATTGAAAGTCCAGTGCTGCAGTTATGTGGAGACCTTTTTCAGACCCTCATTAATCACTCAGTGAGTCACTCTGAGGCACAGCATCCACTCCGGACATGAGACAGATACAGAGACGTGGGGCGGAAAGTCTTGACTTGTGGGGTTAGAAATCAGATCCAGTCATACCCTTCAGTTTAATGAATTGTATCGTAGACGCAGTGCGACCAACACCACGAGCCGTGCAGATGAATGCTCACTGAGAACATCTCTAACACTTTGGGTTGTTTTCTAGCATTTCTGCCACTTTCTCGGTCAACCCAACAGCCTGGTGACCCTTGACCTCTCCAACACTGACTGCTCATTGGACCAGGTGAGTCATGTGACACATCTAGATTATTACCGGCCTGGTTTCCAGAAGAAGAGATGACAAGAAATATACAGTATATAACAACCAGAGCTCCCATTCACAAGTCGAGCTGTGCGTCATTAAACAACAGTGTAAAATGAGGTGGCTGTTAACGTCCCTGTAGGAGGGAATGTAATCCAACAGTAAATCTGTGCTGCCGCCTGTGTACTGGTCTGTATACTGTATGTGATGTATTGATGTGGGTCTGAGAGCCAAATACTGCGTATTGATCAGTCTCAGATGTAGCCAGCTGTCAGCCTGTCACTGTGGATATTGATGCGCTCTTCAATCATATTCAGTCCTGGTCACGTTCAGTCAGCTGTAAATATGTCTGCACACTTGTAAATACACAACAGCAGGGAGATGCAGGGGGTGTTTTTACTAGGAAAAAAATTGTAGTTGATGTTTAAAGCCTCTTTGAAAATGAAATGTTAGAATGTAACAAACTCATAAATCAAAGAAAATGTTCTACTGGCGTTAGATGTTGTACTGACTGAATGTGTGTGTGTGTCTCTCCCCTCCAGGTTTGTTCTGCTCTGTTGCGAGGCTCAGTCCAACACCTCTCAGTTCTCAACGTATCAAAGAGTGTCTTCCCTCACCGGTGAGAGGCCATCATGTTGTTGTCTTGCTCAACAATTCAAAATGTTTTCAAATACCCCTGGAAATATTACACATGCGTGAGTTGAAGGTCAGCTGAAAACAGTGCGTTATGGGGAAGGAAGTTAGGGTTCAAAGGCAGAGCAGGGGATGTGATATCATTTTAGAAACGACTGCACCAGCCAACTCAGTGTCCACTCAGTCCCTAACGGCTGCTCTCATCTCTTCATGATCCTTTAGTGGACATCCACAGTTCTTCACAACCTGTACTGCATCCTTTGGTGACATCAAATGCCACACTGTCCATATTAGTTGCATTACAAACATATATTCATCCAGTGAGTGATGGGAGCTGGGTATTTCTCCTTATTAACCAATCAGAGTCTAATAGTGTGTACAGAGAGTTTGTTTCACATTGCTTCCTGCACACTGTGGTGGTCTCTGCCAGTCTAATGCAGGGGTAAATTTACTTTAGCCCTGAAATTCAGACTTGAGGAAGCCATGAAGTCAGTCTGTGTGCTAGTGTGTGCGACACCTGGTGGTGGCAACATGCAATCACAGCTAGGATGTAGTACAGGGTGTCTGTGTGTGTGTGCGTGTGTAACAGATGGGCTGTTGAAGCAGTTGTCTTTCCATCATTATCTCTGTTTCCAGTTTGTCTCTGGGGAATTGAGGTCTTCATCAAGGGGTGAGGGCAGATGATGGTTGGGGGGTGCAGAATAGGAGGTGATAGTGGAAGAAAATAAAGGGAATAGATACTGAGATTTACTTTTTGCCTTTTTGTGAATCCCTGCCACATGCTTGTTGTTGAAGTCGTTTCTTTACGAGAAGGTAAAACCTAAATGGGTCACGGGCTGAGGTCTGTCATCTCTGTATCCATCTGGAATTAATTTCCTCCTCACTTTCTTCAGGAAAGGCAAAGAGGTGCCTCCATCGTTCAAGCACTTCTTCAGCAGCGCCCTGTCGCTCAGCTCCATCAACGTGTCAGGAACCAAGCTGCCACCAGAGGCCCTCAAGTGAGACGGCGGTTCATTCACATTTAACACGTCTCGACGAGAGGCTTCTTCTCCCCGTCTGTCTTTGAGCATCTTGTTCCACATCTTATTTTACTACACACCATGTGTCTATAGCCACAGTGAAAACTAAACTTGTTCTGAGCTTGTGTAGAAGAGAGCAGCTGCTGAAGCTCACAGTCAACAGGGACACATAAATATATCAACATATATATATATATATATATACGTAATAATAAAACAATGCTCCTTTACTCTCTCTCTCGCTCTCTCTCATAGAATCCTTATTAAGTGTCTGTATTCATATTGTTTCAGAGCTCTCCTGCTGGGTCTGGCCAGTAACCCCAGCCTGAAGGACGTGTCTGTAGACCTCAGCTGCTGCGAGGTGAGACCCACAGACGTCATTTTAAACCTTGTGCATATCATCGCAAACATTGTGCATATTATCACCTCACTTCATGAGTTTATTTCATCATTTATTTTATTCATTACCCAGATCAAAGCACTTATAGTTTCACGGTGGAGCTTGGCGATGTGTGTGTGTGAGACTCGGAGGGATCTGGGAACTTTTCCAAACGGTGCTCATGATGAATTGTAAATGATTGAATGACGAGAACACATTTGTACAGTTCAAATTTCAGTGTGTCAAGTGAAGGCACTGACTCTCATCAGCCCCTCATCTTCTCCTCATCCTTTCTACATCCCCCAAAACAATATAGTAGTATATAGTATAGTATTCTTTATATTTATCACTTCTGATCAGTTGCAGTTTGATGAACCTAGATCCCACAGCCCACATTTCATGCTGGTGATAATGCGCGCCAACAAGCACAGCTACGCGGCAACCTAGTTAAAAACAAACTGTGCTGCAAAATTACATATTAAAAAAAAAATAAAAAAAAGGTTCACCATTGCTTTCTATGGATTTGATTCCTGTATTAATCCTGTTTCAGTCACATTTCTTTAAGTGCAGTTATCAGCTAAAGTTTGGTGAGTGCTGCTTTTTTATTTTATGGTTTTGGTGTCAACAATCAATATAATGCAATCAGCCTTTTTAGGATCCACTCCAAAAGCATTTGAGGGAGCAGCGACGCTGTTAAGGGGCTGTATAATGGAATAGTTGGCAGACAGCAGGCGGGGGCGGAGAGGAAGAGATGAAGGAGGGAGGGAGGGGAGGATGAGGTGAGGTGGGGGATGGCTCGGTTTCTCTATGTAATTGTTTCATCACAACTCTCTATCTCTCTCACACACACACAAACACACACACACACACACACACACACCAGCCCCTCGTCTGCTGCACCCCAGCTTGAACAGATAAACAGAGATAAAGAACAGAAGCCGCGGTGGTCGGTGGTGGGAGGCATGATGCGTTCCATCCCTTCTTTCCCCCAAGCTTTAAAGAAGCGTGTGGCGGGGGCAGCCAAATAATGTGCAAAGTAAGGGCCGAGTATGACCCCCACCCCCATGACTATGTTTGTGCAGTTGTGTGCACACGTGATGAGAGTGTGTGTACGTTGGAGTAGAGGAATGATCATTAGACATCTGTGTGTGGTTTTTTATTGCTGGTAATTGTTGGCTTGGCTCTGACACGCTCTTCTCTCCCCCTAATGCCTCTCTAAGCTCGGTCATTGTGTAAGTACCAATGTACTCACTCCTCGCAATTAGCGTTTCATTCATTCCACTTTTTATTTGCACGTCAGCTCTCTGCTCAGCCTTTTCTTGTTTCCATAGCCCATTTTCCACCAGCAATAAGAAATGAAATGTATAATCCTCCCAGCTGCAGATGCACTGGATGATCAGTGTTATTTTAAACTGTGACGTTACATCTCAAACACTTACATGACTTCATCCTCAGTTGCATGTTTCACCTGAGGAGTCCTGTAGACGTGAAAGTGATAAACTCATGGCGAGACCTGCTCTTCTACGCTGTGAGTTTAAAGTTCAGCCCCTCTGTCTCTCCAGCTGCGCTCCGGAGGTTCTCAGATCCTTGAGGGCTGCATAGCTGAGATCCCGAACATCTCCAGCCTGGATATCTCTGACAACGGTGAGACGACCGTACAGTGGCTGCGCTCTTCAACCCTGATTGAACAATCAGTAGAATCCTTGAGCTGCCTGACATCAGCAGAGATCTGCCTCTCATACGATCCTTTCTAATCCTTTTCTCCAGGCCTGGACTCAGATCTGTCCACTCTGCTGATGTGGCTGGCCAAGAACCGCTCCATCAGACACCTCTCCCTGGGCAAGAACTTTAACAACATCAAGTCAAAGTAAGCATGCATAGCAGGAGGAGGGACTTTTGGAACATTTACGTAGGTCTTTTTAAACATTGTCTTTCTTCCACCTGACTCAGAAACCTCGCCCCGGTCCTGGACAGCCTGGTGCACATGATTCAAGAGGAGGAGTCGGTGAGTTTTTACATTTCCCCGACTGTGTGCTGTTCTTTTTTTTTTTTTTTTTTTTTTTTTGAGGGCTGTAGCCTGGTGGTAACAAAACGAGTTCCAGACAGTATCAGCAAGCATCTAACCAGTTGAGACTCGGCCAGCTGCTCCACAGCTGGCCTTTGACCTCTGTGGCAGAGGGTGGCGCGAATAGAATTTCCCTTCATTGATTAAAATGAAGGGAAGCTATGGGGAGTCTCACAGAAATGTTGATGCTGTTTGGTATTGATTAGTTGATGAAAATGGAAACTACGAAGGCAAACCTCATGGGAATATCACTGTAACCTCTAACCATGTCACTGGCTGCTTGTGATATGCATCTTCACCGTGTTTATCAATGTCTAAAGGGAAATTATACAAATATTAAAGAGTCATTTACTTCAGTTGTTAAATGTTATAGAAAACCTGCAGTGAAACAAAGCTGTTCTCTCCTTCCCGTCCCTCGACCAGCCCAACTCATTTTATCTCCCTACATCATGGGAGCTGTAACAGATTTTGTCCTGGTGCTTGCCTGTCTTTGTCTCTCACAGTGCTGGTTGTGCTAGATTGATGGTCCTATTGAGCTGCGCCACGCTGGATTGGTCCCTCTGGTCTTGCTCACGTGGTCTTGTGTGTGTGCATGAGCGCACATTTTAATAAAAAGGTGGCAGTATGAGTATGAGCTGGTTATCGGGCTGTGCAGATTGACACTGAAGCACAAAAAGGAAGAGAGCTGGAGGTATTTTCCAAATTTCCTGTGACCTAACTCTCGACCATGATAATTAGACCATGGTCTCCTCTGTAGAGCCTGCAGACTCTAGTGGAGAGATTAGTTTCATGTAAGTATTAAACACAAATAATCATTTTACGGGCGGACATTAAAAAGGTTAATTTGTCTCTGTGACAAGGTCACTTTCATTTACGTGTCTTGGGTTATAATTTAAAATTTTCATCCTTTTATTAAACCAGAAGTATCCGCATTTCCAGCTTTATAATTTCACAATCTCACTGATTTACAATGTCTGCGAAGTCTTCTGACAGTCATTCACTTCCTCGTTAGCAGAGGCTGGAAATCACACTGAGCTTACTGAGCCTATTTTGAGCTTAATGTTATTTTGCACATTTTGTTTAATTCCATAACAAAACATACACTCTACGTGAAGGTGAGAGTCTCCTCTGGATCATTACTCGAGCTGTAAACTTGATGTAATGAGATCTTTTTAATATTGGATTTGGTAAAATACACTTTACACTTTCTCTCTGTAGTGACATGCATCAATAGTAATAATTTAAACTGACCACGTATTTTATCCATAGTGTACGTTGTTATTGTTTTCTTCTCAAAGTTCAGTTTTTAAGGTGAGGTATCATTCATTTAAATTAGAATGGACGAGTTTGGCTCAACTGGGCGACTTGGCAGCCGGTAAAATGAGCGGCCTGTAGACGGCAGATCACAGGAGTCTCCAGCTGTGTGAATGTTACGCATCACAGAGCAGCTTGCATGTGCTGAACAGACGGACACTGTCGGGGACTTGTAAACCCTTGTAACACTCTCACAACACAAAGAAATCCACTTGATCTTCTGATTCCTTTCTCCCTCTGAAGTTTTGAATGATGATAAACGCACGTCAGACGAGTCACAGGAGGCTCTTGTGAGTTGCTGTTGGATTATGTTGAACTTATAATGTTTTGTTTGTGTACAGAAGCGTTTTTTTAAAGTGTCGAAGTCACTGTGGTCTAATATTAATTCCAAGCGCTATAAATTACAATAGACTTATTTATGGCTGATGAGTCTCCCTCTGAATGTTCACTGCAGGTGATGGCAGCACATACTTAAATGAATGGCTTCTCATCAATGTTGCCATTATTCAGTAGCCTGCAGGTCGCACTGAATCCTTGAGACTGTCCTGCGTCTCACAGCAGTGTCAATGACACGCAAGAGTCAGTCACAGCGTAATTATATTTTATCTCTCGGTCATAATTTAACACTTTCTCCTCCACCCTCCTCTCCGCAGCCCCTCACCTCTCTGTCTCTGGCGGACTCCAGACTTAAGAGCGATCTGACCATCGTTCTCAATGCCCTCGGCAGCAACTCCTCGCTCACCAGACTCGACATCAGCGGCAACGCCATGGGGGACATGGGAGCCAAGATGCTGGCAAAGGCGCTGCAGATCAACACCAAACTCAGGTCGGTTCTCAATGTGTTCACCAGGTCACAGGGGACATGTTACAGGCCTCCGTCGATAGAGGAGACAAGATGGGTTCAATAATGTGCTACCAGCAAGATTTAAAACCCCAACTGCATCAGGGGGTGGATATTTTTATCTCTTTATTTAAGAAAATATTTACTTACAAATACTGAATAAATTTCATTACAGTTTTTGGAGGTAATATGAGTAATATGTGTGGCAATGAAGAGGCATTTACAGTCATCATTTGAGCCCTCATGCTCAGAGACCCATGCAAATGTCTTGTGATGACTAATGATTTAGATATTGTGTGTGTGTCGTGCAGGACTGTGATCTGGGATAAGAACAACACCAGCCCTCAGGGTCTTCAGGATGTAGCAGCTGCTCTGGAGAAGTGAGTAGCACAGCCTCTGTTGTTTGATTTTTATCTACGATGTAAGTCTCTGTTGATGACTCTCTACTCGTATTCAAGGCGAATTAAATCTAATAATCCAACACAATCTGAATCGTCACTGTGCACATGCTCTGCAGTTTCTCTGTTGTGTTGCACGCCAGGGGATGTTTAGCCGTCGCTGCTCAGACGTCAGTCTGCCTCATGCTGAGTGGGAGGAAACCTTTAGGTGTGTGTAGACAGGGAGACAGGAAGCTGGAGAGGGGGGTGACACAGACACACAGGGAATACAACAAAAAAGGAAAGATGCCCAGACTCAGAAAGCCAGAGACAAAAAGTCAAGACTGAATAAATCAGATTTGTGTCGACTGCATCTTCTGTCTTTACATCTAAAGGTTCGATATTCTGTGCGAGTGTGAGCATAAATTTACTTTAGGGACACATCTGTACATCCTCCATCTCATCTCCTGTCTCTGTTTTTCATATTCTCCCTGCAGCACAGGTCCCTATTTCCTCTCTGACTCCCTGTGTTGTATTATTGAAATAGCAATTTTCATCTGTTCATTGTGTGTGTGCGTGTCAGTGTGTGCGTTTGTGCGTTTGTGCATGGTATTTTATGAGCATCAGTCAATTTTCCCATGTCTCCTGTGCTGGTGTTTTCTATGCATTCTAAAGGTTGCTATCAGATGTTCTTTAGAAAATAATCTTTTTTTTTTTTTCTGTCTGTGCTATTATACTTTGATTTTTCATTTTTTCCTCCTTTCATTCCTTCCTCTCCTCCACAGTGATATGAATATTAATACAGTTTGGTGACCTCTCTTTCAAGATCAGTGCCCTCCATTGGTGTCAGTTTGCTGCTCTGTAATAGAGCTGAGGGGTCGGGCCACTTGCTACCACACGCACACATGCACACACTGCATAAATATTCCCTTTTTTCATCATGAAGCAAACAGTTTAATTCATGTAGCAAGTGTCTCTTTGATTCTGTGGTGACATAATATTTGTAAAACTGTATGTGGGGGGTCACCAGCTGTGAATCCATGTTTGCCAGATGATGTCTGGCAAACATGCGCCTTGTTAGACCTCAGATCTGATTTCTCTGGTGCTGAACAAGACCCCCAGTCTTCCCTCTTCTATCCTCTCCCTCATTAAAGCACAATATGCTGTATAAACCTTTAAAGCACATTCACTGTGCGTGTTGTGGTTCAATAAGAATAAAGAATGAGCAGCGGAGATTTAACTTTAAATAACCAGCTCCGATGATTTGATTTGTTGAAATGCATCAGGTTTTTGTGTTTTAGTCTTTTTTCTTTTCTCAGTCATGTGACCTAATGGTGTTATAATGTTCCTTGTCCGTGTCCACCAGAAACTTCACCATTCGATTCATGCCCATCCCCATCATCGATGCCTCCCAGGCTCTGAAGACCAGTCCAGACAAAACAGAGGACGCTTTACTAAAGGTACATTCAAAACGTACATTTATCCTTTATCCCCCTGTTTATGACTTGTATCTGACATGTTGCTGTTTTAATAAGCTTCTATTTATTTTAATTATTTATTTGGATTTATTCCAATGGCTGTGGTTTTCTTTCCTCTCTTAGATTGAGAATTATATCTACAGGAACCACGAGACTAGGAAATACCTACAGGAACAGGCCTATCGGCTTCAGCAGGGCATTGTCACCACAACTACACAACAGGTCTGAGACACACACTCACCAGATTTTGGAACAGAGTTCTGTCGAGGTGACAGCAACATTTACATAATGTGATAAACAAGCCACAATATCCCTCTGAGCTAATGCATACTAATTATGCTAATAACCTTGTTGCATTGCTGTGACCTGTGAATTCACCTCTTCTAATCAGGTGCCAGGAGTTAACATTATCTTTACTCTGTACCCATCACAGACAGCTCAGAGCGCAGAGAAATAAACTTCGAATGAACAAATCCTATTTGACTAATTTGGAAATGATATGGACACACATGATGTAGAATTGCTGTTGCTGCCACAGAGACGCATCAGTTGTAATCTGAATCAGGACAAAGTCGTATCTCATAAAAAAAACTCTTATGTCTTGTTGTTTTTCAGATGATTGACAGGATTTGTGTGAAGGTGCAGGACCACCTGAACTCTCTGAGGAACTCGGAGACGGACGCCATCTTGGAGGACGTCAGGTCGGCAGAGAACCTCATCAAAGACGCCAGAAACTCTAAAACGGTAAGAAATGTCACATGTCACCTTTCCTAGTTATTTTGTGTGAATTCAAACAATGTCTAACACTCTGTCTCTTTGTCTTCGCCTTCTTCGTCTCCTCAGCTGCTTCCTCACCTCTACCACCTCGGCTCAGCGTCCAGAGACGAGGCGAACAGCTCCTCAGTGGGACCCATCCAGGAGAAACTGGAATCTATGGCTGGGGAGGTGACAACTGTCATGGACCAACAACTCCAGGTAGAGTTAGAACCGTTATCCATCGAAAATTTCATTGATTACGCACTAGTTGAAATAAGTCAACCCTCCTTCTTATCCTCTCTCTTTCCAGACTCTGCTGGAGTCAATGGTGGACACTGCAGAGTCCCTGTGTCCCCACGTGATGAAGAGAAGTAACCTTCGATCAGAGTTGGTGAAGACCAGCTCAGCGAAGATGGTTGTGCCTAAGAGCTTTGTCACCAAAACACTCCTGGAGCAGTCGGGGGTAGACATTATCAACAAGCTCAGGTGTGCGTCTGTGGGTTATACAGCACTTATACGTTCATATATTTATATTTGTTCTGGGTTTTAAAAGACTTTCTGTGTGTCAGTGAGGTGAAGCTGAGTCTGGCGTCCTTCCTGTCTGATCGCATCGTCGATGAGATACTAGAGGCTCTTTCCACTTCACAACACACTCTGGTAACATAACAGTCGTCAGGGCTTTCAAATAGTTCATCATTTCCTCCGTTTCCATCTTTTACTTTTTTTTACCTTCTCCATCACTTCTGCTTCCTGCCGTCTTTATTTTAGGCAGACCATTTGGTACGTCGAGGTCGCCCTCTGGTGCAGCAGGAGTCGGTGGATCTGGACATCCCAGAGGAGAAGATCCCCAAGCGGGCATCGGCTGAAATACTAGAGGCAGAGAGGCTGGATGATCTGGAGACGTGCATGGTAGGTTAGAGGGGCTGTGGGGCTTTTATTTGTAAAGAATCAACACAAGCTGTCTGCGTCTAAATACGGAGCGTTATCGAGTAATTAGATACTTTTGTTGGCACCTGCAGTCTGATGATATGACAGAACCATGTAAATGTTCGTCAGAGTCCTCATCTGTATGTTGATGCCTTCACACTCTTGCTCTTCTCTTTTCTACCTCCCTCTCTTATCTACTGTGAGACCGCTCCACAAGAGCTCACAGCTGTCACGGCTGTCTCTCTCTCTCTCTCTCTCTCTCTCTTTTCCCCTTTAATTCTTCAGCCTTACTGTTTGTTGTCTCTCTTTCTCTTCAATCTCCTGTTCTTCCTGCTCTTTCTACCTTTGCTCCACGGAGACTTTGTGCTGCACCAGTGTAAGTACTCTTGGACTGTCCCTCTAAGCTCACCTTTCAAACTTTTCTTCAAGTCTTTCTGTCCTGTCTCCTCTTCTGTCTCTGTCCTCACTGCCTGCCTCACTCCTCTGCTATAGATCGTTTCTGCAGAACAGAGAGCCTCCTTTTGCTTCATCTGTTATAAAAAGAGTAGAACAGTATGACTGCAGCAGATGCGTACAGCTGTTTACCTGTCACTTCATCACTCACTTTCCACATTGTCACACTGTTAGAACGCAATATATGTGTCAAACCACATTGCACAACTTGTTTTTTGTATTTTTTTTTACAAATGCTGCTCATCACTGGGACATTTCTCATGAATAGTTTAACATCTTTAACGTGCGCACATGCACATACAGCTTTTTCAAGCCTTTAATGCTTATTGAGGCATCAAATGTACTGATGAAAGTTTCCATTTTTGATTCACAGTTTTCACAAATATTCACTATTGTCTTTCTTCCCTTCAGATGACTCCTAAAACCAAGAGGAAAAGCATCCACAGCAGAATGCTTCGACCAGTGTCTCGTGCCTTCGGTATGTAGTTCATTTGATTTATTTCATTTATATTTCGTATCACTCTCACTTGCTGTTCAAGTGAATACTCGTCAATATTTATCTGATGTCTAATACAACCATACAGAGATGGAGTTTGACCTGGACAAGGCTCTGGAGGATGTTCCCGTCCATGTGGAGGACACGTCAACGTCATCTCAAACTCCGCCAACTCCGTCTCAGGTCTTTCCCAAACTGGAGCAACGTCTGTCGGGAAAGATGGCGGAGCTGCCGTCTGAGGAGGAGAAGAAGCTGCAACACTACACCAAGCTACGACCACGGAGGAACAAAAAAAAGAATTCCAGCAAAGTACCAGTGAGTCAAAATAAACTTACAGCTGCACTTCAGTAATATAGCACGACCTCGTCTCACATGAAGTCGTCCTCTTTCAGCAAATAAACAGCGCTCCCCCTCAGGATGGGGAGCAGAACGGCCTCATGGGACGAGTGGATGAGGGTGTCGATGAGTTCTTTTCGAAGAAAGTCACCAAGATGGATCCCAAGTAAGAACGATGCAGTAACTATGTTCTCCTCATTCTTATGAATCTTTCATATTCTAATCAAGTGGAGCATACAACCATGTTAAATGTTTTTCCACCTTTCAGACGTTCACTGAAGAATTCCGAGTCTCACGATGGCGAGAAAAAGAAGAGCAAAGGAGGTTTCCTCAACCTCATCAAACGATCGTCCAAATCTGACAAAGCCGATAAATCAGAGAAAAACCAGACAACTGCCTCAGCCTCTGGTGTGTCCTCGACACCAGCCTCCGCCATTCCTGAGGAGCCCTCCTCGCCAAAGGTGGCAGTGAAGAGCCCAGCGCCTGAGGCAAAGTCAAGGTATAACAGAAGTATTTTCCTGTTGTCCACCAATACTGGCAGCCTTAGGATTTGCTCATAATCTCTGTCTGTGCAGAGATGCCTCCTGTCGCTCGCAGCCCGCAGACTACAGCAGCAGCTCAGACCGCTCAGAGGAGCTGAGGACGCCCGATTCCATTGACGAGCCATGGGAGGGTTCAGACGGCAGGGGCAGTCCTCAGGGAGGGAGGCGGTACCCGGGAATGCAGATTATGGGCAGCGGCCTCCTGGCTGAGATGAAGGCTAAGCAGGAGAGGAGAGCACATAAGGTGAGACACTCGGCAGCATGTGGCTGAGGCTGCGTTAGCGTAAATATCCTGTTCAAGAAACGGTGATTTTCCTTTTTCCATTACTCTGCCAATGATGTGGTTTTGTTAAGTGTTAAAATAAACTGTCAACCTTGACCACTGCTACATTACAGAATTAAATATGAGGTCTTCCAATGTCAGACTTAAGATGAAGATGAACTAGGTTCTCATTTCTGATTTGGTGTGTATGTGTTCAGATGAGCGGCGAGGACACGTCTTGTTTTGGGAACAAGCTGTTGAAGGTGTTCAGCCTCCACCTGTCAACACTGCTCTGTCAACACATGGCGGATTGTAGCTGGGAGACAACATAAAAGAAGAAACACTGACTGACACGCATACATACATGGACGCACGGACAGATGCTAAGAGTAGCATTTATCTCCAGGCTAGGCGATGTGCCAGTCGACATGTTGACATAAAAACACAAACAACCCAGATTTTTTTTTTTTGCCAGAGGACAAGGTGGAAGGAGGAGGAGGAGGAGGAGGGGGAGGGATACGTGCAGGGGAAGAGATAAAGTGTGACAAGCAAATCTACAGAACGAGAAAGTGGGCTGAGCTGCAAGTTCTCATGGGTCACTGTAGGATTCAAATATTCTTCCTTTTTAGTCATTCAAATTTCACTTTGACAAAATTACCAGGTCAACATATAATAAAATATAGGCAACTGGTGTGTGTCAGCCTTGAAGATATGGGTTGGTGTTGGCGCCTGTGTGTGTGTTTAAAGTATAAGTGGTCCCTTTCTAGTCACTGATTTGTAAACTGTGTTTGTAGTAAGAGGTTTATAGGGTTTGCAGCATTAGGGTTTTTACTGACCTGATATCAGTGGCACTAAAGCCACTCCTGCCATCTGCCTGCTCTGGCTGGAGTCCATGTTTGTCTTACCTTACAGGATGGCGCCACCCTCTGTTGAAAAGTTGTACAAATATCTGGTATCACTGAACTGAACTGAACTGAAATTATAAGAGTGTGCGTGTGTGTGTAATTCACCTAACCTGTAAAAATATTTGTGATAAGTTGTTATTTTCCACACTAGGTGAACTTAATTTAGGTTATCTGTTTCTATTATTCTTAAAGCTGAATCATGTCCATTGTCTCCTTCAGTCTTCCAGCCCTGACAGACCTGAGAGCAACCCAGCAGGTGAGTTCTATTCTAACCATTTATTTCTCACTCTGGGCAATAAACCTTTGTGACATGTGATGGAAAATATGATTTTGTTTCTGCTGATTCGAAATGTACCTGTTAATAGAGGTTTGTTACTGCTCTGTACACTGTGAATTAACTGAGTGCTGCTCTGCCCTTGTTCTACTCAGATTGAACTAACAAACAGGAATTTGACGTTTAAAACTTGCACATAAACAAATATCCAATAAACCTTTTCGTTTTTCAGCTAACAAATCTCAGCCTCCTACCCCAGAGGGCAGCAGGTCTCCCAGTGGTTCCATTAAACCAGACACTGGTTCCCCAGAAAAGAACCCACTACGTAGTGAGACCAAGCCTGAGACAGCGCCTCGTCTCAGAGCTGCATCCTCCTCGAGTCCCCCGGGGGCGCCGGTAAGTCCCAAGCCACCAATGCCGCAGGGGGCGAAGCCTGCCCTGGCTGCACGACCCAGCATCCCACAGAAGCCCAGGAACACCAGTAGCAGCAGGAGCATAGGTATTTAACCAGCCCTGGGGCTGAATACGGAGGGAGTGGAAGGATAATTTTAAGGAATAAAATCAGTGCTAAACTAAAGTACCATGTTTTTCATCTTTCTGAAAGATGAGGGTCCAGATTCTGCTGCTAGCAGCAGCAGCGTGTCTCCTAAAGTAGCAGTTCTCCCCCCACTTAAGAGGGCGCTGTCAGAGAAGGAGGGTCAGACCAGTTCGCAGTCAGGAGGCTCCAACAAAACCACTCAGGAAGGTGGGTCCTAAAATCTTTGACTATCTTACCTTTGCCTAATAACGCCATATGGTTTCCATTCTGAGCAGATGTCTGAAACTTGGACAGGGGGATGCTTGATGTCAGGATCTGTCTGTGGCAACTTCCCTGATGCTCTCACATATTTGCATTTCTCACACAGGCTGACTGTTGTCTTTCAACGCGTCCATTATGACACATCAGACCGATAGATTCAGGTCACAACTCTCACTCAGTCTCTCTCAACATTCATCGATCATCTATCATGCATCTGTCAGTCTGGGAGCTCGATGATTTTTTTTCATGCTCCCTCTTTTAATGGCTGATGATTGCGCCCTCTGGTGGCAGTGCTGCACACACAGGATTTAATCTTATCAACCTCTGTGCCAACTTCATTACAGAATAACTAGCATGGCACTCAGTAGAGCGCAGGCTGCAGCTCAGGCCCAATAATCTCCTTAATTCAATTAAGGTGCACCAAATTTCACATATACAGACATCAGTCCCCTCAGAATGCATGATTTTTTACATCTTGATCCCTAGAAAATCAAGACAAAATTGAAAAATCCATTGAAATCCAATTGAAATCCCTGATCCAGTGAATAACTGTTACCATAATTGTCTGGATATTCATCTCTGGGATTTTCCTAAACTTCCAGACTACAAATTTGGTCTTTGGTTTTCCTTTCTTTCTGTTTACTTTGTTTATTCTGAATTGATGAAGGGCCAGCAATAGAAAAATGAGACACCAATTTCTGCCTCTCTTTTCAGTGAGGACGGCGTCGGACTCCGCCCAGCGATCTCGCACTGTCCGTACCAACTCCGAGGATCACGGCCCGTTGAAGAACAAGGACCAAACTCCAAACCCAGACAAGGACAAAGCAGGAGGCAAGAAGTCATCCAATTCTAGGGAGGAGGCAGATAAAGACTTTATTTTAATATGAGCAAAATAAACAAGCCTCGGATGTTCTCCTTAAGAAATGAAACTAAGGGCGGGTGTGATATGTGTTTTTATTTATGTGAAGAGGTTGTACCTGTGCTCTAGGCCCTGTCCAACCTCAGAGTACCTATCTTGTTTGGTTTGCAGGTTGACCTGCTATAGTATCAGGTAATAGACAGTTTCCAATTTAATTAAATTTTTTACAAAGACAATATTTTCGGGCGTTTGCTTAATAATTGTCTGTCATGTCTCCTAGTAAACCAAACTAAATCTCTTTAGAGCTTCCGTCTCATAAAACAAATCACGTTTTCAGGATTTGAGCAAATGAGCCATTGGATGATCCGGTTTATTCAGCCAGCAAACAACAAAACCTGAAATGGACTGTAGGTTTGTAAAGTAATTAAAAAAAAGTTGGGGGTTTTTTGTGTTAAAAAAGAGAGACTGTGAATCTGAGTGTAAACCTCTTCCTTGAACTACTAATCAAAAGTCTTTTTACTAATATGTTGCAGCAACTGATCTCCCAGGGACCAATAACCATAACAACACCACTACCACTACTCCACTGTACTTGAACTCTACTGTCCATCAAACCAGACTGGGACTGTGGTTTATCTGTATGGATTTATCGGGGAGCTACTTCCAATACACGCAGGTTTCCTTTATGCAATTCATTTTTTGAAACAGGAAAATACAGGTTCAGCTGAGAGCATCGGCAAAATAAAGACCACATCAGTTATACACTTGTGATGTTGCTATGACAGTAAAAGGACGACAACAGACTAAACATTATGTTCCTTCTCGTATGGGAGAGACTGCGAGTGATCAGACGACTGTGGCACACTTTAACCCCACTAACAACAATCAATAAGGCTTCAGCACTGTTAACACTCAGCAAACACTGTGGATGCAATGCATTCATCTTTTTTTTTTTTTACCTTCAGCTGCTCTATATCTTTTTTTTTTAATGATGTGCTGGTGGTTGAGTGAAAGCAAAGAACTTAGAAAGAGGAATGGCAAAGAGAATCTGATTTTCTTCTCTTGAGTTAGTTTAAAGCAGAACACTGAGTAAACTCCAGCCTGAAAACTCCTCATCTTCCCTCTGTTTTCTAGAGAATCCTCCTTTCAGGCTCAGCTCGCCTTCTCTTTGCACCGTGCAATAACTCCTTCAGACTCACTGCATCATAGTCTCGTAAACGGTGCCTGTGAGTGAAGGTGAGCTGAGGGTAGCTGTATTTTGACCACATGGACCTCTGCTGGACTTCTCTTTAATAACAATAACAACAGGTCTCAGGACGATTCTCCTCTCTTAAAAGCAAGAAATGCCCTTTTCACACTGCTTCACTGTCTCTAATAGGTCGTGGCAGCTTCATTTCCAACCTTCAGACACAGACTCTGGCAGTCGGGCCTGTCAGATGAGCTTGTTTTTTTCCAGTGTAAAGATTTATCTTACGGAGTATTTAGTTGTTTTGTGCCAGGATGTAGTAAAAGCAGCAGATGTGTAATCAGTGTGAAAGGGGTACAACTTTCATTGTACTGTACAAGAGTCCAGTTTATGTCTGAGGCCAAATGTCTCACTGTTGCACCTTCTCCTCTGGCGTCCACGTCTCTGTAGGTTTGAGCTTTGCTATCAGTTCATATCACTGTACTTGATATCAATGACCACTCGGATCTTTAGCCTCAGTCCCAAAATCAAACAGCATCTCTGTGTGGGGAAAAACAAGAAAAAAAGAAAAACAACTATATTCTGTTTGCATTTTAAACCTTTTCCCTTTTTCCTGATGCACAAAACTTGGAGACACTGGTTTTGTTTTTCTGCGTGGAGTTTCAGAAACAGCTGGCAGTGTTTCTGTGGCGTTGTGTGTAAGACACACTTCCTGTTCGGCTCAGAAAAATGATCATCCACTGCATCTGTGTGGAGAAAGTGAAAATGACGAGAGGCACTGAGTCTAAACTCCGTGTGTGTGTGTGTGTGTGTGTGTGTGTGTGTGAGACTGCATGACGTGGCTGAGTTGTACCGTATGTACAGTATATATGTGCTTTCTTACATGTCGGTGTATGCATGTGTAATATATGCACATGTAATATACTCACTCACTGTGACTTTACTCACACACCTATGTGACCACAGCAAACGCTTTATTGCTCTGGTCCCAGGTCCACGTCTGTACTAAGGGGGTTTGTTTGTAACTTATTTGGAATTTTTAAAAAAAAGTCTTTGGACCGTTGTTGTTTTTTTCCTCTCACTTGTACATGGTGTTCATAAATGTAGAAATTAATTCTTTGTACTTATTCATTTGTTATTACATGTAATCGATTACTTTCGTCGTGGCTTCGGAAAAGACATAATTTGATCAGTCTTGATGCATTTCGTTTGTCATGGATCAACATGTTTCACTAAGTCGTTCTGCTGGTGTTAGACATCTTCTTCATGCAAACATTAATTCTGATTAAAGTAATTTTACAGGAATTAAAAATCGCTGCATTGCTTCACTTTTTGTTGCTCCAGATGAGTTGAACATCTGTTTGTGTGGTGTGACCATCCAGCCACTAGATGGCGAATACACTGTGCTGTCTCTCTCTCGCTCTCATGCACAGAGAAGGTGTGGTTTTGGTTTGACTAAGTCACAAAGAGCATATGTCAAACAGGCAGCCTGCAGCCCATTTCCTCTGTGTGACAGGCGGCAGCTCACTTTGTCAGCTCTCTTCTGCAGACATGGATTGTGCGTTTGATAATCTGGATGCGGCCGGTTTCCTGGAAATCTGGCAACACTTCGATGCAGATGGTAAGTTTGTGACATGCCTTTATTTGTTTGCTTTACAATTATACATAGAACAGGATGTACTGCAGGCTTCAACTGTATATGTGAATATTGCCTGTTGCAAATATTTTTATTTGTTAGTGTCATTATAAAATAAATGTGGATTGCATTCCTATGTCTATACAATAAAATGTCATGATTAATATCAAGATGAATTCATTACTATTATTAGCAATCGTCACTCAGAATTTGATGTGAAAAACTCCAATTTGTTTTATTTGATTTTAGGACCTACACCTTGTTCTAACACAGGTGTTGTTTTTTTTTTGTTTGGACAGATAACGGCTACATTGAGGGCAAAGAGCTTGATGAGTTCTTCCGTCACATGATGAAGAAACTGGGTCCACAGGTAAATGAGCTTTGGATCAAGTCATCCAGTTCAATATGACTCGGTGTGATACAGTGCACGTGAAGGGCTGTCAAGCAGGTACAAAAAAGATTGGATCATCAAAACATCACTCACTGGAAGAACCCTCAAAAAAAAACAATGTGAAATGGATTCCGTCCTTATTTGATCTGATAGGGCTGTATTCCACTAAGTGAAGATCCCACTCAGACAGAGACCTAGCAACAAGTGAGAGATGAAGGTCACCAGAGTAGATGGAAGGTGTGTGCTGACGTCTGTGGGCTGGCTCTCCAGCTGGTTGTTAACAGGCTGCAAAAGGTTTCCCAAAAGATAGCAATGTTCAGACTTTCAAGTCTATTTGCTGTGCTCAGAAGGTTCTGCTAGAAACACTCTTTCTTTATTACACATGTTCTCTCACGACAGTTGATGTTGATGACCTCGTCTTTTGATTGATGAGCCTGTGGGAGACGATTTGTCCAAATAAAAGTGCAAGTCAGCTTTTAGGAAATATGATTTGTGCTTAGACTGAGACTTCGCAGCATTTGTGTGGGCAGCTAAACAACTCAGCGGTTGTCTGGTTGGGTGGGGCGACGTCAGGATGTGAGACACAATACAATTTTAGAGCTCTGGTCCCTGTCAAAGGAACAGCTTTTGTCTTTGTTATACAAATTGACCTGAGGGGGAACTACACATGGTGTTTCTGTTTATGTGTGCTAATGATATTCAATGTTTATGGAGCAATGTTAAATGCTCCCTAAAGACTGAGAGTGCTCCTAGAATGGAGGATTAGATGAGTGTACAGTAAAACTATTAGTATGTGTGTGTGGGGACTAATGGGGCTGCACTAAAACAGAAACCACTGACCAGGGGTCATTTAGTTTCTCTGGTGTTTGCGCTTTCATTAACACCCCCCAGGACGATGAGTGTGGATGCGAACATACAGAAACCCTCGTTCTGGTGCACACTCACGTTCCAGAGAGCCGTTGGTCTGAGGGATCCATGCTCCACTCTGACTTCCTTGTGGCTTCATCTTAAAACTAACTCTTAATAAGCTCTTCTAGATTCAACCAACACTTCATTTCCCCTATTAAGATTTATGGACTCAGAGTTCAGGAACAGACCCCCAAAATCTGTCTTTCTATCTATTTCCATTAATTAGATTTCAGAAGATACAGAAACATATCTATTTTACTATGCAGTGAGAAACCTTATAGTTCAGATGTATGCATTCAGTCAAATATTAACACGTGTGCTTTAATAACCGCTGCCTAGCAACAGGAGATTGGTGGCAGCAAACACAAGTTCCTGCTAGCATCCTGCTAATATCTTGTCCGTGCATCATGAGCCCAGACCTGGCACCTCCTCGTCTGCTGGACTGTGTGCTCTGCATGAACCGATGACTCAGACGTTGGTCCCGTATCCACAGGTTTCTATAGTTACAGTACAGTCACCAAGGGCTTTTTTGCCACGAGATAAAAGATAAGTGACTAAATATATACTGAAATACTGAAAAAAAAAACCTGGTTGAGTAACAACTTATTCAGGAACATATGGTTCTTGACACGCTCCGGTATATCTTTGATTGTTTAAATGCTTTCTGGTTTATAAGTCAAGTGGCTCCTGACTCCTCATATAGTCTATAGAACCACAAGCTCTCTTATAAGACACAGACTGAAGATGCACGCACACACACACACACACATACACACGAATCAGCTTCTACAAGTTTTAAGGACTTTTTTTTTCTGGGTGGGAGAAAGCAAAAGAAGAAAATAACAGATTAGAAAAGTTGAATGAGAATTTTTCCAAATGCAACTATGATAAATAAATCGCCTTCTCAGCGCTTATCATCCAGGGTTTTGTTTGAACATTTTGAACAACAACAACACTAAAACAGGTTGCCAAAGTGTTTCTCTTAATAAACTAGTTCTAGTGGAATATAAGAAGCTTTATTTAGATCATGACCCAGGTCGGCTCATTTAAGAGCTCGTACATAATAAGGTGATGATGATTAAGAATCTGCTTCATTTGAATCTGTCGTCTCGCTACAGGAGAAAGTGACCGACGAGCGGGTGCAGAGACTGAAGCAGAGGTTCATGTCTGCCTATGATGTCACCGCTGATGGGAAACTACAGATTCAGGAGGTACGGCAAACATTTGTGTCTCTCTTCACACAGTTTTATCTTTTCTGTCTAACTTCTTTATTCTAGCGCTAGCTCTCTCTCCGACTCAGACACTCTGCCCACTTCATCTCTTCATCTACCACCACTACTTCCACTTGCCTCGTCTCCTGAGGGCCACATTAAGTACTGACGGTAGAGCCAGTAAGAGACAGCGAGCGGAAAAGCACTCACAGTATTTATCTAAATCAAATACAGTCAAGTGTAAATAGAATATCATCAGAATGGCACAGTGACAAACTTAAATCATGTTTTTGTGCTAAATCACAATCAATCTCACTGATTGTTAAGTGACTGTCACTTCATTAAATGACTCAGACTGACAACCTAATGGGATGTAACTCCCCCATTCTCTTTATCTAGGGAAAAAAACCAAACAGACCAATCCCTTAATGCATTGCATCCACAGAGCCCAAAGCTTTGGCTTCTACTCATGAGGCTGGAAAAAGAAAGAAAAATCAATACGCATGCACTTTTGGCAATCCTGATGTATTGAGGCAGAGACAGGCTGGTCGGAAGCCTCTGTACATTTTTTCCGAGATACACGCCCTTCACTTTGAATCTCTCCATACCAATTATGGGGTCTGGAATATCCATTAATCAAAACAAATCCGATACTCTTTGTACATATTTAAAATGTTCATGCATTACATTTGAAATGTATTTTGTAAAGTGCCACAAAGTTTTAGTTGTATTTAAAAGAGTGTACTCACAGTGCTTTACCCACTTTACTAAAGACTTTGTTTGACATTGTTGGTGCATTGCGCTTTTTCTTCAAGCCGTGTCATCAGCTTTGTGACCTAAATATCTGCACTATCATGGAATATAGTGAGCCAGTTTAATCGGCTAATGGAGGGCTGATATTGTTAAAGAAGGACAGGCAAGAAGAGGACATCGTGGATTGGAATTAGAAGCGGGAGGAGCTGGTGGAGGGATGGTTGTCCTAATTGACAATAACATATGGATCCCTGTTGGTGTTTGGGCTCTACGTTTTTAATTGCTTTCGATCTGAAAACTGGTGCAACAAGGAGAAATCGCTCTGTCAGCGCAAAGAAACAATCAAGATCACAATCAAACTTCATTGAACTGAGTTTCAGTTTTGATTTAAACTCTGTTTGACAAGGGGAAGAAAACCGTTTATGATGGCACAACAGGTCAACAGTGCTCTGCAGGATGTTGGCCAGCAAGTTTCCCTGGCAACGATCAAAAGATAGATTCATGACCACAACTGAGATTCAAGACCTTGGAATGAAAAGCTTTAGTTTCATGTGATCCACTTCCTCTGTGGGAAGCAGTTCCTAAGTGAACAGCATGGTCCAATCACTGCTCACTCGTCTGATTCTCTGTGCTACCTCCTGTTTGCCAGTTGGCCAACATGATCCTCCCTGCAGACGAGAACTTCCTGTTAATCTTCCACAGAGAAGCTCCTCTGGACAACAGCGTTGACTTCATTAAGGTGAGATCCCATAGCATGACATGACTGGTCACACACAGCGTTATAATAAAAACAAAACTCCAGGGGCGTCCTCGTGGGCACTGGATTCACACAGAGCCATTTTACATCAGGCTCCAAAGTGCATTTTGTGCACAGATCGCATCGAGACATGGATTTAACCTCATTATATTCAGTCCTGGTCTTAATAAGTGTCCACAATGAGATCTGCTTTGGATCCGTTTGCTCATAGCAACAATAAACAAAGATAGAAAAACAGAAGAAGACACCACACCATGATTCTGCATTTTGCATCTCCTTCCTTCCACCAACAAACAGAACTGGCTGTAGGTTTGTGTTTCTTCTTAGCCCCACCTCCCTGGTATGGAACATTCTGCTATCTGAATCCAAGCAGAGTTATTGTTTGATATTTCAGTAACAAACTCGCGTCTCTATATAAACAGACACCAGTGAGCTTAGCTGTGCTCCTGTATTCCTTAATGGATTCATCCTCTGCTCCTCGCTGCAGATATGGAGGAACTATGATGTTGACAGCAGCGGCTACATATCGGCTCAGGAGCTCAAGGTGAGGATGTTGAACGAATTGTTCAAAACCTTCACTCTCCAGAACCAATTACACACGTCTGTTCTGTTCAAGGATAAACAACCTAGAGTTGTGCTTCTGGCAGAGAATGACTGCATTTCGACACGGTTTCATCTTCTGTCATAAACTCAGAAAACTTTTTTTTTTCAGCTTCAGACATTTCTTCAGTGGAGATTTTCAGTACTTTAGCTGCTTAGTCAGTGCTGTTTTGGATTTGCTAGTCTGTTTATTGAACAGAATCTTTGAATTTACAGAACCTTGTTGTGTCTCTGGTCCAAACTTTGCCCCATATTTATAATTGAACACTCTCCTCAGGCGTTCCTCAAGGACCTGTTTCGGCAGCACGGCAAGGAGGTGTCATCTGACAAACTGGAGGATTACACTGACACAATGGTAGTGACACACACACACACACACATTTATTGAAATAGAAAAAAGTCCAAAGATTCTGAGATTCTCACAGCGTTATTAAAGCTGTAGATGACTCAGAAGGGTTGAGTGGCTCCAGTCAGCTATTCCTACCAAGCAAGTGCCAAATGAGACCACAGAAACAAAAACGACTCGGACCAACCTTTCCTTTGAAATACTCTGTTGAAGCACTGTTGCAGCTGTTAAGCCAAGATAACATTTCCAACAAACCATCCCTCTCAAATATTTCTGTGGAAACGGAGCCTCAGACAGCGCAGTTCTTTTTTTTTTTTTTTTTTTTTATTTTATTGCAATTAGTGAGAGAGTCTCGCTCAAATCAGATCAAAGCGTAGGCTGGCTCTGGAGTCAGGGCAGTGGCCAGAGTTATATTTCAATATGTCCTTTTTTTTTCTTCCAGATGAAAATCTTTGACAAAAACAAGGATGGCCGTTTGGATCTGAACGACCTGGCCAGGTATTTTGCTGAGCGCTATCTTTGTCATTGCAATGTTAAAACGTAACCTGTGATTAGATACACACACTGGCTGTTGCAGCCAGTGTGTGTATCTAATCTTTACTTCTCTGGAAATCATGACTGCCTCACTTACACTTGCATTTTGAGGAAATGCCTCTTCAGTTTAGTACGAAATTGGGGTCAAAATGTGCTCTTGAACGCTAACGTAAATGGTTGTTAATTTTGTACATCTTGTTTAATAAGGATCTTGGCTTTAGAAGAGAACTTCCTGCTTCAGTTTCAGATGAATGTAAGTTGGTTTTAAACTTTTTTTGGATGAAAACAAATCACGTTACATCATTTGTCTTCTGTCATTTTTAAAATGTTCTGCTTTTTTGTAGTCCGGCAGCAAAGAGCAGAGGAAAAGAGATTTTGAGAAGATCTTTGACCATTATGATGTTGTAAGTGTGATCTCGATCAAAACCAAGATTTTTTTCTGCAGGAAACTATGTGAATATTTTGACAGTGGCTTCCTTAGCGTTAAGAAAATCCTCTGAGAAGAGCACGTTGGTAAATATTTGATGTGTTTGCACATGATCCCAAAGATTACAACAGGCTTCATTCTGTGCAGCAGGGCTGACGTCGTTTTAAAGCTGAGACACATATCACTGCTCCTTAACATTTCCCTTTCCCTGTGAAATTAACGCCCTCACATCTGCAAGCGTGTGCGGCCACGTGCGTAAGAGGACTCAGAGAACTGCCCATGAATCCAATTAGCTCCCTTAGCTCTGATGTAACATAATAAAACTAAACAGCCATTATGTTGTCAAGTCACTCTCTGGGATGATAATCACTTAAACTGCAGCGCCTGCTGGGAGCCACTCATTCCACTGAGGGGCTTCTTCTTTTTCCATGCAATATTTATGACGTTGCCCAGAAGTGGGGGAGATAATAGTCTGCCCGATGCCTTTTGTTTGACCTCTTCTTCTAACAGCAGTGATACTACAAATTCGACATTCCATTCTTTTATGTGTATTGCACTTAATGGTGGAGAAAGTGATGCGATCAGTGGACCATCAAGAGGTCAGCAGGAGCTTGTCAGAGGGACTTGATCTGAAATACTGAGGAGACCGTGAATCATAATGAAGCAGGGTAGAATTGTGACACACAGGGATTCACACAAGAGAGGACAACCAATGATGGTGTCTTCGAACAGCATGAGAGAGCTGTGAAGACTGAAAAATAATTACTTCATTTGATCTCTCTCTCTCTCTCTCTCTCTCTCTCTTTTCACCTTGTCTCATGCAGAGTAAGACAGGAGCGCTGGAGGGGCCTGAGGTGGACGGCTTTGTCAAAGACATGATGGAGCTGGTCAGAGTATGTGTGTTTCAGAATGATTACGTTTCAGAGTGTTGTTGGAGCTTAAGGAACGGTCCCCCCTAGTGTTTGAAGTGTATTTATAGATATGTATGAAGACATTTTACTCCTTGCAGTTACAGGGACTCAGGGAAGCAAACTCCTTCCTCTCTTTTCATCATGTCTCCATGGAAACAAAACTCTTAGACTCTGAGCTCTGAGAGGAAGTCTGTAGTAGACCAGAACAGAGCAAGTCACCGTATTACAGATAAGATCACAGGGAGAAAAGATGCTGCCTATCTTTGTAATAGTAATTTATTAGCATAGATAGTTAATAAATAGATTATTTAATTCAAAGACCAGTACCCGATTGTGACGACACATTGAAAATATAACATCTCCCCCTCCGTCCTCTGTCCTCTGCAGCCGAGCATCACCGGTCCCGAGCTGGACAAGCTGCGGGCCGTCCTGCTGCGTCACTGTGACGTCAACAAGGACGGAAAGATCCAGAGAAATGAACTAGCTCTGTGTCTGGGCGTCAAGCCTTAGTTAAAGATGTACTTGTTGTATAGTCAATAATGCTAGCATGCTGTGCTTTGATTCAGATCACTCGGAGGTTATTTGAGGTCAGTATTCATAAAGTGTGTTTTGATCCTGAATATGACATAGATAACAAATGATGCTTTGGTGGTTAAGGAAAACAATTAGATGCTGTCTGGTGTCTTTGCTGTGTCTTCATCAGTCAGTGTAGTCTTTAAATGATTTGAATTGGTGTTCTTCGGTCACTTGCTTATTGTCGTTTAAAATACTGAGCTGCAGAGGAAATAAAACAAGGATGAAAATGAAGCACCAAGCATGTTTCGCTCTTTACTCTCTTTACCACTGGAATGTAATGCATTTAACAACCTTTATCAACCTTTACCAGCCTTGATTATGAAATGTGTTGTATCAGGGGATATTATGTGCATCATTCATAATTACAATCTTTTTTTTTCTTTTCAAATCTAGGTCTTATAGATGTGTAGTCCTCATGGAGGACATTTTTTTTCTTCCACTGTAAGTTGGATCAAGGAAATGAATTTCATGCACTGACCCCGAACACATCACTGGAGAATTAAGAGTCGGAGAGAGGACCTGTACCTGTCCTCTATTCCTCATCAACTTCACACATTCGAGCTGCTCAGTTTTATATCAGCACCACGTAACAAGCTCACAGGGTGAGTCTGTGTTTGGTGACGAGAGAGAAAACCAACGTGGTTAAGTAGATGGAAACCCCTGCGGCCACCAGGAAACAGCTAATGGTGCGCGCCTAAAAGCTTTACCCTGCCTCAGAGTGACCTTAAAGAGCTGTGGTGTGTGTTCACGGAACACACAAACATTGAAAAGGACACTTTGGATAGTGTGTTTGTATAAAGTAAACATCCATACAGGTGAGTGTTTACGTGTGTACGCTGGTTTGTTGCGTGAAGGGCTTCTGATTATGTGTGTGAGTGTGGACAGAGCCGCTGCCACGCAGCTGCTGCAGAACAAACACCGTCTCATTTAGGCTGAAAGCTTTGCTCCTCACTGTATCACAGGCCTGATTCACACCAGTGCTTCACTGGTTACTGTGCAGCAGCAAATGGGACTTCCATTGAAATACTGAAATATCTGATCATTGTCATCATCCTTTATTAGTCAGTCATAGCATTACTTGACGCATTTGTTCGCGTTCACATCATTTCCAGTGGACAAATTGTTCCCATTTCTCCAGCAGTGACGTCTGGAACTGGGAAATAGCCTCGACTCGGCCCTGCATCTCCTAAACGGGTTATCAAGCAGTTAGCTGGGACTTAAATCTTTAGTAATGATCCAGCTGGATGCATTCATTCAGTGGTGGGCTCCATTGCTGTCACATTAACAACGGCTACACCTGGGGCGCCACGCCTCAGTGTTGTCGATGAAGCGAAGAACACAGCACAAACAAATGATCCAAAACAGAAAAAGGTTTCAAGATGAAAAGATTTGTGTGACATTCAGTCTTTTCTATTTCAATGCTCATGGCTCAACATCGTAACTATATGTTTTTGTCTGCGTGTAGACCCTTTTAACATGTGGATTCATCTGTTGTGAATGTGTGCAAAGTGCTCAGCACCACATTGTAACACTGTTTATTCAGAATGTCTAAACACAGGATATTGGTCTTTGGTCTCACAGACAGAATGATGTGCTTGTTGTAAGTCAGTGAAGTAAGATCCGATCACAGGTGATGTGAGTGGAGCTGGATTGATTCGGTGAGGAAAAGAGAGACGGCATGATTTCATGATAATGTTGCACAATGCTGTCCTGCAGTGGCCAACCTGAAGTACTACAATTCTACACAAAAAATGCATAATTAGGGAAGCAGCCCAGTGAGAGCCGGCCCCCAGAGGGGGTGCCCATGCATGGCATTAGTATTGCTATTGCTCAAGCATCATTTTATGGATGCCGGCCAGCTGGCCATGCGGCCATGCGGCCATGCAGGGTTTAAGGTTGTTTGTAGGGTTAGAGCTAGGGTCAGTGCAGTGTTTCAACTTGTTTTTAGGACTACATCTAGGGTCAGTGCAGTGTTTAAAGTTGTTTTTCAGGGTGGAGCTACCTTCAGTACAGTGTTTAAATTGTCACTAATGTTAACAGACACTAAGGAGCCGGTTTGCTGCAAGATGTTGTTTGTGCTTCCTTTGGAGGTAAATCAATAAAAGCCAAGGCCATGGCACCAGTCTCCTCACAGGGACAAACCACTGACCTATGTCATGATTCAAGTCTTTTCTCTTTTCTTTACTGCTCCCAAAGCTTGCTGACAAAGTAAACAACAAATGTGGAGGGTGCTGTAAATTGCAACCCTTAAAAGTGTCCCTCTTTAGGTTTTGCATTTTTGCTCCTCTCCTTGGTGAAATCTAACATTCCCACTGCCATTCTCAGAATGTCAGTGCTAGACGCAGTTCAAACACCATGTATGGATCTGCCTGGTCACTGGTTGCTGTGGTTTCACCTGAGCACCTCAGTGACCTTTACAGCAGAAGGTCAGTTCAAGAGTCAGACAGATGTGCCAGCAAAGTCAATTAGTTTACATCCTAAATCAAGTTAAAATGTAAAAATGAGACTGGTCTGACACAACTGTATTTGTTCAGAAATCAAATTGAATTTAATTCAGTTACATTTTGAAATACTTCAGAAAAGCTTCCTTCATGTTCAGTGGGTGAGAGTGAGGGCTAAGAGATAATGGTACTTCCTCTTTTAGCAGTGCTAGTCACATCCCACACCACACTGAACACCAGAACATGTCAACGTTCTGAAGGTAGAGCATTTAAAAGGGAGCTGAGTAAACAATGCAAAACATGTGTTTACTGTGTTTTATTAAGTGTGACGCAAGTCTCGTCGCATTCACGTCACACTCTTTAGAAACTAGAACCTGCGTCATGTGGTCGACAAACACTGCAGATGCCCTGCTCCAAACAAGCCTGTTAATGACAGCTCTACCTAACTCCATCAGGTAAAAGAAATATTACTTTTTAAAAATAACAAGTAGGATATATCTAAAGACCATCCAGAATAAATCATTGATTCATCTCTCTAATGAAGCACTGCTAAAAACACTGCCCGTCAAAATGCGGCCATGAATTCATTTTTGTTTCCTTATGACATCTCCCCCATGTGGCAGCCATGTGTTTAGGTCTTCCACCCAGGAGAAGAAGTTAAAACAAACATCACTGTGGATCAGACACAGTTGGGCCGTGAGACCTGAGGAGGGGTGAAGGACTCTGTCATCCCTCTGTCAGCATGTGGCTGCTGGGACCAGGGACAAAACACATCCGTGGAGACTCCTTGGCTGTAAGTGACTCTGTTGGAGGGTCGCGAGCAGAGCGAGGAGACTTAGTTGAAGATACATCTCTGATAACATGGCACAGATCGGAAAGACTTCTTTTGTCCTGCTCCACAATAATGAGCATGTAACAGTGAACGAGCGGGTTTTCTCTTCTTCTTTGCTTCTTCCCACAGAGTCATGTGGAGAGGCCTTACAGCGCGCTTTATGGACCATGTAGGTGTGAATGTTGATGGCAGTTTGTCTCACCTCTCGCCTCATACCAGCTTGCATTGCTCCACCTGCCCCCCAATTGATATTTCACGTTATTTCTCAGCCAGCACAGAAAGACAGTAGCACATTAAAGCAGGTGATTGAGCGGCCCATTTAGAAGATTAGAGCTAATAAATAATCAACCAATCAATCTCCTCACGTAAACATTACATAAAAGAGATGATTTCCCAAAAAAGACTGTTTTTGCTCTCACACAGTGTTGAACCGACGTATCCTTCTAACAGTGTCTCAGGCTTATCTAATATTTTCCATTCGCTGCCTCCTCCTCCACGTGGACTCTCTCCGCGCATCCTCCTGTTATGCATCCTGAGAAGTTTCCACACTTTATTGGAGGAAGTCAGTTACTGCGTCCGTCCACCGCCACCCACCATAAGGCACATCTGCCGCGTCTCGGCTCATGTACACTGGTGTAGAGCAAATAAACTGTGAGCGGGAGATCTGTGGCGGCCTCCCAGGCTGTTCAACCCGCCGCTTGACTGCCCCTTGGCGAGCAATTGGAAAACGGGATGGGCACTCAGCTTTGTGTTTGAATCTGTGGGGGAAATAATGTAAACTGACGACATGTGTGTGGGAAAGAGCGTGTAAGAGATTTCAAGAGTGACAGGAAAGAGTTCAGAGAATAAAACTAAGAGACAAAGGGATTCTCACTCACACACACACACACACACACACACACACATACACACAAACGCACGTCTCTTCTCTACAGTTCCAGGAAATAATCTCATTTTGTTCTTCAGGAGCTTTCAGCTGCCTGAGGTGGACACCTAGAGAGATATATACACAGCAACATCTGTCAAACTCACTAGTAACACAGCTCATTAGGGAAGCATTTTGGGTCCGGCAACACATTTAAACCAGGGGGGAGTTCCAGGCCTGAACAGTGGGCACACTTCAATCCCCGCTACTTTACTGTGTGTTGCCAGAAAACCTCACTGGGATCAGTTAATCCGAGGGTTGCCAACAGCTAGCAGGATGCGTCATGCGGTCAGGAGGGAGCCATTTGTCAGATTGATTTGCAGCAATAGGATAGTCTAACTTTGCAGTGCTGGGATGAAATTGGTTTTCAAATGTAGACTGAGGGATTCCACACCTCGTTGGAGAGGACCCAGAGGCCGTTTTACAGACCCCACGCCACCAGGGCTCCCCATAAAACACCCAATACACTTATCATTAAGATTCTATACAGAGATACACAGAACCCTTTCACAACTGCACAATCTAAGTTCCTAGATTTGACTAGATCAGCATAAAACAAGATAAAAAGGTGCAAAGAAGACGCTTATACCTCGACCGACTGTGCCACACAGACTGCTGACCACAAATGTTAATGTATCTCTCATGAAATGTGGTTGGACTGGGGATGTAAACGGAGCAAATCGGCAGCGACTGTGTGGCCTGACCACCGACAGACCGACTGTGTGATCTGTCTTTGTTCAGAGTGGACTGTGTCAAACCTCAGTGTAAAGTGGTACTGAAACATTTCCTACCAGAGCAGGATGAAGAGAGTTTTCTAACCGAGTGTTGTGACAACTGGACATGGTTGTCGATGCTTCACAGACGTTTCACCTCTCAACCAAGGCATCTCTTTATTTCTGGATCTAACTTTTTTAAAATAATTATGATGTGGATGTCTGAAATGTCAAATCTCAACAAGCACTGGTGCCACCAAAGACCCCCTGCAGACAAAAGAGACAGGCTCTCTCTCTCTCTTCCTGTTACAACACCACCTTGATCCATGTTCCTCTGTCTGTCATATGAAGCTCTCTCCTCTTGAGAGCAGAAATATTTCACAGATACCATGAATGTGCGTATGCAGACTTCCCACGTCAGTCCTGGGAGATATCACAGTTTACTACACTGTGCCAAGCTGCCACTCAGCAAATAAGCCTGTCACGTGATGCGGTCCAGGATGTGCATTTGTCTATTTTCACCATTCATAATTCATCCTTTAGCTTTCAGATCAGCTGTACAATTTTCCCGCAGTGGGCGGCCGGTGAAGACTCGTTCTATAGAAGTTGTACGAGAGCACAGATCCGCACGGCCTGCAAACACAGACATGCCAAGTTTGACATTCTTCAACTTCCACCTGCAAGCTGTTTGAGCAACACTCAATCAAGAATTTGGCAGAGAACATCCACTGCTGGAATCACAGGGCATTTGGAAAGTCATCCTCCCAACGTCGCAGATATAACGCATTCGGAGGTCAACTCTTTCATGAATATGGCAGTTCTAGTTCTTGCCTGTTAATTTTTTTTTTTTTTCAAAGGACCAGAACCAAAATTCATTGATCTTTACGTTCCGTTCACAGACCCCAACAGCTTCCCCCGCCCCCGAAATCCGTTCACATACCTCTGCCTGGGAGAAACCATTACACATCAAGGACCAGATGTGTCGACCACAGTGTTCGACTGTGTTTCTATTTTAGGAAGCAGAAACAATTCTCCTGGGAATAAGAAAGTTTTTCCATCGTGACCTCCCAGGTGGGGTTTGGAGGGAGGTCGTAGGGTCACCAGCCTGAGTTGGATGGGACAAAAGAGACCTATGTAATCAAATGCCAGTAATGCCACTTGATTAAGAAAATGTTTATGGTCAAGAGTGAGTTATATTGACTGATTAACACAGTACAAGCAAGTAGTATTAAAAGATATACCAGGAATATATTAAATGTGTTTTTTAAAATGATCAAAACTATAATCAGTTGGTCTGATTGTTCAATAGTCAAGTGTGAAACCTCTGTGTGTGTTTACGTGGTGTCCACTTTGACAGGATCTCACAATAAAATGTGACTCTCATCTTCCTCCGACACTCTCCCCAGCATTCCTTCTTGTTTGTCGTCATGGTGCCAGCCGGACAGCTCGGCTATATAAGGCCCTCGTCTCCTCAGCCCTGAGCCACAACGACAAAGACAGTACAACCTTCTGCTACACCCCAGCCAGAGAGGAGCGAGCGCTTCCCCCTGAACAAGGACTCACATCAGATCCTTCCAAGACTGCAGATAAATTTTGCTTCTGCGTTTCTTCACCATGAATATTTCCAGTGTTTCAAATGGAGCTCTAGTTTTCTTCTTTTTGACATTACAGGTAAGAATTGAAACCATAACTGACCCCATAACTGGGCCAACGTTTTATTTTCACTGTTAAAGCCTCTAGATTAATTTGTTGCAGAGACCCAGAAGACTGAAAATAAGTCACCTTGATGTTTCCCTTCATTGATGAGAACTTAAATCACAAAGCTTTCACGATCCTAATTTGATTCGAGTAATGCTGAATGGAAGACTGTTTTCTGCCAGCTGAAAACAGTCTTCAGAATAGTTAAGCAAACAGTAATACATTGCAGGAGGCATTTCTAAAACATAATATTTAATCCCAGTTGTCACGACACGATAACATTAACAAAACAAATGTGCTTGTGTCCCACTCAGGTGATAGCAGGCGCCTGGTCCCAGGCATGTCCTCGGAGGTGCCTGTGTCCTAAGGAGCCCCCCATGTGTCTCCCTGGGGTTCCCCTGATCCTGGACGACTGCGCCTGCTGCCTGGTGTGCGCCCGTCAGAAAGGACAGGTCTGCTCTGAGATGAGCCCGTGTGACACACGTAAAGGGCTGCAGTGTGACTACACAGCCGATGTTCTCAAGAGGACCGGCACCTGTGCAGGTGAGTGAGCTGCTGCTGGAGCTCTCCCTCACAAATGAAACACATCGGAAAATGAGACAAACCCTCCTTTCTCTCTTTCCTGCAGCTCATAAGGGAACTGTGTGCGTTTTGGGTGACTCCGTCTACCAAGACGGCCAGACCTTCTTCCCCAGCTGTAAGTACCAGTGTGTGTGTCGTGATGGACAGATCGCCTGCTTGCCCCGCTGCAACGTGGATGTGATGTTGCCCGGCCCTGACTGCCCCATGCCCCGGAAGGTCCAGGTGCCCGGGGAGTGCTGCGAGAAATGGGTGTGCGAGCCCCAACCCAAGCCCAGTGCCCTGGGCGGCTTTGCCATGGCGGGTGAGTGGAGGGGGATGAGAAGGGCCACACGAGCTGAGACAGACAGACAGAGACACGCACCCTATCACTGCTCCAGTCTCACTCCAGTGTGAGACAGAGTTAAAAGGTTATGTACATTTCACTGACCTGTTTTGAGGTTAGGGAGCAGGATCCAAGGGAGAGAGCGCCTCTCTTCTCTTGAGGCACGGGAAGAGAGGATCATGTTTTCGTCCTGGTCATAAACTTTTGTTTCGAGAGGATTTATCCGTCAAGGTCTCTTTTTCCCACTTTAACGCATATTCCCTCTACCTGGGTTCCTCTAGCCTATCGTCAGGAAGAGACAGTGGGCATCGACAGCTGGGACCTCAGCCTGAACTGCATCGAGCAGACCACAGAGTGGGGCGCCTGCTCCCAAAGCTGCGGCATGGGGGTGTCCACCAGAGTGACCAATAAGAACCGTCGGTGCGAGATGGTGAAGCAGAGCCGGCTGTGTATGATCAGACCCTGCGACAGCCTGCGGGAGCAGACCCAGCTGACTCAGCTCAAGGTAACTTTTTCTTTGGAGAACTTACTTGCTGCATCATTTATGAGTGAACGTATCTGCATTTGCTTCAGCGTATGTATCGTGAGCTCCAGTACTTTTCCTTCAGCCGGTGATTTGCTCTTCCTCTCCCTGCAGAGAGGCAGCAAGTGCCAGCGAATGGTGAGGGGCGAGCAAGCCGTCCATCTCTCCTACAAGAACTGCAGCAGCGTCCTGGCCTACAAGCCTCGCTACTGTGGCTCTTGCACGGACGGCCGCTGCTGCACGCCCCACAGGACCAAAACCGCCCTGGTGGATTTCCAGTGTCCTAACGGTAAAATCGCCAAGAGGCCAGTCATGGCGATCCTGACTTGCGTTTGTCACAGCCACTGCCCCAGAGAGAATGCGGCGTGGCAGACGTCAGAGCTGGGCTACAGCGGCATGAGGTTATAGGTCAACATAAGATAACAATCATAGTAGATCATAATGTTCCAGTCGGTCCAGACTGTAGGTAAAGACTGTGTCTCTAAATGCAGGGATTCCTTGAGGTTGTTACATGGATGGGAGCATCCTTATTTTACAAACATGAGTTGCATTAACTCAAAATTTTAGAAATAAGATGGATATAAGATTGGAGAGTGTTCTCAACATAATGTAAACAGTGTGTAGGCGTATGATGTATGACATGCATTCAAGGAAAAGATCACAGAGAGTGAAATAGCTCTATATCCACAGGGGTTTAAATGTTCTATCATTCTTAGGCAAACATTGTGTTGTATTTCCGGCGACGTAAAGCACTTAAACCTGGAGACTTATTGATTCTCTCCACTTCTGGAGATCAAGTAGAGCATAGCCGCGTCAACAAATAAGAAGAAAGCTTTGGCAGCCAACTGCTGTGTGTCTTTTGATTCCATCAGTTGCTGCGTGGGGACATTGTGTCAGCGTAATCTAGAGAAAGGTAAATAATCATGACACTGATCAAACGTGAAGTCAAAGGACCATCTACCAGCTCAACGTGAGCTTTTACCGCCGATGACACTGTGGGACCCTTCCAACCATGGGTCACATTTCTGAAATAACTGGGCTGTAAACTCTGACCTGGTCCCGACACAGGGCTCAATCTGTCTCAAAGAGTGTGGCGACATCTGCCGAAGATCCTCCTCCTCCTCCTCCTCCTCCTCCGCATCGTGAATATATCACCCACAATGGCGACACAAGGTGTGTGTTGTTACATATTTATAAGCTTTTTGTTAAAAGTAGTGCACGTATACAGCAGCTATTTGTGTCATGACTTAAGTTTTGTAAATACTTTCTGTATAGTTTGACCGAGTGTGTATCAAATACACAGTGTTAATTGGTAGAAAGGTAATTGTATATATTGTTTGTTTTCACCTAAACGTCAGACTGCTTGTTTCTGTATCTGCAAACGTCAACATGAATAAAATGTATTTTTTGTATTAAGGTTTGCATCTCTTTCTTGGCCTTTAATCATAAAACATGTTTACTGGTGTGGGTATAGTATGACTGGTGTGGGTATATGTATGTATATGTGGGGCTTGTGGGGGGTGGGGGGGTATGGGGGCACCTTTCAAGAATTAGAGACATATTTGCCTGGATTCTTCTGTGCAAATATAGTCTCCAGTGCAAAATGCTCAAAAGGTTCCCACACCTGTGAATTTGGGTTAGACCTCTTCCTGGGGATTCCTTTTAAACCGCTGCTCAAGCCATCATAAGACGACCACCAGACCTCCCCTGAGCCCCAGTGGGTGGTGACCTCTGATCCCTCTCAGTGAACCCCACCTGGAGGGTCACAATGGAAACTGTCTCTTATCCCCTGTAGAATTGCTCCTGGTTCTTAAAATAGCTCCTCGGTGGAAACCTCAGCTCATCTGTGTTTTGGAACCAGCAGGCGTCTCAGACTGCGGTCGACGAATCTGGTTGCACACGTGCGGTGGTTTCTGCCAAGCACAGATGTAGGGCGTGTTGATTTGTGGATCTAGGGGTTGGATCGTACTCCGGAGCTGCACTCTGTGTAAATATGTTCGGATTAAAAAGCAGACTTGAAAGGCTGGTGTGGCTGCAGGCGTCTGTCCTGTGTGACATTCACCGTCATTACCTCGGGCAGAGGATGTGTTTTCCCCTGTCAGTTTAGTAGTTGTTTCTGCCAATTAGATGTCCAATATGCACAGCTCCTGATTTGTTCTACCAGTAGGGGCCAATCAGATTTCAACTTGGGCCAGTGCCACTCCCCCTGGCCCCACCCTCTGGTCTAACCCTGGTGTAATGTGCATGTGAATATTTGATCTCTCAATAAATACAGTTCTTTTAAGATCTACTGGTGTGTAACTCTCCCCTGTCTGTGTGTGTTGCTTCTCTCTGTGTCTCCATCTGTGTATGGTGGAAGCCTGGTACATGCTCCTCCTCCTCCTCCATGGCGAAAGACAAGGAGCGGCATCAACCTCATCAGGAGGCACTTTAGGGTGGAGGCACAAATTCTGTCCAGCTGTGTCAGTCAGGGCGGCTGTGGGTTCTGTGTGTGAACAGCCAATCTGGCCTTCTGTTGATATTACGACTGAGAAGTAGTATTGCCGTTGTCAGAGAGTCAGACCAGAATTGTGTATTTGAGTATTTATATTAGCCACATTAGGAGCAGGGAGATATTTGCTGTTGATTGTGAATCAGATATTTTGTTTGATGAGGATTTGTTTTCATTTTGATCTGCATTAGGTTTGTTATCTTTGTCTGCCTTCCACATAACTCTGTTGTTATTAGAGCCGCAAAACTTTTAAATTACGAATGTGTTTGTGTAACCTGCTCTTCCCTAGCGAGCCAGGTCATAACAGTGCCTTTCTGAAAATAGAGGATCCATGTCGCCGATCAATTACAGGGTTGTTTTTCTTTCCTTATATATTTGAATACGTCACTTCAAGTCCAGAGACCGACTGTATATGTGTGTGTGTGTGTGTGTGTGTGTGTTTTTAAAGAGGAATGGGACTGTGCATTTCCCACTAACAACTGAGAGAGACAAAAGAAGCACTCTGCTCCTAAAGAGTTAATGACACAGGAACATTTGAATGACTTTGCCTCTGAAATGTGATGACTCACTCCACAAATACTCTCTCTACAGCAAAGCAGGTTTCAGTACTTGAGCTTTGGTAAAGAACAACCAAATATGAACGAATACCTGCGTGTTTAACTCCATCTCAGAATCTTCTTCCTGTACTCTTTTCAGCATTATATCACTCTTAGTCAATGAAATGTAAAGGTGACGACTTAAAGAGTAAAGTACTTTTCAGTAAAAGATTGATTCACGAACACATTTGTCGAGCGCTCGCTTCTTCACCCACGCACCATTCCTACATTTTTGGGACAGCTGTCATGGGGAATTTGGGTCAGTATCTTGGCTAAGAACTTTTTGGAGCGCAGATGGAAGGAGCAGGGGTTTGAACCACAGCCCTGACTGGTGGAGGACCCAGCTCTCCACCTCTTTAGTCTCAGCTGCGTTTTAATTTCACTCTTAAAGAGACAAGAAATTAATTCCACGTGTAAACTTTTGATAGTTGACTGTGAGGCTCTGTGCGTTCTGTATAGAGAGGCTGTCAGTCTGAAACGCAGAGAAAGGAATGTAAGGGACCAACTCCACAGTGGTGGAGTCCAGAGTGCTCCCTTTAAATACCTGGAGGTCAAGGACCAGGTGGGGCAGAGGGGTGCCGTCAGACCTCTGTGTGTACTTGTGTAAGTTGGAGATTAATTTCAGAAAAGACAACAACCATCAAGTTTTGTAATTCATGACAAACTTTATTTAAAACAGTTAATTAGCAATAGAAAGCATAATAAGTACGAATGCAGTTGTATCTGATTTGGCAGATTAATAAAGAGCAAGCTAATACGTTCATATGATATGTTAAGATATCTTAAGAGAGAGACAGTATTCCCAGTCCATTCACTCCACTGGTTAGTGGAGTTTCCAAGATTCTGTCCTTGGTTCCCTGGACACTGTTTAATGTCTGACCACTGCTGTTCTCAGACAAGTTGAATATTTCTCCTGCCAAAACAGAAACAGACACACATTGCTGCCCCATCTTCATTTTGGGGTCAGTATTATAACTAGTGATACTCTGACACACGTAATGGAGGATCCGGTGATCACAGCCTGCTCAGCTTTGATACAGCCACCCCAGGAAATTGAGTGACACGGCAACAAGGAAAATAATCACAGCATAGAATTTCTCTATTTCCGAAGTGGTTGATTCTTTTTCATGGATGGTCGAGGTTTTGAGGGGGGTTGATGAGAGGACCAGGGGGGCACAATTGATACCATTGTCAGGGACACCTGGGCTGAAGAATGGGTAGATTTTCTCATCGAATGTGCAGTTGGTAAAAGAGAAGATCAGAGTTGCAGTGTCCACATCGTAGAAGGACACCAGCTTCTGCTCATAATCTACAAACACGCCAACCCTCTCTGGTTTCGTCGTCAAAGGAAGATTGACTGAGACATTTTTCAAAGCTGACAATTTAGTGTTTCTCAGTCGAATAATCCAGAACCCATTCCCTGGGGTGGGTGTGAACGTCTTCTTCCCACGCACCGACGCTCTCGCTACTCCTAAATCCCATCCGGTCTTCCTTGTGACCTGCACCTCAAAGTAGAATCTGCCTCCAGATAAGCACCTATTTCCCAACACGTAGGCATATCTGTTAAACTTTTGCGGGGTATTTGCAATCCACCAAATATGAGAAGTTTGCACTTGTTTTAAATCTTCTGAAAACAGGAGCAGATCACTTGCGGTGCACGGATCAAATGTCACGTCCACCTCAAACCGCTTCCGGATTGCTTCCAACTTTTTGCCTTCGGGCAGCAGCGATAGGTCTGTGTGCATGTCTGCCCATTTTTCAGTTTTTTCACCAAGCATTTCATCACAGCTCACCTTGAATTTACGACTAGCTCGCTCAATCTCTTTGGCGAGCACGCCTTCCAGCTCCGTCAGTGCTCTCCTGACATCCTCCACACAGTGCTGGCCACTGATGCTGACGTCAGACCAGTTCTTCGTGCGTGGGAGGGAAGAGGAGGACAGGAAGCGCTTGATGAACTGGAGGTGGTCTTCAGTGTTTGAGATGCTCTCCAGTATAGGAATTCTCTTCTGGAGCGCATTGATTTCTCTCTTCAGCTCTTCCACCAGCACCTCAGCCTGTCTTTCTGCTGCTCTTTGCTTCTCCTCAAGCTCCCTCATCAGCCCACACAGGCCTCTTTCAATAGACGCCAGCATAGTAGTGAAGACCTCGGCACTGATTATTTTTGCTTCATCTTTGTGTTTCCTCCTCATGTCCACATCATCTTCTAGCTCCTGCATCTTCCTTAGTCTCTCTGGTATCATATCCTGCACCTCCTGCTTTTTGTGCTCCAGCTGGGCCTTCATCTCTTCATACTCTTCCTCCAGAGGGACCGTGTCATGAGCTCTATGTTCTGGACACTGGGCGCAAACAGGGGTCAGGTCCTTTCTGCAGAAGAGCTCCAGCATCCTGTTATGCTCCTTGCACACCTTGCTCGCCAGGTTCTGCACAGGATTGCACAGTTTGTGCTTCTGTAAGATAGCAACTCTGCGGTGAGGCTGAAGGTGCGTTTCACAATAAGACACCAGACACACCAAACAGGTTTTCACAGCTCTGAACTTGTCGCCAGGGCAGCAGTCGCATGGCACTTCTCCAGCTTTGACCAGGACATCTGTCTCAGCAGCCACACTTTGCTGTTTCCTGAAGATCTCAACCACCTCCCTGAATCCCGTGTTGACGGAGAGCTTGAGCCCTTTGCTGAACGTCTCTTTGCACAGCGGACAGTGACAGTGCTTCTTGTCTTGCCAGTGACTGCTGATACAGCTCTTGCAGAAGTTGTGCCCGCATGGGATAGAAACGGGCTCGGTGAAGACGTCCAGACAGATGCAGCACGTGAACTGATTTTCAGACAGGTAATCACTGGCTGAGGCCATATTTAGAGGAGCGTCTACAACACATAGATTTAGTTTTAGTTTGAGACACAAAGAATGATGACTCACAATGACGAGTGGAATTATTATTATTTTTCTGTTAGCTGTAGAGTCTCACTGAGCAAATCTAAACGACTGTTACTTCTGGAAGTAGCCATTTGAATGAGCATAAAATAACTAAGTAATAAAGCCTGATTTCACATCAGATCATTTCTGATAGCTCCGCATTTGAAAACTGCATAACGTGTTAAGTGTGGCTGCGTATTCTATAACATCAGAACGATATCATGAGTTGAACTTTACCTGATTGGGTATGGAACCTCAGCTCTGTGTTGTGTGTGTGTTTCGGCAAAACTGTTGTTTTTGGGTTGTCTTGGTTTCATTTCTCTGTAAATGATGCAGAGCTCCTCCTCGGCACCACTCCTCCCTTCTGCTTAAAGGGATAGTTCACTGAGAGATGAAAAGTCCCTCATTATCTACTCACTACTGTGCAGATGGAGGGGCGGAATGGGTGAAGTGTTTGACTCCATCAAAAGCACTTTTGGAGTTTTGGGGGTAAACAGAGTTGCAGCCAAATGCAATACAATGGAATGCGGTAACAGGACCAATTCTTCAGACGTAATTAAACAACAGAACACAAAACAGGCATCCATACCGTGTCGTCTCCCGTGGTGTCTTCCAACTGTCCACAAGCCCATGAAGTCATATTCAACTCAATACAGCATCATTTACAACATGGTTAGGTCCTCTGTTAGCCTCCATTCAACCATTAACTGTGGTTTCTGACATGATTTGATCAATGTATTGTTGTGCTTGGAATAAAACATTAGATAAATAATGTGCTCCAGTCTGCTCTTTACACTGAGAGAAACTGGGTCATGAGATGTATTAGGTTTCATATTCTATATAAAAGCCATGTAGCGAGGAAGCGTAAATTCCCCCTTGCCCCAACACAGACGTGCTCATGAGGACATTTTGCTCTCTTAATTACCCCAGAAAGCCTGTTCAAACACCACCAGCCAAAGTGTGTGTGTGTGTGTGTGTGTGTAACAATCTGTGTGTGAAGTAAATAAATAGTTTAATCATGATGCTTCCAATAATATGCACCTTTAACTAGATTGCATGCTCTGTTTGTTTGCATGTCTGTACTGAAGGTCATTACCACAACAAAGAACGTGCATTATTTCTGATGAGCCATTTCCATATGAAAGTACAAATCAAATGTAGCTCCCACACCTCATTAAACCAAAATAATCTTACTATTTCCGTTTCTCTCTCGACATAAATAAACAAATGCCCTGTTTGGTGCAGCTCAGCACCAATGATCCAAATGAAGGCAGGAATATGAGAAAAACCGGCTCATACATCGTGCAACATTTCTGTACTGGCACGAATATTTAATTACAGACACACATCGTGTGTGTGTGTGTGTGTGTGTCCAAGACCAGTTTTTACATCACTACTCCATATTTTTACAATATAAATCAAAATAAGATTAATAAATAATATGAGGATTACAAATTTCAGAGTATTTTTAGGTATGAAAAAAATATATGATTCAAAAGCAGCTCATTATTTTTTTCTTCACATGGTGAACCATCTTCTACTTGCAATTAAAAAAATTAAATAAACATTTGTGTCCAGTTACTTTGCGTCAGTGGACTGATTTTGAGAAGTTAGTTTACCGAGTCACCACTAGATGGCGTAGCGACCTTTCTAACAGATCAGTGTGCGGCTGATGAGACGCTTTACGGTGGACATCAGAGGAAATGGAAGTGCAGAGAACTGAGTGGAGTGAAAGGGGCAGTTCAGCCAAAATAAAGCTCCTTTCATTATCTGCTCACCACGATGATGATGGAGAAATGGGTGAAGTGTTCACAAAACACTTCTGGACATTCAGACAGTGATGCAGCCATATCCCAAATGTATAAATGTACGGTAGTTGAGAGGTTACGCCTGAGGAAGCCGGGGGGTCTGTCCATGTCAGTGCTCTCAACCTCTTTTTGAAACATCAGAAACCGGCAAAGGCGCATTCCTTTACGCGCGTAACCCAGCGCACGCACTCCAACAGCGTGAACCCGGCCAATCAGCGCAGAGTGCGGCACACGAACATGACAAACTCTGAATGAGTACATTTACTTAAAATGAGGCCTGGTTCGTGATTCCTGTCTGTCTCATCAGCTCACACATGGTGAAAACAACGCTGGACGATGAAGGTGGTTTTATTCCCTGAACGCACCTCCATTCACCACTGAATGAATCATGTCAGCCATCAACACGGTGCAGGGGAAACCGGTGAAGTGCTGGGTTTGCGTAAAAATGTTCTCGTGTAGGCATCACAGGTCACGACACGCGCGTTGTGTAGAAATGGCACGGTGAGGGACGCAGGGTCTGGAGATAGGATCTGTGCTGACGACGGTGGGAGCAAACTCCACCCAGCAGATAGGATCTGCGGGCGGGCGGAGCGCAGGGCAGCGTGCGCCCACAGGGCTCGGGGCTGGTTGGTCGGGACGCCTCCTGACAAGTCCCGCACAAAACTTCTGAGGGGCAAAGTCCAGCCTGTGCGCCACGGAGACGGCGCGGTGGAAGTGTGTGTGTGCGTGTGTGTGTCAGCGTGCGCGTGTGAGCGTGGAACTCACGTCGCATGGTATTTGAGAGAAATGCTCCAAAGATGGCGGTGGTAGTCGCGGGTTCCTCCGGAGTGCCAAAAAGTGGGTTCGTGGAGGTGCTGGTGCGCGAGCAGTGGCACAAAGTTTTGGCCAACTTGAACGAGGAAGCGCTCACGCTGAGCTGCGAGGAGAGCGACGGCGCGTGCGACAATGCCAACTCCAACGGTGTCACGAACGGATCCTACCTGGACAACAACAACACCAACTCCAACAACGGCCCCCACGCCGTGCGCACCGCGTTCACGGACCTCCCGGAGCGAGTGCCCGAGGCGATCGCCAACAGAAAGCGGTGCGTCAAGGTGAGCAAGCAGGAGATCGGCGGGCTGGGGATCAGCATCAAGGGCGGCAAGGAGAACAAGATGCCCATCCTCATCAGCAAGATCTTCAAGGGGCTCGCAGCGGACCAGACCCAGGCTCTGTACGTCGGGGACGCCATCCTCTCCGTCAACGGCATGAACCTGCGGGACGCGACCCACGACGAGGCGGTGCAGGCTCTGAAACGGGCTGGGAAAGACGTCACTCTGGAAGGTAAGGTGGGCTGGAGAGGCTGGGTGTCAGAGGAGTGTGGAGGCTAAACTTTTCCACATGCATTCAGACCAGAGCCAACCAGGTCTTGTCTCTGGAAGCACAGCAGGGCAGATCAGAGTCAAATATTCTCCATCGGAACTTCTTGACAAATGTTGTATATGTTTTATTATCACGTTTTTGCAGCAAGTCACTTGATTCAGTATCAGGGTTTCCTTTGGTCACCTGTCACTGGTGTCAGAGCTGTATGTGCCAGTCAGATTGACCCTTAGCCTCAGCGTCTCATGTTTGACCTGTATCATTGATTAAAGGCCAAAACACTTGATGATGCAGAACTGCTAAAGTTATGTCACAAACACCCACTGATATTCTCCACATTGCCCTTTATTGTGAAAGAGGCTGAACACTGTGCACAGGCAGGGCCGGTTAGTAGCAGGTACTGCAAATGTCATTCAGTCTGCATGCAATGGTTGGCCATGTTTATTACAGTCCAGTAAGAGCCACAGACACCTGCCTCTCTGTTTTCCTTACCAGGGCAACCAACTCGGATGTTTGCATTCTCACATACAGCCCCACTGGAAAATGATGTCATTAGAATTTCCAGACTTCAGCACATGTTTAAAAGCAGCTCAAGTGTTTGTCACTGCCTGATTGGACAAATAGAATAAAAAGTAGCTCTGATTGCTGAGGCCTGGGAATGAAAACCTGCTGTGGGTAGTGATTTATTTTTCTATCAAAGGAGGCAACCACTGATTAATAAAAAAGAGCTAAGAAAAGAAATGTGGCATTATTTTCCCTCCATCTGTTTCTTGTATTAATATCTTATGGCATAAAATGTGTTTTCTTATTAATCTACATAAATGGTTGCTGCGAAACAGTCTCGCTTTCTCTGAGGGAGCCAAAGTGAATAGAAGAATTGACACTTTCTCTGGCATCTCAACTAATGTACTTCATATCCAGCAGAGGAAGGGAGGAGGAAGTATTTAAAGTGCGTGCGTAATGTGTCTTTCCCGTGGGGACGCACTCACTTTGTGCCATATTGGGAAAAAAGGAGGCTGACTGGAGCTATTGGTTCAAAAGGACAGTTTGGATTTCTAAGGAAAACTGTTATTATGCAGCCAGAGGTACCATGGGAGAAACAAGCAAGATCAAACTAATGTTGTCTCCCTTTACCTCCTGGTGCACTTCTCTAAGAAAGAGCTCTCAAGGAGCAATGCGGCAAAGTTGATGTTTTGAAGACGTTTTTAGCCAAAAGTGAGGATGGCAATTAGGCCGACGGAGGCCAGATTCCACTGTGATGGCTGAACATCATTTCCACACACGCACATGCACACACACACATGAATACATGCTGATGAGTGTTCCCAGGGGGGGTACAGGGGCTACGCTGCTGAGAGGAAAGCAAGTCCCAGCTGTAAACTCACCAAGATAAGACAGAAGGAAAGAAGGAAGGGACCGGGCACCATGGAGGAGAGACAGAGAAAGAGAGGGGAGGGGGGTGGGGCTGAGATAGAATTTAATGGTCTGAATGCTGAGAAGGGGAGAGATGCAGGGAGGCTGAACTAGAAGGAGAGGTAACCAAGGAGGCTAAAAGGCAGGTTTATAGGTGACAGTACGAGGGGATTTAGGGGTAACAATGTATTTCACCACCACTATCCGCATTTAGGAAAGCAGAGGAATAAAGAGGCAGAATATAAAATGACATTTAGGTGCGTTTTCTGTGGATTTTATGGGTGTCTGCTGGTGTGAAAGGTACTAAACACGTGATTGAGCAGTAAATGCTCAAATTAAAAGACGCGAGCAGTGAGACGTGAAGCCTAAAAATGCATTTTCTTTATTTCTCAGTGTGCGTCACGGTCTAACGTGAAGAAGCAGAGTGTGTTACACAAGGAGGGAGATCAGGAGGAAACATCTTGACTGTTTATAGTTAGACGGTACACGTCTGTTGGGAGAGGACATGTGTGTGCACCTTCGTGCACTTGTGTTTATCGGTGGTTTGTCCAAGTGTGTCCCATTAGCAAGGCAAGGGATGGGGTCAGCTAAGACATACTGGGACCACTCACGCCCACCTGATGCAGGCTGTAAGAGGGCCACAAATTGATGCACTGGCTAAACAAAAAAAAATCCTCCAAACAAAGCACTGGGGTTCAAGCTCTCATGTGTGAGATCCAGACCCTGTGGTCGTGTTCAGAGGCCCCGCGTGCTCTCTGACAAGCCACATGTAAATACCCTTTGAGGCTCCATCAACCCTCTGCAGCTGCAACACCAAGCTCCTGCACAGCAACCACATCCAGTGCCAGTCTGGTGGTCCGGTGAAAGATTTGTTATGGATGAAAATAAGCCTTCAATTAGGAGCTAATGGAGAGCAACCAACACTTCATTACAAGTTTGTCCCCATAGATGCTGCAGCCAAGCATATCCAAACAAACACAACATGTCATTTGGTGGACACATTCATCTGAAGCTGCTTACAATTAGTGGACTCAACTGAGAGTTCCCTATCTTGCCAGAGGACTCTTGGCATGCAGATGGGAAAGACTGAGGATTGAACCGTTGACCTGCTGGTTAGAGGATGACTGCTCTGGCCCTCAGCCACAGCCACCCACCCGCAAACACTGGCGCTAGCTAATTAAATCATAATAATATGAAAGCAGAGGCAACTGGCTAACCTCGTGTGCTCATACGGCTGAGCTCTGTATTGATGGGGAGCATGACAAGTTAGCATAGAAGCAGGCCATGTGATTGTTGTCAATATGACGATTGCACTGGCACCAAGCCTCGGGCATGTCCACCATCAAGAGCTGTGTATGTACGTCATGGTCCATGTGAGTCCAGCATAACGCCATCGCTGGAACTGCTTCTCTGTGGCCGTGTGTCTGATGTAAGATGGTAGTGATGATGATGCTACTTGCCTCGGGTGGAAGCGAGTCTTTGCACACAGCAGCAGGTAATCAGTGCATGTCTCCACAGAATGGGGAATTCCTCAGGACATAATTACAGTTAATAGAAGCGGAGCACAGGGAGCTTGGTGCTGCTTTGCAGCTCAGTGACTTTGTTTGTTCTATTATGTCAGGCACATCTTCATTACATCTAACAAATATGTTCAGGTCCTTTTGTTTACTGTTCATGGCGTGAAACCTCTCAGCAGATTCCTGTGAACCATTGTCATAGAAAGTCTTTTTGTTCTGGGAAATGCAGTGTCACCCCTTTCCAGTCTCCCCCTGCCACGGCATGCATGACTTTCAAAGACAGCCTCCATTCGGTAGTAATTCTCTACACGCAAAAAAAGTCTCGTCGGGCTGTTTTTGTTATGTTTCTTCATTGCAGGACAGAGGGGGGAAAAAAAGAGGAAACATCTTGTGCTTCAGTGTTTTTTTCAATAACGTGTTAGTAATCTGCTCGGTCACAGCTGTTTCACAACTTGACAGCAGCATTCGAGTAGGAACAATCCTCCTTTACAAAAAAACGTCTTAGTTATTAGAATTAGTTCAGCTTCTTAAACATTAGCTCCCTCGCCACAAAATTTGCTTACATACAGTAAGGCTGTCTCTGTCGAAGGGTGGTCTTGTTAAACCAGCTTGTAAAATTCATGTTTCCAGTTCCACTGCAACCACAATTCTACTAACTAGGCACTCTGGCTTCTCCTTCACTTCAACAAAAAAACAATTATTTGTCCAATTCTGTTGCAACACCCAAAACTCTGCCCCCACAGCGGCGGCTTCTTTATTTCAGATTGACTTCTGCCTTAATGTTGCCATCAAGCGCAAAGCCAAAACACCAGATGATGCAATGGTGCACAACTGAAGTTAAGATCCACTGACCGCCAACACCTGCTAACATTTACTGGTAGTTGGTATCTCGTGCAGAAGACAAACACAGAAGGGACATTCACCGTCTACCGTCACAGGAAATGATTCATTTTGTGAGTCCAATTTTAACGCTATAGCTAACGTTAGCTCCAAGACTTGGTTAAATACTCCAACAGAATTTTCAGCTTATTTATTTTCAAACAAAACATTTAAATAGAATCAAATGCACGTTTCTTCCCCCTATCAAGAAACCAAGTCAAAATATACCCTATATTTTTCACACATCAGCCAGAGTCAGTCAGACAGAGGAGCTATGCCCCTCTGATAAATATGCTGGAGTCAATAACTATCAGCCATAACATTTCAACCTTTTCCTGTGACATTAAATAATTAAAAACTGGACAATAGTAGCACTTGGACCTACATCAGCATGATTAAAAATGACTGTAAACGCTAAATGGAGGAGATGCATTATGTGACCGACACTTGATGATGGTGATTGAGGCACTAGTGAGGACATACGATATTATGGTTGCCACACTTAAAGACTGAACCCCACAAAATACATATTGTAGAAGTGCCCCTGTTCTAATGAGTAGCAATGGAAAAGGCTGATACTACTGAACTAGCGGTTAACATTTGCAGCTCAGAGACCAACAAGCTTTTGCTCTTCGCTTGTTTTTAGTTTTAGGAAGGTTCATAAGAGAGACGCTCCAAACTCTGTAGATGCAGAGTATTGATCAAAACCCACAGCACAGTCAAATAAATTTGGGGAAATCCAAAACTTAAAAGACTGGCTATCCCTACTCTGGGCTGCTCAGCTTCATCAATCAATCTCAAGACCCATATTGAAACGATGGAGGCGCTTTTTAAACAGACTGGATCAATGTGATATCTTTGACGTAGACAGCACAGTTGGAGATTGGAGTATAGGGGAGATTTCACACCAGATGTGTCTGGAGCAGCCACAGAGCAAGGCAAGTCCAAAAAGTCTAAACAAGGAAGCAGAGAAAATCAATAATGAAAAGTCAGAGATGAACATCTGCCAAAGTACAGTAGACAGGATATGACTCAGCTCTCCTGTTGAGCCCTTAACAAGCCTTACCTGTCATCACCTGACATCTGGCTCTGTGTGTGTGTCTATGAGCATGTTTCCACTTGAATATATTGATGGCTGTAATCAGGTGTATTCTGCATCAGTCTAGACTGCTGCTACAGTGAAAATGTGGACCAGCGTACAAGAGTGGGATTGTGTACTGTATGCGTCTCCCAGCGGACTGTTTGCCATTAGAAGAGCGATCGTCTCCTCCGCCACTGTCTGCGGAGTCTGACTCAGAGCGGATGATGGCGATGATTACAACGACTCGAGTTGCAGGAGCGATTGTTGTGCGGGTGATAATAGAATGAATCATTCGCTCGCCTCCTCTGTGGATGTTTATTCAGCCGAAAAACAAAAGCCGAGGCTCATCTGTTTTTCCTGTCAGCTTTGTTTGAGGAAGACAAAAACGTCCTTTCCCCTCCAGGTGTAATCATCGTGTTTGTTTTGTTCCGTTTGTTTCTTGTGAGGGGAATCAGACGACTCAACTGCTCTGAGCGCTTCAGTTACACAGTCCAATTAGGAAACCGGAGAAATATTAAACAAGGTGGCCACAGATGACCCGAAATACGGCGGCTGTTACGTCACCTCACTGATTTCTGTGGATACTTTCTGTGTGTAAAATGAATTCTCAATTGGTGTACTTTTTTGATAATATCTAGTGTGTTGATGTGTTAATTCTCACCCCACTTAAATGCCTGTAAAGCTTTGCATTGTCATGACGGATTTTCCATATAATTGTCTTTGTGATTAAAAAAAAAATCCCCCTGGATTCCCCTGGGTCAACAAATTAATGAGGTTCTTTTGTTATTGCTTAGTGTAACTGTCACCTGCCAATATACAGTATCAGCACTTTATATAGAGGACCTGTCAAAGTCGTTCTGTCAGTTCATTTTTCTGCCTCTTCCAAGTTTGCCGTTGTGCCAGTTGGTAACTGTTTGACTTGGAAGTTCAAGGATCAGTCCCATCTTACTTCCTGTTCACTCTTCTGTTGCGATATTTGAACTCTCTGAGACATTGGTCCAAACCCAACAAAAAAGAAGCCCTGAGGCTGGATCTGTGAAGCGCTTTTGTGCCGCTCTAGTATTCTGATACCTGTACCCGAGTGGAAGTGTTCATTCTGCAACCAGAGCAAACTACTTTTCTACTTTTCTGCCTCTTGACCCTTTCCAACTTAACTGTGTGAAACCTAATAATCTCTCTCCCACTGATTTAATGAGGCAGTTATTTGTTACATTTTCTCACAAAGACAATCCCCGCAATCCAAATTCCAAGTATAATGTCCACTGAACTCAGACCTTCATAAATATTGTCACACTGTGAAGTGAAAAATACTATAATACTGTGTGTGTGTGTGTATTCGATTCAATTTCAGTGTGTGTGCGTGTGCATGAGGAATTCTCTGTGCCTGTACCAACAGAATAAGGATTTTTGGGCAGTCCTCAAAGGTCTCTTCTAAACTTTCATTTTCACTTAGGGTTGGGATAATGCGGTCTAGGTTAGGGTTAGGAGGTATTAGGTGAAGATGAGGCTGAGATGTGAGTTGTGGTTGGGTTAAGGTTCTCCAATAATTGGTCCTTCAGGTAGGATTAGGTTTTGGGTAGGCTGTCCACAATGAATGGGAGTCAATGTATAGTAGTAAGGAAGCGTAGAAACTTGTGTGTGTGGGATTGGTGCGGCACAAACACACATGTTGAGGGGTGTGTTTGTGTGTGTTCAGTGAGAGATTCTGTGGAAGACACTGCAATCCACAAGTTCAATGGATGGATAGATGGATGTGGAAGTGAGTATAGGGTTAAGTGCAGATTAAAATAAGCAAACAGCTTTGGAAGGTCAGGAGGGGCAGTGAATGATATTTTAATTGGGGACTTGAACAGCTGCTCTACTGTAAGCATGACCTCTAAATGAAGTTTAGTGTTGGAGTCACAGTAAAGATTTAGTTGTGTCTCTGCATCCCTCCTCTCACTTTGTCTAATGCATGAGCTGGAAGAGTGGAGGATAGACTCAGACAGTTGGAGGAGGGCAGCCGCTCATTAAGATGTGTTTTTTTTTAACTTGAGGAGAACGTGCAACTCGATGCAGCATCTCTTTCTGCTGGAAGTTCTTATCGTGCTGTGGAGGTTATTGTGCAGAGCCGGCCGTGCTGTTGCTGTAATGGAATAAAAACATGACCCAGGGGAAATGCACATAGATTTGCACACTTCCAGTGAAATAATCACTTGGACTCCACCCCGTTTATTTTCCCTTCCACTGGAAACACTTACAGCTATACCAGTTTTTTTTTTTTTTTCTGGCCACAGTGACGCTCGTCAATGAGTTTATGTTTCCTCCTTCCTGGCTGCCTCTGTAAATGTCAATGGAAAACCTATCACCTACTAATAATGATATGTTCATAAAAGCTGTTTTTAGAACTAAAACTTCTGATTGGTTTTATTCTGCTCCATATTTGTATTGGAAGACATCAGTTGTTTAACTAATAAAGGATTGTCAAAGTAAATGTTTATCATTTTTGTATAGCCACCAATTTCAAGCCAAATATTTTATATTTGAAAAGTTTTGCATTTATTAGTTTAAAGCTGCTATTTAGCATTTTGCTTGATGAAGGATGAATAATGGATTACAGGAGTTGTTGAATTGTTATATCTTTTGCTGTTCCACTCCATTCGCTTAGCCTCATTTTTCAGTTCCCCCCACACGCCTCGTAGTTCTAAGCGAGGCTCTGTAAAGTTTAAAGCCAGATTGATTGTTGATGCAGGAGGTTAATGGAAGTCCTGGGAGTAGCAGCGTTTGATTTATAGCTCAGTGTCTGGTTTCTCCTGTTGGTATCCGCCCTGCAACAGTAGATGGATGTATTGTACCTGATTAGGTCTTATCATGCTTTAATTATATCCCACCAGCAACTGTGTTGACGTGGTTTCATTAAATTTATGATAAGGAGGCAAGGTGGGGGATCCATCTGGGTTCATTTCTGAATGTGAGGGCCGAGCCATGCAGCCGCTGTATTTACACTGTTTGCTCACGGTGTTCTACATTGTGGACCATGAACCTTTCTGTGTGTGGAAGTCTATGGAAAACCTCACTGTTGAATACAGCAGTAACATTTCTGGTAAATTCACAGTGAGTGAGTAGTTTTCTGGGTGACGTTTCTAATACATTAAGGAAGTGAAACCTAAAGAATACAAATCTCTCAGGATGAACAAGACCTCGCCATACATTCAGAAGAGGACGATGAAGAAAGAAAATGAGATTTGAGAGCTTTTGGGAATTGTCGATGTGCTGTGAACAAAAATGTGGAGCTTTCAGCGGAAGGAATTTGCTGCCTTCCTGTCATGTCCTGACTTCTGCTCTACCCTGACGCCGCTCCTCACCTGTGAGTTTTGGAAAACATCCTGTTTCAGTCGTGTCCGTATACAGCGGATTGATATTATGCCAGGGAAATACAGGGGCAGCTCCACAGTTCAGCTCGAGAGGCTCCGGGGGCAGAGACACTTTTCTGAAGGAGCACGTCAGCTCTACTCTTTGTGGCTGGGATTGGCATTAGAGTCCAACACTCTGGAGAGGGTTGTCGAATTTCACAACATCTACTTGTCTTCTGGTGCGATTGCAAGCGAGACGGAAGATGACTAAGACCAATCTCCCTGACAGAACATAATGCACACGCACACGTGGGTGTCTCCATTGTTGTCGAAGACCTCTTCTCTGTCCACAATGCGATTTCCTTCTGCCCTAAATCTAAACAGAACCTTTCAGCCATTTCTCCCTCCTTTTAATTTGATACGACTTAGCGGGTTGCTCTGCTGTGCAATAGGATCAGGTCGTCTCTGTGGGTCCAATGAGGATGTCACCCCCTTCTCTTCCTCTGTGTTGTGCGTCAGTCTGTCAGCTCTCCTCCACAGGTTGGCGGTTAGGCTTGTTACATCGTCTCACAGGGGCCTATAGCGCTTTCTCCCAAGAATAATTCACATGCTGGATTACAAATGCCACCAGCCATATGCCAATTATACGCGGCTCGTACAGTGGGATATGCCAATTACACATCTAGGGCATACCGGGGACTCAGAGCGCTCAGGACAGAGAGTGTGTGCTTAGCGCCCACTTTATCGCTGCCTCTCAATTTTTGTCATTCGTTGAAACATGTGTCCTGACTTCACTTGTCTTCTCCCCCTCTAGAACCTAAAAGCAAGAGGAATCTTAAAATAGTAATAAATCCTCCAGACTTTGAGAGAGTTTGACTTTTACCAGTGAAGCCTTTTTTTTTTTTTTTTTTTACAGCTTTGGAAAGTTTCTCAGGTGGGCAACTTTAGTTGTGACCGGATCTGGGAAAACTATCAATGCCGTGACTTTCTTTTCCTCCCTGCTTGCCCCTAGCACCAGAGACGAGGATTGAATTATCAGAAAGAATGCTTACATTTTACGATGTTAGCCGAGGTGAAGAGCCCACGCGAGCGTGTTGTGGCCTTTGGCGCTTTGACATTTCCTCTGATCATTTCAAACTGGCAGGCTGGGAAGGCTGATAGCTTCATTTGCATATTCAGTGATAGAATAACAAATTAATTTGGCTGCAACATAAAGACTTATGTTTCCTTAAATGGAAATCAACTCAGCCTTTCATGCAAGCCACCGGACCAGCGTCTTGTGAGTTCAAGCGTCATTAAGAAGAAAAACTGTGGTGGAGAATGATGTGTCTGTGCAGCGCTGTGTGAGTCTGTGATACCTCGTAAATGCCTCAGGGGCAGCGTAATTAAACAGCTTCCATATCTGCCATGCATCTGAAAGTCTGTGTTACACACACATCCTTCCTCTGACCTTTAGCGACAAACTACAACAACTTCAGAACAGCAACTTGCAGTTTTTCTTGTTAAATGCATTTTACGTCAAAGAAAGGTTGCGCTTTGATTCTACTCAAAGTTTAATTAACCTCTGGCAAATGATGTAAAAAATAAAGCCAGCTCCAGCAGGCGAGTTGTTGTCATTGCGCACAGTTGGACGCATTTAAATATATCGTCCTTTAAATTTGAAGTGACAACAAATGATTGTTGTGTTGGAGTCATTATGAAGCAAATACATAGAGTTCAGTTTACAGCACAAAGGAAGTGCATCTGCCGTTGAGAAACCAAAACAGCGCTTTTCTCTCTCCCCGGTAGCATTCCCCAGGTGGTGACGGAATGGCAGTCGATGGAGTAATTGCAGAAACTCTACCCGACAAAACAACAATAGCTCTGATGTCGGAGGAAGTGAAGAAGACAAAGAGCGCGACAGAATGCAGATTCAAACCGGAGTGAACACTGGACAATATTTCTGCAAGATAATAATTTTGATGATACTCGCTGGGCTAATTTGAATTATAGTTCAAACTGGGATTCATGTGGTTGTTTCCCACTTTGGACAATAGGCTGAGGGCTGAGGGCTGTAGCTTTGTTGCTTATGTTGCCACGAGCCGTCGTAACCGAGCATCTGTGATGTCATTCATCGGTTTTCACCCACCTCGGTTTGCTTGTTTGTACACATGATTACGGAAAAAGAATTGAACTGATTTCCCATGAAACTTGATGCAAGGATGTGGGTCACGGAACAAACCATTCTATATTTGGGCAGATGGCGGAAATGTTTTTTCTTCATTGCGACAGGGGAATTTTTAACATTTTTTTAAATAATTTCTTTTCTAGAATGAGCTGTTGTCCTGATTACTCAATGAAATGGAAAATTATCCATTGGGTGACGACAGTACCACCGGCGACTGTAATAGTAATTTTATTCCTCAAGCCTATTCTCAAACTATTAAAAAAGCACATAAGTCAGTAACCTGTATCCTGTGGAATACTGTGAACAACTGAATGATTTGTACCTTTTGTGTTTTGACAATGTCTACAGGATATTTGCATCAAAGAATCTGCTTCTTTCACATCCCTGTTACCCACCGTACACTCAAACTCCCTTTGTCTCTGCCCTCCCATCCAGTCAAGTACATGCGCGAGGCAGCACCCTACGTGAAGAAGGGCTCCCCTGTGTCCGAGATTGGCTGGGAAACCCCCCCTCCTGAGTCTCCCCGCATCGGCAGCCCTCCCATCCCCTCCCCCTCATCATCGGACCCTTCGAGCCCCACCACCCTGCCCTCCCTGTCTCCCCATGGTGACAGGAGGTGCATACTGCTCAAGATGTGTTGTGTAACCCGAGCAATGACCACGCCCGACCCTGAGAACAGGTGAGACACACCAGAGACACACACATTTACACAGCTGTAATTGTAAGGAGGTGTTTGCGAAGAGATCGAAAAGATGTAACCCTTTGTTGTGGTGCTGGGTACTTTCTCTACTGAGGTCTGAAAATTAAATTAGTTTTGAGTAAACACAGAATTTGTACCAATTGTGTATCATAATGTTCAAACATGACTAGAGCTGTTTTATATTTTGTCGACTGAAATTATTGAAAATATTTCAAGCGCAGAGAAATTCCTAATCTTATTCAAGGTAATAGGATGCTTCATTTTGATTGCTTTTAAATGACATCACAGATGCTTTACCTGTGGCAGCTATAACAGAACAAAGGAGGAAGAATAATGGAGTAAAAACAAACCTGCTTGCCAGTTGACAGCTTTCCCCGTGTAGCTCACTCATTATTATTCACTGATGTTTGCTTATACCATGAATACAATTTTAATACATCGCCTCATCCATGAACAACATTTGTCATTAACTCCCATGGTCCTTCAGTGCTTAACTACATCAGCAAACTATGGGTTGCGTTGTTGGTGTCAATGAGAGGCACGTAGTTCAAGTCCTTCAGATCACTTTGCACAGTCAATTACGCACCATGGGAAACAATGGCAGCCACCGCAGAGGAAACGCCTCATCATTTTATGGTCCACCAGAAAAAGTAAAGGTCCAATATGAAAGGGAGCACAGTGACGAACCACATGGTCTTAAGTGACGGTAAGCTAATTCTTCTCAGTCGGCCTGCAGCTTCCTCTGATATCCAGAAGGGGATTGTCTAATCATGTTTTATCCCAAGAAAAATTGCAGGCCATTTTCACTTTTTCTTAAAAACAGACATTTGAAGTAGTTCTTAGATAATTCTGAGCCAGCGGGGGTGGTCTGTTAGGAGGAGTCCTAAGTTAATTGGGTGGTAATATGACAATAGCCCAATCAAATGGAACTGGAGGAAGGGAGTGATTTACTCTTTCAACTTTTTGGAGTCAAGCTGTGAATGTGTGCTTTCTGTCCTACTTCTGTTTTCCTCTCACCGTGTTGTTTCCCTTCCCACTTTTTGTCTTTGCCGTTTTCTGTTTTGTTTTTCAATCACTTGTTTGTGTTTGTGTCTCTCTGCTCCTTTTGTCTTCTCCCGGTCTTTTCTTTTGTGATCTCTTGTTCCCAGGATTATCTTTTATCCCTCTGAATCAATACTTCTCTGTCTCCATCATCTTCCCATCATTCTCCCTCTCTCGATTTTCTTTTTCTTTCTTTCTTCCCTGTGTATCTCCGCCCCGCTGTTCCAACAACCGTACGTGCCCCCCCCCGCATGTGCATCATTTGAGAAGTGGGAGAAAGTTGAACCTCACCAACTCTCAAAGCTTCAGAGGATGGAGGAAACATCAAAGTGGAGAGATGACAGTGACAGCTTTCTCCGTCTGTACAGACGCTGTTAGACGCTTTGACTGTGAAACTGTAAAAATTTAAACGCGAGCACTCACAAACAAACAACAACAAACACCGAATGAAAGAGAGGATCATCTTAGACGGACACAGCAGATGGTTCTCTGTTGTCTTGTTTTTGTTCGAGGGAAACTTATTGTATCTGCCAAGGGGAATATAAGATTAAAACAGTACCGTACATTGCTCTTAACACATGTAAATGCAATTGTCACATTTCTTGGCTGGCGATGTTTCCAGTCTTTGTGGAGCGGGTTACCGACAGAGAAGCTCTGAACTTTGCCCGAGGCACCATCATGGCTCCTCAGGTTGGAGGTGTGGAGGATCTGAAGCCATGCTCCCACTACTTTTGAAAGAGCATCAAATATTGAGCATGGCTTTAGGAAGCTGATGGGGGCCTCAGTAGCTCCTGAACCCCTGTGTAGGACCCCCTGTGTACAATAGTCCTCTACTGGATTTAAACTTGACTGTGGGCTCGCCAAGAGTTTGATGAGAATATCAGCACCGTTCATGCACGTACTGTGGAAGCTGTTAGCCACATCAACACCATTCATTTGAAAACTGCGTTTTCAAACTCAGACTTTTGGAGCAGTCGTAAAACACCACCACGACTGTAAAAACGGATCATGTGACATCTTGTCTGCACTGGCCGTGCATGTGGCAGTCTCCTACTCACCGTAGACAGCTGTTAGCAAAGAGAACAGGCTCAGCAACACCTGTAATTTATTATCAGTTGTTGTTTTCTTCTTCTTGAGTGGGAAGTAGAGTCACCCATTATTATACACAATTGGTACAAATTCACTACTGGTTATCGGATAGAATGTGGGTTTGACTTCACTTCCCACACCCAGGGTCTGTTCTGTGGACATGCTCCTTTACTCAAACATTAAAACTCATTTCTTTCTCCATTGTAAGCAGACAAGGTTCAGAGGTAGCGCCATGCTAAAACTATTTCTCTAAGAACAACAGTATATGTGTCTGCACACCCTTTCGCTGGTTGCCAGGTGACACGTAAACACAGCAGACCTCTCTTTGTGTATGAATGACACAAGTAGCACACATCATTTCAACAGGCATGTTGTAGACACGCTGAACGAAACCGGGCCTAAACTGATGCACATCAGGCAATAAAAACAGAACCCACCTCAAGACCCTCATCATGTCAGCTGATTCTCAATCATAGTTGAAGTTGATTACATAACCCCAGACTGGTTTCCAGTGAAACCGGGGCCCTGAGGGGAACAGTTGCCATGTGTGTGTCCACAAGATGGACATACTGTCGTCTGTGAATCCAACTTCAGGCTCCATTTATGAAAATCCTGAATTGAAAAGTAACGGAAATGTTCTCCGTGGAAGCTGTTGGTTTGTTCAGAAAAAAGACATTAACAGTTTTTTTACAGAGGTTCATGAAGAAATGACTGGAGTCACTTCAGAGATATAAATCTGTACAACTGACAAAAAATCTCCAATAAAATGTGTCATATCTTTTAAAATGCTCGTTGAGGCCATGACCTGCGCACGTACAAAACCTCGATAACGTATTTAAGAGCACGAGTTGAACACAACTTTATTGGTCCTTCACTTTTACAAGAAGTCTGATCTGATGACATGTTGAGCGTATGCCTCTCACAGATAACAGACTGCTTTGTGGTTTGATAAAGCCCTAGGGCAAACACACACGCACACGCACATGCACATGCACACGCACACACACACACAGGCATCTGCTAAATTGACCTTGACAAGTTGTTTTTTTATGAAGTTCCTTGCAGCCAGGACAAATTCCGCTTCGACTGACTGGTAAATATTTAGTAAATGTTTGAATAGGACACCCAATGTTGAATTTGGTTCACTGTGTTCCGTCCATGTCCACGGCTCGTCATATGTTCACACAATGTTGAATATTTCAGGGAAAGCTAAAATCTACTCTGTTGTTCTTATTTAGAGTTTTCGGGCTGACATTGAAAGTGGCTCAGTTAAAACAGTTGAATTGAACAACTTCACATTAAAAAAACAAAACAAAACACGGGCATGCTGCTGTAACAACAATTACATTTTAGGGCTTCGAGTCAGAATTATTTCCATTATTGATTTATAATTTATTTATTTTTGTTCAACCACCTCTGCTATGCTGCTGTCAAACTTGCGCTGAGGTCCAGACATTTTACTGAGGGACCGTATGAGAGAACACAAACGTCTGAGTCAGTTGTTCCAGATATTTTCCAGAACGTTTCCTGCCAGGCCCCAAGTAAAATGTCAGCAAATTGCATGAGTGAGCCCACGTGAGAACACAGCAAAAAAAACTTGGAGGGACCTCAGTGAGCAAGTAGGCGTGTTGATGACATTTCTAACAGACACAAACCTGGAAGAATACAGATACAGACAAATAGAAAGGAGGATGATGGAATCACCTTGGAAAGACAATGAGATGGTGGAGATTTTGGAAACATGCACCAACACCAGTGTTGAGAATTTATATTTCCTATCCAGCCTCTGGTGTGTTTTACTTGGGTGCCTCCCACCAAACACAACCGACCCAGTCTCCTGCTGCTATTTTATATGGTAAAAGAAAACTGGTAAAAAGTCAGGACCTAGTTTCCCTGAGTTGATGTCTGAGAACAGGTTCCATGAGTATTGGAATATCAGATCAGCTTGTTTTTGCTTCTCTGTTGATTAATCATTAAGAATCATGTGACGTGTTGGACTCGTGGTGACTCATCTGAGTTTTATGTCGTACGAGAGTCCCAACTTAATGCTGCAGTATCTGGTAAAATCCCAGAACTGCACAAAATATAAATAATATAGCAAAGCATGGGCCGAGCATACGTTGAATATTTAATTATTAGGCCTTTGCTTTGAATGGACTTAGCTACCTAACAAAAATGGCATCACGCAATTTCCAGGGAAAAATGTTTAAATGTCAAATCATTTAAAGTCAGGACGTGGACAGATTTGCAGCTGACTCGCATTTCTCTTATTAACATTTAAAGATTTGAGTCCAGACGTCAGTTTTGTTTTGACTCAAGACTTAATTGAAAAAGAACAGCTCTGGTTGGATTCTGTCTGCACTGTGTTTTTTTGACCCGGATTTTATGCTTATTTGCAATCATATTTTTTTAAAATATCAATTTTATATTTATAATTAGTTTTATTTATGTAAGATAAGACTTCCTGCAGTGGTAGACCCTGTGTTATTGTTTTAAAAACAAGATGTTCTTTCATCAAACGATGATGTAATTAATTAATATTTAGATTTAGTGCACATCCGTCTGCTGGAACAGGGCTGGCAAGCCTGAATACATATTTGCAGTATGTATGGGGCCATAATTATGTGAGGACAACTGTGCATGGACATGAGAGAACTTGAGTGACCAGAGTCAGACCTGTCAGTCCTGGAGTCTCGCCCCAGTCCTCCCAGGCCTGTCTTTAATGAACTCCCCTCTTTTGGTCGCCACTTCGATTTTTAACACCAGTAACAAGAACAGAGAGCCACACCTGGAGCTGATCTAGATGCTCTCTCAGGTCTCGGAGGGTTTATGGAAGAGCATTCATCACATACTGGGGCTTTTCCTGGTCCCCAGAGTGTGTGTGTGTGTGTGTGTGTGTGAATAAAGAAAGCTGCATGCTTGCAGAACTGAAACCGCACTTGGTTTAGAGTGGTTTCTTTATTTTTAAACACCAGGACCACCTGGACACTGTACACACACGCCAGATCAGAATTCATTTCCATTCAAGCCGTGAGTTGAAACTGAATCTGTATTAGAACAAAATGGCCCAGGGTGCTCCCCTCTTCTTTTGGCTTCTTCTTTTGGCTTCTTTTTTTGGATATGCAGGAGCCAGAGTTAGCCAAAATTCTGCATTTAAAATTTTTATAAAATTTCTGTCCTACATTCTGAAAATGTTTGTGAAGACAAGTGGCTCATGCGCACAGGAAAAAGTAAAATTTCCAAATTGTCATGTGGAGTATTTTTTCTCATGGTTTTACTGCACACTCACTGAGGCAGACTGTATTGACGCTATAAAAAAACACCATCCCCAAACCCCATTATGCTCTGTAACGGCTGCCACATGTAGCGTCTTAAAATTCATATTCATTGAGCGCACAGTCAAACAGCCATTCAGTGAGACGGAGGGCTTCCTAAATGCATTTCCCTCGAGGCCACAAATTCTCCCATATGATATAAGCAGATTAGTTATGGAAATTCAGTGGGAGACTGTATTGTGTCATATAGCCCACAGAGGGGGCCTCGACTTGAGTAAACAGAAATATCGGTGCTCTTTATTGGATCGCTCCGACCGCGTTCCATTTCTCAGCGCGTGGCAGAAGCGAGCGCCTCTCAGACCTCAACACTTGGCTTCTCCGTGGGTTGAGACTGCACGGAGTCAAATTGGGTCGACCTGGCCAGGCTTGTGATGACTGTACGTATCGATAAAAAGAAGTGCGGAAGTTTTAGAGCCCGTCCATGATAACGGAGAGGTTAAAGCTGTTTGAACTTGTCTAATCTTCTTTTCCAGACAACTGGAGCTGCACTCCCCTGACGCCAGGCACACTGTGGTGCTGCGGTGCCCGGATCAACCATCTGCCCTGTCTTGGTTCTCTGCCATGCACTCAGTCACATCCACACTGGCACAGGTCTGTCTTCGGTTTGATTGATTTTTTTTTTTTTTTTTCTCTCTCTTCATTAGTGTCACTGTCAGAATTAGATCTTTCAATCGGCGTGATTTAGCTCCCGCAGAGCTGCTTAGGATCTAACACGTTCCATCCTAAAAACTGTCATCTCACCACAGCGGGCACTGGCAGAGGTCATCCAGAACACAGCCAGGACGGGGATTGGCAGCAGAGAGATACGACACCTGGGGTGGCTGGCAGGGAAGGTAAGCATGCGTGGTTGTGTGTGTGTGCTTTTATAAGTGTGTGAGAAGTGAGACAGTGTGTAAACTCTTGATAATACCCAAATTTGCAATCATATGCATTAAGTGTGCGCGAGAAGCGGGGAGTGCAAATGCTTGATAATGCCCCAACTGTGCGACCATACGCGTAATGTGCTCTGTTTGCGTGCACATCCTTGCTCCGTGCATATCTACAAGACACACAGATGCACACGTTCTTAAAATGAACACAAGCAAGTAGCCAGCCTCACTTCTCCTCCACACCTGTGCAAACACACACACACCTGTCTAATTCAGTCCTCATGGACTTTACAGCATTTCATCCTTCAAATGCATTACAGTGCTGTTACTAAGCAACATATTCTCTATTATGTTAAAAAGCCGACCCCTGACCCTCTAAATCCCGCGTTGTGATTGGCTGAGGCAGAACTTCAAAGAGCAGCTTAGGATTCCATGGCTGGGCTGTAGATAAGCTTTCATAATGAGAATAGTTATGGAGCATTGTAAAATGAAATGCGGGGTGGTGTGTGTGTGTGTGTGCTAAGTTAAGGGATTAAATGCGGGTGTTTCTGAGGGGAGAGCGAGGGGTTTGTGCTTTACCAATAATGGGTGAAGGGGCGCGTCAAAGTAAATGTATTGAAAGTTTGCCTGCACTCATGGAGCCACCTTTATGTTCAGCTGTTCCCAGAGAGACAGAAAGTAGAACAGAGAGTACGGGTTTCTGGTCATGGGCTGAGTTGAGAACTGATCCACACACCGTTCCTCTCTGTGACACAAGATTAGTCCTATTTAGCAACCTGCTGGCTCACACCCATTAGTGCTCTGATGAAATTCCAACCCTGCAGCATCAAACTGCAGCATCCACCTCTAGTCGAGCAGATTTTTAGGAATGACTGATATTATATTGTGGCTATCGTTTTATTCAGTTGATCACAGCTTAATGAAGATCTGTCGGTGCTGTTATGATGAATACTTCATTATCAATGTCCTTACTTCAGATTGTGGTTATTAACCAAAGTAATATGCAATAATCCATTTATAATAAAAGGGGCATGGGCAGCTGCTTTTCTTCATTTTTTTTTGTTAGCGTGTGTAATTATTTCTCTGCTCCTGCTGCAGACGGAGAGTGAGAAGCAGAGCTGGAGGCCGGTGCTGGTGGTGCTGACAGAGAAAGACCTGCTGCTGTACGATAGTCTACCACGAACCAAGGAGGTCTGGCAGAGTCCCGCACACACGTACCCACTTTTAGCAACACGGTAGGTTCACACATTTGTACAGCGAAATATTTCCTCTATATTTCAATGCTGTGGAGACTATGGTGTTGTCACAGCCACAGACAAAGATATGTATTTGTTGGTAAGTTTCTATCTTTGGGAGACTCCAAAAAGTGACAAAAGTGATCACCACAAAACTTTGTTAAAGAATGGGACCTGCCTCAGGGAAGAAGCCGTAATGAACATGGTCTGTGTCCTCTGGAGCAGATCCAGACTGTGACATGCTGTATGTGATATGTTAGTCGATTTATTAGAAACTGTCCTCACAGAGCTGTGAGCACAGCGGTAGACTTTTGTTTACTCACAGCTGTACGTTTGACGTTTGAGTCTTCGGGCAACTGACTCGGTAAACAAATCATTTTGCTCCCTGATCCAGTTTTGACCAAAGGTTTTTGTGAAGCCCAGTGAAGAAAAAATCATTCAGAAGTTTCTTCCCTTCAGCAAGTAGGGATATTTATTAAGAAGGGACTCTATAATATGTCTTCCTCGTCCTCTCTAAAGTAAATGACAGGGCGTGTGTGTGTTTGTATTTATTCAGCCTGGTCCACTCTGGTCCTGACCGGGGGTCTCCTCACTCTGGCACTGAGTTGTATTTCGCCACTCGGACCGGGACACGTCTCGGCATCGAGACTCACCTGTTCCGGGCTGAGACGACCAAGGATCTGTCCCTGTGGACCAGACACATAGTGAACGGGTGTCACAACTCTGCAGAGATGATCAAAGAAGTCACGACAAGTGAGTGCAGACCCATAACGCCTCCACATTCAGGTTCAGTAACATACACACTTGAACGGAGGAACAGAAGCAAACGTAAGCTGTGCAGGTCAGTGTGCTGAATTCACTGCTGCTCCGTCAGTCGTGTTCAGGCACGCTGCAGAAAAACGTATCCTCAGAGATTTGCAAGGGTAAGTATTGCCTCAGGTGTCTACGTCTAAAATAAATTCTGAATCTAATGCATAAAGCAAAATGGAGACATGCACAAACACAGACTCCCACATCCACTCAGATAGGGGAGGGTTTGTGATGTAATTTGACAGCCATATGGAAGATGTAGACAAAGCACATGCTATTTATAGAAAGGAATGCTATTCTAGTGTGTGTGTGTGTGTGTGTGTTTAGCATTGGGTATCTGTTGTCCAGGGAATTCCAGCTGAATACCCCCCCCTCCTTTTTTTTTTTTTTTCTTCTTTTGCCTTTCTCCTCTCAGAAGCACAAAATGTCCTGGGAACTGCCCTTCTCCCCTGAGCCCCCTCCACCTCTCTCTCGGTCCACGATAACACCGTGCCAAAAGTTTCACTTCTAACTCCACTTTTACATGACACGGCACGGCCACCACACCCTTGTTGTCAGTGCTTATCGCCACCAAACTTTGACCAAAACTCTCCTCGGTCACAGTCTTATCCAGGTTGAGATGTTGTGCTGTGATCGGCGTGGATTGCGCTTTGTTCGTGTCGCCGCTGCAGGGCCTGATTTATATTTTTACTTCTGAGGTGTGTGATGACAGTCAGACTTTGTATGTTACGGCAGTTTGCTGGGAAATGTGATTGTGAGGAGGACATCTTGCTTAGTCCCATGACCAAACGCTGTCTAGACTGAGGCGCCATGCTCAGTATCGACGCGCTGTCGCAGCGGCATCAGCAGATTAAGTTTAAACTTGAGGTAATTGATTTTTGGACACCCGGGGACGATGGAAATAAACTTTATACAGACAAACGATCACCTTCTCACCACGTTTATTTAATGAGTGTGTTAGCAAACTGTTTCTTATTTCTATGCCCCGCAGATACAACAACAACATTAGTATTCATTTGCAGTCATGTTTGATTGAAATGAGATGAATGTTCTCATAAATCTGTTTCTCTGCTTCCCAACTCCGCGGGTATTAACTGGCTCTCTAACAGCTGCAGAGCTGAGCCTACTGGAGCTGCTCTTATCCAGGGCAGGTCATGTATTGTTGGAGGCCTAATCTACGTCAACACTTTCACTAATGGCATAAGTCCAACTGGCACATAAACAAAGGAGAAATTAAAATGAATATTGTTCCACTGATTAATTGAATTCTCACACCTTAAGATCTTTTTTTTCCCCTGATGACTAAAGTAAAAGAATCAGCGTGAACATTTTCAGTGTCCAATGGACCACATGAAGACTCGTGGTCCTTGTTCAATTGAAACATAAATATCGTCAACAATAAAGACATACATCATTTCTGTCATGATTTTTCACTTTTTAATCCTTAAGGAATATCATGGACACATGTGTTGATTTGACCTTTACCTGTGTTTTCCTGTTTTCATTCTGTGTCCCACTCTGTTTTTAGATTAGTATTTCTTTCTGTGTTTTTTTTTTTTGTTTTATTTTGAAAGTCTGATCTCCCTGTTGCCTCAGTTCAGTTGACTTCCTGCACTGATTAGCGTCACCTGTTTGTTCTGTCCCACCTGTCTCCAGTTTGTAATCAGGTCAGTTTGGATTTAAGTCCTCAGCACTGTTGTTCTCGAGCCCAGTGTTCAGTCACGTCTCAGTCGCTGTCAGTTTTCTCTCCAGTGTCTCCTGCCTTGTTTTCTTTTCATGAACAGTTGCCTTTTGTTTCTTCCCTGCTCCTTGTTTTAAGCTGTTTGGAATAAATTCAGCTTTTCTAATTTCTGTTGGCTATATTTACAATACATTTAGTCTTTACCAGTCAAGCCAAGCATTTTACTCATATATACTTTAATACACAGGCCTATTCAAAGATACTGGACTTCCCTGTGCCCACTGAAAATGTCGCTTAGCTTAAATAATAGCTTGTCTCTGAATTTGGGGGAGAAGAAAGCTGGCGCTTGATGTCAGTGGATCCACAAGTCGTTAGGATTCATTCTGTAGGAACTATGATTCAGTCCTCCAATAATTCAATTCAGTCTAGACGAAAACGTTGGCCTGTCAGTCTGACGTCGCCTTGTTGAGTTGTGACAATGCCGTAGCTAAAAATATTTGTTAGAGCATCTTTAATTTTGCACTGTACAGATGATTGACTGCGCAGGTCAAGAAGGAAGGAGACAAATGGGAATGCTTTCTAATCTTTATCGCTCACTATCGAATTCCTGTCTTGGATGGAGACCGTAACTTTTGTGAAACAGATTGATGGCAGCACGAAGCCCTTGGTCTCCTCTGATGGAAGCTTCCTGAGGAGCACTGTGATAGTGCGTGGATTCACACATTTCTCAGCAGTTGCCACTTGAGGAATGGTTGGGCGACCTCGATGGCCTTTTCACTCGTGTAACGCTCTGATAAATCACCGAGGGGCTTTATTCACTGTCAGGGCTCGTGATAAAGATTTGCTCTGAAGATAGATTTACTCTTAATCACTTAACGGGCAGCCGGCCATCGTTTGAGGGGTTTTAATGGGCAGAGTAATTTATTCAGATGTGAAATCAAACGTCTCCAGCACTTTGCCTGCTGTCATTTCTATTATCATTGTGTGCAATGTGACTTTTCAAAGTTGAAATCGATATTTTAAGATGTTAGAGGGATAAGGAATTGCAGTCCCAATATTGAGTTTTCCACCCTGACTTGTCTGTCCCAGTGAGCACATCAGTAGTCATAGTTTGTTTGAATAGTTTGATCCTCAGCAGTGATCCATGAAGCAGAGTGGACAGAAATGAATATTGCATATTTATTTTATCTACACTGTCTGAAATCATTCAATAATCACTATATATTGTCATGTATATATTTCTGATGGTATCTTCCATTATTCTGTAGTTGTTCAAGTGTTCATTTTATATTTATTTTGAATGAATTATTTCTGATTCGATGCCATGAAGGAAACAGGCCGAAAAGTTGTGATTTGCAGTTGAGGCTAACTCGTGCGTAGCGGCGGGTCCCTGCTGTTGGGCTCCGTTCCCCAATTGCTTCTGGCTCTAAATGTGAAAGATGACTGGAGAGACTAAATGGAGACACGCTGCCCATTTTTTCTGACAGTCTACAGTAGTCACATTGTTCGCTGAACGATCTTGAACCACACAACGTAAATGACTTCATGAGAAGTTTAGAAAAAGTTGCTTCTGGTTTCAGACCTGCGGTGTCACAGGCGACAAACTCTGTCTCAGAGGTGGATTGGGTCTCTTAATGACCAGGTAAACAGAGCACTTTAAAAAGCAATTTTGCCTCAGTGTGGAGAGTTAACCCATTAACCTGCTGTGACACTTGAAGCGGAGCGCAGTGGGAAGCCGTTTTGAAACCGAAGTGCTTTACCTGCTGCTAATATAATTTACAAGTTCAAAACAAATGGCTGAGAAACCCAAGTTTCTGTCCTTTAATAACCTTTTAACGTTTCCACCTGTTGTCATGGTGACAGAGTGGGTTTCTCCCTGCTCTCCCACTGTCCCTCTCTTGCCCCCATTCATTCAAGTCCTCTCCCAGTGTTATCACTCTCACCCTCCCTCCCCTGCGCTGTCCCTTCCACTCACTGTCAGGCAGAGAGAAGGGCTTTTGTTGCCGCCTGAAAAGCCCCTTTCTCTGTATTTGTGTATCCGTGTGTGTGTGTGTGTGTGTGTGTGTATTCTGGTGGGAAACTCGCTTTGCCCCAAAGATCAAGGCTCTCAGGTAGAAGAGTCGAGTTTCGCGTCTAATTTTCCCCCGCGGACACGACAAACCCCCCCCCCCCCCCCCCCCTCAATCTTTGCCCCGCTCACGGCGGTTTTGCCATTAGGCAGCCGTTTGTTGTTGTTGTTTACACATCATCACAATATTGTTACACATTATGAGGCTCATTTTTCATCATGAATGGTGTTTCTTTAGGTTATTACGCAGTGTATCTGACAGGGCGCTTGCCTCATTTTTCTGTTTGATTCACAGTTTCCTCGTTATCGTCCGTACTTCCTGCTGTTTGTAGTGTTGCTCTCAGCTGATAAGGAGAGGATGGATTCACGTAATATTCGGCTGCTCTCCTGAATCCGAAACCTCTCAAACCCACACTTCGGTTACGGTTGGTGATACAGGCTCCGCTCTGAGGGAGCTCTCACAGAAACTCAGCGGTAATGGGAATTCTGCTGGGAGAACTGATCCTCGCTTAACAGCTAAGGGCTAATTCTAGCCGATCGATTATACATCAAGTATTTATACACAGAAGAAGATGTGGCACATAGAGCAGCAGTATTAAACAGTTTGGACGTCAACTGCAACAAGTCAAACATAACTTTGTTTTAACTGAACTCAAACTAATGCGTGTTTCTCCAGGTGGCTTCCATGTCAGGGTGAGGGTTGATTCAAGACTCTAGACTGACTGTAGGTCAGAATGCGAGAGTGAATCTTGGGTTAGGTACGTTGTCCTTCCCTGTCTCGCCTGCAACCTGCCTCTCGCCCACAGTCAGCTGGGATTGGCTCAAACACCCCCTGTGACATTGTGAATAAATCTGCAGATTTATATAACATGCGTGGCGGTTTGATTTACGCTCTGACTTTGAAAATTTCTTTATTTATGTCTTAATTAACGTGACACTTTTAAAGTGATTACTGCTAATTTGCCATCAAAGTAATTCAACTCACATTTGTAGCCCTGTTTGCAATTGTGAATAAGATATTTTAGTGCCCTTCGTTAATTCATCCACCACCACAAGTGAATAAAGAATCCATGTTACGCTTCCTTACGTTGTTAAAAACACATTGCGATGCTATTGAAACCATCTACGGAAATCAGAAAGCAATTCATTGTGCATTGCTATTACTTGATTAGAGCGCAGCCCATCCACATAGCACTCTCTGGATAAATGAAAGTCAGGTGATTTATTTGTGACTTGTGTTTGACTACAGGGAGACGTGGACATGTTTCGTAATCGCCTTTTGATGGCGAGGCGCGAGAGGAAGGGATTTAGATGCGTCAAGGGAGATTAGTGTGTTTTGACTGACATGGACACGAAGAAACAGCCTGTTGATATTCAGATAAAAAAAAGACTGAACCAGGCCCACAGACACACACACACACACACATTAGCATTGGTATTGTGTAACTCAAACAGAGAGACGATACACTCTTATGTATCCCTACCCCTCTGAACAAAGCCGTGTTAAAAACAGTCTCACACTCTTAAGTACAAACATTCAACACTGTCCTCTTTGTGCATCCTACACACACACACACACACACACACACAATTGTACTTAGTGAGGAAACTCAATTTGTATATGATACATTCCCTAGACCCTAAGCCTCACCCCAACCTAATTCTAACCCTAACACTAAAACCAAGTCTTTAACCTGTGAGGACTAGTCAACATGTCCTCACTCTGTACAGAGTGTATGCTTCAAATGGTCCCCAGAAAGATAAAAGTACATACACACACACACACCCACACATCCTGCTGAGTCTGTCAGCAAACAATGGAAAGATTACTGCACTCGCTCGCCGTCTCTTTGTCACATAACCACTCTTCCTGGTGGATCAGTTGTCGTGGAGAGAGAGAGAAACTCTAAATAAAATAAGAACGAGTGCAGTGTGGAGACGAACAAGGTGCTTCATTAAAGCAGAGGCAGAAAAGAGGGGTAAATTGGGAGAGCAGATAAAGATAGCACACTCAGCTCCCAGCAAGACCCATGCTGTGAGGAGAGAGTGGGACATGAAGTGCTCGGAATTGTGGTAGAACAGATACGTTTTGCTCCCTGCACGTGAAAAAGAGGAGCGTGTCACTGATTGTAATGTGTTATCCACAGTTAAGATAGGAGATGTGGGACACGGATTACTTATGTATTAACAGGACGTCCGCAGCCGCGTTAAAGATGGAACACTTCTGTCAACAAAATGGTACAATATGTTTTAATAAGGAAAGCATGAAAAATGTAGTGTGTTACGTTGTCCTGCAGTTTGTTAGCCGCTTTTTTTCACCAACATTTAGCCCACCCTCACTGGTACAAATGTGAACAACCCCTGGATATTATCATATTCATGAGGGCAGGATTTATTTAGTCTTATTTGCATAATAAATAGTAGGAAAACATAAAACACTATGTTTATGTCTTCTGAAAATTAAGAACAGCGCCGAGCCAAGAATGCTTTCACAGTATCAGAATTAAAGTTAAACAACGGATTCTACCTTGTTCTAAGTTATTCTTCTGTTATCAAATCATTATAAATCCACTGTATTACACTGCAATATGAAGCTGAGGCCCGATTCAATATTTTCCAGTTCAGTTCTGAATATTGTGAACATATTTGCTGCCTGCTTCTGAGCAAAAATAATAATAAAACAAGTGAATATTTTTTACCTGAGTGTGTGCGCGCACATGTGAAGTGCAAGCCAGGCACGCCGTTTTGGCGTTGGAAACAATCTACGTGAATGGCATTCATATCTTCTATAGCTATCACACAGAAAAATGCAATAATTTTGCACAAAACTCCAACTTACCTCCATAAGACATTAATCACTGTCTCTGCACTGAAGTTGTGAGACAAGAGGACACTCCTCAAAGGAAAGAGGAGATGAGACTTTCCAAGGACAGACAAAGATAAAAGTCAACAATATTTATTGGAACTATCGCTGTCATTTTCCATGTATACACGCTTACTTGCATATCATTGTAACTTCTCACGCACTACAACCAGGCTTCGCATTTCAACTTTATCTAATCTGCTGTGATATTCATTCAAGGACGTACGCAGCACTGTCTTGTTGGCAATCAGAAAAGATGCTAAGTATCCTCCTTGTGTGTCATCAGGTTGTCTGTACATGGGTCAGGAGTGCAGGCTGGTGATTCACTACGAACAGGGCTTCTCTGTGCTGGCTGACCCCAAACTGGACGATGGGGAGAACAGGGAAGCGGGAGGAGCCCGGACTCCCACCAAGCCCAGGGTGCTGCTCTCCTACCCTTACGAAAAACTAAAGATGTCCTCGGATGACGGAGTTCGCATGCTGTCCCTCGACTTCGGAGGGAAGGAGGGGGAGATTGTGAGTGGGTTTTTGTTGGCTTGTGTCTATATCTTAAGTTTTATGGTGTCATAAACAAAAGGTTTTAAGACATGGAGGAGCTCTCTTGACACTGAAAGAAGATATGTTTAATTGTAGTAAATTACCACATTAATATTACATAGAACTGAATATGTTATAATCAGTGGATACTTGCACAGATTATTACACAGATATACATTATTTTTGGTTCAGTTATGACTTAAACCAATGTGATATGAGTATTAGCAGTAACTATACAGCCATAACAGTCAACTACAGTGACAGTCCTTGTTTTTTCATTTGACGTTAAACCGAGTTGAAATGGTTTTCCTTCAGCTTTTAGAAATGTTCTCTTAACTGAGCTTTCAAAGTTTTGAATTACATGTTATGATGATGGGAAATAAAACAAACAGTATAGAGCCTACTTGGCTGCGGACGTGTACAGCTCACAGTCAACAACAACAACAAGTTCATATCCCCTCTCGGGGGGGTTGAGAAAAGCCTTCTGGGAAATGAAGCGAAACACAAGTACAAGTTTAGAAGACAGGCAGAGCGAGAGCGCTACAGCAGAAAGTAAATTACAGCACTTCATCATAAAATAGCCCGTGTACTAAAAAGAATCACACAAGCACAGGTCCTGCGAGGTTAGAGCGTCCAACAGTGGAATTTTCTCTTTCAAAATAACCTGTCACTTATTGTGAGGGGTTTAATCCTTTCACAGCTCGCTGCGTGGACGTTCGGATGGCTCTCGGTTCAGGGGCCACACTAATCAAGACCAATTTAATGTATATAGCTGGGAACAACCACACATGAAGACTCCCACCACCCAATGTGTTCCTCATCGCTTTAAGAATTCCACCTCTCTGCCTCCTGGATCTAAAGCTGATATGAATATGAAAGAGATTGAACTCTTGCAGCGCCTGTATTGCTCTCCCCTGGCACTAATACAAACCGGTTTTACACAGGAAAAACAACGCTGATGTTTCATCATTCGCAAAGCCACCGCGCTGTGATTTGCTGTGTGCAGGAAGCTCAAGTGAAAAGTAAAATATTTATTCTCCAGGCTTATGGGATTGGGATTTAGAAACTGGAAACTGAGGTGTTTTGTACCAAGGCCCCGCTCTGTCTCTATGACAGCCTCCATATAGCTCTGTTTCAGACTTCTCTAAAATTCATCCATTCATGTCACACTGCTCAGTACTTGCTGAAGGCAAATAAGCAACGACATGCGAGCTTTGATTAAAAAACCCTCTGTCGGCTACCTGATCAGAACGGTTTTTACCATCTGTAGCGTCTCTGAGTCCCAGCACAGTCACAGACGAGGCTTTATCAAAGTCCCAAGACACTTAAGGATGGAAAGAGATGGAAACGAACATGGTAACATTAATAGCAAAGGCACATGGTCACAAAATCACATATTGACAACACACAAAGCCTCGTTTAAAATGTTGTAAGACGACTTGATCATTAATTGGATGAAAAGAATTAGCTTGTTTGATTTTTGTCGCCAAGGTCACAATGAGCTCATGTTCTTGTGAACGTGTTATATATCAGGAACAGCCGTAGGGAATGTCATCTGGTGCAAACATTCTCTCTGACTGGAGCATGACATGATTAGAATTTGGTGGCCAAAAGTCACGGTCGCTGTGTCCTCACAAAGCATGTTTTTGTTGGCGGGGCGGAAACGCAGGACAGCAGTTCTAGCGCGCCTTCAGTGTTGACTAAGTATGTCATTACTTTCACAGGGCCCCAGGGTTTGTTTAGTCTTTCACTCAAAACAAGAAGGCAATGAATGTGCATAGTTAATACAGTACTAATAATGAATCATGCCCTCCTGCTGAAGATGGTAAAATCTTTATGAATGTTTTTATGGACACAGACAAAATCTCTAATCATCTTACTCTTAATGTTGATACCAATTGGTAGTAACTTTAAATACATTTAGCAGTATTTACTAAAGGATGTTCCCCTGCACATGTAGCACATTTTCAATACCACACGTTTGCACCAAGACTCGTGGCAATCTATCCAATAACTCCAGGATATTTCAGACTGGATCTGAGTGATGGACTGACTCGCTAACATTGCCATCCCTACAGAACCAAGCTGCCAGCATAGCTTTGTGTGTCTCAGCTCTTGAAAATCCAAACTTCCAGAATGTCTGTTGAGCAATGCTGTGTAGTTTTCTCATGTTTCCCAGAGATGAGATAACCTCTGAAAATTGCTCACTGTTAAATTAGAAGGACTGAATGGTTATTTGTGTTTAAATTTATTGGATAAATCTTCATATCAGCCTTAGGAACAGGATATGAGTCATAATCCTATTGAAACCACCCACTGTTGAGCTAGGCTATGAGCAGGGCTTTATTCCTGGGGACATGGCGTTTGTGTGGTTACAGTGCACAGTACAGTGTCTAACGCTGTCTAATCCCTGCGTAACAGAGAACTGTTGACGATGGAGTTTGACTTGCACATACACCGATGAGCTTCACAAACTGTCCTCTCCTGTCTGTTTTCATCTCTATGATGTTTTGCATTATTCCTTCTTGATCTGCTTCATAATGCTGTGGTTCCCCTCTTCCTGCAGCAACTGGACCTCCACTCTTGTCCGAAGCCAATCGTCTTCATCCTCCACTCCTTCCTCTCTGCCAAGATCGCCCGCCTGGGTCTGGTGGCCTGACAGCCTCTCTAAAGGGACATTTCAAGCTTCTTCAAAAAAATCAAAAATCCACCTTGTTCTCCACCTGTCTGCATCCCGCATGCAGCACACAAAGTCGAACTCCTCCAGCCCGGGGGACCCAAGCTGAGTGAATGTAGCTTTTTTTTCTGGAAATCAACCTTTCTTGGGTCTCCAAATCTAAAGTTAAAAAACACTGGAGAAACCAATGCAAATTGGTTTTGCGTTGTTTTTTTTTTTGACAAATCCTTCTTTTAAGGGCTGCATGGACTGAAGAACCACAGTAGAGCAAAAGATGAAACACAGACAGAGGGACACACGGGAAGAAGCAGATTGGGCATTACTGTCACGTCCAGGATTGGAGGGACGGCACGGGTTGTGATGAGTTCATTTTTAATTCAGTCACATTGTGATGGCAAACTGCCTTCCATTTGCCATTTATATAATTTAATCCTCATTAGCTCTGAAAGGACATTGTGAATTTCCGTGTAATTCTTCTTCCAACAAACACTCTGGCACACTGTGGAAAACATTTGTCATGCGTTTGTCTTTTTTTGTCGTCCCCTGAGATCTCTTGTTAGCGGCGTCAGTATTCATCATTGAAATCGGGAGCCACACTCGGCGCCACAGATTCCCACAATGTGACGACAGAATCAAATTCAAATAGTCTAAGCGTTCATTGAACAGGCCACATACAGCGACCATCTGGTGGTATTTCAGAGTTTGACTGATTTGACAGTGACGTCAGCCATAATAACTTAAAAAGAATTGGTTTCGGTTAAATGAATTTACTCAAATATTCTTTTTCTTTTGTCACATTTATATTCATTGTCCCATTTATTACTTGAAAGAAAAATCGAACTTTAATAAAGGCTCAATAACAGCCTGCTCTGGAGATTTTGTCCTCGACACAGAGGAACCAGGTGGCTTTTACTTTGTTTAATTCTCCACAATTAATATCAAATTGAGGTTTATCTAAAGATGCATATGATTCATGTATTCTTAATGTAGCTTTCACAAAATAATTTTGTAAGATTCAGATTTAATGGGTCAACATTTCGACCAAGTAGTTCAGACACTAGTTGGGTTTCATAGAGAAATATGTTTGTTTGACGTGCACTGTGCTAGTAGGCAGATTTGGCCGATCACATCACAAGCATACAGAGAAGAATCAACAGGAACGTATGACGATCTCGTTTGTCATCAAATACTGCAGTTTACAATCCCGGTACCACTTCATCTGAATCAGAGCAAGAAAGAACGTATGTGGATTTCCATAATGGTCTGATCAGACAAGATGATGCTCTCCAGCTGTTGGTGAACATCTGTTATTTTTCCTGTGTCCCTCTCTGAACGATGATCACGTTGACCTGACTAGCCGACAATCTGATGTGGTCCACTGCCCCTAACGCAAGAATCTGCCATGAATAACTGTAGTAAACATGTAACATTCCTGTTGAATCAAATGGTGCCATGATCACTGAATGAAGTATTATTTATCTGCCACTATCAAGGTAGCCATCATAGTAGGCTTCAATCCGGCTGTAGTCATGCGACACTGTGGTTTTCATTTCTATTGATGCCCTGTGTCTGATGAGGCCTGCTGCCAGGTCTGTAACTTGTGCCTTCTGATGACTGAGACAATAATTGCGGAAGAAATAAATGGACATGATGAGTACGGAGGAAATGGTGTGGCTGCTATGATGGCTACACTGGTCTTTGTTCGCTCTATCCTTTTAATCATAGCTCACTTCCATTGACCATTAACACACACACTGTGAACAATGATCCACACATTGTAATCATACCACACTGTAGAAGGAACGTAATGGGTTTGTTGCTACTCACAGATAGCGGAGGCATTGAAACACACAGAGAATCCAGCAGTTACTGACAACCTCAAGCAGAGAGGAGCACTTTGAGTAAAGCCTGCTGTGATGTGTAGAATACTCCGATGCCTTCGGCAGCTACTGTACTGTCACTCAGAATGATAAATCTTAGTTTTTCAACTCAGATTGTGCACATAAATCATGTATTTAACAAAACCGACGTGATGGCTCTTTTATTCATCTTCAGTGGTGATTGTCTCATAGGCGGAAATTGTGAATCAAATGAAGCACACTGGAAAAGGGCACTCGACTTCCCTTCTAATATCTGCCAGGACATTTTATTTTCAACCCTGTCTGTTTGGTTTATTTGTGCAAAGACCACTGAATAGATTTCCATGAAACTTGGTGTAAAGATGTGATACGGGCAAAGAAAGAACCCATTCAGTGTTGGAGCAGATCTAGTTATTTGATATTTTCCCCCACATTTTAATCTGTAAAAATGTTCAACTTGAAGCGATATGGTGATAAAAAAAATAGGGTTGAGTCTTGGCAGAGGTCCAGTCAATGCCATATTCTAGTGGTCATATGTAAATAACATCAAAATGTGTTAAATTATACCTATATTTTCATATTATTAAATGGGTACTATTCTCTTCCTTCACAGTCAGAACTGATCAGAACTGATCAGAATTGCGACTGTGCTTTAAAATCCTGACTTCTCTGCAGTGCAACGGAACAGTGCTTTATATCGAGGACAGTTTAGATGAAAGGTTGAGCACTAATTTACTGCTTATTAGTGTCGGTGCAGATTGATGAGTTGTATTGACCAGCTCAGAAAACAAACATCCATTTGTCTCCAGCCGAAGCACTTGAGTAATTGAGTCGAGGTTAGTGCTTAACACAGCCGTAACTCTTGACATTGTTTTACTTTAACGAGCTGGCATCTTCACTTTCTCCCAAACATACATGCACGGATCAAAGGGGAGAGCCCGTCCGCCGAGGCTAATGAGTGCAGATGTGACTCTTGACAATGACTTTGTTTACTTGCAGATTTCCCCACCTCTTTATGTTTTTCAGTGTTTCACTTTTTGTCCCTCAACGCCTGCGAACAGGAACTGTTGCGTCACGCACAAGAGAAACGCAACGGGCCGAATTTCCCTCTGAGGCAGATGTTGAAATATACCAAACACCCACCGCTGTGCAAACGTGCACGTACCCAAACAATCGGCTTCCTCATTCATTCAGTGTTAGAGAGATTGACTGAAACAGTCAGCTGTTAAATTTAAAAGGCTGGAAAGGAGCCAGCTCAATTAGCAATTAGCCATTAAATGCGTGGCTGAGATTGTGTGTGTGTGTGTGTGTGTGTGTGCACACTAATGCCCAGCGTTGTGTTCTTTTGCACACAAAACTTCTCTCAGTGACTTGTAAATACATTCCGTTAAGATTTCTGTTGGTTTGTTCGTGTGCGTGCGTGAGCCTTGCCTCTGAATGAAAGTCCTTTGTCTCGGCCCAGCCTGTTGTCGCGGTCCTTTCTTCCAGTGTTCACTCAGCGTTTTCTATAAAATATGCTGTTTGGAATTAAAGATAAAAGGGTCATCGCCTCACACTGCTCGCTGTTATTATCCTCAATGGACGAATAGAGGATGAGTAACCTTCTGTGCAACTTGACACGAACACTCGAGGACACGCTGTCTGAAAACATTAGAGGACAGACAGAGGCATGTTTGAAAGGTGATGTCGCCGCCGTGACCCTCCCACTTAATGAGGCCTGCGCTTCAAGCTCCGCTTCTCTCAAAAACAACCGCCCACACGTAACCTACGCGGCCTCGAATCATGAAAGTATGCGCTCGCACTGCCTGCATGCAGCCAACCCTTTCGCTGTCTTACCATCACTGTGAAGGAGAAACACTGTGCCCCCCGTCTCCCTCACACACAAACGCACAAAGTGCCAGTCTCTGATGATAAAAGAGACAAGGGGTGAGGACAGGGTGTGTGAGACAAAGGAAGACAACAGGAGCTGCAAAGAACTCGCCCCTGTCTCACCCACTTGCTCGCTTAGTGGCTCAGTGACTCCTCTTTGTGTTAGAAGCACAGGGATATATTAGTGTGTGTTTGTGTGTGTGTAGTGGCATGCTTTCTTGCACATGTTGACAGATCCCATGGGTACGGCCTGCTGTCATGAAAATAGAAGCAACGGGAGTTGAGCCGGTCATCAGTCTGTGTAGTTTAAACACCACAGGAGCGTTTCATGTCGTTACCAGAAGATTTGATCAGCAGAGCGGGATTTCAAACCGACCTCTGCTCGCCACTGGACACCTACCGACGAACGTGGACCACAGAGGAACGACCGGGGTTCATGTAAAATCCAGGGGAACCTCGCATGTTCCTGGAGATTTATTCTGCTCCACTGAGTCAAACGCTGAGGAGGTGGGCCGACAAACGGCAGTAATCCTCTGAGAGAGGGGACGTGAAGAAACAGGACATGAAGATAACAAGTGCAATCATTAAATTCTGATGATGACAGTAACAGGAAGTGCTTCAGGAACAAGAAGAAGATGTGGAAAAAAAACCAAAGAAAAGCTGATTATTTATTAGAAGCACATTTTTTTATAGTGCAGAGGGTCATGGTATTTCTAAAGACAGCTATGCATCTCAGGCATAGCATCATAAGTCTGTTTCCATGCCACAAAATATGTACATAAATATGGAGTACCCCAGGGCTCCATTCTTGGCCCTCTGCTTCTTAAATTGGACATTTTTTTAATGTCCTCTACATGTGTGGCACTTCTTTTTTCACACTGAGTTAATTGCCTTCTTCCAGTTTTGTGTCCCTTTGTGTATGTCTACTTCCTGTTGTATTCTCACATAAACATTCAACGAGGGGCTGATGTGGAAAGGTGTGTAAAATGCCCAGAGAAACTGAAGTGGACATTAAGGACATGATTGAAGTTAAAAAGGAAAGCAGATGATGACCTTCAGGCAAACAGACAGCAGCTGTGAATCATCCAAAGGTCTCATGGGATATCTGAACAAGAAATCAAAAGCTCCTAGCTTCTATTTCTGATTCTTGTCTCTGTGTTTCTTATGGTCCCGGAAAACCAAAGACAAAACCTCTGCTTCCAAACCTCTCCAGGAGCCTGTTTTTTTATTCATGACGTTATTCACATGTCTTCTTTTCTTTCATCATCCCTCATCTTTCTTATCCCTGCAGCGGATAAAATACAAGCTCCTGCACCAGGAACCTTCCCTGACCATTAATAACATTTATTTTATATGTTTCAACGAGCAGCAGCAGCAACAGATGGTCAGCTCATTTACTCTCTGCTGTCTTCCTTTAATGGGCCAACAGAAAAGTGTATAAATCATTTAGGGTCCACAGATTAAAACTGATAAGGGGGAACACAAGGTCTCCAGATTTTATTTGAGTTTTTCTACAGAAATCCTTCAGTTCCAGTTCGGTGTTTTGTCTTCGTCTAAAGATTTCAAATATCGCACACGTTTAAAGTTTCAGGATGACAGAGACACGAGATTGGAAAAGGGCTCCATACAAGGAGATTGGGTCAGGTTACTCTTATCTAATTAAACAAAGAAGCACACTGATAAGTGGCAGTGTTTGTTGTCTCCCCCTCTGCACAGCCTCAGTGTTTTTCCTTATGTGGTCATTTTCTACCAAGGCCTTGGTGTGCGTGTGTGTGTCTGTGCGTGTGAGTGTCGTAGATGAATGAGGCTCGGTGTAACTTTATTATCTCTGCCGTTGTTCCACTGTGATACAAGCAACACATGAAGATAACAGCTCTGACAGCTCTGTGGCGCTCACACACTGATGGGCCAAACTCAGGCTGTTCCCCTAAAACATGCCCAGTAGAGATGTCAGGTTAAACGTCCCTGCTGTGAAATCCACATTCTATATTGGGATCTTATTCTAACGCTGACTGTGTACAGCCCCTTTCTAGTGACATGACAATAAGTGACTTTAGGTGGTATTTCAATGTGGTGTATAAGTCAAATGAAGTTACAACTGAATTATTGCTGTTATTCAGCAACAGAAAATTAGTTTAGATTTAAAATACAGAATAATTAAATGACTTCATACATATTTCAAATCAAAGTATTTTTTATTTATTATTACTATTTTTTATTATTTAGTTTATAACTCTTATTTTTTACTTATGCTTGTTGTGTTCACAGTACTGTGGGACTAATAATGGATGATATTATTTAATATAAGCTATTACTACATTGTAATAATGAGTTAATATTTGCTAATACTAAGCTGAATAGAGAAATTCAGTTCAGGAAAATTGCATTCTTCCCAATAATAATCACCAAATTACTCTTCCCATCACACTTAGTAATAAATGAGGGCCTGTCAGGTAAAACCTTCTGCAAATGTTTAAAATGAAGTTCTGAAAAACAACTACATTTGTCCTGTTAAATGAAAAATCAACCATCTTGCCAGCTTCACGGAAGAGCAGAACATCTACATTAATTCAGCATCACGGTGGAGAGGAGACAGCATGGTTCCAGTGGTAGAACAGCTGGCTGTACATGTTGTGTCTCACGGTGGTGGTGGAGGACAAATAGTACAACCAGGACAAATCCGGCTGTCTGCGGTAATGAGCCCTGGATCAGGGGCTGCACCACTCGTGGCTCTTCTCGCTGTGTGAACAACATCTAGCGTGCGGATTGTGCTGTTCACTGCCAGTGCCGATAATGCAACACATATTTCTTAGAGATGATGCACGCTCAACCCTTTTCTCACAGCACACGCTTTGATCAGGGAGTCAAACTGGGCACCAAATAAGATTCAACAGTCTTTTATTGTGTGATAAAATACAACCCACAAATATAATATATACACACGTATAAAGCCATAAAATTCAATCATTTGAACAAGTGGGAAAAGACGTAAAATCAAGTTTGAAAACAGCAACGAAGAAACGACCGCAGCCTGAAGCCAACTCCACAGCCCGCGTGGCCTCTCGGTTAGTGAGGCTGGAGCAGTGTGAGCTGGTCAGGCTGTGTTAAATGTTTCAAGGTTTCTGAGCAGTAGGAGTGGATCAGGATGGACGAGCACATCCGGACACAAATAAAACTCAAAAGTCAGGATACATGAGAAATATGCACACAGCCAGATTGTCCCTCACGGAGACAGTCAAATAAAATGAAATAAAAGATTGTTTGCTTAAATAGGCTTAATGCAACGATTTAAAACCAAACAGTAAAAGAAGATATATAATATATAACATGACAATGCGTGCAAATGTGACACAATTCTCAGTATAAAAGTGTATAGCAAACAAATAAAACAACTATATTCTATAGCTCCAAAGCTTCACTTCCCTGACGTCTTCTCCAGCACCCAGTCGATGACCTGCAGTAACAGACATCATGATTTTAAAACATGTGATTAATTAACACCTGAAGTCAAGTGTAGAACCTGTAGTGTTGGCGACATCACCTGTTTGACGTTGCTGCCGGCTGCTTTCTTCATCTCATCATGCAGACCCCGAGACGTCTTCAGATCCTGAGATTAAACGACAGAAAATCACTCAAACAGTGAGGGACTTTATCATTTTGGAACTACCCTGAAAATCAATAAAGGATGTGACACTAAGCGAGAGTTTCCAGTAACTTTCCTGCTCTATCACTCAGACATTTAACTTTGCAGCTGGCAGGAACAGCTTTGAAATATCTGAAGGCAGGTTTTTCTTTTTGTCCGTTTAACCTTTGTCCGTTTGACCCCCGCAGATGCATGCTGGTCCTCAGCTGCTGGCTGTAGTGCATTATATAAATGGAAATTTCTACATCAAATCAATCCCTGAAAAAACAAGATAACAGCTCCTTCACTATCAACCTGTGTGTAAACACTATGAATTTTGAAAATCAAGTATCTTTACTTCTCAGCTTTGAGTACTTTGCAAACAGCAGTTGATTCATGAGGATGCACAAAAGAACTTTGACATAAATGTGTGTATTAGAGAAATACTTTTAATTTCATTATTATTATCCGAGTTTGATATGAGGATGTGTAATAAAACAAATGTTCAGAACTGTAGTACATGTGCCCGATGCACACAGGCATCCACACAAAGTGTCAAATAAAAGAGCAGCGCTGACTCACCTTGAGATAGAATTTGGAGATATCAAACAGTCTCTTGCTGCAGGCCTCAAAGCACTCATGCTCTGCAGTGATCCCGTGATGTTTGAGTGCTTTAACTACAACCTCCTGCAACATCTGAAGACACACACAAGCTTTTTTTAAAACAGCACAACAGTAAAAACATTTCATCTACGGGGAGACGTCCTTGCACTGAAGAACATGTCTTTATATTCCGCACGTGCGCTCACAGGTACAAACATCCAAATATTTCACCGGTGACTGAAATAAACAGATCCACCATTACTCTTGTCACAGCGACTGTTCAGAGGAAATGCTATAAATTATTCTGAGGAAGCAGTGGTGCCGCTTAGTCTCCCAATGAGTAGACAGGCAGCTTTTAATCTCTGTCCTGAATAAACTGCTGTTATTATTTCTGAAAAGGGCCGAGTGTTTTTACCTAAACTGGGGTTCAGTTGATAAGAGTGTTTGCATACTAATCAGAAATCTGTACGAGTCAAGGTCGGGATCTAGAATGTGAGCGCAACATCAGACTGTACAGACACACAGACCGTGTGTGTGTGTGTGTGTGTGTAGGGAGCAGGTGACATCTTAGTCTGTTTTGTTAAAGTGCTCCTGTCACAACATTATGATGCAACCCACACATTCTAACTGATCACATGTCAAACATTTGTCTTTGGTGGAGCTCTTTGAAAAATTCCCATCTGTCAAAGAGACCGTTTGTTTGATTGTGTGTTTTGCTGTGGGTCTGCCTGGCACATTATTTGTCAGAGAGGGTATGCGTATGTGTGAGAGTGTGCATGTTATATACGATTAGTGGTGAGCAGGAATATATTCAGTTGTATTAGTAGAGAACATGTAGTAAAACTGGTTTCCTGAGCTTTATTTTGTGGCTTCAGTCTTTCCTCTTGTCAGATATGATCAAATCCTATTTGTGAAATAACTGCTGAGATATTTTGTTGAGATCAGATCGATTGTTTAACTAAATAAAGAATAAATAAAACAATACATATGACCAGCATATAATGAAACCAATTAATAAAGAACGACTGTCGCTTCTAGAGGGCACCTTGAGCACAGCACAGAGCTGGAGCCTTCATTTAGCCACAAGAGAGAAACATCAGCCTGTCAAACAGAGGTGACGTGTCCACAGCAGGAAAACAAAGCCGAGCTCTCTTTAAGTGAATTAGTGCTTCACTTCAAGATTCATGGCAAATGAGGAGATTCCAAGGAAATTCCAGCCCTAATGGCCATTTGTCAAGGTTTGATAAATATTTGTATAATCCAGAAAAACAAAGGGATTGTATTTCCTCATATCCGTATACAGGGAAGTGAATTTGACATGAGGAAATGGCATCTTGTTTCTATGGCAGCAATTACCCTGAATTAGTTTTTAAGCATGAATGCGTTTACATAATCACTTTATGTTTGGCAATTACATTAAAGTAAGAAAAGCCTGCCCTCGTTCTAAAACCCACTCACCCTGTTGTGTTTCTGTGAACGGGACTCTTTGGCAAGTTTCTCCTCTAGTTGCTCCTGGGGTGTCTTCTGCTGCAGAGGTTTGGGTTTGTCAGCAGAGGAATGAGTCACCAAACCTGAATGATAATGAATAATGAGTTAACAAAACATTAACCAGGAGAGAATCCAATCTCTCTCTTTCCCTCTGTCCTCCTCTAGAAATGAAGGCAAAGATGTTCTTAAAAATGTGCATGTTAGTATGATTTATAACATGGAATAGAAAAGGTTGAAGAGGAAATCCTTGTTTCAATTTGTCAGCTTGAGCATTTGCATTTTACCCGAGGATGTGCGTCTTGTTGAGGCAGCTAAGGTGGAGGAAGCACTGATAGAGACAGATGTGGACAGGGATCTGCTTGGCTGTTGTCTCAGAGACCTGATAGCGGGGTGTGTCCCACTGCTGCCACTGCTCTGAGAACATAGCGAGTCGTTGCTCTCCGACTTCACCAACCTGGATCACACAGACATTAACGCTGTACACCTTTGCAACAATTCAGTTATAGCATTGCATGTAATCCAACTAATCACTGTGTCATCGTACCTCTTGCGGGGGTGACTTCCCGCGACGTCTGTGTCCCAGGACCGGCGCTTTAGTCGAGCTACGTCAGCGTTCTGCAGAGTTTCTCCGTCAGGAACACTTCCTGGTTCGGACATCACAGCAGGGGAGGGGGCCGGGCTGAGGGCAAAGGGGAGGGCACAGGGCTCCTTGGAGCAGGTGGTTTGCGTCTCCTGCCGAATCAGACGGGACTGGAGCCGCACAAAGCCCTGGTCCCGGTCCAAGGAGCGTTGATTGTCTAGACAGAACCTAGGGGAGCAAATCAAATCCATCAAGAATGAACAAATCCAGACTGGCTTTGAGCTATAGGCATCTACTGACCATGATATAAGTTAACCAGCTGTAATGTAATGATCTATGGATAGATATACTTCAGGCAACATACTCTATTCCATGGTAATGTGAAGTGGAGGCCTCTCTGAAGGCCATGTGGCTGAGTCTCCTTGGAGAATGGTTTGGTGACAACTGAAACACGTTAGCACTGAACAGACAGAGAGACCAGGACAAAGTGGGACAGAGATAGAAAGAGGGAGAGAAAAAAGAATTGTTTTGTTTTAGTCTTTCATCTCAATTCAACATTCTCTTCAATATTCTGGAACAACATTTAACATGATTTTGTTTCTGGGAGGAAAAAATAGCCAGCTCAATCATTTTGAAGGATGTAAGCTGGTTGTTAAAGGCAAATGATCATAATCAAATACTCATTACAGCCGCATTTAATGTTTGTCAATCAGAGAAATCTGAAAAACAAACCCAGCGAACACGTTTATACTGTTTCCCTGACTGAAGGGTGTTTATTTAGAGAATATCTTTGTCTTTCCTGCAGCCTATTGCAGACTATTAGCCTGTGATTTGTGTGCAGTAGTTTCGTCTGTTTATGGCAGCCTGATTGAAGGCTTCCTAACATGTTGATCTAGCTGAAGCAAGAGAAGAAGAATGAACCTACCCTCTATTGATAACCAGCGGATGGAGCTCTCCAGTCGGCAAACCGTCGGCTGTGAAGTGTTTGAGAAGCTCTCTGGCATCGAGGAGAGCACAGGGAGCCTTCTGCACATCTTTGGGACCCAGCAGGCTGTCGCTAGAGCCTGGACCTAGCAGTCCAAATCTAAAACACAAATAGTGACGGTCATAAATATTATTAATTAGCGACACTACTTGCAGCAAATGGCCAAAGAAAAGACACTTACTTCCTCTTCTGTCGTCTCCTCTGCACGCTCTCTATGTTGTGGAGGACACTCCTCTCAGGCCAGTCAGATGGCTGGTGGGGGACAGCCTGACAAACTGCATCATGAAAACAACAAGGCTTATTACTGCGGCAGAAACAGAAAGGGCCTGCTTACAAGTGCTTGAAGTGAGAGGTGAAACGTGATGATTAATTTTGCCAGTCCATGTTGACCTGGGATGTGCTGGATGCACAGACCGTACATTATGTCCAGGATGACAGAAATGTGATCCATCTGTACGTTGATGGCCTGAGGACGTTAGTGTATTATATAAAGAGACTGAGTGTGCAGCAGTTTGACAGCACATGTTTAAGTTATTCTCACCTTTAGGCCATTCACACACAGCTCTGCAAGACATTCCTTATGGATTACAGAAGCATTTTATTGCTGTAAATGTCATCTCCTGACCAACACAGAACAAATCATAAAAAATAATAACCTGATTTGTTGTATCAACTGTCTGCACATGTTTGCATCTATTTTGCAAGCAAGCTCTCTTTACAACTTACGAAACTTAATATTATTACTCATTTATGCTGTACGACTGGGACGTAACATAGACCCAGGCAGCAGCAAACAAAATTCATAATGCTGACTGTTTTGGAGGCAGCTTCACTCGTAAAGACACTTTTCTGTTCTAATAGTATTACATGGACTGATAATCACACAATAAATATTATGATGTGTCAATGTTGTGCTCAAAAAAAAAAATACTTGGCAAATAATGTCACATTTATGACATGGGAACGGCAGGACTATTAGCCCCACAGCTACACTTTTGAAAGCAGCACCACCCACACAGCACATGTAGCTGCAGGCCCCGGCCTTGTTTTATTGCCAACAATTTATTAGCATATTATTCGCTGGCATTGACATCCCATGAATGTGCATATAGTGAATACTGATGTCCTTTACAACTCACTGGCAGGTCAGAATGTGTATTTTGACATATCCCTTGACTGGATGGGTTTTTTGAACAGCAGGATTTGTATTTTCAGTTTTCAACAGGTGGCCACTTGTTCCTGTTGTTTTCAGCATGTCAGTATCTTAACAAGTAAATCAAAATGTATGGAGTAAAAAGTATCAGCTTGGCAAATAGAAACAAAAACAAATTCAGCTGAGTCTGGCAAGATGTCGCTAATCGCTAGCAGCTGCAATGCATTTCAGCATTGTAGCTTTCACTAGGATTTATGAAACTGGCAAGGAGTAAATGGTGATGTTTCTGGAAGTTAAAATGTTAAGTTTCTTTTTTCATACCTGACTTTTTGTCAGTCTTCGGATTGTCCTGCAGACAGGTGGCAACAGAGGGGAGCGTGGAGTCAGTCACCTTAAGGTACTGCTCTCTTGCTAAACTCAGAATGGACTTCAAGTCATTGATGGGTATTGACGTCGAGGCTGACGCTTCTTCTCTCCGTCCTGGACACAAGACAGAGACATTGTTTTTTTTATGGTGGTAATACTTTAAATTCAGTTTATGGCGAGCTTACAGCTGGTGGAAAAATTGGCATCAGCGTTAATGGTAAATAATTGTCCCAATACACGTTAGTAATTTATTTGTGGTTGCAACATGGAGAAATGTAGAAAAGTGCTAGGCATATGAATACCTGTTCAACCCACTGTGCATCTGCTTTGCTCAGGATATTATGACATTGGATTTGAACTGACTCTTGCCCTTCGTAGCTGTGGGAAACTGAGAAAAACTGTAATCTCACACCAGCTAATTATATTTGTTTGTTTTGTTTTTGCTACTATATGATGCAGTTATAAATGTAGAGCATGCAATTAATGATCGTATTCATTATTGATTTGTCTGCAAATTACATGAATAAAATGTGGATGTGGAGATGATAGTTCATTTTTCCTGTTTTGTGCATCACAAAATGAAACGTAACCACCGATCAGCATCCTTTCAGATGAGATCATTTCAGTTGTTGGATTTTTATTATGCTTTTTTGAAGATCTGAGCAATCAGTCAAAGACTAGTAGGCGTTCTCTTATCCATGACATTGCAAATTACAGTGTTTATGTGCTCAGTGATTGTGTTTCAATGATTGAAATGAAGATAATGAGATTGAGAAAGGGCTTATTCAAGTGAAGTGTGAAGCATGTTTAAGCCTGCAGCCATGGTCAGGGTCAGGAAAGGGTTAATGACATGAGTTTAGCACATCTCTTTTAATTAATCCCATAACACTGTAAAAACAAACACATGGATTCCCCAGGGTTCATGTTCATGATGAAGATACATCACAGTGATTAGGTAGGTGAGGAAAAACACAATTAGTTTGTTTGAAATCTTTTCCGATAACAGTCTTCAAACTGTTCTCACCACTGCTGTTTTTGAGAGGTACTTCAAGCATATGGAACATTTTAAATTGACACGAGCTCAAGGTGGCTTTCTTAGGTTGTATGACTATTAGCATTTATAAAAGCATCATCGTAGCTCTGAAAAGTTTGACTTCTTTGTGGAGAGACAATCCCTTGCTTTGCTCATAATGCTCCATGTGATGTTCTTCAAGAACTGTGATTTATTTCCAGGTTCAGGACATCTTTAAATGTCACATACTTACTGAGATACTCTTTGAGTACCAGAATCTGAACCTGGGTCACCTTCCTCTCTCTCTTCAGCAGGCTGTCTCCTTGGAGACAGGGTAGAGGGTGGAGGATGTTGCCTACAGCTCCCCCTGATCAGAGAAGAAATAGAAAAAAGGAGAAATACAGAATGATGAGATAATTTCCAATCCTTAATGGTACAATGTTTGGATAGAAAGGCACTGAGCATTTTTTTTATTTGTCTGATGGGATCAGAGCCAAGGGAGAGTTTGGGAGCGCTTCACTGATTTTACACAAAAAGGTCAGTTTACTTTAAGTATCTGACAGAGCAGCTGCTTTAAAACAGGAAATGAATTAGGAGGCAGAGATGGTCCAGTGAAAGATAAGTTGTGGTTTCATGGCTGCAGAATCCAGTGTTATTGAGGCTTGAACGCTCCAGATTTCACACACTTCTGATATCAGTCCACTTAATATGTCTGTCCATGAATTATTGTATAAGGAATCAGTGAAATAATGTTGAAATACTAACCAAACACAATTTGGGGAGTGGGGAAAATTCTCTTCAGCATTAGTTCTCTTAACAATATATCACACCCTTCCACCAAGATTCATTCAAATCAGGTGGATGTGAAATTGTACTAACAAACCCCTGATTAAAAACAACTTCGTTGGTTGAGGTTCCAAATAACACATTCACCCGATGCCATTTCTGGTGTTTGTGACAAAGATGGGGTAAGTTTGTGCAGTCAAAACTTTCCACTTCTGAGAGAGGAGGGAAGAAAAAAAAAAAGCAAAGAACAAGGAAGAGGTGGCTAAGAATAGACATGTAGCGCCAATTGAATGAAGAAAATCTCTGGAGTCAGAAATGTAACAGGACAGATAGTTAAACAATGACAGCTCCTCAACCTCTGAAGCAAGAAGGGCTTCTCCTCCAATCAAGTGGAGGAGCAGCTTAATGTGCATGTCACGGGGTGATTGAAAGGCTTTTCTTAACAATGTGACAGAGAATAAATTACTGCTTGATGCACCTAAGACTGAAAACATTCATAAAATACAGTGCTCTTTAAATGTGATTGGAGTAAAACACAGAGCGAGGCACAGAGGAAGAGGCAGCTGATGCCCCACAAACAACAGGAAGAGAGTCATTGCAGTTAAGACTGTTGATTTTGACTGATCGCAGAGAAATAATTGAGTTTTCATTCATTCAATTCATTTTTAGAGCTATACATTTAATTATCTCTCGCACCTATAATAAGGGTTCAATAAATTCAAACCTCCCCTGAGAATGACCAAAAGTGGTTTTCATTGGCTGTACTTCAGTGGGTCAACTGCCAATACTGCTAAGAGATCAAGGATCAAGTATTTGATGCTGCGATTCAACAAGCAAATAGATAGAAATTACAATAAAACATTAACAATGACAAAGAAGGCGACATAATATACCTAATGCTGAGGACTTCTCTCCCAGCAACCCGGAGACAGTTGCCATGGCGGCTGCTCCGTTAATTTGACTGCCTGAATGCAGCATTGTGACCCTGCAGGTGTCACACCCAGGGTCATCTGATCCCTGGACCAACAGGAAGTAGTGTGCGCTTTCACCTCTCACCTCAACATCAGGCACTGCAGGGCAAATCAGAGGGGACAGACATCACATTCAGAATTAATTGACAACATATTGGAACCTCCGTCTTTAGTTATTTTTGCTACACAAATCTGTCTCTATAAACCGTGTGCTATAAATTATTAAAAGAAGTATTATATAGCTAATCCTTTCTGTACAATTCTTGTTTTCTACTCTTGTCTGCAGCAGTCCTATTTCCCCCAAAGTGTGGTGACATCGGTTTATTTATCAATAGCTTTTTCCTAATACATCCACCAGTTTTTCAAATAGATGAACTCCTTGCTCCCCAGTTCCACGGCTTCATTATCTACTGACTATCAGTGTAGTCCAAGTTACCTATTTATTTCCCTACATGAGACAGTATGGCCCGCTCTCCGGTGGTGCCAGATGACCATCTATATAAATGAGGATGTGAAACCAACTTGAAATAAATGTTTTACCACTCAGAGACTTTAGTCTCCTGGCTATGGATTCCCTCCAGCGCTGGGAGCTGAGCTGGCTGGCTGCAGGCTGGACGATGGGGGTGATAATACAGGACAGGCTGAATAATGCTCCAACCTAGAGATAGAAACACAGTAGATGAACCTAAATGCACACTGTCCTGGAGCTCCGTCCATCACATACGAGATGAATACTATGCTACTACTACTACTATGCACCATTCACATTCGCCTCGAAATTGAAGAAAATCTAAAAAATGTAGGTCCTTGATAGATACCTGTCCATGCAGAGACCTCAGCTGATCCAACAGCAGTTTAGCCTTTGCCGACTTACCACAGAGACCACTGTTTGTTAGTAGTGAAGGAATAGTGCAAAGCAATTCACATTATGACACAATAAAAAGTAAAGATGTTCAGAATATCTGACATGGACATTACATGATAATAACAATCAAATAGTTTGCATGGTAGTGATACTACAACATATAATGATTAAATTGCTTTTTCACACACATGCACTCTTTAATATAAGGATACAGCTCAAACTGGGTGCTGGACATCAGGAAGCTGGGCAGTTCTGACACTTTAACCAGCTGAACCAGGTCTAAAACTGGTGCGTAGTAATGGAAGACCTGCAAGCATGGGAAATAAACACAGGGAAGATGAAGACAAATGTGCTCTTTCACATAACACTAACAAATTAACACAATTTCAATTAGTAATGAAAACAGAGCATTCATTTTTATCAAATAATTAACAAAAGTCAAACTAATAGTAAAAACACAAAGACAATCAATTCACAGTTCTATAAAACAGCAGCTAGACAAAGACAAATGTCAACTCCTCAGATCACCAGTTCACAATTCTATCAATTCATTAGTTGTTTCAGCATTATCTAACATCCAAATTAACTTTTTTAGACTTTGATCCGAGTCAAACTGTAGCTCTCATATACAAAAACTTAGACTCAAACTCCACGATTGTCTAACTCCTCTAATGAGCTCATTATGTCAAGAGGAGATCAATAATATATATAAAAAAATTCATTGTCACATTGAAAGAAAATGGTCTTTTGCATTTGGAAAATCAACATAAATTCAGAGCTATGTGTGAGATCTCAATCTCATAATTTATTAAACTGGAACAAAAACATAGCTTCGACCTATTTATGAGAGATATAAATTGAGAGTAGATGAAGATTTTAATGAACACTGGTTGAACTCCCATGATAAGAAAGTTTATTCGTTCCCTGTCTGACCCAGTGTAAAGTCTGACTAATGCAGCAGCCAACAAAACAATAAGAGCTCCAATATCTAATTGCCCTCATTACTTACATTCACTTAAAATGATGCTTAGTAGTGATTTAAAATTCCATATGTCAAAGTTAAAAGCATTTTCACATGTTAAACATAACTCAGTATGCAATTACTGTACCTCTGCTGGACGAACAAACATGCAAAGCAAAAGTAAAGTTTATATTTTCTTGCTGTCAATATTCAATTCTGACTTAATTGTTGAAACAGCTTTCTCTAACAAAGGGAGTCAACTTTATTCTGCTTCTTTTTCTCTGGTTCTAAAAGGCTTTTGTTGTGACAGTGAAGATGAATATCGATCTTCGTATTAACAGGATCAATGAACTGACACTATTATCTACTCACTGGAATGCTCAGCAGTATTATTTTGCCAGTAAATTGCATAATAACTGAATTCTTTAGATAACCATATTAAAAGTGTGTTATTAGCATTCCTATACCTCCTGCAGGTTTTTCCTAACATGCAGTGGAGTTCATAAAACTCACACTGCGCAAACGCCTCGTGTTCGGTGCTCACACATCACAGCATGTGCATGTGTGTGTGTTAGTAATCATCATAATAGTGAGGAGGCCTATTAGTTTCTGTCTGGGCTTAGACTAGGTGTGTGTGTGTGTGTGTGTGTGTGTGTGTGTGTGTGTGTGTGTGTGTGTGTGTGTGAGTGTGTGTGTGTGTGTGAGAGTGCCCATCATTATAGACTCAGTTCTGGCAGCAGTGTGGAGATGTGTTAGTTTTGTTGTCCTCAGAGGTTTTTATTAAATTGTGCGCCAAGACAATCATCGCCATCTGCTTCTCTGTACAGGGATCTGCTGCGATCAAACAACACACACATAAACAACGGCTCACTCTCTATAGACACGTCTGTGTGTAGTACACACAAACATACACACGCCCTAAACTATAGAACAGTGCTGCTCTCTGTGAGCACACACAACAACAAATAAGATCTGTTGCCAGAGAAGAACTCACAAAGTGGTTAGCATAAAAGCAACACACATGCATCACTACAACGTTTCAACAAAGTGTATTTAATGCTCATCTAAACCTGTGTGTATGTGTGTGTGTACTCACAATATACACCATGTACAAGCAATACATTACCAGACACAGCTCCTGTGCAGTTTTATTGTTATGTGTTCTAACGTACAAAGAAAAACTCATTACAGAAATGTAACTATTATAATAAAGCACCACGACTCATGCTGATTAATTTTCTAAACCAATATATAAATTGCAAAAGAGTTTTTGCAACGTACACACCGACGACAAACACACAACCAGAGAGCACCTCCTCCACAGTATAAAACAAACAAACACTATATACTGTGTTTAATACTGTGTGTGTGTCATCAGTGAGCTGTGGGTTTAATTCTGTTTTCATCTATAGGGTAAAAACCTGAGTTAGTGGCTGGTGCTGTAGTGCAATGGAAAAATCACTGACAAACAATCAGCCATTTAAATAATACATTTAGAAAAAATGTGTTTAGATTTTTCTCAAAAAAAGAAGAAAATACTTCATATTTAATGAAACTAACAACTTACTGTACAGAACAATCTCTCAAATATATATTATCATCTAACATCATGTGTAAGTGATAAGTGATGGACTTTTATATTTTACAGAACATTTTATTTTAGTTCAGTGAAAGTGTTATGGAAAGTTGAGCCGGATCGATACTTCTATGGACTGAATATATCTGCTGATATAAGCTTAGGAATCAGTGTCATTTATTTCTAAATATTCAGTATCTATATTACAGGTGTTTTTCCTTCTGATATCTTTACTGGCATCAGCCCACAAAATCAAAATTAGTCAGGCTTTTAAACAGACATCACAAGTGCGTAACTTTCACTACTGTAGCTTTATGGACATTAATTGAGGCTACAAACAGTGTGGATGGGGGTAATGACAAGAAACTAACGGTCTCTCATACCAAAAAGTGACACGTCAGTGGTAATTAGTGATGAAAGATGGACTTCTGTAAAAACATCAGTGACAAATGAAGGTTTTAGTGAAAGTTGGTGGACAGAAGATAAAAGCAAATGCCATGAAAAAGACATAAGACTGCAGTCTACAGATATTCCTCTCTATAGACCTTATGGCTCATCCTAAATGATTTGTTAACCATACATCCTATTACTGTTTTATGGTTACAAGTTCACAATGGTTAAAAGAGGAGTACAGGAGGGCAACACTAATTTAAAAGATGGAATATGTTTGATGTATTGGACTGGGGGCCCTTTAGTCACAGGTTCCTCAAAGAGACTCAAGGGCAAGCAGGCAGTGACCCTTTCAAACTATTCTTCTAGCCACCAGGAATCATTAGAAGAAGGAGCGTGTGCAGTCTATTTAACTCTTTGGCGAATAGGTAAGATGGGCTATGCAGTGCGGTTAGAGGAGCAGCATGAACTGCATGAAAAGTCAGTCATTATGGACCAGTTCTGTCAATCAAACCCTTTCTGAAGTTTTGGGTACATCACTACAAGGGAATTATTACATCACACTCTCCTTTATGCTTCAGGAATTAACACCTTCAAACATGTAATATCTCCCTACACTAGATTTATTCACTGATGACATCAGGATCAAGTGCAGGCCCTGCAGCATGCTGGCAGAAGACAGTGGCTACTAAACTACAAGAAATATTGATGCAATCAATTGGACTGAACACATGAATTAACACTGCCTGGGGTGTTTGGACGGGTTAAATGGGATGCAGCTTTGGCAAAGCCTGGCTCCAGACCTCTGAGTGTCTGCCCACATCACTGAAATGCTCACAGTGATTCAAATAAGTCTCCTATTGTTTCTAGTGATGGCTGGTATCAACAGGGCTTTGTAGGTGGAATTAGGGATAAGAACATATTCATCTTATACATTGGCTACCTATTTAGCTACACCCGTGAAGAATAGTGGCAGAAAATAGCAGCAAGAACAGTAATGTGATGTAAACAATCCAGTCTGTGGTTCCCTGGCAGAAGGAAATGCATCCACACAGCATTTTTCTTTTTTCACAAAAATGCTGTGTGGATTCATCTTGTCTAACAAACATGATGAATATAGAGCATGTGCAACTTAAATATAAAAAATAGCTCAAATTAAATGTATGACCCTGTATGCAAGCACAATGTGTCTCATTTCACGTTATATTATTTGCTTCAGACAACAATTACAGCTTTTCCATTTGGGCTATAAATGACGTGGGAGGATAGAGACTCTATTGATTGAGTAAAGCGAAAACAGTACAAATGCCTCACCTTCCCAACAGAGCACACATTGAACCAAGGGCTGGATGAATAAAGTGAAACAACATGTCGATCCAGCCTGATCAGGTCTGCTATCACACCCTTGAGGATGAGGAGATAACCATGTTTTCTTGTCAGTCTGAGCTACTCCCTCAGGTTTGGCACAGGTTGCCTGAGGTTTCAGGACCTCACTTCAACAACAGGGGCGTTAAAATCTGACATTTTAACAGATGAGAAGTAGTAAAGAGCACAGGACTCACCTCAGACTGAAGTTTGTGGTCTGTGGAGGTGTAGGGAGATTGCAGGAGACTGCAACCCGATGTGTCAGACACCGGAGAGCGCAGGGAAAAGCCATCGAAACGGAGCTCTGACATATACTGAAACACAGATGCACAAAGTTAGCAAAAAATAACTTCAACTCTGCAAGAGTGTGAAACCCCTATCACACATATGCTAACTGTTGGCCTGTCATAGTCCCAAGGTAAAGACAGGACATGACTGCTCCTCTGAAGAGAAAACAAGTCATTGACCCCATTTACATGTTCAACGCCATGGAACTTGTCTCTGTAGTTTAACTTAGTTCTTTCCACAATGATGTCTATGTGGCTGCTGGCTTTGCTATGTTCCTATCCTATTCTCATTGCTGGATATTTATTTGAATTGCCTTAACACTACAGTTAATCACACAGCCATTATTCCTTTCGTTCTCAAATTACCCCAAAAGCAGACACGGTTGCCTCTGCTCTAATCCCACAGCTGCGCGGCTGTGGATGTACATGCACATACACACATACTCTGAAACACATAATAGCTGTTAAGTTATGTATCACACGGCTGTAAAGTGGGGGTGATTGTTCTCAGGCAGGTTTTTAGTCCGATGGGAATTCTCCTTTGTTCCACCACTCTCCAACTGTGAAGCTGTTACTGCCTGAGCCCACGCACTGCTGACAGCGGAAACTTGACAAAGGTCACTACAGTGAAGGTGAAGAAACATGCCTGTCTCAGCACACTCAAAGTTAAGTAGTGACAACAGCTGATAACTATTGTCAATGAGGATATGAACTCATCTCATGTTTTATAGTTTATATGTTTTATACTCATATCATGAAATTTTTGAAGTCGATGCAACGTCTGATCCGGACACTGATCAACACATCAAAATGTTTTTATAGGATCACTTGAATGAGTTACATTGTTTTAAATTCTAAAAATGGAATGTGTCAGTTCTCTCCAATGGAAACAGATTCTAAATTCCCCCCAAGACATATGTCTTGCATGTCTGTCCGATACATGTGTAATGGCAGCTTGAGTATTTGAATATTAATTATGCTACTACTATAATTATTTTGATGGAGACCACTTGAGAGTGCTCTATTTCAAATAGACTATTATGGCCATTAAAATGGAAATAAATGCGTGAGCTTTACGTTTTTTAGCACGTCAACAACAAACAGCGAAATGAAAAGTAGGATGCAAATTGTTGGTATCAGCCATTAGCCACATGTCTCTCTCTGCTTAAAATGTACATACATCCATTTTGATCACATTAAATAAGCCCTGTTATCAGGCAAACACATGCAAATATGTACCTCTAAAATACATATTCTAAAAATACTAGACTCCAACCTGATTTGACACAACTTGCAAAACATTTCCTTTAACTGTCAACTGGAAATCTCAGCCAACAGTATGAGGCATGACACAGAACTCTATAGTGAAACAGATTGCTGATTATCCCCACAGGACTGTGGAAGAATTGCACAAAATTGGCCAATTCTGTCCAGAGACATAAAGCTACTGTACCTGCCAGAGTTTTCCCTGTAATGAGAGATGAGCACAAGTCTGAGTGAAGTAATCTCCAGAGCAGCAGCACAATAAAATGCTGTCAATCCACCTGAGTCTTTTCACTTTGACAATATGGGCAGGAAAGCAGGAAAAAAAAGGATAATACAAAGGAAATACGTGGAAATCTCAAATGGCACACAGATGTTGTTATTAAAAGTCTCACATTAAAATAATAGGCACTGATGTGCTGCAACAAAACCCTCCGCGCTTATGGAAACACCTAGGAACCTGGCTGCCGGCATTTGTTATGGACATAAGCAAGGGATTGAAGTGTATCCCAAATAATGTTATTGTTGTTATGGTCACAGCTCTGTTGAGGTAGATATAAACCATTACTTTAGGGTCTATTTTTACAGTTAAACCACAATTAACAAAAACAAAAACAAAAAAAAATTAATTAATAACTCATAAATGTCAACTTAATTGCTATTTCAGAGTTAATTTGAGTTTGTCTTGGTTAGCTCACCCAAAAATAGACAAAAAGAAATCAAGACACTTAAATTACAGCAGAGTTAATGGCCAACAAATCAATCTGCCAGACTCTACTGTTCCTCTTTAAACTCCTGCAGAAGAAGAGAACAGCTCCGTATCTCCTTTTCAATAACACCACTGTCCTTTAAGCGCAGACAGAAACTGCCCAGAGGCGTTAACACTCTGACACTTGGCTTTCCCCTCAGTCTGAACCAATAATTAATTGCAACCAACTCATTGAGGAGCCAGGTCGAGTCAGAGAGAAGCCAGGCAGAGTCAGGTCTGCGCTACCAGGGCTATGCCAGCAAGGCAGGGCAATTTCCCATGACCCCGCAGTGGCCTCGTGTTATTCCTCCAGATAAATTCAGCAGCAGAGAAAGTCTTATTCCCCACACTGAGAAAAAAATGTAAAAAGCAGATACATGAAAATGTACTCTATGGCCTTGTGTGCAGCGACTGAGTAATTTCACATGGAAAAGATATGGGGACACAAAAGGCAGCAAGAATCAGGTCTACAAACCCCGATTATCCTCAGCACAGAAGGTTCATGAGGAAAGCGCTGGTTTCTCTGCCTTTCTCACTGAGCACAGCTCCAACACTGTTCATAGTAAAAAGCCGCGGGCCCACAAGCTGGTGAGTTCAAAAGGACAGAGCTATTTTCTCATGCCCTCTACAGTCCAGTACACATACCCTCACACACACGCCGTCTTCAGACCTGGCACCAAAATCCGTCCTGAGTGATCTGAGTGAGGAATTTAATCTCTGATCATTCACGGCCTCATTCAGAGATGGTGGTTGATACCAGTGGCAATTTAAACGCACATCTGTGTCGGGCCAGACAAATGACGACCAACTCAGCTGATGTCCTCTGACCTGCTGAACCTTGCATATAAGCATATTTAAAATAGGGACAGTCACATATTGATTAGGCAACTAGATTGTTACTAGAGCACAAAACAAGCTCTGGCAAAGCCCAACTGTCCACTTCAATTTAATTCAGCTGCACTAAATTGCACAAAAATATAAGTGATCCCCTGGGAAAAAGGTGAACATGTCAAAAACACTACATATATAACATCTTAAAGAAAGTCCTGGATTTACTAATCCACAACTCACAGAGTTCATTCCTGACCCACACAAATCCTTCCCCCCAAGTTTAATCCATTCAGCAGCTTTTGTGTAATCTTGCTTTCAAACAAACGGAAGTGAAAAACACTTATTTTTTTATTGTACAGCCTTAAGCAGCACATTGATTCATTCAGCCTCTCCTCTCTCCTCATGCCAACACACAGATACATGCAAAACATCTTTTACAACAAAGACATAAGCATAAACTTGTGTTTTATAAGTACATATAAGTGTTGACAGCTGTCCCACATATACTTTATGACACTTTTTTATTTGTTGAATCTACAGCTCTATGGGTCTACGATAACTGAAGAAGACAAAAAAAAAAAACTACATTTATGACAGAATAAACTTTCCCCAACATTTCTTCATCACAATAACAAACAGAGATAATTACCTTCCTCTCTCTGATCACCAGGCCACCCCTCCATAATTCCTTTTGGTCAATCCAGTTGTCCAGGTCAGAAGTCTCCACCAGAGCAGCACTCAGGTAGGATGCTGTTTTCTGCCACCTGGGGAAAGACAAAGAAGACGCCTTAATTATCAGCAACTTCTATTTCTGGACTCAGGAATTAAAACCCAATAACTAAAATTAGATCTTCTGTAGTAATGTTGCTCAGACTAACCATGACCCTAAGTCAACTCATGTGTATATTTACTCATCTACCTCCCTCTAGTGGTAAACTGGGGGGATTTCACTGTGTATCATGGCAGTGAAGTCATACCTCAGACCACAATGAAGTAAATGTTAACTGTGCATGTGAGAATAGGTTCATTTAAAGTATAATCATGCTGACTGTGTGATGTTTATTCTTGAATTTTGTCATTTATAATAATATCAGCTTTAAAATCATCACTTTGAATAGAGGGACACAGGCTTGAGATTCATTTCTCTCTCGCTCATTCAGGTGTGTGCTCTTGCCAGCACGTCCTCTGGCACAGCTGAAGCCACTCTCGAATCAAGGCATCGCAGACGTTCCCAGTGGGTGAGTGAGTGTAGCGTGTGGTTGTTTGGGGTCTTTGTGCAGGTTAGGAGAACACTTTGTGCTCTTTTGCTGTCCAGGTGCATCTGCAGTTTGTTTGAGGTGTTTTCAGTTAGTTGCTGTGTTTGCTTATTCCTATGTCAGTTTGGTGCATTTTGAGGCACATTTTGTTCAGATTTAAATACTTTGTCGCTCATCTCCTTGACCTCTCAAGGATATACCAATGTGTGTTATATGTGTTTTGTGTGACAACATTGATCTTGGCAGCATGCCAACATGACATGTGTTTGAGGGCTCCCAGCAGAGGTAGTAGGTCTTTGATGGGAGGGGAATCATCAGCAGAGCCCAACACCAACACATCCAACAGGGCTTTACCTGGAAGGGAAACAGAACAAATAAATTCCTCAGTAGTTTTCTTTCTTCCATACAGTAACTGTCTCTAAAGAAGATTAAATATCATGAACAGTGGAAAAAAGTAGGGAGCAATTTTGGCTCCAGACCCTTGAGCAGCTGACAGTGATGGTTCCTGAACTCCGGTGTATCTTCATTAATTGTTCTTTTAAAGTGAATCATCACTGCAGGAGCTGATTTTGCGAAGAATAAGTCACACTTGAAGCAACTCGCTTCCCCAGTGGTGACGGCATACTGTATGTGCAAATTAGAGCAGGCAGATTTTCAAAATCTAATTAGTTGAAATTGGATCAATTCCTTGTCACAAAGCTGAAGACTTTGGCTTCAGTAAAGAAGGTCTGAATTCTTTACCACTCGCAGTATTGGCAAAGACAGAATTCCCACTTGAGACATTACATGAAGCCATAAACTAAATTTTTACTCTGTTACTAATTCAGTAAATTACAATTAACCCTCTCCTTATTGCAATATAGAGAAAACTGGTGAACCATCAACATAACAACCAAAATCCTCTGAAATGCAGCAGAATTTGAGAATTACATGAAATGAATGTCATTACATTTCATTTAGATTGTTTACATTCACGTTACAGAACTTTTAATGTATTCACAGCTGCTATGAATGAACTGTACCTGGAGGTGGCAGCTTGTCTGACAGTAAATGGATTCCTTCAGCAGCCTCCTCGAACATCCTGTTCAACAAAGTCAAAATGTTTCATCTGAACTTGATATAATGCCCCTTAATGACCCTTGATGTCAAATATCTTACAATAGTATCAATAATTCACATTTTATTGTTGTTCACATAGAGGATTTTAGCCTAATCCTCCTTCAGAGAAGAAAATGTAAGCCTATTTATTTACAATCAAGATGATATAAATCTGTCACTCACTCTGTCAGTGCAGTCTGATCAGCTTTTTGCTGTTGCACGTCCTCATTACTCAGACAACTGAAACATGACTCCACAGCAGAGGGCTTCTCCTCCTCATTGTCAGTTCTCTGATGGCTGTTTCCCAACTCTTCCCAGTCCACGCTGCAAAACTACAAAACAGTTGTGATGCATTTACGACTAATAATAATAACATGATTATTGTTTTTTCCATTAATGCAGCTAACAGCTACTTTAAAGTGCATTTTTAATGTTCTCACAGTTTAGGGCCAAGATTGAAAAAACAGCCCTGCAAACTATGTGCAATGCATTTCACACTTTCTCTCTGTTTTACATTTCAAGGAAGCTAATTAAAATAAATAGTTTGTGTTGCTTGACATAAACTTATTTACGCTAAAGCTTTGAGAGGTTAATACATCAGCTTCATAAAGACTGAACAGATTGATATCACATGAAAGACTTGCAACTCAGGCTGGAGTCCAAAAACTTCAGTTGATATCCAGACCTAACTCCCTAAAGTCTTATGTCTAGGCAAAGGCTTTTACTGCCTCACAAACTGAAAAAAGCACACACACTCAAAACACAACCAACTATTCAGAGTATCTGTGGGCTCTCAATTTGAATTTTTTATTTCCGTGTGTTTTTTTCCTGTTTATATGCATTGTCCTCTGATGGCTCCTCCGTGTCTCACCTGTGTCACTCCCTGACAAGCTTGAACAGCAAAGAACCACTTCAGACCTGCTGGGCTGCCATTCAGAGAACAAGCTGAGCAACATGCAGAGGAGAGAGGTTCAGTGAGGTCCTACTGTATTGATGTGAAGCAGGGAGACAGACGATCATGAAGTCTTTAGGTTACTGTTACCTGGAAACACAGAGGTGCCTCTCACCGACTCCTGAGATGAAATTCCCACCAGTCTGTTATAAATGAGCTTCACTGTCTCCAGACCTGTTAACAGACACATGTGAAGTCAGGCTTCATCACGTCTGGAATCAGTGAATAAAGGAATAAAAACATATATGGATCATGTTCCCTCCCCATGTAACAAAGCACATATTACTATAAGATGTTCCAGCTTCCAACTGTTATAAACAGGCCATAATCAAGTACCTGTTACAACATCTGGATGTGCAGAAATGTTAACAAATATAACCTAAACCCTCCACCAGATAAACCTCAGCAAATGAAATGATCTGATCGGTACTGTACGAGTCAGCTAGCTAACTCAACTCGCAGTATCGGTGTTAGAAGCTATAGAGGAGTTCAAACTCACATTTATGGTCCTCGGCCGCTTCGTCTTCAGGTTGACCAAAAGAAACGACCAACACGTACCGGTCCATGTCGTGTGATCACCGGTTCATTCGCGGGTAAAGTCCTCCGTTAGTGAAATAGTGAAGAGGTGAAACAACAGATTTCGCGCACTGTCAAATTTCCCACCAGCGCTTCTTCTTCTTCTGTGAATCTGCTAGCAACTGTAAACAGAGCGCCCCCCACTGGACAGAGACTGAACAGCAGACAAACTAGTTGTGTCGTTTTTAATTAGGGGTCCAAGCAGCGACAGCGACGGGAACCATATTGTTCTTGCATGGGTTTTTATTTTTATTTTTTAATTATTATTCTGCCGCTCTAACCCTAACCCTAACCCCAGCCCCAACCCTAACACGAGCCCGATCCTTCAACCCTGCATTCAATATCCTGCTTGAGGGGCGAGAGGTGCCATGTGGTTTTAAAGTGCACGTTTTATCTCCAGTCTGTGCTGTAGACTCTTTTGTCTTTGCCATGGTGGAGGCTTAGCACAATTTACCACAATTCATGGCGTTATTACTATTTCCAAACTACAGTCAGATCCTAATGGAAAATTTAGAATTTCAAGGTGTGTTTGTTTAAATATATTTAATAACAAACTTTACAAAGCAAAAATGTCACTTAATCATAAGACAGAGCATTGCAATAATCACTTCATCACAATTATTATAATCACTGAGTAAATAACAAAGAAACATTTCCTAATACATTAATGTTCACTTTTTTTCTTTCTACTGAACCGTAGAAAAACCTTACTTTGACTGTTTTAGTCACACTCTGAGCATTCGGACTGACCGTCCCTCTGTCGAGCTCTACTAAATGACTCAAAAGACAGCTCTGGTCTGAGAAACTCTTAATTTCACATCTTGAGCTAAAATTCCACAACATTACAATTCTAGCATCGCTAGTTTATTTCGACAGTGTGTTCCTGAACATAGACAATATAGTGGTGAGTGTTTTCTCCCTGAGTGAGGACCGTCAGAGCCTCCAGGCCATGTGCATCCTCCACCACCATCACTTGGTCACTGGTTAGTTCCCCGTCTTCATTCACCACCATCAGCTGGTCGCCGCAGTTATCAATTTCCTGTTCATCACCCACCTGCAACTTTGGCCACAACAGTGTCAATCTTTTGTTGAACCCCATCTCAATATTCTGAGTGAGTGATGATGTTTACCTGCTGTACGACAGTTACGGTTCCTGGAGCCATGGCAACCATGGAGGCGACAGCATCGTGAGCCTCTGAGCTGAACTCAGCGATCTCCTGGATATCGACTGAACAAAAAAGTCAACGTGTTACACAAGGCACATACTAAACTGTGTTCATCACCTAGATAAATAGGGGACAACTTCCTGTTGTTACCATTGTCGTGCAGTGATGCTACAGGTGCTTCTGTTAGCAGCTCTTCATTCCCCACTGTAACATATTGGGCCTCTATTGCCTCGCCAGCCTGGATGTTAATACATATGGCAGATATTGTATTATCGGGAAAACTCAGACAAATAAGATCATCTGGTACATGCATACTTTGTGATATCAAGTTGGAGGTAGTGAGAATTTCTGTTAGCAGCAGTTTTTCTAAATTTCAAAATCAGAAATTCAGTGACCAGTCAATATAGTGTACATGTTTACCTCCCAGGTTTCCTGTACCACCTCCTCCACCACTTTCTGACGGTGTTTGCTCTTCATGTGGCGGTTCAGCTCCCATTTGGTGCGGAAAACAAAGTCACACTCAGGACACTTCCTTCCACCTGAACGCAGACAAACACAAACAAATATATTCCCGCACCTCGCAGTCCCGGCCACGACATCAGCTGCAATTGAAATAGTCTTTAAAGTGTACAAAGGTCATAAGTTAGTGGACTTTATTTGTAAAGCGACTTTTGAAACCAAATATATCTGGTGTAGAATATCATTTAAAAGCAGGAATGGGACAGAAAAGAGGTCCGACCTTGGTGCTTCAGGGCCTCAGCATTGGGCAGCCCAGCTCCAGCATTCTCATATGTCTGATCCGGGTGTTTCAAGCTGTAGTGTCGCTTCAGAGGACCCGAAAGGTTACAGGAGTAACTGCAGTGGGCACAGCGGAATGGCTATAAAGACAAAAAAACACAAGCAAAAACATGAGAGGTTCAGAAAAAGCAAATGAGGTGTGTTGAGACTGAGAGAAAGAGAAAGAGAGAGAGTGGGAATTTTCAACCTTAAATTGAGCATGTTGCTCCTTGTGTCTGAGCAGGGAAGGTTTAGAGATCGAGGCAAAGTCACAGTCCGAACATTGAAACTGCCTCCCTGAACAAACAAAGATGACTGCTGTTATTTTTTTGTCATCGCTTTTGCACATCCTCACTCACAGCTACTCCAACAGAACACTTACGATGTACAGAGAACACAGGAGAGGATGCCTACCTTCTTTTGTATGGCTCTGTCTGTGGCTTTTCAGCGTGACTTTAGATTTGAACTTTTTGCCGCACAGATCACACAGGTGAGGTTTCTCTGTGTTGTGCCGGTTCATATGAGACCGTAGGTTATTCTGGCTGCGACCTGCATAGTTACACAAGCTGCAGGCGAACGGCTTCAGACCTGCACAGGTGGACACATGCACAAAAACACACTCAAAAAGGTGTCCATTCAAGACTGAAGAAAACATCCATTTGTAGACTTAAGCTGAAACAAACAAGTGGAAACACCACTCAGATGATTTCAATTCCAATATCTCCCAGTACATCCTTCACACCTAAATCGTACACACTGAACCTTTAAAGCAAGAGGGATGTCAAACCTTCGTGGTCCCAGATGTGCTGCTTGTAGTCTTTGTTTTTCTTCAGGAAGTAGGTGTCACAGTACGGGCACTTCTCTGCACAATGCCCCATCAATCCCTTTCTCCGCACAGGCTGCTCATCTGTCCAACACACACACAACTGTTTGACAGGGCATTGCTGTCAATCTAGGAAAAGTTTCAGTTAAACCAAAATTGAATTATTTTCAATAATTGTGCATAAAAGTCAGGCTGTGGCTCCTGAGAGTTTAGATGTGGCTGACAGTGGAGAGATGACAAGTTTGAACACACTGATTACAAAGAAAAACTATTCAGGATGAGATACCAAAGAAAAGTTGATTATTGTTGTTTGTTATCATGTGTCTGGGTACATTTGCGTGTTCTTTACCAGGGTGGGACGCTTTCATGTGTTTTTTTAACTTGTGCCCTGCGAAGCTTTGCTGGCAGACTGGACAGGCCACACTCTTCCCCTGAAAAACCCACACAGCAAGACAGAGACATCATGAGGTCGTTATCACAGCCCTCACAAAAACTAAAGGGAAAACGATTTCCTCAGCCTGGGTACCTGTTCCTGGTGCGTCTTCAGATGGGCTTGTAGCTTGTATTTGTCAGCTGTGGTGTATTTACAGCCGGGATTAGAACAAGGCAGCCGAGAACCACTGTGCTTCTGCATCTGGTGGCGCTTTAAAGAGCTCTTCGTGATGGATGAGTAGTTACAGTTTGTGCAGTAATGCAGGTGCTCCTTGGTGTGTGTGCGCACATGGCTGTTATATTGGACTTTGTACCAGAACAGTTTACCTGTGCAGCAACAAAAGGCCGAAGGGTTAGTATTAAATAATATTATGTCGTAAAAAAAGAACTAAACGGAACAAAGCCAGCCTGCACAAGAGGGGATTTCACCGTCTCACCGCAGTATTGACATTCTAAGTCTCCGTAAAGTCTCCTGAGCTGCTGGAAAGTCTCCATGTTCAGGTGAGTCTTCTGAAGAGATGACAACACCTGCTGGAATGCGTTCTTCAAAGCAGAGATAAAAACGGTCCTCAAAATCAATCAAATGGAAACATAGGAATATTGAGATTGTCATCCAATTCATTCTTACAAAGAGAAAACACACACACACACACACACCTGACTGAACCTAATAATATATCATGTTTTACCTTCTCAGAATGTGGGGTTTGATCCTCTGCTGCTGGAGGCACCGCTGACGAAGGTGTGTTTTCACCTAAATCCTGTGAGTTTCCTGATGATGACGTTGTGTGTTTGTTTTTGGCTACATGTGGGTTTGTTTGAGTCCTGTCCTCCAGGCGAGGGGTGAGATTGCTCTCCGGTGATTTCCTTGTGTTTTGTTCCTGTCCGTCACTGTTTTCAGCTGCAGGGGCGCATGGCTCTGCTGAGTTGGCCTGTTCTGCTTCCCCAGCTGTTGCTCTGTCCTGTTTGTCAGTGGGAGTGGGAGTTTCTACAGAAATCATTGTTTGTGTTTCTCCTTCTGTGACCTGCACATCCTCCAAAATGTCCCCCTGAGCTTTAGCTCCTTCCCCCTCATGCTCCTTCTCTTCCCTTGCAGTAGTTTCCAGCGTCTCTGCTTCCCCACCTGACAACTCCTCCCCTCCAACACCATTCCTTCCAGTCTCCTCTCTCATCCTCTTTCCTTCACCGTCCTGCTCTGTCCTTTGCTCCTCCTGGTCCCCCCTCTCCTCTTCGTCCCCCTTCGCGTCTCCTCCTGGCTGTATCAGAAAGTAGCTGTTCTCGATGCAGTCAGTGAAGGCCTGCTCCTGGTCCAGGTCGGGGTGAGACTCTTTCAGGTGACTCTTTAGTCTCTGACAGCTGACAAACTTCCCGTCACACACAGAGCACATGTACAGGAAGAGGTGCTTCCTGACATGAGCGGCGAGGGCGTCCAGCTTGGTCGCAGCATAGTCACAGAGCTGGCAGGCGAAGGGACGCTGAGGCCCGTGGATCAGCAGATGACGCTCCCAGTCCAGTTGGTTCTTGAAGCGTCGTTTACAGGTTTGGCAGTGGTACAGGAGCTGTCTCTGGCCCTGACGAGTCTTTAGCCTGGAAAAGACAAGTGAATCAGAAAGGCAGGTGGGCGGGTTGAAAAAATAGATGACCTTTCGTGCACTGCAGGTTGCACCTCAGTTCCTGGTAGCTCTGGTGGACCTCAGGGTCTTTGAGGTTATGACGTTTCTCCATGTGTTGAAGCAAGTTCTTGACGTCTGAGTATTTTTTCGCACAAAACCTACAGTGCTGCTTCACCTTCATGTGGACTCGTTCTATGTGGACCTGCAATAAACACAGAATTACTGCTGCGACCAAAAAAGAACAAAAAAACGGTGGAAAGCCAGAATCAAGAAGAGGGAAAAAGGGCTTCTCGCAGAACAAGAATCAAAGTGTACAATCAAAACACAACAACTTCCTGGATCCTCTCCCCTGATTGAGATCTGCAATTTCATTTAATGAGTTCATTCCAGACCCATGCCACCCCTTCCCCCATCTTTTGTGTTGTGCTGATGAACAGATAAACAAACGCAGACAAAAACACAACCTCCTGTGCGGTGGTAATAAGACAGTATTAAAGTAATAAAAAATACCTTGAGGTGTCCTGGGCTGAGGCATTTGAAAGAACAGTGCTGGCAGCTGAACTTCTCTCCTGTGTGTTTCCTCAGGTGAACGTTCAGATTGGCTATGAGGTGAAAGACATACACAATACAGAGATAAGCAGGCAGTTCTTCACAACCCCCACCGTGTGTCAGAGAGCCTGGATTCACCTTTGATGGCTGATGCGTAGTCACAGTGTGGACACTGGAAGGGTTTCTCCTGCGTGTGCGTCCTGAGGTGAGCGACCAGCGAGTGTCGGAACTTAAAGATCTTTTTACAGAACTCGCAGGTGAAGATCTTCAGCTGGCTCTGAGGTAAACTGTGAGACAAGAGAGCGATGCTATATTTTCCCAGCGATAGATATTATTGTTGCTATGTCTGAAAGCTGGACAACAAGCAAAAAAAACAAACATTTTAATTGTATTCGTAAAATTAGATTATATGTTATTTACATCACCTACAAATAAAAATGTAAGTATTGTTACGTGTTAAAGAATATTCATACAGTACTTGGTATCATTTTGCTTGATAGAATATTCCTGGAAGCCTCTGCTGGCTGCTGCCTCTGTTGTTGTTTTTGTGAAGGTTTGGCTGGAGCTTGAAAACAAAGGGATCAGATTACTGACTGCAGAAAACACTGATGATCAAACAACTACTTTTAAACTCCAAATATGATGTATTTATGCACATGAGCCATCTGACGACTCTCAAGTCTGTCGCTGTGTTTCAATAGTTCACATTATTACTTTTAGGGGAGATGAAGATTTTCTATTATACTACAGTACCTTGGGTCTTTTTCTGTTTCAGAGTTGTAGTCGGAGATTGTGGCTTCACTGGAAAGGTCTTGGGACTGACTCTGGACAACTGGAGACTGCTGCTGAAAGATTCAGTAAATAAACCAGGCTGAGAATAGTGACACAACTAAATTAATTTAGGATAACACAATAATAACAAAAAAAGTTGTTTTGTGTAAATTTTGTAAATTGACCCTTTAATATTTCTGTATATTTTTTTACCAGAGGCTGAGTCTTGTCGACAGCAGAATCTGTGTCTCCTGAATTCTCCTCTACTGGCACCATTTTGAAAACACCTGTTGAGATAAAGGTAATATTATGCATACTACATTTAGTAATTGAGACATTTCTTTATTTAAATACATTTATTTAAAAAAGTCTCACAGACTGACCTGGCAGTGTCTCATCTTCTTTCAGAACAACACTGATGACTGATTTCTTGTTTTCTGTTGCTGTGTCTCCTCCTTTGGATATTTGACCATGGCTATTTCTCTGGGATTTTAATTTGCCAACTTCTGCAAAGAGACAACAAAAAATGTTTGGCCTGTAAAAATAAACCTGTACACACACAAACAAATTTGACTACACTGAGTATGTATGCAGGCATCTTCCAGCCAATGATACACTTGTAACCCAGACTAGACTAAAGATACACAATTCTTCGTTCAGGCTTCAGCTTCAACTTACTTTTGTCTGGCTTCTTTTTATTTTGCTTCTTCTTGTTAGGAGCATCTTCTGCATGGTCAAAGGTTCCAGAATCCCCAACTTCTGTTCCAGCAATATCTATCCCTGAAATATATTTACAGTCAAAATAATCTAAATGACCAAGCACAGGGTACCAGCCAGCCAACTTTGTGCCCTTTGTCAGAATCTATGGCTCATGTTTCTGTTGAAGTTAAGTATTTCACATTTTTGCATTTCACTCCTTACCAATCTCCTCTTCATCGTCCCCTTCGTCAACTCTCAGACATATGTGTTTGAGGATCTGTCGTCTGTTGCTAAAAGTGCGATGACAGCTTTTACAATCAAGTCCCAAAATCCGATTGTTGCTTTTTCCTAGAAAAAGAACACGATAAAAGAATTAGAATGCAGAGTAACGGGAGCAACAAATAATGTATTGAATGTGATATGAGAGGAAACACTGCAACCTGCTGGTAAATGCTGTTACAACAACTGACAAAAGCGTTAATCAACAAGGTGGAATGGGATCAATATGATTAAATAACTACAACATGGAAGAGCCCCTGAAAATGTTTTTTGGAGTGAATGATACTGTAAATAAGTAAGAGTAATTAAGTAATAAGCCATTTTATCCAAATAGATTTAAGCTTTTTTTTTCTACCTCATGATGAAACTATGACATGATGCAGATAAAAAAGAAAGTTAAGAAATTTCTGCTTCTGCTGCCAAAAGAGGAAAACGAGAGGAGAAGTAGTTATCGCTGATGAGGTCGATCCCACTCATGTATTAAAATATCTGTGTCTATTAATAATCTTTCGCTTCATTGGGAACTATTTTGTCCCTGTTCAGATCCTTTGGAATGGTGACTCTGGTTTTCCATTGATCTGACTGGCCAGTGGCTGGGCTGTTGACAGGTTTTGATCTGATTCTCTGCTGGATAGCACAGTACAAAGACAGTTCAGTAAATGTGCTGTAGGTTACCAACCAGGTAACCAAGGCAAAAGTCTGTTGCCATAAATATATGCTGTACTATCAAAACCCAGATGGAATATTAGGCTGCTGTATTAATAAAGGTGGTCAGGCTTACGTGACTGTGACCTTCATTAATTAGCTTCATCCAGATATTTGTCCCATATTTTACATGCTAAAGACAGAATCCCAGGATACTAAGAAATGACAACACAAATACCTTCTATCGAGCTATTTTGTGGGTCTCCCTCCTTATTTTCCTCTTTTTGTCCATGAGAACTATCCCCCACAGAGTCAGTCTTGGACTTCTTCGTGGAGCCTTTTGGTCGTCCTCGCTTTCTCTTGACTGGACTCTCTGTGGATCAAGGAGACAACGGAACTTAATTTCTATAAACATATTTTTGCTTTTTCGTCATTAGTTATTGAGGCATTGGATTTTAATCATCCCATTAATAGCTTTGCACCATGGCCTTGATAGTCTAGCTGTTTCTATATCAATATTCATGCACTGATTCAAAGTCATCTTCAATCTAGTGAATGTTGCAATAATGATGATGACACAAAATGTAGTAGTCCTGGCAGTGCCTGCACCAATCTAACCTGTCAGCGTCTCTACAGGCTCTGATGCAAGGGGCTGCAGCACGGTGATGATGTCATCAGGAGGTCCTTGCTGAGGATGCACCTGGGAGCAATGGACCAGGAGTGGAGGGCGACTGGGAGAGAAGAGGTTGCACAGCCGACACATGAACACAGAACCAGCTGGAAAGACAGGAAAGGGAGAGGGTGTGAGTAATGTGTGTCATTCTAAAATTAAAAAGTGTGATAACATTTTAAAATAATAATAATTTATTGTGGAGCAGACTTTTATTTTTCCACTCATTGCAGCCATGGCTCATTACTTTCTTAAATATTTGTGTCTATGAGAAATCAGAAATGTAAACAGGCCACTGTATGAAGATGAACACTCAAGTATGAGATTTAAAAAAAGTAAAATATGATGTTCGTCTAATACGGATTTTTTAGAGTTTGTTTCTTTATTTTAGATGTAGCACCACAATACTTTAATTTTTCTTAAGCCAAGTGGAAACGCAATGAGCATTCTGGTGTAGTTTTCTCTTCACGGTACTGATGATATTTCTGTGTCCACAACATCTGAACTATGTCTTCAAACTTTCGTTTCTAATGATCTAACGACTGAGGAGTCAACTCTTCCGTAAACACGCGTTCACAGACTCGGGCCAAACTGTGCACAACACGTGAATTTCAAGTGGCATCACATCCACAGACTGGTCAGAAAATGCAGGATTCTTCCAATGAACGCTTTCAAATGTGGACGCTTTCAGGTACTTTGAATCGGCCTGAGCGAAAATACAGAACCGACATATTCGAGTTGAAGCAAAAAATGCTTACCTGCTCCCTGTGCGTCCATTTCTTCAGCACATGACCAGCAAAATAAAAAATATTTATCAATGGGCTAGCGCCTTCATACAACTAAATATAATATCGACTTTACATTTAGAGCCAGTTTTGCATTACGAGTGGAGACATTTCTGTCGAATCTGCGACACGAGTAATTCTAACCAGCGGAAGCGAACTGCGTGCTATATTACAAACAGCCATGTAGCACACAGCGCCCCCAGTGGCAGGAGGACTGAATTGCGGTTATTTGGGGAAATCCAGCATTATCAATCGTTGAGTTTAACTCGAATGGATTTAGATTGAACTCTCTGACACGGTCATTGTTGTGTTGTTATTTAACATACGTGTCAAGATTATATTGTTAAGTTTTAGGGAAAATTAATAGCATTAATAGGTCTTATACAGGAGTCGCGGTTGTGATAAAACATGTTACAACACATATATAAGAAAAAAAAAATATATGCAGCAAAATGAAAAGTAACAAGGCCAGAAAAGTGGATGGCAATAAAAACATCAAATGAAAAAAATGAAATGAAAAAAGTCAATGAACTATCAGCATTTTGACACAGTGACAAAACATTTATTAAACAATGCAAAAATTTACAGACATACAGGCATTTACAGCTTTTTGTTTTTACATTAAAAAAGTGTCAGCTCAAACCAGTCCCAATGAGCAACAACCACTAAAGGCAATCCGATGCACGCCCCCAATCCGACACACGCACACACACAGACACACACACACACACACTTATGAATACAACACATTGTATCCTGATTTGTTTACCCTCATTCTGTTCTAAAAAATATCTATTGCCCAGCTTTTTTTTTTTTTTTTACAAACCTTCATGTTGCAGATTCTGAACTTAGATGGTAGTGTGACTATAATTAGCAACTTGCTCATACATAAATATACATGCTCTATCATTCTCATAAAACCCAAATCAGCTCTGAATGAATGAAGCAAGTGTCAAGAGCATTTGTTAACATGACTCATTCAGGAACAAAACAAGTGAATAAGTAAATTTCACCTCACAAGAAAGAATTGTGTCACATGACAATGCACAGCAACATTTTGATGGAGAATTTGAGCACTGTCTCAATTTATCCACGTTCATGGCAGGCCCAACATTGCCTTGGATTAAAAGGAGCTTGATAAGTGTCATTAACGAACAGACGTTCTTTTGTGACCACACAATTATGTAAAAATATATTTATAATACCAGAAATGATTTTATGGCCTTTGCACATTTGTTGATAGTTAACTCAATGAAAGGAGAGATTCACTTGAAGACAGTGGTAATTTTTGGCTCGACTTTTAATATTATTTACATCTAGTTTAAATTGCTCTTCCTCTCATGTCGTGTGAGATTACAGTAGATTTATCAACATTTGTATAACATACATGTACTATACTTATCCTCCTGTGAAATCGGCTGCTGCTACGTTTCCCTCTCTGGGTGTCATTTAACAGAGCAAAACACGTAATGCACACGCACACATGTAAACACATTACTCAAGCACAGTGTATGATGCAATATTAAAATAAGTGACTGTGTCAAAACCAAATAAAGGCTTCATGATCCACCAGCTTTATCGAAGCTGTGGCTGAATGGATGAAAACTTATATATTTAGTTACACTGATAACAGACAACAGGAATAATGTTAGAAGGGAAAATTGGAAAAAAACAAACAAACACTGAGCTGCTGGGTTGATGTTCTTCTTGGGTTTTTACTGATTTAAGTTTTGTCTTGCAAAAATAGTTCAGAAGGTTTCTCATAGCAAAAAAAACAACCTCGAAGAAACAAAAACACTGCATGTAATTACATTCCTTCATTATAGTTCAGTTTAAAAATATTGAACATCTGTACATATGTCTTGAAGGCCGATAGATCAGGTTCAGGTAGTAGTTCAGTTCATGTGTGCCTGTGCTCACACACACACAGAATGGGTTTGACTTGTTGAGAATTTCAATGTGATACAAAAATCCTCATCACATTATCCCTGACCCCAACTTCATGTTTTTAACAAATCTAATAAAGCAGATAGGCCTCAACAAATAGCTTCAAAAGTGGGATTTTCCATCTCTCATCCCTTTCCTATCTGTTTTAGCTCTAAACTGTGCTGAAGCAAAAATGAAATAGACTTTTAGTTTAAACTTTAAAAGATATGTAACAGCAATGTTATGGAGTCTTATTACATTTCCATAAAACTGTCAGAAAGACCCAGACTAATTGTTTAATGATGTGGGTGAGGCAAGGCTTACGCTTGGATTCCTGAGAATGTGTGTGTGTGTGTGTGTGTGTGTGTTTTCACATGGTGCAACACTTGTTCTTGTGTGTCTGAGAATCTTTGAAACGGAGTCTCTGCTTGGATCGGTATTTCTCCAGGTAGGTCAGCTGTTTGCTGTTGATGGCTCCACGGCGCTTCCTAAAAACGAACAAACGAGGTGGAAAGGTGAAAGTCAGAGGTGACTAATGTTGCACGCTTCATGCCAACAGCTGCTTTGAACCTGTTAAGCTGCTTTCAGACAGGTAGCGAATGTTCGAGTGAGAAGCTCCAGACATTCTCGAGCCAGCCGGTAAAAAATGAGTAATCTGAGTGAGCGAGTGTGAGAACATAGACTCTTGAAGTTTCTCCTCAGTTGAATTCCTTTGTACACAGTGTCCTGCAGTGTCATTCATCTACAATTACCTTAATTTGGTTCTACATGTTGGAAAAAACCTACTCGGACCTGTTAAGAACATGCAAAGTACCTGAAATCACAGGGTGTGAAATAGAAATGTACTCACTGCCTGATAAGTTGAATAGCATCCTCATACTTCATCCCACTCTCTATCAGAGCCAGGGCAACCAGGACAGGAGCCCTGAAAGCATTTAAGAAAACACACAGGGTCAGAGTCACACATTTTCTATTCTATTGTGCGCACATGTCTGACGGGTGAATAATCTCACCGTCCCAGTCCAGCCACACAGTGAACCGCCACGCAGCATCCAGGGTCTTCCTGAAACTTCTTCTTTAGAAGACTCAGCCAATCATCGACAAGTTTGCTCGGAGGTGGGGCCCCATCATCAAAGGGCCAATCCTAAAGAAAGCAGAGCACAAACCACTATTTGTCTCACGCTACTTCAGATGCAGAACAACTGGTTGGGAGAGTTACTAGTAAGTGTGTGCGCATTGCAGTGTCCTCACCACCACGGTGATGCCGTCTTTCTCAAGTGGCGTTTTGTCGTAAGTGATGTCACACACACGAACCACAGTGGTGGCACCAAAACGCTTCAGGTCCTGGAGGGTTAAACAGTCCATAAGTGCATATTATGTCTCTGACCGAAGCTCTGCAGTGTACCGCCGTCACGCCACATATGTGGCTTACCTCTATGAAGGAGCTGAGCGTGCTGTCTGTGGGGTTGTGGGTGATGAGGAATCTCATGTTCCTGTGGCACAGTTCCACTGGAGCTGGGCGGTTCATGGTGCCCAGTGGGATCTTGTCCTCTCCCCAGGAGGACCTCTGACCTTTACGTGTTAACACTTAGCTGTTAATCATAAGCTCAGTGTTAGGGACAAACCTATGATTTCAATTATGTGAGCTATGTTTGGTGCATGTTTTAAAGCCAGTTCAAATCAAACACATGATACAGTAAATGACCAAAAACCACTTTTTTGATTAGTAAACGCAGTAAAGTGTAATCACAGGCATCTTTTGCATGCATCTATGATCTATCTCATTTTGAGGCAGACAAAAGCCCCTGTGGCTGAGGGGTTAGAGCGGACTGTCCATAAACCAGGGTGTCGGTGCTCTGATCCCCGGCTGCTCCAGTCAGATGGCAAAACATGCCAAAGTGAACTGAATCCCAAAATGCCCCTGACGGCCATTGTGAGATAGAAGAAGCTTAGCATATAGAATGGGTTGTGGCTTGTGCTGTAAATCTCTTTGAGTAGTAGATAAGACTGAAAAAGCTCTTTATAAATAGTCCAATTACTATGCCAAATATGAACGTAGAGCTGTCTGGCAATTAGCTCGACTTTTCTGAGCTTTGAAGAAGACTGAGAGCGACTGGAAAAATGGCAAGTTGTAATTTTTTACATTGTGTCTTTGTGCCACACTGAATAATTAATTAGTAAAGGCTAGAAATGCTAACTGGCAGAAAAGACGGATGAGTTGTATAATCTAGCGTCCAGATGAATGTAAAAGTAGCTGCTGGCTCAAGCACCTTATCAGTGGTCATATTCACCACACATGCTCCTGAATGGAACCAGTCTCCTCATCTAAGATGGCAGAATTCCTATCTGTGGTATTTTGGCTTCTTTCTGGATAGTGGGATCAAGTGGAGAAGTGTTATCCGTTCCATATTTTATGCTCTGGACCATGTGACTACACAGACTGTGCTTGACATTTACCTGTTGCTGATGTGTACATTCATCTCTTGTTTTTTATGAGGATTATTTTTTTACTTTTTCGTTTTATTGTTCTCGTTTATTCTTTCTTTTGCGACACATGCACACATTGTATGTTTGTCACTGCATGGATTGCAAAGCTGTTGAAAGTGAGAAATGAGGAAAATTAAACACTGATTAGAATTAGAAAGGAGACACCAGAGTCCACTTCTGAAAGTACATAAATGTGGGACAGCACACCACCGATCCTGCCAAGCCATGTGCAGAACGCCAGAACCAGTCCGTGAAGTACAGGAGTGAAAAGTGCTGGTGCGACACCATATTTGGTCTGGTCACCAGTTACCTCTCACCTTAAGCTTCAGCCGTAGTAGTTGCAGCTTTATTTTCCACTCTCAGTTGTCAGGTGATTTTAGACCTTCTGTCCGTGGTGGAACTTCCTGTTTATAGTCGTTAAAGCTATTTTCACAATTCCACAGTGCAGTTGACGTGACTCTTTTACACCATCAGTTGACAGTGTCCTTCAGTCCAGCAGGTTACAGTGTCAATTCACTCTGTGTCCCACTCTTTGTTTTTATCTCTCTGATTGTCCTGTCCTCCTCTCTCTCGCTCTCCCCCTCCCTCTCTCTCTCTCACTCTCTCTCTCTCCAGTTATCTTCTGGCGAGCGAGACTCCGCTTGTTACCCCATGAGCTGGCTGGTCCAGAGGGCAATGGCCAGTGGTCTTTCGGGGTTCAGGGCCCCTGGACGGCGTAGTCCACCTTCCTCCACATAGGGTCTAAACGTGTTGGGCGTGGCAGTAGTCACCACTCCTCTGCACAAACTCCATCAACCGGCGATTCTGAAGGCACAAACACACAAAACAAACACATGCATAAGCTGGTCAAACATTCAACTCATAACAATAATAATAATAATAATAATAACAACTTAAACAGACAAGTACTCAAGAGTTTTCAAAAGACAACAGATGCACCACGAGCTCCAAAGCCAAATATTTGATGGTTTAACAAAATATGGAATATTTGTATTGGATTAGCTGCTCCATTTTTTACTTGCAAAACTCGGAGATGAAAAAAAAAAAAAAAGCTTTGAAAAAAAAAAGTATTTCCTGAGCTTTTTTTACAAATCAAAACAAGGCATTACATCCACTCAGTAGCTGTGAGTGGAATATAATATCCTGTAGTAAAATTCCAGTTGTAGTTGTTGAACTTTTCCCAAATAACTGCCTTATGCTCTGTTTATTCTGATTTATTCGCCCATTTAGTAAAATAACTCTGTCTATGAAATGCTCTGTTGTGCTCACAGAGGTTGAGGACAGTGAGCAGAGGTAGTGAGGGAAACATGAGGGAAGGTGCTTGGGGATGTGACCCTCTGCCCGCTTACATGCCCAAACATTCAGACACACAACTAGGGAAAGCCCAGAGGTAATCTGGGTAATCTGTGGTCACCTCTTAACCCTTGCTCTGACAGCCCGATCACTCCCTCACTCACAGAGTGTGGTCTATTCCAGGCTGTTGATCATCCATAATTAGGAATTTATCCATTGTTAACAGGATAAAGGTAAATTCAGAAAAATACGGCATTTGTTTTTTTTTTCTTTTACTGAAATATATAGAGAAATGGCTTTTCTGTTTTTAAACCTGACTGGTACAACAGAATAAAAAGGTGGCAAAGAATGCCTGGATCAAGAACCAATACTTACTCAGGCTGATTGACTTCGTACAAAAATAACATACACAAACAAAAGAGCATGCCACATAGCAGTAGAGTGGCGAGACGGCAGCAGTAATTCCAATTAAAACTGTAAATCCGATCGTCCCCGTTACCGTACAGCACAGTTTGGTTTGTAAAAACAGGTGCTTCCGAGTTGGGCGTGTGACTGCCTGTGTGTTTCCCTGTCCCAGGCTGACTTAGGGCTCAAAGTGAGTTAAAAATGGATCTCAATATTATCTTACAGCCGTGTTAAGCAGCCAAACATTTCTATAGTGCCTCTAACGTGAGGGTGAATGTGACACAGTAAGCTTGTTAGCAATAAAGACAACAACACGGCAGGTTAGTAGTAGCCTCGAATAGGCTCAGTCCTGTCACAGCACATTCACCTTCGACATACTTCCACCTGCACAGCAGGGTTTTCTCTAATAGCTCCAAGCGGGACTGGAAAAAGGAGCATATGCAGAATACCTGTATTTGGAATGAAGCTGCACAGCCCTGCCTCTCACATCAGTGGACACCGTGACAGGGAAATCCACTGACAGTTCCACTACAGTCCTGCAGAAACTGCAGCAAAACTCCTGCAACAGTCAGTCAGTGCTGACATCCAACCAGCTGACTGCCTGTTATAGTCAACCCCTGTAGACACTGAATACCTGCAGCTGTATTTATAGCTGTATCTACGCTGGCAGCTGATTCTGTGACACATCTCATTTTTTTGTGGGAACAGCAGTCACCAAATGCCAGCGCACCCTCGTCCTCCCGTTGCCAGTGAGTTGCAGTGAACTTCTGTGATGACTATCCCTGCCCTGAAAATGCACGGAAATCCCTATTATACTCATCATCTGTGCCTGCCGACCTGTTTTCTCAAAGTTGCAGAACCTGTTGCAGAATGGCGCCACTCGGGGCTGTGTGTCAGCCTAAGGAGCCAAATAAGAAAGGCATTTTTGAGAGCAACAAAATACATGCAGATGCGTGTCCTTACCAAGTCAGCTCTTCAGTGTCATCTCCAAACATGAACTAAACATCCGCTCCCTGTGCCTCACAATGAAGTGAAGTCCGACTGCCCGTCCCTTCCTTTCCTCTGCCACTACAGAGGCTGAAGTCTGTGCAAGTGGAGCAACAACAACCTGTAGCTCTGCCCCAACTGTCACGCAGACGAGCAACCTCTCCCTCAGCCCTCCCTGCCTGTTGCTTGCAGCGCACAGTGTCTCCCAGTGTGCAGCTCTACACCTTTTCCCTGTGGCAGTGCGGTGTGCAGTGTGTGTCTGGGCTGAGGATCTGCTGTGAGCTGGTCTAATCAGGCTGAGCAGCCATCTGACCCTGACAGCCCTGTCACCAGCAGAACACTACAGTTAATGCTCTTAAAGAGAGGGAGAGAGAGAGAGAGAGAGGGGGAGAGAGAGGGAGAGATAGAGAGATAAAAGAGCTTCACTTCCCCCTCCACTCCCTCCTCCTCCTCCTCCTCCTCCTCATTCCCCCATTTCCTCCTCTTCATCCATTCTCCTACTTCCTCGCCCCCCAATTCCTGAAGGCACTTGCTGGGTAGATAAGAGGTGCTTCTCCCTCTTCTTACTTCTCCTCCCTTCTCCTCACCTCTTCCTACAGACTGAACAATCGGAGGTCTGTCCAAATGATACAGTTACCATTTGCATATAAATGCAGAGCAGTGTTTTGGTCTATTTTCTTTTGTTCTATTTGTTGTTCCCGTGAACGTCTGGCTGGAACTTCTCTTGTTTTCCTCGCCTCCCTCTTTCTCTCTCCCCCTCCTCCCCTCTCTGAAGCACTAAGAATAGATGGTCCTCGGAGCTGGCAGACAGATTGGACGAACGCTTGGAGCCTCAGTTCATGGAATTAATGTTCTCCTTGACTGACAATAGTACCTGGTTCTTTGTTTCCCTGCAGCCCACTCCACAGCGTAGACCGGCAGGCTGTCAGTCAGCGTGTTCATCCAGGAACGCAAAATAAAAGCATCCAATTCACACAGAGGGAGGGTTTTATTTTATTCTCAATAAAACCATGAGGTTCCCAGGGTTTCTTTTTGGTTTTTAGAACTGATGTTAAAGGCGTCCATGGACAGTGTGTTTACGAGGTTATGTGACTCCAGAGAGTCACAAGGCAGTCACAGGCGCAGACTTTTTAAAGCTGGGGCCTCACCTGACTATCAATCACTTTGAGCCGGCGTGAACATGACTGTTTACCTATGTGCACCGCTTAAAAAACATGGTTATAATTAGCTGCAGTGCTATTCCAGCATTTTTCCACATCATTGCATTGCAATTACAAAAATCTCTGCTTAGCTTACTTTCTGCGCGCGTGTGTTTGCTGTCAGGGCTGGAGCTGCGTGTTCGCTGCGTGCATTACGATGCCAAATGTTTTGCTGCTGTATCATGTTCCCGCGTTATCCACTGATTTCCATTGTGGCAACCTGTCACCCTTTTTTATTGTGATAACAAGCATAAATATAGACACGAGTGGTGATTAGCAGGGTCAAAACAGAATGTGACAGATAAGGACCTTCAGCAAGAAGAAAAAATAAGATGGAGAGACAGATGACTCAGCTCTGTTGAGTGACATGGTACATTTCACACCTTTTAATTGTGAGAGAATATGGTTTGACTGAAACACAATAAGTGATGTTGAGTTCAAGATACAAACATATGTTGTTGTTTTTTACATAAAAATGTTTTCACTATTTTTTTTATCTGAAATATTTATTTAAATGTCAAAAGACAAGTGGGATTTTAATTTATCCCTGAAATGAGTTGGTATTGAATTACATTGTTTTAATTGCCTTTTTCCATACAACCATAGCAAGCTTTTTAAAATGGTATTCCACTGAGCTGCATCATCCCATGCTAATCTACTAATCCCAACAGCTGACATCCATGATCACAGTTTTATGACGTTGTGATAACGTTACATTTCAGTTAGCTGATGCATTCAACCATGAGGGACCCAGAACAACAAGGACGGAGAAAGATGCCAGACCAGGTGCTCTGTCGTTATGCTTGGGAACCTTAAAAAGCACCTATATTGCAACACTCCTGTAAACTAATTATACACCTGAGACATCGTTGCCACCTCAATGTTATCATTGTTTCCCAGAAGTCAAGCTCTCATGTTCCTCTCGGGGCTTGTTCTTCTCTCTGATCCTCCTGAGGAACAGTCAGCTCCAGCACCATGTGACCATCTGTTTTGAGCCTACAACTGGCAGAGCCCCGGCCTAAACATGGTTGCTGCAACAGCTTCTGGAAATGTGAGCTGCCACCCTGTAGGTCATCCCTCAGCTGGCAGTCTTGTGCTTTTTGAGGAGCCTAAAGGAGGCCAGCTTGGGCCTTGCTGAGGACTCACTCCCACACTTATTGTGAGCAATGGGATGACCTGCAAAGACTTTGAACTCTTTCTACCACAGGGAAATACACAGGCCTTTTTTATTTAACAAACCAACCATTTTGCTGATGGTGATGATTGTGGTAATTATGAATCATTATCTAACTTCCTGCCAGACTCAATTCACAGCGGTGTGATAATTTACTGCCTTGTTTTCTCAAAACTCTCTCTTGGTGACATCCCTTTAATCAGAGCATCAGCTATAGAACGGACAAAAATATGACCACGGCTCTTTACCTCACTTGATCTTGGCTCGAGCCAAACCTGTCCTTCACTTCCTATCTTGTCAGAACATCTGCAGACATCAGTGGAAGCCAGTTCTTCATTTCAAAACATAGCATAGCTGCACATGTTGGAAAAAGTAGAATCATTCCAGTCCCAAAAAATATTATAATAATATAGAATGAATTAAGTTTAATTAAATATCAGAAAGTCTGTGTGAGGTGACAGGTGCCACAGTTCTGAGTTGTTTGTTGGAGGGAACGAGATAAATGTGCATAAATGAATAAACTCAAAACTGAATGTGCATATTTAGGTTGGTTAGTCCTTATCAGGTTGTATAAATGTTGTTGTGGAAGTAGGTTCTTCTTGGTAGGCTATTCTTGGCATTATGCAATGTCTGGTGCTATTTCAACCATCACCTCAACAGAAGAGTGCTAATCTGGTGCAGTAACAACTTGCCTGTCCCTGTTGTATTTGTGTCTGATGAAAACAAACACAGCCTCTGCTAAAGAGAAGGGCCAACCTGAAGTGACATAACTCGCCACTAGCTTGGTCCTGTATCATTTGTTCCTGATGAATGAATGAAGTGGAATGCCGGCGAGTGGAATTTACACTCATTTACCATGATGATATACAAAGATATGCTGTGCATCCTCCCTCCCTCTGAGGGTCTTGTAATTCAGCCTCTGCTCATGCAGCAGTGTGAAATACTATGTAATTCCCTGAGGGAACCAGGGAGACACTGGATATGGAAGGGAAGCACAGTCATTCCAGTCATTTTCTTTCTGTTACAAAGTAAGATCACGTTATGTGTTTCATGACTTATGATAATATGAAGGATGCATAACAGGATATCCAAAACATATATTGAGTATAGCAGCCTGACAGTTGCATCGCTGTGCTGAGCAGCTAAGCTTCTCATTGGCCCGGGCTAGACGTTGGTGAGGAAACAGTGAACTCTGCAGAGGATTAGAAAATTGATCCAGGGCTTCCTGTATTGAACCATTTGAATACAAGTCAAATCTGAAGGGTTGCTAGAAGATGTGTGACATGACATGATTTCACAAATTCATCAAAATGAAACAGAGAAAAATAATTATTAGTTGACCTGATTGAGATTCATTTATTGCTTTTAAAAGACAGAGTAAGGCATCAAATCTTTATTCCTCAACTCAGATCTGAAGTGTGTGACTAAATCTGTCACTGAATAAACTTACACTGAGGCAGGCTATAAAAGGAGCCAGGGAGAGGCCCGATGACTTTTTGCATATAACATACACATGCCCTAAAAAACATGCTTATGCAACTCACATACATTCACGTACACAGTATGAGGTTCAGATGAAAGTCCTGTGCATACCTTCTAACACACACACACACGCACACACACGCGCACACAGTCATGTGGCAAGCAGCAGCAGCTGCTGGGTGTATAATTAGACAGTTTTGAAAGCTGAGAGTCGGACAGCAGGACTTTCACCTGCAGACTGAAGAGTTACCATGACAACCAGTTGTCAGGATGACAATACAACTGTATACAAACAGTTATATGTGTATACTATATATTATATATGTATGTCAGTTTGGTGAAGTAAAGAAATTACAGTTTAAGAATGAAAAACAACTGTGGGACAGGTGTCACTCTGTTTTTACAAAAACAAATGAGATGCATTCAGACCTACAACACATAATGTTGATCACACAAGTGCAGGAGGTTATGAGGTTATATTCACTGCTATGTGAGGTTATATTTCAAAATCTGTAACTCGCAGTTAATGATCACTTCACCATATGCTGGGATTTCTGGCTTTAACTGGTGACTTTCCATCTCACTGTCCATCCCTTCTGTTTTGGAACAAACATACCCACATTTCCATGATTAAAAAAAACAACAAATGATTTCATTAATGACATCCCAATGTGTTTTCTGTTTGTGAAAGTACAAGCACAGACTCAGCAGAAGGAAAAATGACATGGTACAATACTGTATGAGAAGCCCATGTTATACATTTAGACAAGACTTCTTTGGTCAGCTGGTGACACTTGAGTGTGCATATCAGAAATCTCACAGAACAAATATTATATGAAAAGTAAGGTTGATCTGGTGAAAAACAAAACAGGGATGAACCTCTGACCTTCAAGCTGCCCGTGGCCTTCACAGACCCAGAAAGGTTTCCACCATTCTGTCTTTGGTTTCCACTCTGCCTCATCGGCATCCTACACCATCTAGTGGACAAAACTGTGAACAGACACGAAGGTTCAAAGTGTGCCACAAATTTGACCTCAGGATCTGATTCTTTTCTCCAGGCCAAGTAAAGGGATTTAGTTGCATATATTCCAGGTTTAATTTAAACCTATTTGCAGCTTTGAACGGCACAATTTATTCATGCAAATTCTATGTTAAGAACAACAGTAGTGATCCATGAACCATGTGTTTTTATGTTCTTTATTAGTGGCAATATGGCACATGAAAGAAGAGTCAAAATCAAGTCTGATGTATACATAACCATTTTTAAGTGCCCAAATGTAGGGAAAAATCATAGAATCAAATTAAAATGATCATTTTATATTTTGACATGTCATTATTCAAAAATCACAACATAATAAAATGAAAGATGCTCAGATAATAAGAGATAATAAGAATACATTTATACATAATATTTATATATTTCATATGAATGGCTTCACTGTAGCACAATATATAGGCCTGTGGTGGGTTTTTTTTTTTTTCAGAAGCAAGAAATCTTATGTTCTAGTCTATTGTGATAAATACTTACTGCTGCTGCTGTGACTAGTGTCCTGGAAACTATTTTAATCTCTACACACAGGGAAATATGGCCCAGCAGTCAATGGAGAAATAGGCTAGCAGGCCAGAGCTTAGTCAGGGTAAGTATGATGTTAAAATGGCTCCAGACTGACGTGAGGCTGAGTAAGACCCATCTGCCACCCTCTGCTCTTCAGCCATGGCTAAATGGATTAAACGTGCTGTACGCGCAGAGCCCTCAACTGGATGTGTGTGTTCAGGCTGGTGTTGTCGTTACATCTTGGTCTGCCGTGTTTCCGTTCAGCCAGTTTAAAAATACACACCTAACAGTTATAGAAACCAATCCATTATAATATTTGTTACACCAACACATTTTTTTATTATAATTTTTGAGGAATTGATTGCCACACAGTGAAGTGAGGATTAGATTTTATTTAATTGAGAATTGAATAAGATACTTTCCAAACTTCCTTGATTGATGTAGATTTCATATTTGTTTTAATAGGGTCACTTCATTGCCATAGATTCCATCTGTGTCTTAGAGACTGATTTTACAAAGAGAAATCTCCAAATCCACTTCATCATTATTCCTACTGATTTCTAACTTGTTTGTTTTTTTTTTTTTTTGTAAAAGTAAAGTTTAACCCCACAAAACATATTAAAGTCCCATGCAGTTATTCTTTGCACTGTGTATTTGTCTCTGTACATGAATCACCTTCCTTTCTTCTCATCATCCGCTCAAGTTCGTACACAACAGCCGGCTGAATCCTGCAATCACTGTTTTCAAAAACAGCTTTAAAAACCAGTTGAGGTGCTACAGTAATAAACATTATTCTGAGGCAATCTCTTGCATTAACCTTTTGAAAGTCACACTCATTACCCTGTTTGCTGTTTTGTTTATGTTTTGTAAGCTGCAGGGGTTCACACTAGCTGTGAAGTGCTGTCTAAGAACTACATTATAGACAGAGAGTTCAGGGCAGTAACCAGACTGATATATGACATGGTTATTAGGAGGGTCAAGGTCACTGAGACACCGGAGCATAGTGTCTTGGACAGAGGAACAGATGGCAAGCTGAGATTAGACAGCTGACCTGCTCCTGGTTTGGCGAGAGGTGTGTTTGATTCCCTCTGATGCCCTACAGCAAAACATCACAGGCTTCACTTGTGAATTTTAGTGTTAACAATATAAAAAACACACCTGATCAGATTTATCCTTGGACAGAGCAACAGTTTGTTTTTCTTTGAATACATTTTCATGTGTTGCTCATCAACATTTTGAATGAGGAAGTTTAATGGGTGGAAAAAAGGTGAGAACACAAACTTTAGAACTGTGAGGAATCATTACAGATGAATATTGTTTTATTGGTGAATGGAAACTGCACAGTGTAGTTTATGTTTTTGTCTATGTAGATGTGGTTTGTGAGCTTGTTAATTCCCTGAAGAAAGCCAGGGATGTCTCTGTTGGAATGCAGCAGCCTGAGGTCAGATTAAACCTGGAAGAGATCAGTTGAAGGTTTGGGTTAAGGCTTAGTGACAGATCAGTGCCACAGGATATATAAACCAGCTCAAACGTGAAGTCCGTCACACATTCACTGTACTGCACTCTGGACACTAGCAAATAGTGTCTCACTAGGAGACAAATTAATTTGATTCACAAAGCTAGAGGGAGTAAAGGCTGTTAAATCCCCTCCTCACAGACGACCGCTGCCTCCTGTTTTCACCTACTCTGCATCAGCAGCCATGGAGGAGAACGAGTGTGACGCCGTCTTCGAGCCCCAGATCACAGTGAGTATCACCGATATGCTGCTGTAGCTCTAATGCTTTATGGTTGAGTGTCAGCATCAGTATCTGACTTTTTCTTGCAGTTCAAGTAATCTGCTAAAGTATCATAATTTGTGCTTTTCAACAGGGCGGAACCACAATGGACCTGTGAACAATACAAACTGATTTATAAATCTGTATTTTATTTTAGGAGGATCATGTGGAGACTCTGTTTGGAAATGTCCACTGCGTCATGTCAGGGACACCCAGGGCTAACCGCCCCGTTATCCTGACCTTTCACGATATCGGACTTAACCGTAAGTCTTACACCTCTTAACCCAGTTAAACACAAACACACCTGAACACCGTGCAAAGAAAAATCCAAGACTTAGTTTAATAAATACACAGGATTTGGTGCATTTAACTGTAATTCAGGATTCATTTTGTATGTTAACATTTCGGTCAATAACTGTTTTTCTCTTCTTGTAGATAAGACTTGTTTTGAGAGTCTCTTCAACCATGAGGACATGCAGGAAATCAGCAGACATTTCCCTGTCTGTCACGTTGATGCACCAGGACAACATGAGGGGGCCAGGACCCTCCCTTCTACGTAAGGACACTGTCTCTTTTATTCAAAGCATTCATTTAATTATTATTTGATATGAATTTACACAGTTAAAATGAATAATCCGTGAATATATGTGAACTCTCAGGTACACCTACCCTACCATGGACCAGTTGTCTGAAGCCCTCCCCGCTGTCCTCAAACACTTTGGGTAAGCCCCATTTTGTTTGGGCTCGCCTTTATATGAACCTGTGGCAGCTGCCTGAGGAGCCTGTTGACATCTGATTGTTTGTTCTGCAGGTTGCGAAGTGTGATTGGACTTGGAGTTGGAGCAGGGGCCTACGTCCTGGCTAAATTCGCTGTGAGTTCAAAATCCAACCTTAGGAGAACACATTTGTCAGATTATTGGAAAATCAAAAATTCAAATCACTACTCCCATCTGTAAGAAAAAAAAAACAAATGATATAACACGTGGATGCCCATGTCTGTGCAGCTCAATCATCCTGATATGGTGGATGGACTACTTCTGATCAACATCAACCCCAACGCAGACGGACTGATGGATACTTTTGCAACCAAGGTAAAAAGAAATGTGTGTGTGTGTGTGTATGTGTGAAATCATCTATATTGATTGTTATACTTCAATGATTCCTGATTTATCCAGATTTTGTGTATTTGCTTTTGTGCTTCAGATCACTGAATGGACCCACACTCTGCCAGACGCGGTCATCTCACACTTGTTTGGAAAGGTAAAGCCTCCTCTGTAATGCATCCATTACCATGACAACAAGTAAGAATATGCATGGGAAAAATCAGCAGAATCTGGTAAAATAAAAACCTGAACATGAAGGGAATGTTTTTTTTTATTATTTTAACTTTTATTATGTGGAACACAGAATTTCTCTGTTTTACCTATAAACTGACTTTTCAGGAGGAGATCCAAACCAACCACGACCTCATCGCTACGTACCGTCACCACATCACAACAACAATGAACCAGTCCAATGTGGTTCAGTTCTTCCGCTCTTACAACAGCCGCAACGCCCTGGATGTTGAGAGGCCTGTGCCTGGGGGACACATCACCGTCAGGACCCTCAAGTGAGTTCGATATGAGTTACCCATTTTACTTAAAAATAAAATACAATACAATGATAATATAGAAATATTCAAACAATGCATCTTCTCTGGTTATATAACACATGGATTTTCTTTGGCAGGTGCCCCTCCCTGCTGATTGTAGGTGATAATTCTCCTGCTGTGGAGCCTGTCGTCGACTGCAACTCCAAACTCAACCCCACCAAGACCACACTGCTCAAGGTGCCCAACATGAAACAGAAAACCAAAGAATAGAGAATGAAACAAAATGAAAAATCTCATATTATTGAAACAATTTGGTACGTTTTTAAATTATGGTACTTTTGTTCTTCCAGATGTCAGATTGTGGAGGACTTCCTCATGTCGATCAGGTACGCTGTGACATTTTATTGGCCACTGAGAACACTGTGGATTCTCTAAATCTCCACAGTTGGAAATGTGTTTAACACTTTTCATCTTTTCCCCCGCAGCCAGCCAAAGTGATTGAAGCCTTCAAATATTTCATCCAGGGCATGGGATACTGTGAGTCATAAATTTATATATATATACAGTATATACATCATAGTCATGAAAATACAATCAGTAATTAGTTAATATGAAAATATGCAGGATGCAGGATAGTTTCAACATGTCTTTCCTCTACCTCCAGTGTCCTCTGCCAGTATGACCAGACTCCGGTCTCGGACTACATCCAGCTCCAGCATCTCGTCCTTCGATGGTTCCCGGAGCCGCTCACACACCAACGATTTGCAGCGAGGCCGAACACACTCACAGGGAACAGAGGAGAAGCGCGGCCGCTCACACACTGACGTCTCTATGGAGAGTGTTCCCATTAGTAATTTGAACCAAAGCATGTCAAAGTCTACTGAGGTGTCATGTTAGAGCACACAGGGCACTAAATCCCTTGCACTTAATTCAAATTATACCTCATCATATCCACCCATATTCAATCCATGTTCTGGCTCCATTTGCCCCTTTGTACCCATCTTCATTCAGTGATGCCCTTTTATCTGCACTATCTCTGGCTGAAAGGTCACAGGTCATACCTCCATGTGGCTTTTCTTCATCCCTCTTCTCTCTTCTTCTTCACCTTATGTTTTCCCCTCTTACCCTACTTTTGTCGTCCTTTCATCACTGTTCCCTCCTTCTTTCCTCTTTGACCCTGACAGTCTAGGTTTTTGCCAGTGTGAAAACTCTATATCATAACTGCTGAGATGTGTATCGATTGTATGCAACTATGATAGCTGTCTATTTTTAACCTTGTAGTTAATCATAATGGTATAAACTGCTTTCAGTGTTCCAGTGAGTTGTATACACTTTTATAGTTAATACAATGATATGTTACTTATGTTACTAAACAAATCATTAAAGTACTTCTTGATTACATGTAAATAAATAAATACATATACTTGCAGCTCTCAGTAATTGTAGCTTGTACTTCTCTAATGAAGCCACTAGGTAGAGCTCTCTAGTGTGTTAATGGTTTACTGGGTCAGGTTGTGGTTGGATCGTTCACGTCACACTGGATGCAAATTCATCTTCTATCCAGCATCACCGTTTTTTTTTCCGACATCACCAATTGAGCACTTTGTTATGTACGCCTGACCTTTCAGATAGGTACTATGAGACTTTTGCAAAAATACATCCTACAGGACAGGAATCATTCTTCAATAACAACACTACTATCAGTTTTAATAAAACACAGCATTACTATTCCTCAATTCAGTCGTTGAAAAGTATCCCCTCTTTACAGTACACAGTGAAGTTTACTGTATAGAGTACAGAAGGAGATGGAACTGCAACTGGCTCCTGTTAGATTTACTCATTCCTCTCTCTCCCTTGCAGCTTTATTATACAGAATGAACTGAATTTTTATGAGTGTAATACATTTTTCCCAGCTGCTGCCAAATTGTATGATTGCCAGATGCATAATGTATTTGTGGGGTATGTACCGGTGAAACGGGCAGGACACAACTCCTGTGCCATGAGTTTTAATCCACCTAAGTGTGACCGTCCCTCACACCCTCATCACTTTTCTGAGTGGATAAAAATAATCTCGGAATTTAGTGTGTGTCTGTGTGTGTGTGTGTGTGTGTGTGTATGGATAATAGATGCATGCATAAATGCAGTGTGTGAGTAGGTGGGAATGTGTGTAGATGGATTGTTTTGGTGCTGGGGCTGTGAGACAGTGGAGACACAGATACAGACAGCATGTAGGCAGTCAGAATCCAAATCACAATTATTTAGTTTTTACAAGTGTGTGTGCCTCTCTCTGTCTCTTTGTGTGTGTAGGGTGGGGGGTAGCATCTTTATTTCAAAGCCTCTTTTGTTTGGCTTACATTATGATACTGTGATGAATAATACATGACAGAAATCTCTACAGATTTCATTTAAACATGAGACATCGGCTCGCGCACACTTAGTTATCATGCTTCCTCTACCCTTTTACCACTCTGTAATGTGAAGCATTGGGTTAAGCTACAAAAAAACAAAACCTTGCAAATTCCCATCTGCATTTGAAACATTTGTAAGGTTGAATTCATGGCTGCAGGGCCAGCACAGTGATTACTCACCTACAATGAAACACACAAAGTGACATGTTCAGGCCTAACATCTGAGTGCCCGGTGTGGCTTGATAGAATTTAAGGGCACTGTTAAGAATTTGAAAAACAGCACTGAGTGTTACTCATGTTGTTGGGCGAGGTTGTATCTCAGTGAGGCCCAGTAAACCTTTGCATATCCTAAACACAAACTGAGCCACTGGCCCAGGCAATTTGGCAATATTTTTGCCTTTAGATACAGAATTGTTGAAAAAAAATTGAATAAATAAGTGACCAGTGCTCTGAAGCGTGTTAAAACTTGTTAAATGGCATAGCCAGTGGTACAATTCATGCAATCGCGACAGCTACTTAATTTTTGTTTGCTGCACATCAGTTTCTGCAGCCAGCTGCAGCCAGCACTGCCACAGGCCAAGTGCACAGTCCATTCCAAACAGATGGGGTTAGATCAGGGTTTCCTGTGTTGCCAGGAACCCCCCACAGGACCCTTGGAAAGTCCCCGGACCACCCTTTGAGAACCTCCACGTTAAACACAACTTGATCACTTAACACAGGGAAAGGACTGTGCAGCACTGCACTCCATGCATAGAGGTCATAATTACATGTGCATGCATCATTAAAACATAAATGATTGAGGGCCCTCGAAGTGGCGTTGGTCCCGCAGGGCCCCTCTCCTCCTGTCAGTGTCAGCTGCAGCCATGTTGGAAAAGCCCTGGCTCCAGCAGCGGTGCTAACAGCTAGCAGCTATCGTCAGTGGACACCGACAACCGGGCACGGCGCTGTTGTGGACAAAACACACACAGGGAGGAGGGAGCCTCATAACGGAGAGAGACACTGAGCCACCGCCGCCAAGCCGGTTCCCATTATCAGCGTGTGAATGTGGGAAACTCACACACACACACTGGCCGGAACAAAGGTGCTCGTTCACGGGGAGTAGGTGCGACCGGGCTCCGGGGCTGAAGCGGGTGAGTATCGATCCCTCGGCGTAAGGCGGATTGAGGTGGGGAATAGCCCACTGTTAGCCGAGCTAGCTTAGCATTAAAGGGGGGGTAACACTCTCTCTCTCTCACACACACACACACACAGGCAGACAATGGGGTTAACGCCAATGCAAGACGCGGGGGTTGTGTTTTCAGGAGCGGGTTTGGGAGTCTTCTGTTGAAACATGGGGACATGGAGGATGTGGAATAGTGGACGGAGTCATTTGTATTCCTAACAGACAGACAGTGGTGCAGTGGCCGAAACCACTCCTCTCTGATCCGATCTGATCCTCTGGTAGGTACAAGGTCCAACAACACTCCAGGAGAAAATGAGATGTTGATAATAGTAGTAGTTGTCTTGTTGATGAATGAGTTGCTATCACTGGTGTTTGTGGAGACAAAAGGAGGCAGATCTTACTTCACCTGAGCGTCTCTAGTGTTTTTGTGTGTGTGTGTGTGCCCCACAGTACTGTGCACCCATTGTGCTATTGGGTTTACTGATTGTAATATAATTTTAAGCAGGTCTAGATTGAGGATCACACTTTATTTTACCACCCTTGCTTGGATTACTTGGACATTTAGCTTGAATACGCCGAGCTGTTTCGATATGATGTCCGGCAGCTCTGAGGATGAGATTTGACATTTGGGTCGAGCTGCCCCTGTCATGTCTCCCTCAGATTTCTGTTTTCCTGCCTTGTCCCCTTCTTGTTTCCTGCCTTCAAATGACTGTCACCCCACACCACATCCCTGCATATATAGTTACACAACAAGAGTCAAACCAGAGGGTCGGCACCCATAATGTGTCGCCAGATATTTTGATTCAACTATGGATAAGAATGACTGATATTAAATCCAAACTTAGCTGAGAACACATCATTCATGTCAAGACAGATGAATGACCCTTTCCATTAAATGAACTCACATAGTATTCATTACGGTTTTACTAATGATGCAGATTTATCTCCATCCGACCGGCTTGTCTTTGTGTAAAGGAATCATCCAGAAGTTTCACTCTCTCTTGGCCTTTTCATTCAGCCTCTTCCACTTTCATGGGTGACCACAACTGCTTTCCTGTCTTCACACTGTTGAAAGTGTATTTAATGTTTTCTGCATTGCTCGTCCAGTTACTGACAATACCTGGCTTTCCTTTCAGCATGTCCTTCTTTAAATTTCTGATCATTGTGTCTATATGCAGAATGTTTTTCACTTGGATTGCATTTGTAAGAATAAATGTCATTTTGTGCCAGTTCCATGCAAAGTGATTTATACGAATGCCTGCGGTTTGCAGTGGCTATATTTCCTTCCTCTCCCTTGCCTTATCTCATCCACTTGCACTAATCTGAAGTGGTTAGGATGGGGTTAGCAACACTGGGGGTGGATCGATGTTTTCACTGTATGTTTTCAGACACAGACAAAGATTCATGTAAAGACGAGAAGTGAGTAAAGAAGTAGTGGGAAGGCAGTGAGAAACAAAGGCTCCGGAGAAGCAGTGTGGAAATGAAACTCAGCCCCCAGGTGTGTCAGTCAGAAACAATCAGTAGGCGGGTGTTTTCCCTCTCCTATAAGTGACAGCATACAGTACAACAAGGAAGTGGAGAGAGGCAGGAGAGTGGTGGCTGCGAGTGAGCAGAGGTCCGGTCCTCTGTGTACCGACTGCCAACATGCAGTTCTGGGATTTCCTGGGCTGCACCAACACAGGTATGTGTCTCACAGCGAATGCTGTTTGACTGGGATCGGACTGGTGTATGGGTCCACTGTGTGAGGCAGGTAGAGAGGGTCTGGCAGGATGAGGGCTGGAAAGGAATTTGTGCTGCTCATCGCTGTGCAAGCAGTTGCATGTGAAAACCTCGCAGACAGGTAGAGCGTGGAGCACAAAGAAAGACGCAGAAAGGCTTTGATATAGTGTCTGTCTGCTTTGTGTTCCTTTTCATAAACCAGGTCAACCGCTTTTGACCAAAAGATGACAGTGAAGTGTGTGTTTGTAGCTCTGGATCTGGCTGTTTTGGGATCTGTGCTCACCATGCTTTCCACAAAACGTGGCTTGAATGTGAGCGGCCCGGCATGTGTGGAGTTTATGTTACGGTGCGTGTAACTTTTGATTTTCTATGATTGTTGTCCAATTTTAAAACTCCACAAAGGAGGGACTAATAACAGATCAAGCAGTTTGCCAGGTCTTGGAACGTCACACTGCCTCAACAAAACACAAAAAGTTATAATTTGTAGGGATTCATTTGACTTTTCTCAAGATGAGCTTTGATTCATTGTGCCCTGATCATACCTCACACTAATCCTGTGCATCTTAATTTGAAGTTGTATCATGACTTTCATTTACCTCTCTGAGAAACAACATAAGGACTGATCTTCTAGGTGCTTCTAGACTCGGACAGCCTGGTCCGGTCAGACCTGTACCACAAAGAGTTAAACATCAGATGTCCTGTATACACAGAGCCAAACAACCACAGGCCACAGAGATCAAATGTCACTTAACTTGTCCACGAAGGCTACATGTAGATGTGCAACTAGCAGCAGAATATGTGGAGCAGATGTCTGCCTATTGATAAAGTGGTGAATGTCGGTTGTCTTGGTTCTTGCCTGAATTGTGGTTATTTTATTTGTTTTGTATTGAATTCCATTGACAGTTGTACCACCAACACCCATCCTGTGCCCCAGGCTATGTGTTCTGTTATTGCACTGAAAGCTACAGCTAAGATACCTGATGGCTTGTGTCATGTGCTTCACTCTTACTGACAAGTATCACACATGGCAAGAAAACATTGTTGGACACCATTCTTAATTCTGAAAGCTGCCCTTTGAAGTTTGATTTGTTCTTGAAGTGATTCTTTGATTCTCGACATTTTCTTGGAAGAAGTTGTCAAATGACAAATAATAGAAAGCAAATGTGATTTGATTTTGAGCATTTTTACACCTGTTAAGTTTCCAGTCCAAATCCTGAAAAGAACAGAATGTTCGTTAGAACACTGGTTTTCAACAGGACAGTACAACAGATCGGTCTTGAAAGACCAGTGAAAGCACGACTGGAAACATGTGCTCCTGTCGTGTCATCAGTCTTCCCCTATTTGCATACATAGCTCACAATTTTGTTTAACTTGTGCCCTGTGGTTAGCACTCAGTGCCAGACACTTTGATTGTTAAGTGACTCATATCACAGACCATCAAAAGAGTTTTCCTTGCCAGGTTTACACAAAGTTAGATGTGAAATTTCTAGGTATGGTTACACTAAGGAAGTTTATATTGTAGTATATGTAGTATATTTGACATTCCTCCAAGGCTGACATCACTTTTATTCTCGGTGATATGGAAACAAATCAATAGAACAGTCATTAGAACATCTGCTTCTAGAATCCACATACAGTTGCAACATCTGTTAGGGCGTGGAAAATCGTATGCCAGGTTTTCTAGCTGATGTTTATCTCACTGGACTATATGGTAATGGGAAGTCAGACTGAGAATTTGAAGCAATTAAAAGCAGATGAAGAAATTTATATATATATATATATATATATATATATATATATATACACACACACACACACACACACACACACTCATTTTATATATATATATATATATAGTTAAGTTAAAAGCTCACTGGACTGGATTCACTCTTTTATTTTCTCCTCAGAATCCATTCTGTGTATTTCCATCAGACAGCAGACATGTTTCTGTAAATTAAAAGACTAAGAGGAATTTACATACAAACATACAATAGAATATCAGAACCGAAGGCTCCTTTATTGTCACTTCCAGCAACAATTCAGAGATGCGAAGTTGTGAAGGTCTGTGAGACCCCAGGGACGTGCTGCTTTAGATCAGTGTATTTGTGAGTATCTGAACATTAACTTTGTTGCAGTGTGCTGCATGCACAGGAAGAGCCATAAAACAGCCTGTAAAAGACTTGTTTGTGTAAAAAAAAAAAAAAAAAAAAAAAGGGGAAGGGGGGGTAAAAAATATCAAACTGTAAATCTGTGAATTCAGAGGAAGGCGGCAATGAGGAGAGGTTGTAAATATGTGAGTGCATCACTGCAGTTCTGCCCTTTAAAAAACTGCTGGTATCAGAACATCTTCATATTGAATCAATCCAATATTTTATTATTGCATGAAAATATGATAATTTAATCAAGTCTTTGCAGTGGATTACAGTGTATTAAAAGAGGAGCATGTGGTTTAATTAGGAAATCAAGTGATGTCAGTGAATTAAAATGAGCCGCATGAAGGATGTAATATGCTCTGTCTGCTGTCTGATATCAGTGTACTGTTGTATTGAGTGTGCATAAATAAATCAACCACAGGGTTACCTTCATTGCATTATACTGATGGTCCATAAAGGTTCTAAAGACATGTGCTTCTACAGATAACATGGTAAAATGCATAGTGACTCACCTCGTGATTTGTCAGCAGATGTAAAATCTGCCACACATAAATACATAAAGGGTGTATATCAGACAGTCCTCTCCTTTACTTTCCTATCACTACAGTAGACCCAGCACCGCAATAATGTTGTTATAGCTTCTTCTTACAATGACAGCGACCTCATTAAAGCTGTCGCCGTCACTGTGGTGACTCTATTCTGCGCTCTGATGTTGCACTCTGTATACTGATAGATCAGTGCTGAGGAGCTGCAAAAAGGCTGTTGTTGTTTTCTTGATGAGAAAGGAGTTGTGCAATGTCCTCAGCATGGTGTCAGCTGTACCGTAGCCTCTCCAGTTTACAGCCAGAGGCAGTAGTTTTCTACTCTGAGGGGAGAGAGAGAGAGAGAGAGAGAGAGAGAGAGGGCTGAGAGCATGAGGTGGAAAATGTGATAAGAGTAGGAGGCAGAAGTGTTTATGCCAGTGAAAATGTTTTAAGCTGTTTCTAGTGACAGCTGTTTCAGCGCTGTTTTAATAACAGGCTCTCGTTCCGGGTCATTGTTTGTGGATGTGAAAGATCAAAGTTGGACTTAGAGCGAGGTCATTTCTGATTACAGTGAGGAAACGTCTCTGCCAAGAGGATTGTTCGGATTCAGAAAAGGAAGTCTTTTTAACAAAATGTGTTGGAGTGGTGATGAGCCTGTTGTGACACTTCTGTTGCTTGCAACATTTCAGTTCAACAGTAACCATACAAACTAGATCTGAATGTGTTGGGGAAATGTGTCAGTGCATTTCTAGGGCAGTAGTGCTATAGGTATATTTTTAACACCATGAATGATTTGAACACACACTGGAGCCTTCTTTACCTAATGTTCTGCCAGTCCAGGCTTAATATGGCTCGGTGTGTCAATGCTGTTATATCAGTTACGAGTGACTATAGAGACGGAGAATAATGCCAGTGCTGGGGTTGTGTTGCTTTTTGTTAATAACATCCTCCTTGTAGCCAGCATTTTGGACACAACTCTGCCAGGAACAAATTGGATTATGTGATTAGAGGAAATTATGTGGAATGGCAGAACACACACTGAACAACAATGAATCGAACCAAGTAATGTGTATGTGTGGGTTATATCTCAGTCACATACTTTTTGTGAATACACTTAAAACTTTAAACTTAAAATGTTCTTATTTGAGGGAAACTCAAAGACTAGTAATAATATAGTATTAATATCAAATATTAAAATATATAGTTAAAGACAGATGTTTCTCCTGACAGTAGGCTGCAGAAAACCCTTGATAAACAACCAAAAATGTACAAATCTGAAGAAGATCTATTGTGTTATACCTCTTCACTGCAATAGATGAACATTATATTGATATATAGAACTTTTTTTTAATCATACAATTGTTTTTGTCCTGGTGATTTAACAACCAAACAAGTTGAGCTTTAATTTATATGATGACCTCCTATATTTCCCTTGTGCAGTTGATTTTCAATTTACTATTATTTTTCCATTTTTAGTATTTACATTCAAAACCTCTTCAGAATAAACATCTGTTATGGAATCAGGACGCAGTTTTGCCCTGTAAAGAAGTAACGGTAATTTCTTGCGTCCCCTTTGTATCAATAGCATATTTTCAGTGATGGTATGTAGTGCAGAATACACAGCTGTAATACATCATGTAAAATTGGGACACAGCTTGTATCTTTCATATATCATAAGACAAAGCCCTGGCTGCCTCCTAAATCAGTCCTGCTTCTTGGCTGTTGCTTAGTAACAGGTGTCAGCATAGCTTCAGTGTGTTGGACATTTCATCAGGTTGCTCATTTTGGTGTCATTTTTATTTGATAAGGTCTCACAGTGAGCGAAAAGATGAGAGAGAGAGGAGCAGTGAGAAGAAGTTGACGGAGGGTTTGGAAACAGAGTTGAATCAGACTGGATGAGTCCAGTAGGTGTAGTTACAGGGTGACAGAGCAGATATATAATTTGCCATGTCATGGTTCCTGTGTCCCTCCGGCCTTCTGGAATGTGGCTCATATCAGATCCTCCTGATTCATTAGAGCTGCTGCACAGTCTCACGTTGGTCAATACAAACATGTAAAAGCCTATTCATGGTTCCGCTTCACAGCTACATTGTAGATATACATGTAGCCTCTACATGGGATTGTGAGCATTCATAGTAATGCATAGGTGTGTTTGTGTGCATCACTCTGCAATTACACGCTCTCTGCACTGGAAACAACAGAGACCTACTGTTGTGTCAGAGCTGAGTTTTTGTTGCAAAGACAAGATTGAGTCCTTTTCCAGCTCACTCCTTCTGTGTCACTTCAACAATGATTCTCACTTATACATGACTTTTAATAATTTAGTGAAACATTGCGTTCTCTTCACAGATTTATTTAAGTAAAGTATTAATCTTGTTTTTCCCTCCTCTTTTTTCAGATATTTCCAGGATATCTCACTACACTGGTGAGTGCAAGTTCTTTTCATTTTCTCATTTTCATTTGAGTACAAGAGTCTTCAAACCAATCCCTGTTGTCTTGCGTGAGGCTACGCCCATGCAGGAAATAAGAGGGAACGGAAAGTTGTTTGAGTTTTAAAAGACACAGAATTATTTTGTCTTAGTCTTAATGAGGGCCAGTGTTATTGTTTTCTAGTAGGGATGGAGGTAGAGCTGAATAATAACTGAGTTATATTTAAGTCATCTTATGGTCCTTAGCTCCAACCTGTCTCCATGGCTGTTGCTAGGTAACTGTTGATCCTTTGTCTCATCCAGGAGGATGTTTATTTGGAGCCAGGAGATTATTATTCCTGAGGAGGACCCAAAGGCAATTTACATATCTTAACCATAAGCCTGAGTGGCCAAAGTTGAAGTCAAGTTCGAGGTTCACTGAAACTTATAATGAGACGATGCTATTCAGGTTTGGTAGAAAGCAAAAGTAGTACCAGTGTGCAGATTGGTTAAAGGGAAATCTTGGACCTGGGAAAACACTCATTTTCTGTATACTCATTTGCTGATGAAAATATTGGACACTGGTTCATTTTGAATGGAGAGGACTGTGAGCATTTAGTCTTTGTATCTCCACCAGGACAGACGGACTGTGTGTCATCTTACTTGTTTTCTAATTAGTTTCTAATAGTGCTACGACTTAAAACACAAAAAACATCTGGACGTGGGTTCAGGGCATCTGATTATAAAAAAGCTATTGTAAACAGTTTGAGGGTTCATGGGCAAATTGCACATTTTGTTTCTTGTTATGGAAATGATCTCCATCAGGTAATTGGCATTTAGCTGTTAACTGTTCTCAACCATCTTGTGCTGTAGCAAATCAGACAAATTAACTGTTAGAGTGCTTAACATCCAATGAAGAAATTAGCTACTGCAGAGGCAGGTGAAATGTGTCTAGGTAGGAGACAAGGGAGGATAGAGGGCAGCAGAGACCTGTGGCCTGTAGAGACGGACAGAAAGAGACAATTACGAGTTGTAAGGGGTCAAAGGGTGGAATTAATAATTTGTGTGTTTGTGTGTGTCTGTACCTGTTTCTTAAACTTGTAGTATTCTTTGAACAGTATATATTTATGAATTTAATATATCTATTATTATTACTGGCCTACCAGTTTACTCTTTCAACTGCATCAAGTCCCAGTTACAAAATGTTTGTCTCTTCCCTTCTCCTCTGCTTTCCCTTGCCTTCTCTGCGCTACATGAATGCACACGCATGCACACTCACACACACGCACACCCCCATTCTGCCTGTTAGTGAGGGGAACAGCTTTTTTCGCAGCATGGTCACAGTAGCCTATACTGCACAGCCGAGGAGAAACACAGTTCACATAATCGCACACTCACTTTGAGTATCTTACGCACACGCATTCATATATATATATATATATATATGCACAATCCTGTACCTGCTTACCCACACAACCATGCATTCTTGTGTACCTTCACATTCTCTCTGGCTTAAACAGTCTTTCACAATACATTCTCTATGCTGCACGCATTCCACTGCTCAAGGATTGCGCTAGATATATTGTGTGTGTGTGTGTGTTTAAGTTGGAAATGATGTTATGATCTAGTTGCTCTTCCGCTGCTGTAGAGGAAAGCCTCAGATGCCAGACTGAATAATACACATAGGACTGCCTTCGATGAGGATTTAATGCATTTTGTTTTTGTCCAGAGACTCTGTCTCTGACCATCTTTTCTCTTCATATTTATTTATCATCCTGTCTGACTGAATCAGAGCTTTTTTTCTTCATCTGTCCCGTTTTTTTTACTCCACCTCGCCCTTCAGGACGCTGTCGCTTTATGTCTCTCTCTGACATCAGACACCTGCTATGACCTGGTTAACTCCTACAGGCTCAGAGCATTGTGGGAACGCTTCGGAGGATGTGGGGGATCTTCTTCTCTCTTGGATTTCTCCGCTCTCTTTTTTTTCTTCATCCTGCATTCTTTATTTCTTCCCCTTTCCCAGCCGTATTATTGTTTTCTTTTTAATTGCCTTCTTTTTTCATAACTCTGCTCTTTCACAGCTCTCCCTGTGCCTCATCTTTCTCCTTTGTAGATTCTTCTTTCCCCATTTTTTTCTCTCGTTTTTCCCTCCTGCGTCGGTCACTCTCCTACCTCACACTCACTATGCTCCATTTCTCGACGCCCCTCTTTGCCCTACATTTTCATTTTATCTTCACTGATGCCAGTTTGTTCTCTCTGTCATCCGTCTTTCCATCTCCTTGAGACAACATATTGGATTTACTGACCAAACTACTATTTCTCTTGGAAAATGCTACTTTGCTGTAATTACATGGAGTCTTATCTGCCAGCAAGGAATGTCAGTATTATTTTGTAACCTGCGACTTGAGATTCATGGCTTCAGGACGTCTGCCTTCTTTGAATTTCACATCAACAATTGATTAATTGAATCAGCAGCCCCATCGAAGACCTGCATTTGATATTGAGTCGTGATTTAGTGGACTGCAGCAGAGCTTAATTGGAAGAGAATCTTCTCGCGACCACAGAAGCCTGGCTTAAATATCTTGTTTTTTTGAAGGTTATGCCCTGCTGAAGTGTCCTTGGGCAACTTACTGAATCAATCGCCCCGACTGGAAGGAGCAAAGTTAGAGCCGCCTTACAGGGATCATTACATATCGCATTGCACAATGGTAAAGGTATTTTGTGGGATTAGAGGTCCTAACATAAACTGGGACGGATTGATGACTGAAACCTGGACCCCAGGCCACCTCCACAAGTAATATTATGTTTCAGCAAGATGTAGAAGAGGAAGGCACTGCTCAGTAACTTGGATTCCTGCACCCGATACTCTCCTTTTTTGTGAATGCAGTTGTTTTAGTATGGATCATTTCCACATGCTGGACCATTGTAAGACACAGAATCAGACCTTTCTCTCAGTTTTGTTTCAAACATTCTAAGCATCTCTATCAACTGGATTTGGACCTTGATCGATGTCTGTCTACTGTGACGCAGAAGTGGAGTGGATTTTAGAGAGTTGTCAGTTATGGTCTCGTGTTCTCTCTACGTCTGGTGGGTTTACTTGCTGTGTCACCACATTTTATAGTACAAAGAATATTTGACATCCTCCGTTTGCTCTTAGTCGGCTCTCTGCTTTACTGGAATCACAACTCGGCAGTAAACTAACTTTGATTGAATTTCTTTTATATTATATTTCCTGTGGCTGTCTCATGGCTAAAAGTCACACATGGATCTAACAACCCCTGTGACCATGCTGTGACAGGCCTGGTAGCAGCACAGCAGGTCTCACTTTCAACCTTTTAGGGAATATTTTTGGATATTACAGTCCCTAGATTATTTGAATTGAAAAACATAGGAATTTTCCTAAGTTGCACACAAGCCACATCAGCAGCACGTCTTGCATTCTATGCTGTATTTGGGACCCTGGACTTTTGTGTGGACATTTTGCCAGACCTGGAACTGTCCTCTCACAGAACAAATGGAAAGCAGCGGCTGTATCCCTCTCTGCTGGAGCAAGGGGGCTTGCATCTATGCACAGCACCCCCTACCAAGTATGTATTTAAATGAATATCAATGCAAACATGCCACATACTGCAAACTAAGTGTAACCTTAGTGATACAGAATATAAAAATCTGTATTTGGATAGGCTGTTGTTTAATTAAATATTAAAAACAGATCTGAATCATCCCTATCATAAAACATTTATCTTTATACATGCAGTGCACCTGTTTTATTCGGGTAGCATTGTATATGAATGAGAAATAAGTTGTAATTCATCAACATGATTTCCAAATTTTTATTTTTTATGTTATACTGCTCAAACTGTATTATTTTGTCAGTAGGTTGGACTGACAAAATATAATGTATAATGCCTATACTGCCTCTTGAAATCAGGATCAGACAGTGGCATAGATCTAATTTTTATAGTTATCATTTTGGGTTTTGGGAGCCCTTGTGCATAGGTTAGAAAATATATGAATACCATGAGTGCGTAATTGGTGCATCACACACTGCAGGATATTAGTACGATTATTTCTCCAGAGGCAGGGACATATCACCTCATGTTTGTTGTGTGAGCTCATTGGGAAGCAGACGTAAACAGAATGGAAAGTGGCATAAAGCGACAATTTGCTCTAATGTCAGTAAACAATAGCTGACGGCTTTGGATGAGAAAGTGGTCGGAGAGATGCGTGAGTTATCTGTCAACAGTAGCACGCTAGCTAATATTGTAACCTTATGTTCACCATTGCTTGACAGCACCATTAGTTGTTCTGTTCTCTCACTGACAGTGGTTAAAGGTCCTTGGTCCTCAAGTTTCGAGAAAATTGGTTTATTAGTTTGAAACAGTTGAAACATCCTGTTGAAACAGTGAAAACATTTCCTCCTTGTTGGAAAATATGGACAGTGAATCCCAAATATATATCCTTTTTCTCTTGGTTTAAGCCTCAGCTGAACCAAGTGAACAACACTGGAGAATCCTTTCCTATTTGCCAAGGTTACAGTTATACTGAGCTGTGTGTAGGCTGGTGAATATAAGTGGTGGGAGGTGGTGGCTACATTCACTCGCCCTTGAAGCTTTGATGTCATTGGAACAACGTGGAACGAACACACACACACACACCTTCCTTGGTTTTTTCAGTACACTGTAAAAAGTCTAAGTGACATTATGTCCAACACTGAACAGTCCCATGGTGTATCACGTATTTTGATATACAACCAGTGTCAAGCTATATTCAGTCGCCTCAGTGAAAGAGAGAAAGAGGTAACAGGAAATTGTTTGAGGATGAGAGAAAGATGAGAGGGAGGAAGGAGGAGAGGTGGTTCAATAGGATGGGGGGATGAAATGGAGATGTGAGGGCAGGAACTAAAAGCTCTGTATGCATGTATGTGTGATGAATGGTAGGTCGAGATAAAGAGAGGTGTGGAGGAAACGAGTTGCAGATGAGAGTGATGCCAAAAGAGGGAAGATCCAGAACAATTGGGATATGGGGAGTCAATCAGGGGAGAAGATGCACACTTTTGAAAGCAATACATGAAAGAAGGGATAGAAGTGATGAACGATGGGGGGTGTGAACCATCCCAAGCTCCCCCTAGGATTGTGCTAACCACAGTAACCCAGATACCAGCAAGGCGAGGAGATAAACTATCCTTCTGCTGCTGCTATGGGACAGAGCTCAACTCCAGCCTTCTGTGGTTTAACAGGCTGAGTGTCAGTCAGTGGAGCCCCACTGAGAGAGAGGGGGTGGTGGTGGGCCTGGCAGCTGCCTGCACCCCTCCTGGCTGCCACCATGGCCTAGTTGATTTGATTCCTCTCTTGTGAGGCTGCGAGAGCATGCATGTGGGGATTTAGTGCAGTTATGCTGAGTAGAAAGTGGTGCAGTAAGAAATGGTTTCATTTGTCCGGTATTTTGGGCTTCAACTATATTTAAGACTTTCATTATTGTACCTTAAGATCCATATGCATGCCAGCCCTGAATCAATTTAGCTTGGTACTGCTAGTGCTTTTTTTTGACATGGACTCAGAAAAATTTGCAGTTTAAGTTTGCCTTTCACATATGATGACGCCAGCTCTGGAGTTTGTGGATCACAACATGAAAACGTGGAGTGGTGCCTGGCCAGAGCATGCAGGAAGCACGACCTAACATTCATTTAGCTGAGTTTATGTCCTTAGCTTGAGAGACTCCTTCAAAACTATTTCATACATAAGGATTTGTAGAAACAGTTAGTACACCTACTACACTTCCTACATGTGATGAAGTACAGCACATTAATAAGTAGTGGCATTCACAGCATGTAAGAATGCCTACTTTTCTAATAGGATTTCATAAAGATGTACATAGTATTTAGGTTAAGGTTGTGTATTTTTGCACTGTTTTTTTTCTTTGGTGTTGGTGTGTGCCATGGTGAGAGAACAATATTGGAGTGCTTATCAATGTGATAACCGAGTTAGTGAGCAGCAGCAGCAGCAGCAGCAGCAGCAGCAGCAGATGGCTGGCTGTGGTTTGTGACTCTGTTTCTCCTGTGGTGAAACTGTGTCTATTTAAAAAAAATAGTTGCAGTCAAAATCATGTCCCCAATACATTTTTTAAAGTTGCCCCCCTGAGAGGAGGCAAGAAAGACTGTATAAAAAATCTGTGGACAGTTTTCCACACGTGTAGAGATAAATCTATCATCAATAATATATTTTGTATACTATATTGTTTACTATTAAGAAAATATATTTGTCCACTAAACACATTTGTTAATTATGTGAGACTTTAATGATTGTTATTGATAAAGTTTCACTTCAAATGGTGAGCCTCTGCACTATATTGTATTGATAAATCAGGTTCTTCAGAAAATTGATGTTTACATAGTCTTAAAAATGAGCAAAAATCAAATTGGTTCACTAAGGTGGAAAATGGGAAAAAAAGATCTCAGCAGCTATAATTTCTCTGCTGTACAAAGCACTACTGATGTGTTTATTATGACCACATAGTAATGTAATGCTCTAAATTGCTCCTCTGATATCTGTATCATCTTGAAATTACATAGTGTATTTACAGTAATAGCACACAAGGATTATAACACACTATCTAATAATCCACTGGTATCACAGCCAAAGTACTGCAGTATCATATAATTGGATGATGTAAGTAATTTTGTTTGAGTGATATTTTTAGTTTAAATCTGTTGTAATAAGCCTTCTGTGAGGGTGGGTGGCGATTATACACTGACCTCAATTCATCAACTCTCCTGTATGCAATTTTTTTTTACACAAAACAACCATTATTATCATATTAATATCATATTGTTATTAGCCAAAATGTTTTTATTTAGAAACATGTCCAATGACCATTATTAATATTCAAAGTAAACACATAATGCAGGTAATAAGAGGTGGTTGATTCATAGAACAATTCAGACAGTAAGGTTAATAAACAAGGACAAGTGTGATAACACAAATGAGTCATGACAAGACTGAAAACGAAAAAAGCAGTGCAGTGACTCCACACAATACCACAGTATTATGTACAGACACTATTGATACAGCTGCTTCTCAAGAGAATGCTGAGTCAAGATGCATAATGTCATCCCCTACACTTCTGTTGTGCTTGCCGTCTTTGAAAAGTCAACTGTAAGTCATGCTGTTAAAAGTGCTGAGCAAACTTTCCCTGGATCAGTTTCTAGACTTTGGATTCTGTGTTTCTTCCTTTTTTCTCAGTGTGAAGGCTTCTGGCCATGACCTCAGCAAAATACAGATGAGACTTTTTTTTTTTTACTTGCAACTGAACAGTTTTGAAACAACCAGTAAAACAGAGATAGTGAGTTTTTCTCAGTTATTTTGTGACATAATTTTTGTGGTTCATTACATCCACAATGATCCATTATATTATAGTCTCAGACTTGGTTCACTGCCATGGCAGCCAGGATTTACAGTTAGCTGAAAGCAGTCACTGGTGTAAAGATGACTCAACAAAGGCCTGCTGGGATATCCACAAAGTTACAATATGAAACGGGAATGACAGGAAGCTGCAGAGAGCAGGTCTCAGAAGACCTGTGAGGATGAACCTGAGACAGAGGGTGTTACATAAACAACTTACAAAGGGGGTTAGTGAGTTAAAAGGAAGGAGAGATAAAAAAAAAAAAAGATTTCTAGCAGAATGGTTTGTGGCATCCTCTGTTGGTTTTTAAATCCTGTCTGTTTGTTTGTTTCTAAACAGGATTATGCAAAAAAAATTGCATAGGCATAGGTCAGTAAAGAACCCATTCAATTTTATTGTAGACATTCCAGGATCTTGGCCTTACAGCTCTGACTCCCTGGGTAATCTAGCAATCAGCCTACCAATCTGACCTGAGTGCATTCCACTGCTCAAGGATTTATTCATTTATCGAAACTCACCTGATTTATGTTGAACTGAGTCTTATCAGCTTCTTTCACATACTACCAGTCATGTTCTTATTAACCCTATGTATTTGTTTCTCTTATTCAGAATATGACAGCCAGTTAGCCCCAGCAGGAGCGTTTGAGTCAGGAATGGCGTCGTCTTCCTACCTGGAGCCCAACCTCAATCACTCTGCAGCGGGTGGTTGTGGTGTGAAGTCCCGGTCTGGGATACCTGGCGTTGGTACCAGCAGTTCTGCCGGTGGCCTCGAGCGCCCCCCTGGCTCCATGGACCGGGTGCTAAAGATCTTCCATTACTTTGAGACAAATAGTGAACCAAGTACTTGGGCTAGTAATATCAGGCATGGAGATGCCACAGACGTCAGGGTAAGATGTACAATTATTTGTTTTCTTTACATCTCTACATTGTCATTATTTACTTCACCCTCAATTTCTCCTTTTTACTATTTGCTGTTTTAACAGGGTGTTATCCAGAAGATAGCAGAGATCCACAAATTACGCTGTGTGTCCTCTCTGGGCCTCCGTCTCACCCATCTGCACTCTGATGCTCTCCATTGGTTACACCCAGATTTGGGCGTGTCTCACATCCGTGAGAAATATGAGAAGCAGCACCCCCAGGAGGAGTGGAGGTAGAACTACATTAAGATGCAATCTTTCTGATTCATTTTGTGTCACAGCTACTTAGTAGGTATGCATGTAGCCTACACACAGGGCTGAGCATTCATAGTTGTGCTTGAGTTTGTGTGAGTAGTGCTGCAATAAAACAACATCTCTGGCTTCTTTGTACTTTAGTGAGCGGATCGTGTTGAAGCTGAAGCTGATAGATGTCAAAGAGTAATTGTATTTTCTTAAATAACTGCAATGATTAAAATAAAAATGTCACCCATGTTCGTTCCTTCAACTAAATTAAAATTTGGTGTTGAGTCTTCCGAATAAACGATGCGTGGTTAAACTCTAACATGGCTGCGACAGTGTCGCTTGGAAACAGAAGCATGAATTGGGCTTTACGCTGTTTGCTCCCTCTCCCTCATTTCTCCAGTTGTCTCAGTAAGAGTGCCAGGGTGTAATGTGTTTGTGTGCTCAGTTGATGAGCAGGTCTGGATAGAGTATTCCCTAAAAGACCATCAGTTCACACTCATGCCTCTGTGTGTCTGTGGGTCGATACCTCAAGGTAATCAGAAGGGCTCTTACTTTATTTAGTGTTGTGCTAAGCATAGTATCAGGAGTAGTATGTTGGATTCTTCTCAGAGGACAAGAGGCAGATCCTTACGATATCTAAGAAGCTACACTGCCTAAAGCCACAAACCTGCCAACCATATTATTATTACCTTTACAAGATTACAGCTGTAAAACATGTAGTCATTTGATACAGAATAAGACCTGAAACACAGTGTACACGCACCAATAAATACTAGTATTTAATATTGATTTCCTCCTTTCTTCAGATTCAAGTCTGTATTTAATGTGTTTGCTCATTCATCCATATCAGAGATCTAAATTTGCATATAGATTACATAACAGCAAAAGGGAAAACAGGGATTATGGCATCAATCAGCTGGTCAAGGTGACTTTATTACATAAGTGCCTGACCTGCCTGCAATGAGTTGTTTATGTTCATTCTGTTGTTGGCCTATTATAAGTCGTTATGCCTTAATCTACACATTTCATTTGGTCTTTAATTAACATTCATTGGGTCTCTGTGCTGCTCGTGATCTGAAAGCAGCTCGGTCCATTTTCTGTTCCTACAGCCACGCTCCTCTGGCGCTCCACTGCACAACTCTGATACTGTTAACAGCTTTCTTACAATTCCGTCCATTGTCCTGCAGTCGATGTGTGACACCCGAAGTCATTAAAATTGAAATGTATTCACAATGAACCTGTTGTTCACACCACTGACATGCAGCAAAGCAGCACTGCCAGTTGTTGCAGCTCTGCCTCGGAGGGCGGCGGAGCTGCAGGCCCACAGGAGCTTCTGCTGTTGCCAAGCTATTGTTAGAACAGCAGCAGCAGCCCAGGGGACGGACTCACTATCGCACTCCTCTCTCACTCCCTTGCATGCTCTCTCTCCCTCTCTTATTCTGTCTCATGTGCTCACAGTCACTCTTTTTCACTTTGATCCCTCTCTCCATCCTTCTTTTCCCTATCTGGCATCTCTCATCCAGTTCTCTCGTTTTCCCTCTTCTTTTTTTGGTTCATTCATTATAGAACAGGAATGTTTTATTCATTTTGTCCTCAACCTTGATTTCTTTTGTTATCTAACTGCAGGCCTGTAGCATCACAGCAGCTTGGAGCTCACTACTCCCCTGACCCGTTTTTCTCCACACTAGTCACCGCAATATGTCAGTCATAAAATAATATGCGACTATAAACCGTGATGACACATCTGGATGTGTCTATGACATGGCTAACTGGCAAATGCAACAGTGGGAGTTTCGTTTTGGTGTGTGGTATCATAGTCAGTTAGTTCACTGTCAGCTAAATCTGAAGCCACGTCTCACTGTGCCACCTGACACTGACATGGTGATTAGAAAGGGACCCTTTAAACTTTAAAAACGGGTTTCAAACGCCTTTCTTGGCAGTCGGCCATCATGCCTAAGTGACTCTGACACAGAGCTATCAGATCCAGGGATGCTCATCGGTCGCTGACATTAACATCAGCCTTTTTTTTTGAAGGCGTTGCAGAACACATTCATGCTTAATAGAAAACAGCAGTGTCATCGCACACCAAAACAACTGACGATTTACAACATATTTATGTATATTCCCACAAATCAGGCACAAATGTTAGAGCTATACTGTAAATTAATGCATTTGACATTTTCACAAAGGTTTATCCAACATAAAGGAAAGTGTTTTACATTTTCAAAATGATTAGTTAATCAATAAAATATAATATAATAATCCCAAACCTCACAGAAATCTGCTTTTGTAATTTGAGCTTGTCGTGCCTTTTATCTCTTCCATAGTTCACACTGGGCCAGAGTCAGGGCTTTAATATGCGTAGAGGTTTGTGTATGCGTCAGCTGCATAGATGAGTAAGCACGATCCTGCTGTCTTTATGCGTCAGACACACATTGAATCTGGTTGCTGCAGGTTATTTCATCTTGTGTGTGCGCGCATGTATGTGCGCGTGTGAGTGTGTACTGGGTACTTATATTTACCCAGATTGTCTCTGTCATTCTCAGGTATGAGTTGCGGATACGGTACCTTCCTAAAGGTTACCTCAGCCATTTCTGTGAAGACAAACCCTCTCTCAACTACCTCTATCACCAGGTGAGACAGTAAATAGAGAATGATGGTGATAGAAAGGTGTCTTCCTTGTTAAATAGAGCAGCTAAACTTGGTTTCAGTTATGTGAATACTTTGCTTGAACCTTCCTAGTCCCCCCCCGTCATCTCCTCCATCACTTTTATGTCTTCTATATCTTTAAATAGATATATATACTAAACCAATTTACTCTGCTCCTATGTGACACCACTGCATAACTGCATGTGTTTCATTGAATGCATTTAATCTTTCCGTCAGTTCAGCAGTGTTGTTGTTAAATGCTGGGCTGCTTCACTGTGTCTCTCTAGGTAAAGAGTGATTATATGCAGCATATAGCTGATCGAGTGGATCAAGATGTTGCTTTGAAACTGGGATGTTTGGAAATTAGGTAAGATGCATGCAGAATTCAGCGGAACCGTTTTCCACAGGGTCTGTCATGAAAATTAAAATTCTTTGCATTTATGAATCATACAGGAGGTTCTTCAGAGAGATGCCAGGCAATGCCTTGGATAAGAAATCAAACTATGAACTACTAGAGTAAGATATTTAATTAAGTTCAAATTTAAATTAAATTTATTATAATGATTCCAATGGAGTTAACCTTCAACTACTAAATGGTATGATTGTGTTTTCAGGAAAGATGTTGGTTTGAGAAGGTTCTTCCCCAAAAGCCTGCTCGACTCTCTCAAGGTGAGGTTCAACCATTAATAAAACAAAAGATAATCAGAAGGTTTCATTAGTCCCTGTGGTCAGAGTCACCCATTGAAGTTCGCCTGAAGCAACCAAGGCAGAAATGTCTCTGGAAATCCTTGTTCTGCTCCATCAGCTGGATGCGCTAATGGCTATTTGACTGAGCGACCAGCTTCCTGGCAGAGAGACCAGCTTGATGACTGACTGGCTGTCTGATTATCTGATTGTCTTGAATTAAGTTAAAGCTCCTGTTGTCACTCTGTGCCTTGTCACTTGTCCGTTGTGCATTTTCCCTGGATCTGAACCAACTTTCTCCCAGAAAGACTGAACCCCTGGGAATGATTTTTTTCTCTCCTCTCTCTGTTAGGCAAAGACTCTTCGTAAGCAGATCCAGCAGACCTTCAAGCAGTTTGCAAACTTCAACGATGAGCAGAGCATCCACAAGTTCTTTGAGATACTCTCCCCTATCTACCGCTTTGACAAGGAGTGCTTCAAATGTGCTTTAGGGGTAGGACGACATTTAATGCGTCGACACGATAGTTAATTCGTGCACTCAGGAAAATGTATTCATAGTCATGGGCCTGGGTTGGAGCCTGTTTAGCATGCACAGGGTAGGAAACAGAGTGAGGCTTCATCTTTAATTTAAATGGCTTGCAGAAACATTCAAGAGAGGCTAGCAATTGTAGTGTTTGCATTTTTTACATATTTTTGTTTAAATTTACAGAATGCAAATAATCTTCTGGATTTTAATAGATTGAGTAATATTGAAAATAGAGGAGTGTGTTAAAAATTGCTTTGTGGTGTCTGTATAAAAGTTATTATCGCATAAAGTTTATAAAGCAGATGATATGATTGATTATGATATTAATTGTAAATCTATTTTAATGCTTTATTTCTCTGTCTCCCTCCAGTCTAGTTGGGTAATATCAGTAGAGTTAGCTATCGGACCGGAGGAAGGAATCAGCTACCTCACAGATAAGGGCTCAACGGTAAATATGCACACACACATGCACACTCGCACAATCACACACAGACACACACTCACTCAGTCAACATAAGTTTCCTCTCAGCAGCACTACGCAACACTTGTTTAATAAAGATCTTTTACATGACAAGGCGTTAGCCACCTATACTGCCCTCTCCTGGCTGACCTGGCGTCTTTGATAGACGATTGTCTCAGCTGAAATGAGTGTTGAAATTCTGTTTGTAGTCTTTGTAGCAAAATAGACAGTATGGGCTACAGCAAGACAGATGTGTGATGAGCAGATGACGTAATTATGAAAAGAGCACAGCTGCATGAAGGAAGTGCTCGGTCTAGTGGCAACTGAAAATGCAGGAAACAGCTGCATGTGCAGCCGTTACTTCAGTATACAGATTTTGTTATTAAGTTCTGCAATGATGACACAGACCGTCTGTCAAAATGTCAGTGTTTAATTAAATGAATTAATCTGTAGAGTTTTTCCTGTACAGCCTTTATGAATACATTAAAATCACTTGTGATCACATCATTCCATGCTGTTAAATGAAGTACTTCTGTAGTCAGCAGTGTTTTAATGTAAAAACAGAACAACATACATTACTTTAAACATTATGTTAAACATTTCTTTGTGTCTGTCTTTCTCCCTGCAGCCCACACACTTAGCTAACTTCACCCAGGTTCAGTCAATCCAGTACTCTTCTCTGGAAGAGAAGGACAGGAAAGGCATGTTGCAGCTCAACGTAGCAGGAGCTCCAGAGGTGAGAACCCACACAATACACACACCCTACAAACCACTGTCAGCTGGACACAGCTGGATATTTGGTTTGGAGTAAAAGTGTTTGTTGCAATGAATCATGGCGAGTTGAAGCATTGTGAATCAGTAACACAAAACTAATGATATCGGGACCATCAGAATTCTGTACTCATCAGATGTTTTCCACATGTTACAAATCCATTATAGTTTCTTTTTGTAAATATCATATCAGGCTGACTTTGTCCTTTGAGAATGGGTGTGTGCTTCCACAGGAGGGTTGTACAACCAGCATGTGTGTATCCATGCAGGAGCATCTGTGTAGGTTGTGCATGTGTAAAAGTGTGCATAGCTAGAAGGCTTTATCAATAATAAAGCTCTCTTTGTGTCTCTCTGAAGTAATTCTCTGCCCCACTTACACTAATCCCTCTCTGTGTGTTTGTGTGTAGCCTCTCACAGTCACAACTGCATTGCTGACAACAGCAGAAAACATGGCTGACTTGATTGACGGATACTGTCGGCTTGTCTCCTCTGCTACTCACTCCTTCATTGTCAGAGTCCACAAAGGTAGGTTCCAATTATTGCATTTATTTGATGCTTGCTATAAATCCAAAGTAAATTGATTTCATGGGGTGTTTAAGTGGGATCATTTATTCATTATTTTGTAGGATTCAGATGGAAATTTAAAGAAGAAGAATGTTTGTAACATGTTTTAACTTCAACTATAAATAGTTCACAGGACTGATATCACTTTCAGCCATCTTTCAAATGGCAGTCAGGTCTGATTGGGGCTGTTTTATGCTTGTCACTTTGAATAACCTGCACGAGTTTGGTTGGTCTTCTCTAAAAATAACAAGTATCTGTTCTAATCATGTAGCTGCTGTAACATGAAATCATTCCCCTCACTTCACTGATCCATGTTTTCATTTTGTGTCTGCAGAGGGGGACAGAGCTCTGCCTTCTATACCAAAGTAAGTGAACTGGTTCATTTACAACACATTAACGTTGTGGTGAAAATACCACAGGTCATTTCATTGTTAGACATACAAACTCTCTAACAGACAGTGTGTTGCCAGTGCACTTTCCCATCCCTGACAAACAATATACTTTTTGAAGCTCTTAGTGTCCTGATTTGATTATTTATTTCCAATTTACTGCAACAGTAATCGGGGTGAAGTGAAATTTGGCAATTATATATATCTATTTTGCTTATTATATTTAGTTTGTGGCTTAACGCTGCCATCTCAAAAATCACAGCTTTTATGATAACATTTTCTTTTTGCCTTTTGCAATGACCATATGGTGAATTGAATAATCTTTATACATAAACCCACTTCAGTGGTCTTAGTGTTTGACTTTGTGAATCAGCACACGTGACAGGATGTGGGAGGATCCCTCATTACTCTGGCTCCACTGATATCTTCATAGCTGTGAAGGGGGGCATTCAGAATAAGTAGATGTGTCACCAAATGCCCAAAGTCATTTTTTGATCTCTATTGCAGAGTTTCAAATCATGAGAGACGGATGGAAAAGCGGATGGATGGGGTACGGACCAGAGCTGTTTGTGTCTCAGGTATAAATCCCCGGCTTTCGCTTTCTTTGCCTGCTTGTCTCTTTCCCCTCTGTGGGCTCGTCTCTGCTCTGCCCGCCGCTCTAAATGTCATGGATGACAGTGACTGCTAAGAGTGAGATAAAGGGACCATAGATATGTGTGCACACCCTATTTCCCTTATAAAGCCTAATCTGTGTGTGTGAAGTGAAGAGCCCTTGTCTCACCAGATGTCCCCATGGAGAGCCACAGTCACTGTCACACTGTCTACTAACCTCGGAACAACTTACAGCGACACACAATTAAATCAGAATAAGTCATTAAATTCAAACATATCACATAATATTTAACGTGTAAAAGTAAAACTAACACTTTTCTTCCTTTCCTCCCTCTTGCTGCATGTGGCCTCTGCAGGTCAGACTAGTGGAGATGGTAAACAACGTACTTTCTATTAAACTAGAAACTAGTAACACAATAGAATTCTTGCTTTGTTAGTATATGCATAGAATCTGCATGGAACTGTTCCTGCCCTGTCCCTGACTCAATGTGTTTTTCTTTATCTTGTTTCTCTGGAAAGAATGAACTTTCCATCCCTCCCCTTTCCTCATGTCTCTCTCTCTCTCTCTCTCTCCCCCCCTTTTGCTCTATTGCTCTGTATTGTCTGGTTGCGTTGTGGGTAGCAGTTCATTAGTACATATTCATAGCACATTCATTGTTGTGCATGTGTCTGGAGTCAGGTATGGTGACAGGCTTTTGGAAAGGTACTTCTCTCTGGCAGAGCTGTGTTTCTGTTACTGTTTGCATTTATGTGTGAGTATGTGTACTGAACTTATTGAGCTGCACAGTGTCTATGTGTGTAATTTGGGAGGAGGTGGAAGTATAGATGAGGGAAATAACTGCAGAAATAGATCCTGGTGATACAAATCATTTTTCATTGGTGACAGAAATGTGTTTTGTGTTAAGATCAATGTGATTGCAGTCTATGGATTCTCTGCTTGTCACATCCCCATGGAGCTATAGATCTGATCTAGCTGTCAACCCTCCTCTGCAGAAACAGACGACTATGCTGAGATCATCGACGAGGAGGACACCTACACCATGCCTTCAAGTAAGTGGACATGCATATACTGGCATAAGGTTTGAAAGTCAGTGAGGTGAAACGGAAATGAATGTGTGGTGGTGTCGATTGATGGGTTTAAATCAGAGTGAAGAGACTATCACAAATCCATTTTAAAGTGTTTGAGTTTGCCTTGATCTTATCTTAATTATATTTTTGTTTGGTGCTCTTTCAAAACGTGATTACAGATAACCATATTAAAATAACATGCACAAGCAGATTTAGCTTCGAGGCAGATATGATCACTAGTTGCTTTCCAACTTCAATATCAAGGTGAAGAAGTGAACTTAGAATACACAATACAACTCTCTTCAGATGGACTGATAACAGGGTGGCCGATGCCTTAGTGAATCTACAGTTTCCGTAGTCACATGCAGCCATCTTACGTAACGGGAACCACATATTACTTGTCTATTATTAGGCATTAAACCTATATTTGTCTGTGTGAGCTGTCACAAGATTTAATGAGAATCACAGCTTCCTCAATCTGCATCTACACACTATCTTACACCAGTGTTACACTGCACAGCTTCCTCATCTGTTATTAAATAATGATCCAGTCTTTTCTTTTCCTCCTGCTGTTGCTGTGTAGTGCCTGTTCTGTACATAGAGAACATTAGAGGCAGTGAATGTAGATATCACCCTCAGATAGAGCGTGGAATGTGGCTGGGGCAAAGCAAACATGAATGACTAGCAGCTGTTAGAAAATGAACTACTTTGATTTAAACTGCATCAAAATAATGACTCCGTATCTTGAGCAAATTCCTGTGTGGCTGTGCTCTGCACATGAATTACAGCTTTCATTTTATTCCCGTGGATTTAGCTGGGTAAGCTGTGCAGAGAAAACAAGTGAGTCCAACAGCACACGGATAGTCATTCACAGTAAATCATTAGTAACAAACATAATGACGGTATCCATCTTTTTTAGTAGTCTGTTAAACTTTCTCTCGTTTTAAAATGACCCCTGACATATTAAAGTACAGAAGTCAGCAGAAGTTATCCTTCTAACTAATAATATACTAACAAACTCCAATGAAAACACAACTTAATCCAAAAGTTCATTTTGTGTCGAGGTTTTCATCACATTTTAAAATACTTCTGTCTACTATCTAATGGTGAGTGTGCGTAACTTGGCATAATTAATAAACTACAGTGATATTCTATGGCTGTCTGTACTCACAGCTAGTTATTTCTGTCTCCTATCACTAACCCATTTTCCCAGAATACTATGGACTAGATCAAGGTAAAGATTGGAACATACCATAACTATGGTTTCATTGTGATGGCTCTTTCAGTTGGTGGTTGTTGTGATCCCTCTTTTTGTTTTACTTTTGCTTGTGATTGTAAGATAAAATTCAGGATTTATATCTGTATTTGTACCCCTTTGATTTCCCTTCCCCGTCCTGTATGTTGATGTTTGATGTGCTGTCAGTTTTTGTCTAAACTGGTGGTCACTTCAGAACTGGCTCCCAGCTGGACTTCAGTCTTTATTTAAAAAGTTTAAAGGGAATACAACTGGGGAAGAAACTGTTTTTGTATAGACTGAAGTAAAAAAGAAAAAAGTAACATTAGCAATCCACAGTACATACGTTTTCTCAAGACTAATTTACTAAACAAGGTTGCTCAATGCATGTTGGTAATTGATCCTTTGAAGTGAGACTAAAGGGTACAAATAGGAACACACTTACTATATATACTCCAGAGTCTAGACACACCACTAACAAACCGTAATGTTTGACTTCTGAAACATCATGTAACTCAGACTTTTAGAGACAAAGCTTTAACCCCAGCTAACTATACATTTTGGTTGCTGTATGCTTTTGACCATGTCCACATTTAGTTCCAGTGATCTTAATGCCTGACATCACTGCCTCTAAATGTAAACATGTGTGTACAACAGTGATGATGACTGACATGTATGGTTTATTTATATCTTGATTACATGGACAAAGTCAGGTCAACAGTGTCGTACCTCACAGGCACAGCAAACCACCAGCCTCTCAACAGCCAATATCTCACAGAAGTGAGGTATCAAGATTTCAGATAAAACCTGACTTACTAGAGTAAGACACAAATTACGTTTGGACCTATCAAAAATATTTCTCTGGTTATCCTTCAATGCCATATAATCAACCTGACTTTTTCCATATTACATTTTTGTTACTCTAGACGTTTACATTCATATATACATTTGGTGTTACATGGCATGTCTGGCTGTGGTTTGATGATGTTGCATGCTGTTGACACTGAGCCATGCTGTAAAGCCAAGATTATCAGAGTTGAGAGGTGGATTATTATTATTTTTATTATTATTATTATTCCAGAGAATGTATGTAGTTTGATGCAAAATGTTCACATACATATGCAATTAAGAACTGTGTCCCAATTTGTTGCAAAAATTATTCCCAGAATTAGTATCACAATAGTACAAAGCTGCACACTGTTAATCCCTCTGACAAACTTGGTTAATGCAAGGCCTGACTGAAAAGTGTGTTTAATGTGAAGGTTTTCTCTGTTCTCATTGTGCGTCTTTATCTGTTTGCATCCATCTTCACCGTCATCTACCTAGCACGGGACTATGAGATTCAGCGGGATCGCATCGAGCTGGGACGCTGCATAGGTGAAGGTCAATTTGGAGACGTCCACCAAGGAGTCTACATCAGCCCGGTTTGTACAGGGGTCTCATGTTCTCTGTCTCATTTTCCACCACTGACCTTGTTTTCATAATAAAATCATGTGTAACAAGTTTTTATTTGATACTATGGAGATATTAATAATATATTAATAATATTTTTATCTGAATTTGAAGCTCTAAATAGTTAATATACACTGAAGCTTTAAAGCCTTCCATTGAAGGTTGTTTTTTTTTTCTAATCACACTAACTGCATTTATAGTTGTAACAAAGGAAAATTATATGATGGATATTTTTAACTGAGATATCAGCAAACAGTGAATATTAGGATTATAGAAGTTTCTGTCAAGATGCTGATAATGTTGTTTTCTTTGGCATATATATGTCTTGCAGGAGAACCCGGCTCTTTCTGTGGCAGTGAAGACGTGTAAGAACTCAACGTCAGACAGCGTCAGGGAAAAGTTTCTGCAAGAAGCACGTAAGTTCCTTGTGTGGATGCATTTGTCACACGACCTGCAAGTAGTTCCTCATCCTCAGCATCAGTTTGCAGTGAGCTCCCCTAGTAAAGAAAAAGTTGTGAACTGACCATAACTCCTTCCTGCAGTGACCATGCGCCAGTTTGATCATCCTAACATTGTGAAGCTGATGGGAGTCATCACAGAAAATCCAGTCTGGATCATCATGGAGCTGTGTACACTCGGAGAGGTGGGAGCACACATGTGCAAACTGACTGAGCTTGAGAGGAGATTACCTGCCCAAAGCCAGTTGTTTATTAATCCTCTGTAGGCAGCAGTACAGTGGGCAGGAGATAATCTTTTACTCAAGTTAACAAGAAGGATCATTTTCCCACTCATTTCTCCTCAGATCTTTATTTTCCTTTGTAGCTGTGCCTCACTTTGTTTATTGAAGTGTTTAATTGCTTGTTGTTTTCACACTGTGTTCATCTCTCTCTCTCTCTCCCACCGCATTATCTAGAATTCTCCTTCTGTTTCTCTTTGTCTCACTCATTAAGACTCTGCTCACGACTTCTTTGTTTCATGCTTTATCTCTCCAGTCTCATTGTTTGTGTTAAACAAAGACACTCCTAACATTTACTTTCTCTCCCTGTGTTATCTATAGCTGCGCTCATTTCTCCAGGTGAGGAAGTACAGTTTAGACCTGGCCACTCTCATCCTGTACTCCCACCAGCTCAGCACAGCACTGGCCTATCTGGAGAGCAAACGCTTTGTACACAGGTATATATGAAACCACAGAACACCAGAACGTTAGAACAAGCAACAATACAAGAATGAGGGCAGGTTGTTGTTTTCAGTTTTTAAGTTTATGCGCAGTCATCAGATGAGTAGAAAACTTTTTCAAGTGTGTGCAACTTCCTCTAACTCTGGTCTTGTCGTCTTTAGGGACATTGCAGCACGGAATGTGTTGGTGTCCACAGTTGACTGTGTGAAGCTGGGAGACTTTGGTCTGTCACGCTACATGGAAGATAGCTCTTATTACAAAGGTAAACTGTCATACCTCCATAGATGTTTCCATTCGCAGCATTTCTAAGAAAAAGAGGATGATATTTCTCAAGGGTCATATGATTTGAACTGATCAGTCTAACAAATGAATCCTGTTTTTAGCATCTAAAGGTAAACTGCCCATTAAATGGATGGCCCCAGAATCTATTAACTTCAGACGATTCACCACAGCCAGCGACGTCTGGATGTTTGGTGAGTTAAAGCCCTCGTCACTCTCTTTCTTCCTGTCTGTGTTAGTTTTGTCCTGGAGGAAAATGTTTGCACGTAATCACCTCTTTCACCTTAAATAACCTTAAGGTGGCTTCTTAATTATTATTATAATATTTTCTCTCTTTGTGCAGGCGTCTGTATGTGGGAGATTCTAATGTACGGCATAAAGCCTTTCCAGGGTGTGAAGAACAACGACGTCATTGGCAGGATAGAGAACGGCGAGCGGCTGGCGATGCCCCCTCAGTGCCCTCCTACTCTGTACAGCCTGATGACGAAGTGCTGGTCTTACGATCCGAGCAAGAGGCCGCGCTTCACTGAACTCAAAACACAACTCAGGTACTAAATATGCGTTGGTCTCTCTTTCGAGTAAAAGCAGCACAAAAAACAATTTGACTTGTGGAAGAAAAGATCTGCTTGGTCCATTTACTACATTAGGTTAATAATATTTACTAATAACCTGAAGGTTTTAAAATGAATCAATAAATCACCTCCCCTTTTTGGAATTTGCTCTAAATGCATTATGTAGTCAGAAATAAATACATTTACTTTGATTATTTTATTGGTGTAAATATGAGATCAGAAATGTGTCTTGATCTGAAACACTTTTCAAACAGCAGGTGTCGCTGTCAGTCTGTGTGAGGGGGCATAGGTAGAGCACACAGGGCAGCAGCAGCTACACCTTTTAAATTCAAGAAATGTGCCATTTACTTCTGTGAGTATGCATTTGCTGGGGTAAGACCAGAGTGAGCGGTTAAAGATGATTTAAACAGAGAAGCGGATGATATTTCAGTCGGTTACAGGCCAGTAAGCAAAAAAGGCAGTTATTTGTTCCAGCTGAGGTCACTTTTACATTCCTCCTTATTTTCATTGGAGAAGAAATGGTGGGCCAGCAGAAAGGTGCTTCATTTGCTCGAATTGAATCCCCTTTTTAATCTACTACTTGTTTTGACACATAGAAGTTGCGGGGAAGTAATTTCCTGTGTGGTCAGAGTATATACTGAATACATGAATAATATACATTCACATGTTTGACAAATTGTATTCATATGCTCAGCCTTTTTGTAGGTTATATTTATTTTTTTTTATTATTTTGGCAACAGTTACCAGAAGTTGGTAAATGATATTAATGTTGGCAAAGTAACACAAATCTGATGATGACAGAGCAGGATTAAATGAAACACACCTTGTTTTGCTGAATGATGCAGCTCTGTCTTGGAAGAGAAAAGCTTTGCCTGGAGACAGATTTGTTGAGGCCTTATCTGTCAAGGATCCCGGACATGTTTAAATCAGATAAGTAGCACGTAGACCACGCTGTTGGTAAACGCACAGTGTAAGCCCCAGGATGATGAGTCACTATGATGTCTCCCTTCAACAGGAAGAAACTAATCATTCATAAGTCATCCAATGAAACTAGACAAGTCAATAAACCATTTATTAAAATTCTAAGAAATACTGAATTAAATCTTTTCATTTTAATCACCAGCATTGTGGGGCGTGGTGTCATTCATCTGTTCGGAGGAGAACAGAGAGTCATTGACTCCATAAAACCGACGTGTAATTTATGTGTTGCCAGTGAAAGGCGACAGTATGTGATTATAATTAATGCTAATCATAGGATCCTTTCTGCCAGAATGACATAACCGGCACCATGATTATAATTTTCCATAAGACATATGCACAGAAAGAGGAACACCAACGAACAAAATGTAGCTCTGTAAGATTTGTTCCTGCATGATGATGCTCGATAAGACCGTTCACTCTGCTTCGTGTCACAGAATCAGGATTCCTGTTGGAACTGAGATTAAGTGTTAGATTTAATCTACCAACTAAGATAAAACAGGTAGAGAAACAAAGATAGTAAATAGTTATTGCTGTACAGAGTACGCGATGAGAAGGTGCACAGAATGGGTAGTGCTCTCCTCAGCGACCATGATGAAACAATTCTTAATAATTTGCGCATGCACAGACCTGTAGTCTTTGGGAAGTGATGTATCGTCATCGTCTGTGATGGTAAAGTAGATTATAATCACAGGAGTGGTGGTGGAGGCGATGATCAACAGGAGTTTTAGACTGCTGCTCTAAACGGCTCATTACATTGATCGTGATCGTGAGTTGTGCGTTAGCTCAGATGAGTATCTGTATCCAAAATCAGTCATTTCTGGAGCTTAACAATACACATGTAGTAGGTATGTGCATCAACCTCAAAAGATTAAGTGTTAAGTATATATTAACTTACAGGAGATCATGAAGAGTTGACATGAACAAGTGTTTGCTTATCATTTCTAAACCAGAAGGAAACTAGATATCATTTATGCAGTGGTGTATTAGTTAACATCATCAAAGCTAAAACTTGCAGCAGTTTTCTGCAGAAATTTAAATACACCAGTAGAAAAAGGCAGGTTTTCCTGAGCACAGCAAGATGCAATCATTGTTTCCTTCAACGTGCACATTCTCTCTCCGCCTTGTTCTCTCTCTCTCTCTTACACACACAGAAACGGGAAAATAAAAAGTGCATATTTAACTCCCGTGGTTTTACGAGTTCGCTTAAAACCAGCATGACTCACACCTTAAATTCCAATGCGATTCCTCTCCAATTTTGTCAATGTCAGCTTTCCCCTCTCTCTCTCCCACTAACTCTCTTCTTCTCTTCTCCCGTCTCTGTCTTTTGAACTCTTTAACCTTTTCCCCTGTGTCCTCCTGCATCGCACTCACTTCCTTCAGTTGCTGGATGAGTTACAGGCCTCCAAGCCACAGAGGTCCGCTCATCTGACGCATGTACAGTATGTTTGCGGTTGTATGTTTTAATGGGCTGAAAACCCCGTGTGGAAAAGCACATGGGAACTGCATTTGGGTGCTATGCTGACATTTATTCTATTCTAATTGACTGTGAAACCTTGGCATGAAGAAATAGCGAGGAACCCCTCATGTGCCCCATCCAGTGTCTTGGAAACCAAGTCAATATTGACCATGTCCACTGTGGTCACTGGTTATTAATAGGAGAAACCCATGCCATATAAGGTTCTGCAGTTTGGTGCACTTTGGGTCTGGCTGGCTTATATATCATAATATCAATTATAGGGCTCTCCTGCCAAATATGCAGCTCTCAGCTGCTAATGCAGTTTTCCTTGACGGCAGACCAACATGTGTGTGTCTGTGTGTGTGTTTACACAGTGGGCAGCTGCCAGCAGCTACAGCTCTCCAACAGAGAGAGGGGGAGAGAGAGAGAGAGAGAGAGAGAGAGAGAGAGAGAATGTAAGGAGGAAGAAAAAAGACAAGCCGAACTAGTTTTGCTCCGTACTTCCATGGTCAAAGCGCACTGACCAAGGCTCCAAACCCTCAGATCTCATTATCCTCACAGTGAAGCCTGTGTGGTGATGTACTGTAGTTAGTGGAGTAAGTAATTGCATCGCCCTGCCAGGAGCAGTAGGTTTTATCTGTGTTGAGTGTTGCTGGGACACAGTTATTCGTGCGGAGCATTAGTGCTGAGTGCTGCTGGCCCATCATCAGCATTCTAGCGGCTAAGAGGATGTTCTTCTAAAGGGGCTCGACTGGAAATACTGCGGGGCTCTTGGACTGACCTTTTTACAGGGTAAAGTATGGTTCCTTCTGTCTCATTAGGCATTTTCTAAACGTTATCGGCCTCTGATAGAATGAAGGATTTATTTGTTGGTTTGTGTGGATATGCCACAGTGCCAGGGCCAATGCTGGTTTTGAGGAGCCATGTCGTATCTAACTGCAACATACCCTCCCTCTACAGAGGCATGCAGACTGGCTTCTAACATACTCATGTACATTCAAACAGTTAACTGGTTTCTGAACAAAGAGTCTAATATGAGTGACTGCACAAGAGCACTTCAGCAGGGTGGATGCTCAATAGAGTTTCAGTCTGATTCGAAGCTTTTGTTTAGCTTGAATCGTTTGTATCACGGTGGGTTGCGCGCTACACATTGTTGAGACTGCTACGTTTTGACTGAATGGTTGAGTTCATATAAGCTGAAAAAAGAAAGAAGGGGTGAGAGAAGCAAGCAGCTAATATCCACCACATCTCATCGCAGGCAGCTAGCAGGTGAGGAGTACGCGACAGTCAGGCAGGGTGTAGCTGAAAGATAGAGTGACCTGTCAGCCTCGGACTGAGTCAGTAACCTGAACAGGCCGTGTTATTCCAGGTAGTGGATTGTGTAGGTGGGGCAGGAGACATTTACTGTTAATGTTGTAGGTGCTGATGATGTCATCACGGTCACACATACGTACATGCACATGATGTCATTGCCTTGTTAATCTCTGATGCAAGGGTTGCGGACTCATCAGTGACGGATCACATTTGGGTGGGTTTGTACTTGCTTTTCAAAACAAGGCCAGGCATTTTACCCTCAGGTCTAAACCATTGTCAGATTTATTGCTCTTATCGTTTTATTTTCAGTATAAGGATAACTTAGAAACGTGTTTTCTGGACTTGTCAAGGCACCTTTTTCAGCAAAAAATATTTTTAATAACATGTATTTTAATATTTTTAGTTTTTAAAGTTAATTTCATATGACTGGTATGTAATACGGGATATATTTGTGGGGGGGTTCAATCATTCCTGGCTCAGTAATTTATTGAAATATTATGGACTGAGCTGAGTTTCATTTTCTAGTTCATCTAGATAAGGGAGTTTTCTGTGAATTACTTTTAATACATTAAACATTATTTACAGATTTGCAAAAACAAGTACAAGAAAAAAAGTACAATTTTATCTTTGATAATCTAATTATAAATAGATCTTGTCATTGCAGTTAAGTTCTGTAATCAGCTGTCACAGCTTATGTCAGTGTAAAAATATTATTTCTATGTTGTGAGAGAAAATGACAAAACCTGACGAGAGACTGACCAGGACAGGTGCATGGGCACACACACACACACGCACGGCAGGGGACAACAGAACAGGAGGATAATGGTGTTACTAGAAATAGCCTTTACCCTTGTTGAGGAAAGGAGAGCTGTAGGACAGTGTGCGAGTGACTATTACGTCTTCTCTCCTGTGAAAGCAGCAGCTCCTTCTATTCAGAGTTCTGTCTTGGTCTAGCTGCCGTTTTCCTCAGGGAACAGGTCAGCGTGAGTAATATTTCTTTGATTAAGTCAGTTAAGTATTTTTGGCTACATTAGTCCTAACAATGCTTGACTGAGGTGTGGGATGTTCTGATCTCCCTAAGATTTACTGTTGTGTTTGCTGTCAAAAGTTTTATCTGACACAGCAGAAAGATGATTTCAGTAGTTACTGTCAAAAAAGTGTAAAACCTTAAATCTTAACTTTGACCAGTTAAGTAGTTTTCCACATGACCATCTCAGCACAACTGCAAGGAAGAGAGATTCAAAATGTAGTTCTTGAAGCATCTGAAGTCAAAGCTGCTGACGCAGCTGTTGAATAGGTTTTATTATTGTAGCTGGCAGAATTCACTGTATCTGAACACTGGTGGGAATGATGGGTTTCAGAGATGGACTGTTGTGGTGGTAAGAGACTGAGCAAGAAGACATTTCATAACAAAATGGAATTTGTTTTTTGTGTTTTGACATTGTGGACGGGTGGATGCATCAGCTTGTTTGTTATGAAACTCAGAACAGTGTTGGTGAATTGTGTCTCCACAACAGCAGATAGAAAAACACATTTTGTTAGTGTGCTTGGGAAGACCCTGATATAAGTGGGACTAGACGAGTCTTGATTTGTCAAAAATGTTGGAATGATTCACCTTTGGTTCATACAGCTGGTTTATGTCAGTGGTTTTTCACATGTCTTAATTGTTGCATTTGTCCTGGAGATTATGGCAGAAACAACTGTTTATGTATTTTATGCAAGCCTTCCCTTTGCCTGTCTCCAGTGTTGGGTTAAAAGAATCAACAATCCAAAAACCAAACATACCATACCTTCTCTGTTCTCCATGTTTGTCTCACAGCCTCTTTCATGTTGATTTGCAGCACTATACTAGAGGAGGAGAAGCTCCAGCAGAAGGAGAGGAACAGGATGGAGATGAGGAGACAAGTCACTGTGTCTTGGGACTCAGGGGGGTCTGATGAAGCACCACCGAAGGTAAGACATCCATCACACCGGTTTGTCTCACTGTCTCCATTTGTGTTTGTTTTGTGTGTGTGCAGGAATAAGAGTCTGAGTCACGCACTCTTTAGTTTTTGATCCTCAGACTTTTAATGTGGAGTTGCTGCATTACATTTTGATTTAAAGTGGCCAACATGTACTGATTCTGTTAGTTAATGAAGTCATCATTCAAGTGAGTTTTTCTCATCATAGCCACTTTTTGACATGAGCTGCAGAGTTTGTCTTTCACATATGAAGAACACAGCAGGAGACAACAACAGGAACAGGTACATCAGGAGAGGACACTGGATATTTTGCAGCAGAAATCACTTTTTGATCACAGAGCATCAACAACAGAAACAGTTGTGATTGCCGAAATCTCATTGATGTGATTTTTCTTCTTTTACATGTATGGCTCTTTGAGAAATTTGTATTCATTTTCTAATGCTTTAAATGATCAAGAACACATGTATATAACCTGCTCCCTCAAAAGAATAATTATCTTTTTACAAATAGCATTACTTTTAAAATTCCTATTTTACTGAGACCCACCCCCACCCCTTTCTTCTCTTCTAGTACCACCCCACACCTCACAGCTTGTTGCCCCAGCTGCTGGCTGCTCCACCCCCACTCACTGACCCCCACACCCCTGCTGTTCACATCTGTTACCTGTTTCTTTTGGTTACAACTAAAGCCATATGTGCTGAACAGTAGTTTTTGATATTACAAGATTTGTTTTTTTTAATTTATTAGTAATAGAGCTGACCCAAACTTAACTTTGTTGCTACTTTGTTTTAATTCATTTGACGAAAAGTAAACATTTTCAAGGCTTATTTATTCTATTTTAATTTTAGGCTCCTCAGAGGCTCAGTTTGTATGGCTTTGGTTATAGCTGTGCCATTTGTGTCTGTCCCTCCCTGTCTCTCTCACCTGTCAACTCTTACCTCTATTATACTTTTTTTATTTCCATTCCCCCCTCCTCTACTTTTGTCTTTCTGTACACAGCCCAGCCGTTGTCCCTCCCTGCAGCCGACCTTCAGTCTGGATTGTCTTTCTGCTCCTTCTTCTCACCACCATTGCCATCAAAAGCAGCACTTTGCCTCCCAGTTTTCCCTTTACCATGGAAACCCCGAACCTTCATCTACCTGCGCCTCCTCTCACTCACCCGCTCCTGCACCCTACCCCTCCTCTTTGCAATTACCTCATCACTTTTCTTCTTCTCCTAATCCACAGTTTACACCAGCTCCCCTACAAAACACCGCTCACTACAATCGTTCTTTCTCCCCACACCACACAAGAGTGAATCCTGATTCCAAAGCTTGTCCCAGCTCGTCGCTACAGTTTCAAACAAACCACTGTTCTCCACCCTGTTCAAATACAGACAGCATGTCCAACGGCAGCTGCCCGTACAATATAAATCCCTCTTCTAACAGCCACCTGCTCTGTTCGTCTCAGCCAGTGTCAAACATCTCCCACTCCCATCCCAGGAACTTCTCTCCGCTCCTCTCCCTCTCCAGTCCTAACATCAACTCTCTGTCCCACAGGATGTCAGATGTGTGTCCCCTCACCCTCGAAAACAACCAGCCCAAGTCAAACTCTAATCTTAAAACCCTGCTGTCATCCAGCTTTCACCACGGCTGCCAAACTAATCCCAGAACCACACTCCAACCTGACTCTCAACCCCAGGGCCAACACCATGTGGTGCAGAGGCCCTCACCTGTCTCTGCTGCACCCCTCACTTCATATACTCAACCCTCCACTAACCTTCATCCACACAGTAGAAGTCCCGCTCTAACTGCCCACATGCCATTTTCCATCCCCTGCTCTGAAAGGCCCATGTCCATACCTCAGAAGGCAGGTGGTGTACGGCTACTCTGCACAGTGTGTGTCGTTAATAACTAAAACAAACCTGTGTGTGTCTGCTTCAAAGAAACTTGCAACATTCTTGGTAGTGGAGCTTCTACAAAATGTCCAGGGGATTTAAACTTTCATCCATTTAGGCTTCTGGACATGATTTTGATTGTGTTAAAGTTTTTGATTCGGTGGAACTGAAAACTGAAACATCCGCATGTCTCTCAGGAGAGTTTGAAAACATAAATATATTTGAAAGTTTGTTGATTTCATTGAGTTTTGATCTATGACGGCTATTGTCAAAGTTTTAATAGACACAGTGACATTTTGTAAAGCAGTTTAATAGAAACCAAACAATCTCCAACCGAAATGTTGCAAGATTTTTTTGATGTACAACTTTAATCGTTGCCACTTCTGACTAAACTCAATTCAGGCTTTTAGTCATCGATTGGAACGGAGTGCAGTGATTTCAGTGCCAGTGACTGTGCACTCAGCATGTCTGTGCTTTGCCCGGTGGCATGTGCTCTACCATGTGAAGGACGTGCTGTCAGAATGTCCTCAGCTGTGATCGAATGTGGTTACATGTATTTGTGCTTGTCTATGTCAGGCATTGTGTTGATGTGTCCTCAGATTATTTTAGGCTATTTCCAACCCGTGCCGGATGCCTGTGAAAAACCCTAATTCCTCTGGAACTCACCTCACACACTTGGAGCCTAAATGCAGTATTTCATGGATAAGCAAAAATTACAGGCACAATATCGACAAAAAAGTGATGAGTGATCATCCAAATATGATTGGTAATTTCATGTCAAGGAATGAGCACAAATTGGATGTTAACATGTTTTCTTACACCAGGTGGAACCCAAAGTCCAGAATTTAGGCTGTAATGCAGCAAATGGCCACCTCCTGGTCACATATGTGTCCAAGAGGAAAGACTTTAAACCTCGTTAATACTAGAGCTCTGCATTTTGTGTTGAATTCTGCCATGGTATTTTTAAACCCTTACAGAGCTTGTAAGAATGCATGAAGCTTTTATTTCTAGGGGGTGCGCTCTCTCTCTCCTTGACCCAGCTGTTGGCTGCTGCACATGATGAGTACAACACATGCTTCATTTTGTAGGTGACCCGGTTTTAGGGTAAAAGGTCAGCCTGCCCTCATAACTGTAGCAGTAGCCTACGCTGAGAGGTTTCTTGAAAACTTCAACAAAAATTAAACATAGTTGTATAAAAAAATACTGAAGGATGGCTGAAAGTTTAAATCCTGAAAAAAATCTGCTGATGTGTGTTTGTGCAGCAGTGTGACCCCTGTAGGGGTGATGGATGTGTCTCTGTGGAGGAGTCGCTAAATCTTACCCCAGAGATACACGAGGCAAAAAGAAAATCTTAATTACACCTCGCTACGCAACATTCCTAAAATGCTTCATTGAGTTATGCCATCGGGCTGCGTGCTAGTCATGGGTATGTGCCTCACGACAACAGATTCATTTCAACAAGGACTCCAGGGACTGCCTGGGCTGCCCTGAAATGTAGAGTTTTTGATTCATGCAGTCAATTAAATGTTCGAGATGATGACTTTAAAAACAATCTTCTCTGGCAGCTAGACACAGGTTTTATTAGATGGAGCCAGATTATACAGGGTTTCTGCAGGGCCTTCACCAGACTAAAATATAACATCATAATCAAGTTATATGAAAGGGTCATATATTTAGTCATTATCATCTTAAAAAGGTGATTTTAAATGTCTTAAATTAAGCTTAACCTAATTTTATTTTTGCCAGTGGGTAGTGTGCATTGGAACAGATGAGCTGGTGATAATAACACTGAAGCTCCTCATTGGGAATGAAACTGACATGGCAGAAATTTTGGTCATTAATCTTGTTTTACAAGTATTCATCCATATATCCCGGCTTTTCAGCCCGTCTGATCAACCTCCCCTTCTGTTTGTCTGCCATCCCTGTGTTTATCTTACTATCTTTAAACTGGGTATTCCCACGGAAAACTCTGGAGGCATGGAGTGACTGTAACAGGGCTGTGAATCCGCAGCAGATTGAAACTTTTTTAGGATATAATTTTCCTCTTGTGTAAGAACTCTGTGTCCTTCCATGTGCAAACTTGCCCCACGTTGGTCTGACTCTGTCTGAAAGTGTTGCAGCTCCCTTTCGTCTCGTCTTGAGTTTCTTTGTCTTGTCTGCTTCTCTCTGTCCTTCCCCCTTTTTTCTTTTTTTGTCATCCCTCCCTGTCTTTCTTTGCTGTCTGTCTCCCTTCCCCCCTGTGTTTTTGTTTCTGTCTTGCTGTCGGAGGTGTGGTCCAGAGACAGCTACTATGAGAGACTGTGGAAGGTAGAGGTTACTGTAATATTGTGCTGTAGACACTGGCTCTGTGTGAGGGCACAATCATTAAGAAAAACTTTTCCCTTGATCATTTAAAGAGAAGAGGGGAAACGCTCCACCAGCTTCATCTTGACAAATCACCCGAAAACCACAAAAGAAACAAGACTGCGGGTTCACCAAGGACTTCTGATTTCAGCTACCAGTGTTAATCAAAGGAAAAGAAGAATATAATCGACCATCTCACCTCCACTAAATCCTTTTGCATTAAAGTGTCTTAGAATAAAAGTGAGAAATCCTAGTTATTATGCTGATAGGAAATATTTTTACCCCTTCATCATTGTTAGCCGCAGTATATTTTTATACCCTAATGAGTAACAAAAGTACTGAAAATCCTGGTTTTTGGTGAACATCACAACACACTGATTACACCCATTGTCAGATGTCCCAGGAACTAGTTATCCAGGAGTACAGCATTGGTGATCCATGGATGTTGTTATTTAACATAGAGACAGTTCATGCCAGTTCAACTAACAGCTTGCTGGACTTGCAGCCCAGTGGGTAGTCCCTTTTGATTGACAGCTAACCCAGCCACACAAACAGCTCCTGGAGGTTTGTGTGTTGATTGTCTGAATGACCCGGTGTCCTGTCCTCTACTGCTCAGTCTGGAAAAACAATTAACAAGCATTTTAACTTCATTTTTGTTTCTCCTTCCCGACCTCTTATCCTCTATTTTGCTTCAATCTCTCTCTCTCTCTCTCTTTCTTTCGATCTCATCATCTCTTTCTATAGCCGAGCAGACCAGGATACCCCAGTCCTCGCTCAAGTGAAGGTTTTTACCCCAGTCCCCAGCATCCCGGACACTACCAGGTACATAAACTCCACAAGACATACTACTGTTTCATATGGTGTGTCATTTTAAAACTGTTACGGTGATGTCATTAAAACCAAATCTTCAGTGTTACAGTTGTGACTGAAAGAGAACCGATAATTGTCTCTGTCCCTGTGTCAGATGGCGGGGTACCCTGGGCCCCACACGCTTCCCTCTGTGCCCAGCGCCCTGTATCCGCCGCAGGCAGCAATGCTGGACACCCACCACGCGCACACGCACCCTCGCCACCACGTCCACTCACACGCGCAGCACCTCTCCCAGCCTCATGGGCAGGACATGGCGTTGTGGGGCTCTGCAGTGGAGGTAGGAGGCGAATGTTATACTCCAACTTAAATACACTAGCATGTCAATATGGCACGATTGTCAACGAAAACACATACAAAGCTAGATGCTAATGCTAATATGTTACAGGCTCATCTAGATGTTTACAACTGCCCCAAAAATTCAATTTCAAAAAACTTTTCATATATTTGTTTGTTTCATGTAATTTGCAGGTCTAGGAAATTAAATGGTATTCTTTTTTCAAATTATAGTTGATCCTTTGTTGAGCCTTTTTAGACATAATTTGCAGTTTTGCAAGGATTATCCATCTCTGAGAAAATACTGTGAAGTGAAAAAAAAACAGTAGCATCATAATTCCTGAGCATAAAACCTATAATCCATCTATGAAAATAGTAAGAATTATGCAGCCATTATTTTTAGTTTGTATGTGTATGTCGATTGCCTCCCATCAGCCTCTCATCAGTCTGGTATATGTGTCTGTCTGCCTCCATGTCTGGTGATTGTGATTGTGCACGTCTCTCTTCATTTGTGTGTCCCTGTGTTGGTGTGCATGACTATTGCCACGCCTTCTTTTGTTGCACGTTTGTGTTGTGTGACTGTGTGTAGGACAGGGCAGTAGACATGCAGCAGTGTGTAGGCCAGCAGTGCCTGTTAATGGAGGAACAACTGATGATACAACAACAGCAGATGGCCGAGGATCAGAGGTGGCTGGAACAGGAGGAAATGCTGCTGGTAACACACACACAGCACATGGTGCAAAACACGCACACACACACACACACACACACACACACATCTGCATCACACGCCATACTAACATTGTGAGAATACGTTTGACTAAAGTGGAACGTTTACTCCTCAAATGACCAAATAACAATCCATTTTACTGTGGAGAAGAAGAATAGAGAGAAACCAGTGTCCGGTCTCCTCTGTGTGTGATGTTGTTGTGCATGGTACAGTGTGTTATCCTTACTTGGAATGCAACTGTAATTTTTTTTTTTTTTTTTTTTTAATTTAAGATGCATGTTGTTGTGTTTTTGATATATTGTATTTTGTTAATCCACTTAAATCAGGACTAATTCCTTTCATTCATTTGTAATATTATTGTTATATTTTCATCAACTAAAAGTTTTGAAGTCAAGTGGCTCTAGCACGGTGATGCTTCTCAAAGTAAAGGGAGGATTTGTGGGATCAGTGAACACTTGGATTATGTGGAATTTGAGCATGAGATGGAAAGTGTTTTTGTCGTTTCTTTCATTGGGTCAGTTGCCTGCACTTAAGAGCTGTTCTGCACAGTATCTAAGTTTCATAAGCCGTCATAGTTTCTTTCTGCTCGTCATCCACTATTCTATCTCTGCTGCTTAGCATGGCAGTGTAGCGCCAACTGCTGGACAGGTTTTCAGAGGGCGACACAGCCATCCAGCCACTGCAGCTTCAATCGGTTGTTGCTGTCTCGTTGAAAAGTGTGAAAAATGTGAAGCGTCTTCGAGGACAGAGCCTCAACATGAAGAGCGGGGGGGGAGCGAGAGAGAGAGAGAGAGAGAGAGAGAGAGAGGAGGGAGGAAATGTTTCATGTAGGATGCATATTTCTTTAAATACTGATTGAAGGATGTCTGTGTTTTTCACTCAAGAATTTTATTGTGTGCATGTGTGATAGTGTGTGTGAGAGTGAGTTTGTAGGCAGGTGTGGCCTATGTGAATTCCAGGCTAATGATAGGCTTAGAGAACCTTATAGCCCAGTCAACAGTCTGTCTTTGACCCACAACCACTAACTGACAACAGACAAGAATACTGAAAAGCTTGGGAGGTGTGTGTGTGTGTGTTTTGCAGGCTGGCTGTTTTTATAATACTGTCACTTCAGGGAGGGGCGAGTAAAAGACGAGGGTGGGGAAGAAAGGGTGGAGAAATGAAAGTTTTGGTAAAGAAGGGTAGACGTGCTCAATTGACTGTTGGCAGAACGTTCCATCCCTCCTCCCTCCCTGCTTCTTTCCTTCCCTCTCTCTCCCTCACTCTCTGTGCGTCAGAGTCAGATATAAGTGTGGTGGAGGCAGGAAGCCAGAGTTGAATTTGAATTCTTGTCTTGATGAAACCACTGGGACAGACAGGGGTGAAGGCTCCAATTCATACAGGGAAAACACTCAGCTACAGAGGCAGCCGAAGTTTCAGAGAAGTATAATAGAAGAACTAGAGGACAACAGACCCAACACCTTAAACTGAAACTTGGACTCAAGCAGTTCATCAGGGAACTTTGATGAACTCAGTGGCAATGCTGGTCTTCAAGTCCTGTCTTGGAAAACTGGTAGGCGAGTGTGTGAAAGCTTGAGTGAGAGAGCGATGGATTGATAGGGTTGTATTCGTATGTACGCTAGTTGTAAATGTGTGTATTTGGTTAAATTGAAGAAATGTTAATCGGGAGACTTATTTATGCTGCAGCTTCTAACAGCGTGTTAGATTAAACTTTGATGTGGAGGGCAGGAGTTGCCCATCTTCTTCACACTGTCACTCATTTACTGACATCATGGTCACTTATTTTCACGTGTTCTTAATATGGCTGCACGTGGCTGTCATTCAGATTCGCTGATAAAGGATCTTTAATGAGTGTGCATTTAATGTGTGATTTCGTCATGAAATGCATTATTCTGACAGCAGTATGGGACATGCGCTCACAGCATGCCTTAAAAGGGTATGTGTCTCAACCGGTGTCCCAGGAATCAAAATCTGTCGCTGCTTGTAAACTCATTTACAGAAAAGCAAATTTCTCTGAACTTTGGTACTGTTGATATGCCGAGGCGTCTAATTGACTCTTTTTTTATTTGTGTGTGTTTAGAAACCAGACGCCAGAACTTCTCGAGGGAGTCTGGACAGAGATGATGGTGGACTCCAACCTCCAGTGAGTTGTTGTTTCTCTATCTATCATTGTGAGATGCTGCTATTCATGCATGCAGAAGGGTGATTTTTTTTTTTTCTGAGATTTGACATAAACTAAAGATGCTGTGAAGGGTGGTGGTGTTTTTTTTTCTTGGATGAACTTAGTTTTACCCTCAAACTTTATCTTCACTGTCAAAGTCCTGACCTCCATCACATGTTCTCCTGCTTCACATGCACATCTCAAAAATAGAAGTTGTTTTTCTGAGCTGCTTGTTTTTGAAGCGAGGAGGATGTCCGATAAAGACAAACGCAGGCGGAAGTTCATGCTCTGCTCAAATGCTACAATTGGCCGAAGCATGTGTTTGTTTTGATTAGAACTGAAGGGATTGATCGAGGGACAGGAAGTGACCTGCAAGGAGGGTGGGGTCAACAGATTCCCATAACAAGCCCGGCTTTTTTATCATTGTTTGCAGCTTTAAACCGTTGACTGTATTTATGCTCCATAGTACCAGCTACTATAGTTGTCCTTGGGAGTTGGCCCCTGCAACACACAAATGATTAATTGTTGAACCAAGTAGCAGATTAAACAGTAATGAAATAATCATGAGCTGCAGCAGCAGCAGCAGGCCCCATGCTTCAGTCCCAGTGTTTGTGTGTGAGACCACTTCAGAGAGCTCACCACATCAATCTTAAATTAGAGATGACACAAATGATTTGCACTCTGACGGTTGCACATTTTCATTTTAAAAAAAAGTGTGTGAGTGTGAGATGCTGAAAGAGTTCCAGTAGAAATTCATTCCGTGATTCATCTTTGTCCTGACCTGAAATGATGTTGTTTATGTTGTTTTACAAAGCATTGAATTCTGAGGAGCTGATCTCTTGCACGTTGATGTCCATTGCGTCCCCATGCCTGCAGAGCTTGTCACAGTGGTCTGAAGTTAGGCAAGACAGATATTTCTGTCTCTGTAATTCATCCTCTTCCTCCTCCTCCTCCTCCCATTGAATGGTTGTGGTTTGTGGTGGGAAAACCTCCTTCGTTTGTATGTGAATGTGAGTCTTTGTGTGTCTTTGTGTGGGGGTAAAATGCTGTAGTAGAGTATTTCGGGGTGATGGTGGTTGTCAGACCATGACTCTCTGAAGGCTTTCGAGGCTCTGTTCTGTTTTCTCACAGAGAAAAACAACAAAGTGCCATTGTTTTATTTTCATAACCCTCAAGTGATAAAGACAGGCTCTCTGCGTTTTTGTTTTTTTTTTGTTTGAAAGAGATGCACTAACAAAGGAAACACGTATTTCTGTCATCCCTGCATGGCCAGACAGAATATTTTTGTTAGTAACGCAGCGCTCGACCACACACACCACCAAAAAAACAGAAACAGCTCCTTGACTGGTTTTACAAGAACAAATTGAGACCCGCTGTCGTGTAACATGAAAGTCAAATTGCATTCCTTGATTTTTTTCAGAAGCAGTTGGTGGTTTTCGCTTGTGAGGTTCTAATTTCCTGTCAAGATTGTGACTGTGCAATTTCTAATCCAATATTTTGTTGTTCATGTTTGTCTGTGCAGACGGGAAACCAGCACATATACCAGCCCGTTGGCAAAGCAGGTAATAGACTCTCTTCTTTCACACACAAAGCCTCACAGGGCTGTGTTCAGCTCTTCTTCACTCTGTAAACAGAGCTTATATGTTCAGATCGTGTCAGTGTCTCGTCTGTGGCCGCAGGGTTCACTGCTGCCACCATATGATACATCTGAGTGTAAACTCTACCACATGTTGCCTTAAAATGAGGAAATCCACCTGTGTTTAAAAGGACGCAGCATGTCATGCTTTAGATTCTGTGAGAATACACCACAGCCCTGCAAGCAGCAGAGTGAAGAGGACGTAATCTTTTCTTTTTTGTGATGTTTCGTGCAGAGCATGCAGCTCCTCCAAAGAAACCCCCTCGACCTGGAGCCCAAAGCCAAGTGGGTAGTCTGGCCTGTCTAAATACTGGAGACAGTTACAACGACGGAGTAAAGGTACACACTCACACTCACCGAGTGACAAAAGGGTGAAACCCACAGAAAGGTCAAACATGTGACTTTTGAAAAGAAGAATAAACTTGCATGTTTACTATGCATGGACATTTTGATAAAAACACACTTTCATAGAACAGACTATATATAAATAAACAGAGTGCATGTTTTGAATGCGTTGAGCGTTAATATTTTCCTGTTATCTTCTTCTCCCATGGCTGCACCCCCTCCTCTCCCTCCTCTTCCTCCTCCTGCACTCTGCCTTTATGTTGAACCTAGCCCTGGCGGGTAAGCAGCACACTGTCTGTGTGTGTTTACTGTGCGTCTTGTCTCCTGGTCGATCACACATTGACTCATTTGCCCCCTTCCTCAACAGACAAAACAAACGTGTGTCATCCCTGTAGTCATTGTGTAGAAAGCTTTTATCATTTCCATTTTCTTTTCCCTTTTAAAACTAACAATTGCGACTAAATAATTGTTTTGTTTTCCTAATTATATTGAATCCCCTGTCACCCTGCGAATCCAACACAATGAACTGACATTTTGATTTAATCAAACACTAATCATACAGTTCTCTAGACTCAGAGCAAGCCTGTTATTTATCTCTGTTTCATTAATATACTCAGCGGTTCCTTTATATTTATAATGGAGAGTAGCCCTGAGAACTTCAATGGCGCACACTCCAGCAGAAATATTACAGTAGAAAATACTTAGTATGTTAATTTACATGAACGTGTGAAGCGGGACTAACAGCCCATAATGTGAGCATGGACCAGGGCTGAAGTGGTTTTCTAATTTACCATTTGAGAGAGAATTGGGTCAATTGGGTGATTAAGAAGAAAAAAGCAGATGAAGACTATGAGTCTTGAATATGACACAGTTAATCAATGAATGATCTGTAAGTGTGACCCCCCCCCTCATTAGTTTTGGATTAAATTGTCATGATTAATATCCAGTATCTGATTGTACCAGTGTGGCATCGCCATCTAGTGGTTGAAATGCAGAGTAGCTTTTGTCAAGGCACTAACCTAGATTGATTTATTCATTCATTCATTCATGCATTCATTCATTCATTCATACATGCGATCAATAATCCAGTGATTTTGCTTCTGTGAGCGAAGTGCTCCAGCTGGAGCTTCCTTTCCTCCAGCTATGCGAAAAGTGGTGTAGTTAGTGAGTTAGCTCGATGCATGATTCAAGTTCACGTGTTCTGTAATCATGCAAGATTTCTGCCAGCAACCTTAAATCATAAATCTGAGGATGTTTTCTTCCATGTTGTCTCAACTGCTGTTTGTTTTGTGTTTAGTTGCTTGATTCTCTGCACCAGTCTCCAGACATTGTTCTTCACACAGTAAACTAACGGTGTTTGTTTTTTTATCATCGTTTAGTTGCAGCCCCATGAGATAAGCCCGCCCCCCACCGCCAACCTGGACCGGTCCAACGACAAGGTGTACGAGAATGTGACGGGACTGGTCAAGGCTGTGATCGAGATGTCAAGCAAGATTCAGCCAGCTCCTCCAGAGGAATATGTTCCTATGGTCAAGGTAACAGATACAGAGTGTTTTCGCCTCAGCAGCTCACGATGAATCACTGATTAGTCCTGAGCTTCGAACCTCCATCCGCAAACCTGTAATTATCATTAAGATTGCAGGGGTGTTTTAATGCATAATGTATTGCTTCTTCTCATAATTTGTGAATCAGTCAATAATAGATGGATGGAAGCACAGTTAAAGGAAATCCATTTAGAAATAATTTGAGCTAATTTAACATTTTTAACTGAATCTTTAACTCACTGAAATTGTATGTATTGTGTGTTATTTTCCTCTGATCACAAATATAGTGAGTGTGTGTGTTTTCCAGGATGTGGGACTGGCATTAAGGACGTTATTGGCCACAGTGGATGAGACATTACCACAACTTCCAGCCAGTACACACAGAGAGGTATTACAACATTTGCATGGTGATGCCTGCATGTTCTAAATCTGTCTCTCAGCTTCAAACAGCAGGAACAGGAAATAATCAGTGTGGGTTTGTTTTTTTCAACAGATTGAAATGGCCCAGAAACTGTTGAACTCTGACTTGGCAGAGCTGATTGGAAAGATGAAGTTAGCCCAGCAGTATGTGATGACCAGGTAGGTTCACCCACCAGCTGATTTTTAATGCCTGATCGGACCAAATTATGCAGCTTCAATAAAATGACGACTAGTTTATTTCAGTTTTTGTCAGTTTAGATATCTGAGATGTGTGATCACTTATACGACTCATAGTAATAATGATATTAATTTAATACCTACATTAGATGAGATCAGAGTTTATTAATCCACACACTGGGAACATTCTGTTGTTATAGCAGAGGGCACATCAGGCTGAGCTGGACCAGAGAATAACAATAAAAGATGCAAAGCTATTACTGACATGTTTGTTTGTGTCTTGTCTCCATCCTAGTCTCCAGCAGGACTATAAGAAACAGATGTTGACGGCGGCTCACGCTCTCGCGGTCGACGCCAAGAACCTGCTGGATGTTATTGACCAATCCCGGCTCAAGATGATGGCCCAGTCCCGCCCACACTAGCCTGGACAACAGGCGCTGACAGCGTGGTCACGGTTCCTGTTGGCGGTGGAGAATAAAAGACTCCTGATATGTGAGAAACAGTGGCTCTGTTCATTACACGTTGTATCCTGCTTAAACCGAGGTCGTCAGTTCATCTGGGATTAAACTATCCACCACTGTGACTTTCTTATGACAAGAACAGAGCAAAATAAACTCTTCCTGAATCAGGGACTTAACAGCTTCGCTCTCTATGGACATTTCATTTGAGGTGGGAGACGCTCCACCGTGGGCAACTGGATCTGGATTTGTTGACATTGGGGAATCCAACTATAAAGCCATCAGAACCTGATCGGACTGTCTCTGGTCTGCAGTGTATCTGCATGAAACTTTGTGGTGGGAAAAGACTTCAGACATCAGCCAGCAGCCATGACAGCGTCCTGTGTTTTGACCCGTGGATGTGAACCTCCAGCTCCGTTGAATATACCTCCATCTCTACATGGATGCTCATCAACCTTCTGTTCAGCTGTGGTTGTGCACGGTGCTTTTTGACGGACGCTCCGACAAGGAAAAACTCACAGTAGAGAGACCGTCTCGGTTTGGTCAGGAGCTACAGCCTCACGCCCTCCGACGCTCCTCCCATTTTTCTCCTCCACTCCCGTCTTCCCTCTGTCTCACCAGCTTTTATTTATAGACTGCTGAGGAGGAGACAGAGGGAGAGGCAGGAAGAGTTGGTTAGAACCAGAGGACAGTGCAGCGCCAGTCTGCTCCCTGAAGAAAGAAGCCACATATCTCCCTCTTTCCCTCTGTTCCATTCGTGTTTCCTCCTCACTGCTCCTCTCCCTCCTGCAGTCTTCCTCAGCTCCTATCTGAGCAGATTTTTAAGACTCCAACTGTGAAGAATCCAACTCCCCACTTGCACCCAGTTTGGTCTATTCTTTTTATCGGCCGGCTCCATGACTTTGTGTTGTTTTTCGGCGTTCACAGACTTCTTCCACAACGCTGAAAACGGTTTACGGCTTGGAATACAAGCAGATATCCAATCCCAGCATGGAAAGAAAAATCAATGTGAGGACTTTGAGGAGTCTGTCTGACGGACTGGATCCTTCCTCTTCATCTGAGCGATTGATCCGTCTGGAAACACAGCGTTTCAGACAGATCAATGAGCGGAAGATCAGCGATCTCTGTGAGCGCGGCGTCTCGGTTCTCCCTGATATCGTTCAGATGTTTTCCATCTTCAGGGGGGTGTTGCACCTTTAACAGCCCCCACACCCACCAACATCGCAGATTGAATTTTCCTGCAAGCAAACCTCACAACTGGAACCTTAGTGCTTTGAGACCCGGTTTCTTTCAGGTGTAACACTTTAATAATGTCCCTCCCAAACAACAGTCCCCAGGGAAACACATACACACGTAAGTGGAACTCATCTCGAGGACACAAAACACTGAACTGAAAATACAGCAGATCCCACGTCTCTTTGTTAATACTAACCCCACATGGAATATGACATACTGCTATATGAAATATACTGGTGACTGTACTAGTGTAGCATGGTATACTGGTATGGAGAAGAGCATATTTGCACAGCAAACAGCAAATGTTTTTGCCCTTCTTTACACCCAGATTTGATTCAGTGTTTAGCCAGCAATGAAACTATCAAATGTGTGGGTGTTACAGGGTTAAAATGAAAAAAAGAAAAAACACAATCTATTTTATGTTGTTGCGTGAATCTGCTCATGTTGGTATATTGTAAACTATACTGACGTGTGTCACTGGTGAATTGTACAGAACTCGTACTAGTAAACACTGGTTTTTATTTTGTCTGCTGGGCTCAGTCAGCCATCTTGTCAAATAGGAGGAAAAAACAATGAAATAAAAATATGATGAAATGGAAATAAATTTTGTCCAAATTCTTATCCAAGATTTATTTTTATTATTCATTTCAGATTCTTTATTTCTAGAAAGTACATTTGGAAAATCTTGGTCTGTGTGTGACCAGGATTTTCCAAATTATTCTAAATTTAAAAGGAGGGAAAACAATCCCTGAACAAATTATTAATTCATTTTTATACTAATATAATATTTACATAATAATTCAGACATGCATCCCTACAAATGCACCCCCCACACACACACACACACATCTGTGACCCCGTAATGGACAAGTGCTTGAAGATGAATGAATGAATAATTATTCAGCCCACAGTGTGACTTTGACTCTGTACGTGTCCACTAACTTCTCTTGAATGACCAGCAGAGGGCGTCTCAAAACGTGTATGATATTCATCTATCATTTTCATCTATTGTTTTTATAGGAGCTTTGTATGTTCACAGCAGTCTTCAATAGAATCAGAAATCTAAACATTTAAATAGTAGAACATAACATCTAATTATAGCCTGGGCAGATATATAAATATATATAAACAATAAATTACTGTTCTAGGTATCCATTTATATAAAGCAGAGTCACATATGGTAGCTCAGCTTCTATACAGTTGGAACAGCACAGTGAACACCGTCAGGAGCAGAAGTGTCACATGCACGTGGACGGACTCAGCTCCACTGAAGTTACACAAACTGAAGCTGTTGCAGCAGTTGACAACGTTTCCGTTTCCGTTTTCATCGACTGAGGACGACGCAGCAGCTCCAGAGCACGTGGCCGAACTGGCACACTGCTTCACTATGGCTTTGATCGTACCTGAACCACACACAGAAAGACAGACGTTGACTGGAGTGCAGGTATTAAAAAGCTCAAAGTCGTGTTTATAATTTCATTGTCACACTGACACACTGACAGGATGCTGAATGACTGCAGCTCTTTTGTTCTCTGCTTGTCTTTCTGAGTCCCGGTTACCTAAAGTGTCGACGGACGTCATGCACGTGTCCAGCGGTGTCTGACATTGCTGAGTGTTCTGGTTGCATTGTTCATTGGTGGGCGAGGACGTGCACACGTAGCACTCCAGTGCCAACGCTGGAGGGGGGAGGTGGGGGGGGAACATGGGCAAAGATAAGATGAAGTCCACAGGACAAATACACTTTTAAAACCTGCACTTTTAAAACTTGCTGTTGAGAAGAGATGTCATCTCAGACATGAATACAATGCAGTTATCTGTGATGGTCAGTGCTAATCCGGTCTGTCTTTATGTCAGGAATCTAATCTTGCTGAGAATAACGCCCAGCTGAGGCATAGTGAACCGCTCCTGCTCCAGGAAGAATTCATCTGCTGCTGAATTAACCGAAACCAAGTCTGTGATGGATTTCACTGTGGCTGCAGAGGAGGTTAAGAGAAAGGAGGAGACCTTTGTGCCACGCCGTAAATTTAAAGACAGAAATTCAGCTACTCCCAAAGTCGCACTGTCAAAACTTGTCTGGCTCGCTTCTCTAATTAAAAGAACAGCGGAAGAGGAGGCTGAACGCTGCTCCTCCCATTCCCTGTTGATTGTTCTTCTGGAGCGTGTCACCAGATTTGTCGCCCTGCTTTCTCACGGTCATGACAACAGCTGGAAAAGTCATTTCTGGAAAGTGTTTCAAGTGTTGTTTGTTGATGGTGAATTTTTTTTCAAATAATCTAGGAATGTATTTAAAAAGATGCTGGATTAAACCTTTGTACTGGCAAAGGCCTGAAGCACGTATACAATTTAAAAACCTGAGAGATGTCTCGTCAATCAACATTCAACACCAAGTTTAAATTCATCTTGTTAACACTTGTGGATTCTCCACACGCTCTGTGCTGCGCCTTAGAGACGCATCATCAAGACGAGCAGGACAATGTGATGTTATTCAGTCAGTCGCTGAGCAGCTCAGTGTGCATGTTTGAATCCGTGATGGTGGAGCCAAGCATGACTGATATATTGACTCAGTGTTTTTGGTCTTGCCGCTAAACACACAGTTTCAGCACGATGACTTTCACTCTTTAACTGGAGTGAGTCACCTGGTTCAATACGATCAGTGAAAATAGAAAACCTTGTGAACAGGAACTCCTGCACATCCTCTGTCTGCACCGAAAATATCACTCATTTACTCTACAACAGCTCTAAATCCGCAACAAACCTTTTCAAGGATGGAAGGAAATATGAGTGAGTTTAATCCCTCACTGCTCACCACACTTTAGTTCATAATCCTGAGAATGATCAACACACTCGTCTCTGCCTCTGAGCTTCACTCCTTAAATCCTGATGAGCCCCCTTCTCCCTGACCTTTGACCTGTCACCAGTCTGAAGTGAGTGTATACATACCTGGAGGGAAGAGGAGGGAGAGGAGCACCAAGCTGAGGAGCATCTTCATCACAGGTCTCATGGGGTGTTCTCCACCTGTACCTCTGCTGTCTCCTGTCAGACCCGCTGTCTCTGTGTGTGTGTGTGTGACTGAAGTGCTTCAGCGCCGCTGTTCCACCCACAAGGCGGCATGTGTGTGTGTTTATGTGGTGAGGACATTCCTGGGTCGTGCTGTGGTTTCACAGATACTTGTCCTGTGTTTATCTGCTGTCAGTTCCAGTCACAGGGAGACTGGCTGCTCGGCTCGACCTGTGCTGCAGGAGGCCGGCGACAACATAGGCCTTACTGTCCTGAGTCAGGAGGCGAATATAAATAATATACGTCTATTATAAATCATAGACGAAAGAAACATGGATTATTAAAGCGTGGACATTGAATTTGACTCAGGAAGTCCTGTGTATCTGCAGAGAAACAAAATCAGGCATGAACGCAGAACCTGATGCCAAACACTGTCTCTGCAGGACCGACACCAGTGACATCACATCGGTCCGGTGTCAACACAGGAATGCAGCGTCACACGCCCGGGACACACCTCACCTGCTCAGACACGTTTATAGAGGCAGCGCCGGGAATTAACTTCCATTCACCAGGACAAACCTGAAAGTCAAAGGGACTCATGGAGATATTTGCTTTGATATATTTATGCTGACAACAACAACAAAACACAGCACACACACAGTCACGCCCCCACAGGTACTGTCAGTCCTCGACAGGAACCGGTCGGAGGATTCCACGTGTTGATAGGCTCAAGTGCATCAGTGCATTCTCAAAGTTACTCATCTAATTTAGATAACTGTTCAAATTTTCCACTTTTATAAAAAAAAAAAAAAAAAATAGATGTACTTCTGGGTACATTTTGATCTCACATACGCATACTTGGAGAGTTCTGTCTGTCCATCGAAACTCCCATGCACACGCTTGTGTTTCCCAGACCAAGTGTTGCCATGGCAACACACACAAACACATAGCAAATACCAGCCCTGCTGTTATGACTGACAACTATTAAGTGCTCATACTTACTGTATGAGTAGTTACTAGTTACTACCAGTAATACTTTGTCGTGCCTGATTCAGTTGCTGCTGGTGTGATCCTAGCACAAGTAGTTCTGTGGTTCTGCCTCATGTCTGAATGGAATTACTGACCCTGCCATACAACGACTGTGGCCCATGAGCTTTAAAGATCAAGGGTTTTATTTTACAGTAGAATGACAGAGGAAATACAGCAACTCAGTATGTGACACATGGTGGTGAATATGAAGAATGACAAATACAAAAAAAAAAAAAACGTATCACTGGTCGAATGAGCACTGACCGGCTCCGACTGCACTTCCCATGCGCCTCCGTAAAACAAGCAGATTTTTTATTTCCCACAAGTGGAAGATCAGAAAAATGCAACCTGATGTAACGGTGCATCCGAAGTGGCACAAGATTACAGCTTCCTGTAGCTTCAATGAAACGCTTTCGGGCATTTTATGCCGGTATTAAAAGCGATCCCAGCTTCAGTTAAACATTGGATCAAGCATACAGAATATTTTCAACGCATAGAAATCCGTACAAAAAAATCTCTTTTTTCCCCTTTGGAGCCTTTTAAAGTCAAGGGGCAAATCATGATTCAAGCTTTTAAAGCAGCCATAGAAAAGCCAGTGATGGAGTCTTGTCTAATCAGGTCTAGTTAAAGCAGATGGGAGCTGATCAATGGTTTATGGTGGGAAGCGCCGTCCTTCAGCGCGTCAGGAAACACCCACGAATGAAGCATGACATGTGCAGCAGAGAGAACCTATAGATGAGCGAACCACTGTGGATCCCTGCCCCAGTAACAGAGGGATCGTCGGCGTCGAGCAGGAACGATCCAAACAGAACAGAGCCTTGGATCCGACTGAGCCGAGTCCTGTGCAGGTCTCTGTTTCACATCTTCCTTTTTTTGTTTTTTTTGTTTTTCACAGATGAGTTTAACCACGTTTACTCCAGAGAAGGATTCTTCTTCCCTCGCCTGCTCACTGAGTTTTTACTTTCTTGCTGTGGCTCCCAGAGTCTCGTCTTCTGGCCTTGGCGGCGTAAAGCCTGGCGGGAACATGACATGAGAGCAGTTATCCTTCAACTCAACGACACATGCATTCGATTCTCATTGTAGATCACGCCACAGACTGATAATACGGACGACAAGAAGCCGCCACCTTGTGCATGTGGAGCTGTCAATCATGACTTTTCACTCGGTTTTTATAGAATCTAAAAACTAACCACCGGGGGGCGATCCATTAACTCCGGCTTCATGTCCTCCAGCTCTGTACACAGTCTATGGTTTATGTGTTATACCTTCGCTGGTAGAGGTAGAGGAGGAACAGCAGCTCGTCTCTGAAGCAGGAGAGTTGATGAGAGGAGGAGAAGGATCCGGAGGAAGAGACAAGGGAGCCGCAGGAGCACAGATCCGAGATCAGCGTGTTGACTCCCTGGTCATGAGAAGGCGTGGGAGAGGAAGACAATAATGATCCGTAGTTTCTCCTGAAGGTAAAACCTGTCACAGAGCTAATTGCCTTCATCAAGGAGATGAGTGTTCACGTGTTTATCTGTTGGCGTGACTAATTTCTGTTATTTTATCTGACAGCAGGAAGCAAGACATTCTGGAGATGAGAAGAAGTGTGGCAGAGGCACAAAGTGCTGCACTCACTCTGTACATCAACACCGTCCCCTGCAGGTGACTCACAGACTTCAACTGACAGCCAGGCAAGAAACACGGAGAGAAAGAAGACAGAGGCAGAGACATCAGCGCCATCACCAGACTGTTACAGGTTATTAATACACGTATTCATTTTTTTTTGTTTGTTTTGCAGATCAGACCTTGTGGTTGATGAAGAGCTGAGGGGCCATGGACAGGAAGCCAAGGGCGTAAACTCCTGTGAGGAGAAAAGCGATGTGAATTTAAAAGGAACGCTATCCACCGACACTAATTCAGTTATCATTTTAAATTACTATACATTACTGAGTCATATAGATGAGGCTGGTTTCACTGGTAAAAAAGACTCACCAGTCACCAGGCTGTTGATCAACCAGGAATAATAACTGTCAACAGATAATACGATTTAATATTAGTTTAACAATGAGGAAAACAGATATACTGCTGCACAATAACAACCACAAACATCTTATTTCACACGTCTGATTTGAATCTGACTGGATGAAAAACAAGAGGCTTGCACTGAAATATTTCACAGGACCTGCGTATTTGCTGGCACTGCACCGACACAGCGTTTGAATCATGCAGCAAAGCAGAATAAAGACGATCAGCTCACTTCTTTTGGCGTAAGTAGGCCAGCGAGAAAATAGCTCCGCTGATACACAAAGGATAAACCAAGTAGGACAAGTATCTGCACGCCTGCAGAGAAAAGCAGACAAATCATTCAATTAAACAAAGGTGGAGGTGGAGACACAGAATGAGAACAGACGAGACAGAAGCATCCCGATACCTGCGAGTCGTACTCCAGAGTCTTTCTTTCTTCTTCATCCAGTTTATTTGACTGCGCAGTGAGAGAAGAGGAAGTGAGCAATCACTATGAAAGACAATCAATTCATATTAACTATCAACTCACAAATCAGCGACGGCGACATACTCACGTGCAGGGTGGAGCTTTTCCACAGCAACTGGATCTTAAACACCTTAAACACCTTCCACACCTGGGAAGAAAACACTCTTAGCGACCTGAGTCCGTCTGTTGGGATCTGTTTTGTTAGCGGTGACAGACAGAACCCCGCGTACCTCCACACACGCCCCCAGTCCGACAGGCAGCAGCACCAGCAGACTGGTCTCCTCCAGCAGATGAAGGAAAATCAGCAAAGTACTGAGACTACGCCACAGAACTGCAAACAAAGAGGGAGGGAGGGCAGGGCAGACACTAATTCTAGACTGTAATGTTGCCCGTTAGCACTGGTTGTCCCTCCTACATTGACTCAACTTCAGTAATATGAATGTATTGAGAAAGTCAAGCTTGAATCATTTCCTTTCTCACCGGACTTTCTGGACATTCCCACCATGGTCTTCTTTTTTCTCCAAGAGCTGATGTCATTTTTAAGAGCCAGGAATTCACAGATGAGCTGCAGAAGAACCACACAAACAGTAGAACGCCATGCTTCAGTTCAGATGCCATTCCCTCATGACATCCATGAAACAGTGATCTGAAATAATACATGAGACTTGGTCTCAGTGGATTCCAGTCTGTGTGGTATGGTCCTAGCTGGGATATCATCTTACCTGCAGAGCAGTGATGAGCGCAGTCAGCACTAACAGGTAGAGATTGGATCCCACCAGAGTTTCTTTAATTTCATCAATGTTTTCCTCAGTGAATCCTGAACAACACAGAGAAGCAGCAACACAGGATTCAAATCATTCTCGTTATTATGAAGCTCAATAGGCCTATATTAAAAATACTGCATCGCATTGCACATTAAAATATTCTGCAAAAGCAATTCCTCAAACATGGGTTTCTATTAAAATGAAAAATACTAAAAAACCCTAATCAATCACTATATTCTGAAGTCATCTTTCACTTGATCATCATAACAAAATATCTGTGATAAACTCACCAAACTGTCGTAGGGAATAAACCACATCCTGCAGATGAACCCAAAACCTGAATCCCCTCAGAGAGATCCCCTCATAGGACACAGTCAGAGGTAGGTGAGCAGTGCTGCTGTTGATCCTCTGTGGAAGCACCGATAAACACAAACTAACTAATGCAGCATTTAACGGAAAAGATTTGACTGAATGTGGAAAAAAGCGTTGAACCATGAGGTCTCTGACTCTGACGCTGAGTTCGTTGACCAGCAGCAGAGGGAGGTAGATCATCTGCTGTCTTTCCTGAGACCTACGAAAAGAATCAGGGGATATATGTCATATGTCAACACACATGACATCATGATGACCTGACAGTCAATGCTCCACACACAAGCGTGCTCCTACAGAGCTGCAGTGGTGGTCAGCAGCACTGGACCTGATCACCTGGCGTTGACCTCCAAAGCTTCCTGTGGCCACTTACACTCTCATGTATCTCCGCACATCACTGGGAAGCCCCGCCTTGTTGAAGGTGAAGTCCTCTGACATCATGGTGATGGACAGGTGAGGCCTCCAGTGGGACACAGGACTCTCTGGTTTGGGGCTGGACCTCTGGTGGAGCCAGAGAGTGAACATACTCACATGGCGCTTCACATGGCAGCTGACACATGAGACACTTTGAGAGAGGAAGCTGAATTGCATTTTACCTTCTGCAGATCTCTCTGCCCCTCTGTGTGTGTGGGTGCGATGTGGGTGGTGAGCTGAGCCGCGTAGTGGACTTCTCTGCTGTCCTCCAGAGGTGAAACACTGGCTTTGTGAACATAGACTACTGCATAGAGAGTGCCATTAGCCCGGGTCTCCTCTGGCAGAGACACATTCACCTGCCTGAGTACAGAGAGGGGTGGGCACGAGGCAGAGAAGCAGAGGACAAGACGATAATAGATAATAGTCGGAATAGATTCCAATATTGAGCTTTTGCATTTTTAGCGTCAAACTCACCTTTCAAAGGTTGAATGTGGGTCAAATGGGTCAATGTTTACTGCGAGGTTGAGTTGGCTGCTGTCGGGCATGAGGCAGGTAAACACACTCAGCTGGGTAAAGAGGAGAAGCAGAGGGTTGATGGGGAACAACAGAACATGTAATGTGGCGGATGTTGAATTTCTTGGCTGCAAATATTGCCGATCCTGAAATCAAATGATTAGAAGATTAGAACAACTCAGTCAGCCCTGTCACGTTCAGAATAATGAGAATGTGTGTTGATTTTCAACCAACTCATGTCAGAGGTTCAGACTGATCAAGAATCCTCACTGTTTGACAGATTACACAATGCATACACGACCTGGATCTCGCGGAAATGAACGCCTTGTGTTTTTGCTGCTGTCTGGGATCAGAGGCCCGTGCTCACCTGTAGTCTGGGTCTGGCTGTCAGGTAGGAGCGGATGCAGGTCTCTCCTTTGCCTCCGTCGCAGGGTCTGGTGTTGAGGAAGCCGTACAGCAGCCAGGCTGTGTGCAGCGAGTACACCACGAACACCCCGAGCAGCAGCTTGGCCACGGAGCTGCTCCTCTTGCCGTCCGCCGCGGGTTTGGAGCAACACGACGGAAACATGACGGCGATACCGATTCTATCCGAAAAATAAAATTGATAGCTTTTGAAATGTCTGTTGTGAACTGTTTGTGATCGGATCAGATGAAAGCGAGACAATCCCCCACGCTTCCTCCTCGCTGCAGCATCCTTCCGGTGATCTGTGTCCGGCAGGGGATGATGCTGATGCTGATGCTGACTGAACTCCGCCGGGTGAGCCCAGACACGTCTGAGCAGATCATCTCGCGATACTCTAAACGCACTACGCTGTGGTGTCCATCCAGTCTGTGGTGGGGCCATAGTGGGAGAGTGACACAGTCCACAGTCTGCGTCAATGGCTGCAGTGGAAAGCTCCTGAGGTTTTTATACCTGGTTGTGGAACTACTTATTTGCTTTATCCCTCTCTCTTTTGTTTTCTCACTCAACTCTCTCTCATTGTGCTGTAGGGGTTTTTTTTTAAGTGCGAGTGATTCATTTCTTCTCCATAGACGATCTTTGTTAGTTGGTTCCTGTCACCGCGGTGCATTGTGGTCAGGCGCAGTGCTCTTGCGAGTGTCCCCTCCATCATGCTCAAGCCGGCGAGCTAGGGACCAAAGTACAGCTTGACTTGTTGATGCGGCTCAGTTTGTTATTATCGACAGGTGGCAGGCCTGTGTTAGTCGACTCCTCGTTTGCTGTCACTGTGGATTTTAAATGGATTATTAAAGAAGACGAGCTGTCCCCGTGGGTGTCCAAGCTAACGGAGCTAGCATAACACGCAGGAGCCGCTGCTGGAAACACCGTGAGGGAAGTTCGAAAGTAGCCGCAGCTCAGGCAGAGCGAGCGGCTGCTGGGACAGGAGTTCAACCGGTGTTTGCACCGACTGTACCTTGCCATGTTTACGTGTGAATACTTTGCATTCCCCTCGTACCTGTGGACATGGGCTGTCCCACACAAACAGCTGCAGAAAGCGTGCACCAATGACACAAGGATCTAACACGTTCAACCGGTGTCCACATCTGAGCTGAGAGCAGCTCCTTCCACAGCCACCATGTCGGCCTGTGTGGAGACCAGGTTGCACAGACTGCTGCTGGCTGGCTGCGTGAACTGTACCAGGCCATGTCTCCCCCCCTTTATCGGGAACTTTTATCCGAAGCGGCCCTTCACTCGTCTCAGTGTTTTTTCTGCCTCAAGACATGGCGTCATCCGAAGCCTTTACCCAGTAAAGTACACTGTTCCGAGGGGAAACAGGAACGTGTCTGTGCACAGCAGGAGCTACAGTGATGTTGGATCAAGGCATCAACTCAGAACGAGTCAGTCCGATGTAGTGAGAAATGAGAAGCTGCTGCAGGCAGGAGCATCATGGCCTGGTGAGTATGACTGACGGGTGAGGTCAACAGGGGATCTCACAGTTACAGCTGGTGCAAGACATATGCAGTTTGATTTCATACATGATAACATCAAGCACAAACACCTCTTCCTCATAAAACTTGAATAACCTAACCTGTTTGTTTATTCAATTAATTCAAATGAAAAATATCCATATCAGCTTTAACCGGTAAGTTCCAGCATCGCTCAGGCTTCCTGGAGATGAGAGTATACTCTGTGTATATGTTTTCCTCTTGCCACTGAAGAGGGATATTAATGCCAGGAAGAACCCATTCCACTAAAGCCCAGACCTATGTCATTAATTGTGATCACTGTCAAAAACAATGGTTTTCCTGTGCATATATCTCCATACAAAATCTCTACAATTGTGCAGCTTTGTGGTTGCAATATTTTGCTTCACGTGGATTTTTACCTCGTCTTCTTTTTAACAGTGTCCCTCATCCGCTGCCGAGTGACAGATACCTCTATTTCCAGCGTGCTTCCAGCTTTTGTAGTGGTAAGAAATTCACTGAGGGTATATTCTACTGTTAGATCTAAGGCAATATCTTGATAATAATCTTAATCTATATGGTAGATTTCTCTCTTTTTTTTATTCACAGATGAAATTTGATCAGGAGGGAAATGTGACATCATTTGGTAAGAGAAAAATAATTCTTATTTGACTGACTGAAAATCAAGGTTGTCTAGTCATACACAGGTGGACACAGAACCACCCTCGTGGTCTGACTTTGCTCCCTCACTTGGTTATCTTACAGAACAGGTTGTTCTATGTTGGTGTGCCTGTTTTACTAAATAAACACAGGAAGTCATAAAAAAAAGATCTGCAAAAATGAACTTTCTATATTTGGTGTAGAGTCCTATACCAACCAGGGTCAGAAATACATATTATTACTCTTTGCTGCTGCTCTTGTTAGTGAAGTAATTTTGTATATGTCCTACAGAGAAGAAGAAAACAGAGCTTTGCCAGGAGCTAAGTCTTCAGGCCAGAGACCTTCGCTTTCAGCACAGTACCAGCCTCACTGCCAGAAACAACTGCATCATCTTACGAATGGCGGTATGGTCTCCTCTCGAACACATTATGGATCATAACACCTTTCTGTTGTCAAACTAATTGACTGACAATTCATTAGGAAACATCCTCAGCACAAACTCTTCTTCTACTGATAACAGTTCAATTTTAAACCAGAGACATCCAATCTCTAAATGAGACATGATGCCACCACGAGGATGGTATAGTGCAGTTGAGTAATGACCACCAGTAACATTTGCAAAGCCAAAAGTTTTATCGAGTTTATTATCATTGTCATATTGAAACTAGGAAACGCTTATTGCCCTTCTGGCCCCAGGTCACATGGACAATCCTTAGCCCGCGCCACAACTATCTGTCCACCAGAGGGTGTGTGTGAGACAGTATAGTAGATGGCACAATTGTCAGTCTGGCTTAACATTTTACAAAATGCAAGATTTCCTTCAGGCATTATAAGTTGAGGCAAATCGTCTCTGGTCTCCACCACGGTCACACTGAGGGAGCCACATTTCTGCTCACACCTAATGGATGAGTGAGAGAACACAAGCAATTCAGGAATTTTAAACAAGTTCATAGATACATTTATATTTTTCAAAAATGAGAACTTTTTTTCTTATTTCATTTCTCATGTCTCAAATCAGCATCAGATAGTTTGACTTCATGATTTAATTTAATTGTGTCCCATCACACTCTTACCTGTCCTTATTTCCTGTCCCAAACACCCGACACTCCACACACTCCACGTGCTGTTGACATCTGTCCGGACAGGTAGGGCAGCTCTCACAGGTCAGGCCAGTGTAGGGTTTCTCACATTTACATTTACCGCAAAGACACATCCCTCTACCGTTGCACAGCTGCTGGTTTGTTGCCATACAGGAGGCAGTTTCCATGGAGCAGCTGCAGTCTTCACCGGTCCAGTCGTCTTCACACAAGCAGCGTCCGCATTCGCACATCCCATGGCCTCCGCATAGTCTGTATGGCATGAATTGTAGTCGTTTTAATAAAAAACTGTATTTGTAAGTAATTAAGTAAAGAAGATAGGATTAGATAACTGATTTTCACACATACTTGGAGTTGAAGTAAGGACAGTCAAAGTTGCTGCACTCGCAGAATAGTCCGCTGTATCTTTGTAGGGGGATAGCTCGCTCCTCGCACTCGCAGAAGCCGTCCACACACTCCCCTCTGCCGCTGCACACAGGAGCCTTTGGGCCTGAGCGACAGAAATCGTCATTTTGCGAAGATGAACCCTTGTCCCTCTGGCATTTTTGTCCGGTGTAAGAATCGTAGCAGTCGCACTGGCCACACATCAGAGCTCCGTGACCACTGCAGGCCGTGCTGCTTTCCTCACGGCTTCTCGTGCAGTCACACTGGCCTGGGGAAGCAATTTCAAACAGTGTATTCATAACATTATAGAAGAGGGGGTGGGTTCCTTCTATCACAGTCATCTACATATTATTCTTATTGAATGAGCTATTTCATAAGGATTGGGTTTATCTCAGTTTTCACCATAAATAAAAGTGTAGTTGAGTTCTGTGGTTGTACTCACACAGCAGAGATACGTGTAATTTCACACTCAGTGAAAAGCCTCTGGGTGTGATGTGGACAATCCAGGGTCCAGTCCTGTTCTGGTTTGAGGCATCACTCTCACTGGGACACTGGGTGGCCTCCACAGTCACCTAGACAGCAGACCATTTACTGTTATAGCAAAAACCGTTTTTAACATGAGAAAATTGGTTTGCTAATGTCCCATGAAATACACCAGTCTACATTTTGGCAACGTAACTAATAAGGGTTGTCCAGTCACGACTCTACTCAGTGTGATGTTGACTCCGGCTGGAATGTTGGTGGAGTCTGTTGTCAGCTCTGGGACTGACTGGTCTGTTGGCATGGTGATGGTTAGAGGGAAAGTCTGGCTCACACCCGGCCTCAAAAGGATGGAGAACTCCTGAGGCTGGAGGAACAGGGTCTTGGCATCTGTTGGTTCTGTGCTGCACAGGTTCAGGAGTCACAAGCAGCATGATGAATAACTCAAAATGAATTGTAGCTTTGGGTTTTGTTTTTCCATGTGTGATTTCATACTTAAAAACCTGAAAACTCACCTGCTCTCATTCTTGACAACCTCCACAAAGCCCTGAGGGTTGTATATATGACGTTTATGACAGCCTGCTCTCCGCAGCCCCTTCACACTATGACACCGAACATCAGAATAAGGTTCAGTGCACCACGCGCATTCCGGACCAGACTGGATGCACTCATCGCAGTTGGGAGCAGATGTGGGACATGTTTGCTCTTTGGTCCAGCTGGGACACAACAGTGCCAGCAGCAGGCAGAGACAGAGCAGCTTCAGAGCCATCCTGCAACCACAATAACACACCAGGATATTATTGGATCAACAATATGTGTTGTATTTCTGTCTAAACTTCAAACAGAAAATAACTTTCTAACTTCCCAACTAAGTCTTTCTTGACTTTTAGAAAAACAAAGTAGAGTAAAAAACACATGTCTGGATCTGCGATCAAACTAAAAAAGAAATAAAGTGCCGTGCTGGGGTGTTACCTGAAGTACTGAAAGCTTTCTGTGCTGTAGCCGAATCTTGGTGTGGCTCTGCTGACTGTGGCAGGCTGTCAAGCTTCATTCATGTGCGTAGTCTGCCTGAGATCCCCTCAGACCAGTGTGCTGGATTTCTCTTATCAGGTCATTCACTGCAAATATTGAAAGGCCAGAGTCTACTATTGAGCTTATAGCCTCCAGAACACAGATCTTTACACACAGACAGATGCACATACTCGAATATGTCAACATGTGAAATGTCCTGCTACTTTCTAACATCTTTCTTCTGTCTTCTCATAGTCTCTGAAAGCCATCGTAACGCCAGAGTCCCTCCTGGTGTTGGATTTTCGTGGTGTTGGATTGGAACGCTGGTTGGTACGAGAGCTCGCTCCTCAGCTCGCGTTACAGACGCACTCGCTGCCCTTTGAGTTCAGAGCACTGGAGGCCATACTGCAGCACAAGGTAAGACAGATTGGAGAGTATCCACGCATTTTTAAACCAAGGTAAACGAGGACATACGTGAGGTAAAGGCTTCATGTATCTGTCATTAGGTCAGCGCGCTGCAAACCCGGCTGAATGAGGTCGAACCAGTAATATTGGATGTGTTGGAATTCTTAGTTGATCCTAAAATCCTTTCTGCTGACAGAAGTAAGCTACATATTCTGCTGCAGAACAGCAAGAGGTAAAACACACATCCATACACACCAACATGGCTCGGTTAGACTTAACCATTCCCATGTTGATTTGTCTGTCCTGTGTCCCTGACAGTTTGTCAGAGTTGGAAACGGACATAAAGGTTTTTAAGGACACCTTGCTGAAGATTTTGGATGAGGACGAGATTATTGAAGAACTCTGTCTGACCAAGTGGACCGACCCAAGAGTTTTGTATGTTACACATGCACTCATGTATAGTTTTCCAAATTCCTTTCCAGAAAGAGACCAGTTAGAGAAGTCTTGAACCCTCTGATCCAGAGTCAGAAGCCCCATCAATAAGCCACATATGGGAAGTGATTTTGAGATAATTGAATCTTTGTCAATCTAGTGAGGAGAGCAGTCTGGGCATTGACCATGCTGAGGAGATGGAACTGTTACTGGAAAATTACTACATGCAGGTATCACCAAAATTATCTTACTTTTTACTCAGAAAATACTTAGGTCATATACTTGGGTCATGTATAGGGAGTGAGCGCGTGTGTTGATTGTGAGTGAATGTGAACTGATCCATTCAGGCTGAGGAGCTGGGGAACAAGGCCAGAGAACTGAAAGGGCTGATAGACGACTCTGAGAGTGTCATCTTCATCAATCTAGACAGGTACATCAAACTCACACACAAACACACCTACTTGTTAGTCTGTTGTATGCAGAATATGCTCTTCATATTTGTATTCTCTTCACACAAATTGACTAGTTTGTGGGTTCTATGTGTGCTGTTTGTGTTATTGCAGCAATCGTAACGTGATGATGCGTCTGAACCTGCAGCTGACCATGGGTTCCTTCTCCCTCACCCTGTTCGGTCTGATAGGAGTGGCCTTTGGAATGAATCTGACGTCATGCTTTGAAGAGGTAAGGAATGAACGTGATGTAAAGAATTCCATCACTTACTTCACTTTTTTGTTTTTGCTGTTTTCACCCCCTCAAATATGTTTTTTTTTTACTTTTCTGACTTTTGCACAATTCAGTTTTGAATTTGATAAAAATGAGCAACTTGAAGACAAATCGTAAGATTCTGATAAAAATGTAATTGTCATTATTTTTTTTACATTCAATTGAAAATTAATGTGTTGGGTTTAATATTGAGATTATATGTAATTGTTTCCCTGCATGTAGTCCTTATTCATGTATCTCTACATATGCCTTTATTTTTGTGATATCTGTTTGTTACCAGGACCCTCGTGTATTCTGGCTGGTAACAGGCTTCATGTTCCTGGGCAGTGGGATGATATGGCGACGACTGCTGTCATTTCTTGGACGTCATCTTGAGCCTTCGATGGTAAAAGACACACAGCCACAGTGTGTAGAATGTCGCCTCTGCATGTGCATGTTCTGAGGCCACTTCTCACCCCAAAGTCCGGATTGATAAATTCATCATTTTATCTAGTATCAAATAAGATCAGATCACAAATGTCTTTTCTTCTGTTTGTGATACAGATCACTCCAGTTTGGAAGAGAAATCTGAAAACGTCAGACATCAAACCAGGAGTCAGATGAAGTGGCACCCTCTCTCTGTACACTGATATCACCCAGACTGTAGCTTTGAAGATGGTTCATGACCCTGAACCTGAACTCTACCTGGCTATGATTCTTTTAACGTACCTCATTGTTTTACTCTCTCATGACTATGGCAGAGATGGAGACTCCATCCAAACATCCTGAGAAAACCATGTCATTATATACCTCGCAGGAATGCTGGAGTCATTTCAGATGAGTGGATATCTTTGTATTTAATCAGACCTGTGGATAAAACATGTTGGAATGACTCTGTGGGTGTGTTGGTGAAAGGCAGTAGCAATTGAAGTGAAACCAAACGATAATAATGTTAATCATGTTTCATGCAGTTGTATGTGCTGTCATTTCACAGTTGAAAGAGGTTTCTAAATGAGAACCATGTGACTGTATTGGGTCTATTGTTATATTTATAAGCAGATCATAGACATATCTACCGTCTATTACAGTCACTATGTCATGTAAGTCAAGTCCTCTGGATGGTTTGGTGGGACTGGTCTTGAAACGCTTGCTGCTCTAACAGACGATGATTTGTCCAATTATAGATTGTTTCTGATTTGACAGGTAACATAACTGATTAAAAGCAGGAACGCCTTTTTGTTGTTAGTGCCTCTGCAGTTTTTCTTCTTTCTTAAAAATATTGCTTTTTTTAAAATTAATTGTCTCACTTTATGATTTTGTCTGAAATTGACATGTCGTATTGCACATGGAGCATACATGACAGTGCTTCTAAAGCCAAACATACACATAGGCTAAAAACAATATAAATATAAATGTGTGAAGTCTGTGTCATGCTCTATATGTTACAGGCAGACGCTCAGATTCACATGCCTTCCCCTATTTGAAACTTTTATCAGTCTGGGGCAAAGCTATAGTGACATTACAGTGTTCCTGAGACAGAGCAGAAAAATAAATGCAAAATCTTTTTCTCTGAACCATGACTGGGTTGTTTGATCTCTATTGGCCTTAAAAAAAATCCCACTTTGATTAAACTGGGCAAAGCCAATGGAAACAACAGTTTATGAGGAAACCTCGGTAGATTTGGCTTCATCTACAGTCCTCACAAGCAATATGTTACAATCCTCCTTATTTTATTTATTTTGACTGTTTTTGCCTGTATTAAACAAATTGTGTTTTTCTTTTTGTAGTGGATGTAATTTATTTTGTCAGCCAAAAATCAGGTTAAGGAAAAAAAATCAATAAGTCAAACTAATTTAATAATTTTCTGACTAGTTCTGACTAGTAAAATGACTAAATGGACTAAACTAACTCTGTCTCGCGACAACAGAAAATACAATATTGTAATGGCTATTTTGGTGTTTGTGCTGTTGTAACCATTCAATTGCACTAGAGGGCATCATAGCTATAGTTTAAATAACTTCTTTCGCGATGGTCCTGCTCATCACACCTTGGTTAGCCCTTCATTTATTGTGTGGACCAAACATACAGGAATTATGAATTATTATTTAATTCATGATCATGTCTATAAGATACTCTACAAAGACAGCTGACATTTGTTCGTGCCATCGTTAGAACTTGATGCTGAACTTCATTTATCTAAGATGAACAGCAGACAAGGATAAAGGTAACCCAGTGTATGCTAATCCATAGAGAGACATAAGTATACTAGTTGAAGAAGAACTTTTACTTAATATCACAAATTACTCTGTGCTACATCATGTGATACACATCACATACTTTACACTTATGTGGAAAGTGACTACGCCACACATAGTCTCTTCTCTCTTTAACATTGGACTGACAGCAATTCTATCCATTCCTGGAGGTGCTGTTAGATTGGCTGATGCAAGCAGGTAGAGGTAGATTTATGTGGAGGCTGTGGGAGACACCCTCACACTTAGGAGTAGGACTATTGCTCATGTTCCTCTGTAAGGGTTTGGATACCGTTGGCACCTTCTGGTGTCACTGATGAATCAAGTTAAGATGGATGATGGGAATAAAGATATATATAGATAATAGGATGGATGGACAGATAGACAGAAGGATAGATGGACGTACCACTTCTTGGGCATGTGTTGAGTGGGTGTCTATGGAGACCCCCCCCCCCCCTCCCCGGGGCTCCTCCTCCTCCTCCTCCTCCTCCTCCTCCTCTCATTCCTAGGTGAACGTAACGTAGCGCGCCGCTGACGTCACCGCGGAGCCACGCTGCAGTGCCAGTCTAAACAACTTTTCCAGAGGCTCCACATCACAGCGCGTCCAGAGGAGCCGAGAACCCAGCGGAGAAACGTGACGAGGACTCCGCCGAACGACTTCCCTTCTGCCCCGTGTACGCTGCCTCCAGCCCGCTGCCCTCCCCTCGGCCCGCCGTGTGTTTGTGGAAGTTACCATGAGGAGTCTGTGGTCGCTGTTTCTCGTCGCGCTGGCGACTGGGATTATCGGCGAAAAAAAGGTGAGTGGCTTTTTTTTTTCCCTCTAATTGAGGTTTTACTCTCAACTGGGACCAAACTGCCTTCGTGTAAACCTGAAACTCGACACTGTTTGAATTCGTTTTGTTTCTTTCAGTTCGAGTTTTGGCTCTAATTTTTCACGAATGGCCGTTTAGCAAAGCGACGGAGAAATCGTTTAAGTTATTTCAGTCTGTCATTCAGGTTCCACTAAAATCAGGAGAAACTGTTTTTTTTTTAATAGCGTTTATTCATATAGAAAAAAATAATGTGAAAATAATTGTTCGTCATCTTGTCATTCTCCTTGATTGGGTCACCTGGACGATTCCCCTTTTTCCTTTTTTCTAAATGTGAAAAGATAATGAAAGCTAGTCCAGCTAAAGCTAGCTGTTATCTTCCAGGAAGCAAAGGTACATTTACACAAGAGATGTTTTATTTGTTGCACAAATCCAGACTTTGCTGATAACTCAGCCCCAGACTGTTGATTCAGCCCAAGTTCAGGCGTCCAGTTGGTGTCAAGTTCACACAGGGCCAAAGTCTGCTCAGCCTCCAGCTCCAAACTCTGACATTTAGACCCCAAACCTCCAGAGCCAGATCTGCATTCACCACCCACACCAGGTCTAAAATGTCAGGATTTGCAAAAGTGAATGTTACACAAAGTACAAATGATAAGAAAACAAACCAAGTCTTCCTGCCTATCTCTGCCCCCCCCCCTGTTCTCCTCTGTGTTGCAAAGCTGGAAAACACCTGGAAATGACAGGCCAAATCACAGCTCTGCACATTGTTGCAAGTGTGAAAGATATCCCGGCTGCATGATTTATTGGCTGTGAAAGTCCCCAAACTGAGAGCCAGGGAGCTCTGACACCTCTCCCGTGGATGCATGATGTTTATGATTTATGGTCTGTATATTGTGAAAGGGAGAGCGGCTGGAACCTGAAACCGTCCTGCTGGATATCTGTTGTGGAAAAAAGAAACTGCACACATGCTTAATGGGGGAATAAACACGGTTTGTTACTTCTTTGCAGCCAAGGCCCTGCGATCTTTAAACTCTGAAAATACAACCTCTATAAACCACCTTTTTATTGCTATGTTCTATGTTTCCTCCTCTGGTCCACATACACTTCGAGTCCTTCTTACTTAGTGCCACTGACTCCGGTCCTAAATTGCTGGGTGTGAGGGCTTACGTCATGCGTTGAAACTGCCTCTTGAGTGTGGCCGAGGTGGCTCCAGAGTTACTTGTTGAGTCAGTCTCTGATATTACTCACATCTGAGAGATGAATGTTCAAACATGCTGGCAGTTCCTGAGCTGCTAGTTGTCATTTTCTGGATGGATGAGTCACAGTGAGTCCCACTGGGCTAGTCCAGGCAGGCACCCGTAGTTTTCCAATCCGACCAGAAAGGGCAGGAGGAAGAATGTTAATCATTATCTCGGTGCTGCATCTAGAGCACGTTACCCAAACACATGACAGGAAGACCGAACTAATGGTTAAATGATGAGACATGAATATTGAAATTGCGAGGCCGATGTGACTTGGATCAATTACTGTACAGCGTGGCGAACATGATATTTCATGTGCTCTCACTCATTTAATCAGTAGCATGCTTTCAGTCACAACATGTTAGCAACAACACTGTTCTAATCTGTACACAAGCATCCCAGCTATTTCAATGGCATTTTTGTGACTTTGCTGGTTGTGTCTGTGCTGGAATCCCAGTATAACCTTGAAGGCTTTTCACACCCTGGTCAGACAACTATTTTAAAAAGATTGTGACCCATCTAAAAATGTTTTTACGATCCTATATTAAAGAGACTCAGATCACTGAGATACACATCTGTGTTTTCATAAAGACAACCATAGCAAATGTCTTTTACTTTTCTGTGTCACACTCTGGAAGAACAATATCCAATATCTATAAGAGAGGGGGCTGAACTGAAAATTGTCCCTTCTTCTAAACAGCCACACATCTTCCTTTGTGAAGCCTTTACAGGCTGTAATTGCCATCACAAGACTAAGTAGATCGACTCTGAGTTAAGTGGTGGAGCGTTTTGTGACTCACAGCCTTTGTCAAACATCCACCCCCTCCAATGCAGCTGTGTGTGACTCTGCTGCTACCTTGATGGCGATGATGGATCTTTTGTGTGCTTTTGGCAATTACACAATCTCATTCTGGACTCGGCTGCTCTCTGGCCGACGTCCAGCTCATTGGGGAAATACTCATATTTAATAAGTGTCAGTGCAGTAGACTCAGATAACAAAATATGTTGATTACAAATTCCCTGCTGTATGTCTGCAGTGTTTTCTCACTGTGACCTTGGTGTTTTCATAAAACTGTCTTCACTGTGACAAAGCACCGGGATTCCAGATGGCCATATACAGCGTGAATGTGTTTGTGCACTATATGTGTATGTTTTCCAGATGTGTGTAACCCCTGAGTGACTGAGTCAAGTCTTCCAGTAAACCCTCAGTGGTAACCACTGGGGATGGACAGACAGCCTGAGCCTTTTCTTCCACATTTTATTCTTACATTGTTTGTTTGTTTTTAGAAAAGCTGAGTGACATAAAAAAGTTGACAAAAGTAATTAATACTTTTTGTCAATTAACAAAAAATAGATTTTGATAATCAAGCATTTGATTGAGCCATCTACTAAGCAACAAAAAAGCCCTTCCTCTTTTTCCAGATATATCACATTTAAGGGATATTTCTGAGTGCACTGCTGCTCGGAAATAACTAAATATATTAAACATAACATTATAAAATATTCATTTCATGGGTGACTGCATACATCTGCCTTTTTCATGTATTTATCCAGAATTGTGATGTATCTGTATGTTATAGTGACGATGATTTCCACCATGAAGTCTGAGATGAGATTGATTTGTTGTTAAAGTAACATGTGTAGCATGTGGTTGAGGCGGTATGAGTTGGGATCCATCTGTTCAGCACCACCTGAGGTCACAGTAGGGTGAGATGTCATGTCCTTATAAGGTAGTCTAGATCCCTTTGTACATTGTGTGCTACCTTCTCTGTGACACTTCATTCAGCACAGACCTGAGCCTGAGCTTTCTTTAGACCAGTAATGTCCAACAACTGCTACTTTCAAATCATTTGAAATTGTGATTACAATGTGGGAATATGTAAAGAGGCATTAGAGGGTGTTACACATACGTTAGAAAGTAATACGGGAAATGTCAAGGCTTGATTGAAAAGATGAGAGTGTTTCCTTAAATGTGTGGTGCAGTTTCAAAGTGTAACATTACAATATGTTACCATCCAGTGAAACCTGTACTTGCATTTCCTCCAACATTTTTAAACACGCCTGCGAACACGTCACAACTTGTGAACCGGGGAAATTCCTTGGGCTGAGGTCATGAATACCTCAAGACAACATGATAAACACAACCCCATTTGAAGGCAGAACTACATAAAAGACAGTAGATGGACATCACATTTCTAGTGGTTTTGGTTTTGTGTGTTGTGTCATTGTGTGTGTGTGTCTGTGTGTTTTTGTTGTGACAAGCCCAGCGTCTGCTTTGGTAATTATCTGCTTAGAGATGGCAAAAATGCAAGAAACCCGTCTGCTGTTTCAGTCAGTCTGCACTGATGAGACTTCAGTACCTTTTTGGAAATTGATGTTGATGATTTTCTGTTTGGCCAGCTTCACCACTGTGTGAACATCTGGTTTGTCTCAGAATGTTTCTCTCTGTGTTTCTTGTCGAGTTGTTGAAGCTCAGACTACAGAAACATCACAACCTCCATTATGGAATTGTATTTTTTTTTTTGGTTAAGTTAAAAAAAAAAAAAAATACATACACATGTAGCCTGACATGTGGAAGTAGGAAACACCATCATTTGAGTGCTTGGTCTGCAGTTTAATTCACAAATACGAAATCTGTAGAACATCTGATTCCTGGCGTGTTGTGGTCTAATCATGTACAGTACTTCCTAATGTTAGAAATGACATGCAAGAAGGCCTTCATTAATCAAATCAGATACTACTGCCTAATGAAAGGCTGTAGTGGACAGAGAGCACAGCACCTTAACATCTGTGAATCAATATATATTGAGGCTTCACCTCCTCACATCTTCTCCTCTGTCCTCAGCACCTGTTTTATTACCAGAAAAATACAGTACTGTCCCTGTCTCTTCCCTTCGCTTTCCCTTCTTCATTCTCCCCCCTCTCGCCCTCTCTCAGCACCTGTGTTAGTGGAGGCATAGTATACATACCAGACATACTTCAGCACTCAATGGGCCATATTCATCCACGTGTGCGTGCACGTTTCTATCATATGCTGCCTTCCAGGACAAATCTCAGACTAGCAACAAATGAACTGGAGATGGCTCATCCTAAAGGGGTCAAAAGTTGAATTCTATTTGGTTAAGGTTGGTGAAAGTGTCGAGCGATGTGAAGTTGTGTGGGTGGGTGCCTCTGCAAACATCTGCTGAACCATTCCTCTCTTTATTTGCAGTCTCATTATCGGTCTGTTTTTGCTGATTCGTGTGTTTTCATGTCTGTCCGAGTTGTTTATCATATCACCTCATGTCTGCAGTCATCGTAGCTCTTTTTTTTTATTAACTTCAGACAAAGCCATATTTCATGGAGCAAATGAAAAACATGAACTCATCTCTTTGGCAGAAGTATTTTTTGCTCATATGATCAGGGCTTTCAACAAAGAGACATGATGGCTTTTGGGTTTCATCACACTCTACTTTGTGGAATACTTGAGTTGGTGAGAAGACATAAAACTGTCTTTTCCGTGTGTGTGTCCACTTGTCTGGTCTGTGCGTTGTCTTTTGAAGACTGCTCTATCTCTCCCTCCTCCTCAGACACACTTAGATCTCTGCTGTCTGGCTCTGTGAAGTTTCACAAATTACTCCCACAAACGTGTGAAATGAGCAAGAAACAAGCCTCCGCCTACTGTACGTGTGACTGTATGGACAGGAGACACACAATGGGCACATGCACAGAAACCTGTAAATGTGGCACATGTGGCCAGCTTAGGTCACTGGCTGTGAGAGGTATTGTCTTACTGCAAGACTGTAGAGATGCTCGCAGGTTTTCAATTCGCGGAAGGAATTTTGCAAGTGAGAATGAAACAGATATATGTGTATCTATCTATCTATCTTAACCTTTTTAGTATTTCTCTCTTGCTTGATTTGAATGAGTTATTTTTTGTTTCCATCCAGATTTTGGTGTCCTCCCAGTCACCGTCCACGACAGATGACATGTACCTAGAGGGCCGAACCTCAGGCGACCTCCCTATAGATGACGAAGATAGAGAAGATGATGGCTCAGGATCGGGATCTGGAGACTTTGGTAAGAAAACTTGTCAAAACAAGTGTGCTTGTTTTTTGGCTGCTATTTGTTTGTCTTTAGACAGGAAAGAACACATTCACTTTTTGTGCATATTCGGATCAAGGAGCAGATGCAGTTTTCTTTTTTCGCGATTGTAAAATAAAGTATCTGTAAGTTGAGACACAGAAGACCACTGTGTGCCAGATGTTTGTCCTGGGGTGATGTGAAGTGAACCAGGTGAGATTTTATTGGAAGTCCTCAGATACTGTCTGTCTTTATCATGAGTGACTCACTTCTACACCCACTGTGAATGATGTGTCAGAACAATCAGCTCATTCAGGACATTCACCATAACCCTAGAATAACGGCCAAATTTGGTATGATGTCGTTCATTCTTTTAAGTAACAAAAGTCACAGGTTGGATTCCTCCTTGATCCTCTATGTAGAAGAATATAGCATTAACTCCCAATTCTGCCCCTCCTATCTCAGCTTACACTGACACAGAGGACTCACTCATGCGGTTCCTCAACTTCTCGAAGACCACACTCTCCGAAATTGTTCCGCTGCTGCCAGAGCCAACGGCAAACTCTCCTCACAACCCACCAACCACAGCGGCCGACGGCCACGTTCACACAGAGGAAACGACACAAAGCAAATTCCCTGATGGCAGCAACAGCAACGAGGAGGTATAGTGTTACATTTTCGTTTTGTTTTAAAGCACATGCTGGTTTAATGGGTTTAGATCCTGCATTGTTATTCAGTTTATCCAGATTTCAGCTAAAGCATTTGTTCTCTCAGGTCCCTGGTGTTGGCCCAACAGCAGACTGGTTCTCTGAGGTCAGTTCCACCAATGAGCCTCCCACTGAAACCACCACAAAGGAGATGAGTATTGACATCAGCAGAACCAAGAATGCTGACGAGGACAACAGTCTGGACAGGTGGGACATCCCCACTTCCAAAGAGGAGGAAAACATTTTGACCAAGGTTGAGGAAGACAATGAAGTCCGGGCCAAAGGGCGAAGCGGATTATATGAGCCGGAAGCTCCTGAGGAGGTGACGTCTGAGAACTTGTGGGAGAGAACAGACGTTTTGGCAGGTGAGGAATATCAGAATTTAGATTGATGATAATGAATACTACCTTTTCAGTTTAGTGTCTTAAAATTATGTTGATGTAAAAAGTTCTAAATATTTCCATCAGTGTTGGTCAGTGTTTTATTTTATAAAAACGTAATCAATATTCTTTTTTTCATCCTCTTCAGCGGTGATAGCATGTGGAGTGGTTGGATTCCTCTGTGCAGTTTTCCTCCTCCTCCTCCTCGCCTACCGCATGAAAAAGAAGGACGAAGGTAGCTATGACCTTGGAGACACCAAAGTTTCCTCAACAGCCTATCACAAAGCGCCCACCAAGGAGTTTTACGCCTGAACTGACCAACAGGGACTTAAAATCTGCCGCCTGCCAATCAGGGCTGAAAATGGATCTATCGACAGCTGAAGATTTGAAGTCAAGCACCTCTTCTCTTCTACAGTGCTTCATAAATGCTTCCATTTCTGCCATCATCATTTAATTTTCTCTCCCTCATGTTCAGGGTTCATTTAATGCCATCCCAGGGATGGAGTTAGACGTTTGACTCATATCCTACATTTTAAGGAAATAATCTGCTTTAAAATACCAGTTACACAGTTTGCCTTTAAATGTACATTTTTTAAGATGAAGCACATGGGGCTTGACTTGGTTCTTCATTACAGACCAATCGAATGTCTCATTTAGCGTAACTGGATAATCCAATTTCAGAGGAACAACACAAGGGAATATGTATAAATAGCCTTAACATATGAGATTATTACAACAAAGAACCTTTAAACGTTGACATCCTTTGCCCCTTTTTTGCGGTCAGATTTGCTCAGTTTAACTGCTTGCATTGTTACATTTCATTTTCTGTATGCTTTACTGAATCGAAGATTTTATGTCGCCATGAAGAATGAATATGTTTTTTTTCCCATATGCTGCCCAGTATTGGAGTGAGAGATTTTGTTACTCTGCAGGTACTTTCTGTATTTTTTTGTTGTTTTCTCACATATCTTTGATACTGAACTGGCCAAATATAAATGTTCTTTATTTGTGTTTTTGGAAAAATATTTTTAGTCATTTTTTTCCGATGTGTTTGATTATTTAGAGATTATATTTCTGTACGCAAAGAGATTTCAGTCTTTTTATTCCACTGATACTGTGTTAACCTTGACATGGTAAAAGCTCCGCAACCTTGTGTCTGTCCAACATTAGAAATATTTTCATTTTTGGTGCAGCAAATGTGGAACAGCGTTGCTAAGGTAGAGCCAAGGTTAATCACTATCATTCACAAACCGTAGAAGTGACCAGTGTTTTCTGACACGAGCCAAAGCACATTCCTATCTTACAGTCAGCTGTGCACAGTTGTAATGACGGGTTTGATGTTAAAGGGACAGAGACAGCAGTTATTGTTCTCTATGGTTTATAGAGTCAGTTTATTCAAATACGATCGGTTAAGATTTGTTTCTTCCTACGTGTCATAAGCAGAGTACACCATCAGGAGTTTCCAACTCCGTAATGATGACAGTGCCAGTCTAAGTGTATACCTCAACCAGCCAACCGGAGTTGTGTTGGCTCCTGTAGAGCTTTAATAAAGACACGGTTAACTTTTCATCATTTCCTCCCGTTAGCACACGTGCTTTGTTACTTGTGTATACCATGTAAGGAAGCTGATTTTAGTGGACATAGTTGGGATCTGCACCATGTTTAGACTGAGGGATTTTATCCAGTTCCATTCTGTTTATTATGTGTCAAAGAGGAACACCTTTTACATCACCCTCTAATTTAGATTGGGGAAATGTCTTGAAGCTCTGTTGGTGGGATTTGGTTTATAAAGATGACTGAATGGTTGATACCAAAAAGGAGGGTGTTAAATGGTTACACTATGATTTGACCTGCCATTGACATCCTTATACAAAAGACATTGATTTCAGAGTTTGCCCTGAGTTTGTTGACTTTGAGTTCAATGTTAATAAGAAATGTTCAATCAATATAGACATTTGTTTATTTTCTGTTGCTAAAGCTCACTGCCCCATCTGTTGTAGAAATGTTTGTCCCTTTTAACAGTTTGATTACCTTGCTCCAAATCAAATCAAGGCTTCTTAATACTTGTTTTATAACTGCCATAGTCATTGTAGATTAATAGCTGAAAGCTACCTATTTACTATGAGCTGGAATAAACAGGACGATCTGATCACTGACCCTAAGTGACTAACTAGTGATAACTTGATATGTGTTGGCTTCTTGAATCCTCAGTGCCTTTCAATTCATTGTCTACATTACTGCAGTATTAGTGTCTTGCTTCGACCATTCTGCTGTCAGAAATGATGAATACATATAAGGTTTTCAGACACTGCAATTCAGCAGACAATATATTTCTTCTTCTTTGATCTCTGTAAGTTTATATGATATGTACATGTTACCATAATTTATATGTATTAATTTATACTTGCATAGACTATATTCCAAGTTAGTTTGTCCGTGATAAATTGGTATTGTACAGTATTTACTCTTGGTCAAAGCCTCTTTGTGCCTACTGCTCAGTTTGTTCTTTTTTATATTTGTTTGTCAAAGTATTTGACAAACTTTAATTCCATTCAATTTCAATTAAAACTTTTTTTTCTATGAAAGGCTTTAAAAAAAAATTGCAGTTCAAATAATAAGTTCTTTGTGATTCTTTTGCAGCTTTACTGTTCATTAAGTTGAATGAATTGACTGAAGCCTTGAACTGAACAAATCAAACACAGACACAGTGGTAAAGACCAGCCAAAAACCAATAAGACCTGTGTGTATGTGCAAGATACAACATCCAGAGAACCATGTTGCTAAAGTGGTGTATCTTGTGAGGTTCTCTACTGAATAAAAGACCTGGCTTTAATGGCGTGCTCAGACTGTCATTCTTTTGTCATGGGGAAATGGTGTGTGATCCTGTGTTCCTCCTTTTCCCTTGGACACACACAGACATTTATTCACTAAACAACATGTTTGCTTTTGCTCACCAATGTCTCTCATACTTTATCCTCTGATTTTTCCTTTCTACTTCATCTATCATGTAAAAAAAAGTGTCCTCATTGGGTACTGAAGTCACAAGGTTGTAGCCTCAAATCCAAACAAAACCAAAATATTCAATTATAATGTCTCTTCTGCGTTTCCTCAGCTGCTGGTAAAAGCGTTCAGGTTTTAGTTTGAAATAGTCAGGCACCATTTGTTTGCACAGTAGCTCAGAAAAAACATTTCCTTCTGACCTCAAGAAATATCCTCTTACAAACGTAGGTGCCAGAAAAAGAGGCAGAGTGTGAATGGAGCCAAATGGTCAGACGTTTTCCAAAACCCAGCCATGCAGAGAAGAAAAACACAAATGGCAGAGGGAAGAGGAGGCTCGTGAAAAGCCGTGTCCTGTATCATTATGTGAAAAGCAAATGGAAAGCTTTTCGCATTCCTTACAGGATTCTCATTTGTAGCGCATGTTATTGACTGCAGTATATCGCAATAACGTAACTTGCAGTATATTATGTTATGTATAATATATGAGCTATAATAGATTGTTTTTTAAATATATATAATGTGTATATACATTATGTCATGTAGCTCATGACTGTTGGGCATCTAAACGGGGGGAAATAGTAAAATAATAATAAAAAGGCTCAGAAAAGAACAGCTTAAACAAATTGAACGGTATCTATAATTCTAATTTTTTATTCTTAAACAGACTGTGCTTCTATTGTGAAAACAGGCCGACCGGAAGTGCACTGTGTTACGCATCGTTACGTCACATGGACGGAAGAGTTTACGGTTCAGTTTTGTAGTTCAGAACTTCCCTCTTTCACTCTCAAAATCTGTGCGGTGATTTTAAACAAAGACGCAGACGGTGGCCTCAAAGGTTGGACTTTGTTTTATTATGGACGTTTTAGAATACATCTATTTATCACCATCGTCCCTTAAAACTGCAAACACTGAAACGTGATTTAAAAACGATCGCGAATTTGATTCATGTGGATTTGTAGCGACGTGGGCTCAGCACTGATTGTCTGCATGGCCAGTTTCTGTCGATCATTTACAGATTTGTCTCTGCCCGCAGATGAGGGAGTGGGGACAGCTCTTCCTCCCCCTGCTCCTCTTCTTCGTGCTGTCATGTCTGTGTGACTGTCGCCCTCACTTTGCTCTGGCCAAGAGCTCAAGAGCTGCCTCCAATGACACTGAGAGAAAAGGTTTCGAAGCTTCCCTTAGTTTGAAAACCAACCAAAGCCATGTTTGAGTCACAGAGTAGTCAGTGTTTCCTGGAACCTGACTGAGCTGTTTTACCAGTATCAGTATCAGTATCAGTTGCAATACAAATAAATATCTTCATCTTTATTTGAATATGATTGCTAATATGTCACAGCCACATCCGTGAAGTCTGATACTGTCCTGTAGTCTGCAGTTTAACCAAAGATAATACAACCAAATATGCAGTGACTACAACTCGACTTGTGTGTTTGTTTCTGTGCAGCTTCCCATGTCGCAGCAGAGGTAGCCGGCTACTCTGATGTGGCAAAACAGATCATTGACCTGGCTGTGTTCGGTGCTGCCCGCAACCGCTCCTACAGACGCCTGGCCGAATTCACTGACACAATAGGGAACCGTGTCAGTGGCTCACACAATCTAGACATGGCTATTAAATACATGTACGATGCTATGACGCAGGATGGGTTGGCTGTCCATCTGGGTGAGTGTGTGTGCAGTTTCTCTGATAACCAAAGAATCTCTATACCCAGGGCCTCGTTGGTCCTCTGCTGAATGTGAGTGGTAGGTTTATTTTTTGTGTCCTCTGGTGCGGTTCCCTCTCCAGAGCCTGTCAAAATCCCACACTGGGTGAGAGGGGAGGAGAGTGCACAGATGATTCTGCCAAGGGCCAAAAGTCTGGCTATACTGGGCCTGGGCAGCAGTGTGGGAACTCCACCTCAAGGTAAATCACCGAATCGAATCATCTAAATCATCTGCCGTCCATGACCCTCTCACCCTTCTTCCCTGGTCTCCCTGATATGTCCGCAGGTATCGAAGCAGAGGTGCTAGTGGTTGAATCTTTCGACGAGCTGAGGCGTAGAGCCGGCGAAGCCGTCGGCAAGATCGTGGTCTTCAACCAGCCGTTTGTCAGCTATGGGGAGACGGTGGCGTACCGAGAATATGGAGCCTCAGAGGCAGCTAAAGTGGGAGCTGTGGCCTCTCTGATTCGATCTGTCACCCCATTCTCTATTAACAGGTATCTACAGTGGTGGCAGATAGCCCCCCCCCCAACCTCAGCAACATTTCACTCCCTCTGTCTTTCCCCTCTCTAGTCCTCACACAGGCTGGCAGGACTACCAGGACGGAGTGAGGCGCATCCCCACAGCCTGCATCACTCTGGAGGATGCTGAGCTCATGTGGCGTTTTGCACAGAGGGGGCAGAAGATCGTGGTCAGACTCGTGATGGGAGCCAAAACTCTGCCGGATGCCGACTCCTTCAACACAGTGGCTGAAATAAAAGGCTGGCAGCACCCCGAGCAGGTAACACCCACTCACCCTCCCAGTGTTTTAGCTTTGAGGTGAATCTGGTGGCCGGCTCCTCTGAGTAGATAAATACTCTCTCGGAGGTAAGACTCTGATGGTGTTATTCTATTCTCTTCCTTTTCTGATTACTTTTTTTTTTTTTTTTTTTTTTATGAGCAGATACATCCTACCTCCTCTTCCTTTTCTGATTACTTTTTTTTTTTTTTTTTTGCTGAGTCCTGACCTTCCCACAGGTATTTTGTCTGCCTTTATTTTCCAGCATGTGTGTGTGTGTGTGTGTGTACGTGCACTTAAGCCTGGCTCAGCTGAAAAAGGAGAAATGTCACTTTGAGTCATCCAGGGCATTTCTATGGAAACAATGTTGGGCAGAAACAAATACAAATACAAATACTGACATTTTTAAAGTAATCCAGGAATCATAAGGTTTTTAAATTCCCACAAAGTCATACTGGCATTAATGAATCCCTAAACTGTGACTGTATTAAATTATTTATATAAAATGTAAACCCGACATTACCGCATTTTTCCGACATCGCTGCAATTTTTTTTCCTGTTCTGGCCAGTCTAAACAACTCAATGAAAATTATAGGTCTGCTGAAATTAAGCCGTCCTTTTATGGTATGAGCAGAGTTGTCAGGCAAACATGGCAATGTGCGCAAACGGAGTGTTTCTCAGTCAGCCAGCCGAGTACAGACGACAACAATCCTCCTCTTTGTGTTTGATTTTCCTCGTCGGGCTTTGTGAAACAGAACGAATCAGCTGTTCAAACTCATGATTCAGTGAGAATGTGTTGCGAACTCACGCAGGAGCAATGACCTGCAACCAGAGCAAACTTAATCTGATTCTAACATGCGCTGTGCAGAATGTGCGGTCACCCCAGGCAGGCTGTTAGTTAGGCCGACCGACTACGTGCAAATTATAGTCGTAGCCCTTTTTCACTGGCAGTCGTAGAATTAAATGGCCGGTGATGCTGTAAATCAGAGGCTCATCACTGCTCGACACGTGGGACCCAGCTGGCAGCTTTGCAGTGAAGTATCACACACAGCACCCTTGGCCCATATCTGGATCTAGACTGGTCGAGCAACCCTTTCAAAATATCCCCCTACTGGTTAATGGTGTGGATTGTGTTTTTTACATATATGCCATGAATGAGAAAACAATGGCACAGGGATGAGAGAGAGCTCTGCATGTCTGTATTGTCTTCAGCAGCAGACAGAAGGCAGGGGCAAACAAGAAAGCCTTGTTTGGAAAGAACTGGAGGTTTTAGCAGACACTAAATATTGTAAATGCATTCATGTGGGAAATTGAATTAAGGACACAGATTCTAATCAGGCTTTTAAAATGACAACTTCCTTTAACATTTGCATCTCAATTTCCCTGCTGCTCTTCCTCACTCTGCTCCATGACGCTGTGCACGCTAAAAACGTTCCGTTATAACAATGTAAATGAGTTCAGGGATCGATCGAGCTCTCTGATAACCCGGGCATGAGGCGGGTGCAGCTCACTGACCAGTTAAAGACATTGTTAAAGATGTGATTACGCCAGAGTGGATAGAAGAGCAGATTTAATTTGGTTGTGAAACTGTCCAGAGCTTCTGTGTTGTCACCTCAAAGTTTTATGTCTGTCTGGATTAAAGTGGACGAAACGCAGGATTGGCAGCGAGCATTCGGATTGAACTCAATTTTGGTCGTGGTGTTTGTAGCCAGGGCCGTGGAAGCCTACAGGAGACAGAGCTGCAGAACAATGGCAGTCACCCTAAGCGTAGTGAGGAGCCGCTTCTGGTTTGACTGGTTAAACAAGCCGAAGTCTCACCTTCAAATTTCTAATATTCAAATTCTTGGTTTGTTTTTGTTTTTAAAGTGGCTCTAATACTGGGACAGAGACTGGACACTGTGTAATACCTGGCGAGATAGGCTGTGTAGGCAGATGAACGTGGACGGTGTTTGCTCTAGGACTTTTCCAGGAAAGCGACTCTGTGACCTGTACGTGTGTAATCCAGCCTCTCCAGCCTGCAAATATTAGGCCTGCTGATCCAACAATTGCAAAACTTCAAAAGTCCAAGATGTCCAGTCTCTCACAGACCTGGTCTGTTAGGTATTAGAATAATGCCTTTGTTCCAGCAGTTCAGTGTGGGTAATCTGTGTGAACATCTCTGCAGTGTGCTGCCAAAAAAAAAAGGGGGGGAAGAAAAAGTGATGATAACTGAAAAACCAGACTTGGATTATAGGAACATCACTGATGTCAAACGTTACTATTTTCAGCTGGGAACCAAAGCTCGGTCCCTCATTATAGAAATGGGAAATGAAACACATGGTGCGCTTGACATCATTTCTGGCTCAGCTACTTCTTCTCCAGCTGGCAGTAGCTGTAAATGTGGTTGCTGTGTGTGTGTATGAATGCATGTGTGTTGTGTGTGTACATGAGGTATGGTGAGTCATATCCAGCTTGGCTTCTCTCGACTTGTCATAGTCGTCTGAGAGTGATGGGTGGCTGGGAGTTTTTCCACTCGCTCAGCTTCTACATTTCCTATCTTACTCTTCAGATCTGAAATGTTCTGGTGTGTGGGCTGTTCATGATCATGTCAAGCATGACTCACCGGATGTAGACTGTGGCTATAAGCCTTTATGGTCATGCCTACCTCTCCTGCTATCTGTCTACTGTAAATCCCCGTCCCACCAACACACTGAAAATGGAGAGTTCTGACATTTAACATCAGAAATATAATGATACAAATATTTAGATTCTCGTAGGTGTTTAACTTGTGGCATCTCAGTGATATTTGATCACCGCCGCACATGTAATGTAATTGAATAGCATTGTTATTGGTCTAAGGAAGTCCAATAAAGACAGTGCCCTTTACGTTTCCCTTTTCAGTAGAAAGATAAAGGCTGCAGCCAGAACATTCTCTGCAGTGACGGGTCCAGAGAAGCACAAATCACTTTGTTCCAGATTAAGATGAATACTGATGCTTGTCTGTAATTGCTGGAAAGATTGATCTAAAAAGCACTGAAGCACAGCTAAAACATGTTTTGTGTACTTTGTTATTAGTAGTACTTAGTAGTGCTTTATATTGTATTCATTGTATTTATATTGTATTCATGCCTTTTCATAATAACATCACCAGAGGCAATGTCATATAAACTTAACACTGGCAGAAGTATCTTTCTGTCGTAAAAATAAATAGAAAAAAAAAAAAAAACGTTTTGTGCGTTGCCTAACTCGTTGCAACATCAGTTTGTTTACGAGCAAATTCCAAATTCAATGACTGCAGTCATGTTGGATTTAGAGAGGGTCTGGTATCGCAAAACAAATCTAGTGATTCATGGACGCAGAAGCATGAGTGTGTGTGTCTGTGTTTAATGCTTGCATGAATCGTGTTTCTCAGCTGATGTTTAGTTCCTCCTGCTTATATCATGGCAGTGTGTGACCTGTACATTTACTGAAATATTAAGAGAGCCGAGCCACAGTTTTACACAAAAATCTGCCTGTTTGCATCTTTGTTTCCTGTTTAGTTAGTGTGTGTTTTTCTAGAATAAAATGCAGACAGGATATGGGTCACACAGCGTTGTCCATTGCAGTTGTCTCATATTGTCCGACCAGACAAATAGCGAAGAATAACATGTTTTTTTTTTTTTTCTCGATCACGTCTGTGTTTACATGTGTTTCATCTGTCCGATCTGCCAGGTTGTTTTACTGAGTGGCCACTTGGACAGTTGGGACGTGGGCCAGGGTGCCATGGATGACGGAGGTGGAGCCATGGTTTCCTGGGAGGCCTTGTCACTCATCAAGGACTTAGGTGATGGACAGTAGAGACCGACTCTGTAGAGTCAAAGCACTTAAACTAGAGGAGTCCTCCCAAGAAACATGGACATACTGTCTGTAGTTGGACTCCTGGATCAACTGATTAGATTTGGGTGTGTGCCTTCCTGGAATTTCTTCAGATCGTGACCAGTCAGACTCTTTGCAAACAAATGACATGGCCGAAAAAAAACATTAGATATTAGATACAATAAACTTTAGCCTATATAAAAACCTATTAGCAACAACAGGACATGTTATTTCCTTTTCCCTATCTCAATATATATATGTTGTGTTAATTGGTCTCTGGATCTGTGTGAAGGTTTGCGGCCGAGGAGAACTCTGCGAGCGGTGCTGTGGACGGCCGAGGAGCAGGGCGGAGTTGGAGCTCAGCAGTACTATGATCTACACAAGGTTCTGTCTGCAGTGACTGTGTTGTAAGAAATAATAATGGCAGCGCCACATTGTGAAAGTGGACTGCAGCTGTGTAGAAGAATGCTGCTTCCAATGAACTGTAGAGGTCTTGGACAGCTCCCAGGTTTTCACATGTGCAAAGAATCTAAACAGCAATCTACAATCTAACTGTTTCCTTCTTTTTAAATTTGGCTTTCTAACAGGCCTTGGCACTCTTAAGGGATTACTGCATTTTTCTGTGTAGGATTAGATATTAAATGGCCTTGTTCAGGTAATGCATATGAGCAACTCCTGGTCATTGGTTTAGTGTGTGTCTTAGTTTGAAATTAGTAATGCACTTGAGGTTTTTTGCCTCTCACTTCTTCTGCTCTCACTTCCACTTCCTGTCTAGGTCAACCTGTCCAACTTTGACCTTGTTATGGAGTCCGACATGGGGACATTCACACCGCTGGGTCTGCAGTTTACTGGCAGTGACGCAGCACGAGAGGTAAAAACAAACGTACTGGGCTTAAGAGTGGGAGTTCTGTAGAGCGTTGATAGTTGTAAATGCATATACACATGCACAAACAGAACTGCTGTGTTTATGACAATGTTCAAATGTAACATTGGGCTATGGAGCGCAGTCATCCATCTGAATTGGGAAAGTAATCTTGAAATGTCAATATTTATATATATATAAAGTGACCAGATCTTTGTTGACTACACACATACACTAACAATGCAGGGTGTTAATGCTCAAGTATGTTTGAAAAGCTGAGACATCTTCATCAATAGGTGATGGAAGAAGTGGTGAAACTGTTGGCTCCCATTAATACGACCAAACTGGAGACACACGGAGAAGGGACGGACATATCACCATGGATGAAGGCTGGAGTACCAGGTCAGTTCATTGTGCCGGTCTGACACTAGCAGCACAGAACAGGAAAAATAGGAAATAGCTTCATTTCTGCTGTTTAGTTGTTTTTTTAATCAGATCCCTTTTCTTTGGAACTTCTGCATGTACAGATTCACTTCCTCTTTGGTGAACCATGAACTCAATGAACGTAATCGAGGCAGATTTTTACTTAGATGACATATCTTTATCTGAATTGGAACTTTAGGAAGTAAAAATATGATGGTAATAAAGTCCAACACAGAGGCCATACTGTGTACCAGATATATGTGGTGATTTAAATAATGGAGACACAATGTACAGTGGGCATGTAAACACATATTTTTCATAGTATTACTTCACACAGATCTAAACTGACTATGACTTTGCATTTGATACTTTGAAAAAGAAAGAAATCCTTTTTGTTTATTGCTGGTTGGATACTTTTACCTGTAAAAGACAAACCAAACCAAAATAACAATAAATCTGGCTTCATAGAGGCTGCTTACTCCTCCGGCTTTCATACAGATCCAAACCGGCTCCTTTTCGGTGATACACCACAGATTCCACTGCACCGATTTGAAATTTTTAGATTAGCACAAAGGGCAAGATATTGCATAGGGCTATAGTTACATGGTGATATTGTTTTCCGACAATGAAGTGCAAGTGATCGAAACCTCAACAGTTATACAAATACACTTAATATCTGACTCTCTGTGTCTTTGTGGCTTTAGTAGAAACTTTGTGGTTCAGAAATCCTCTAGGCCACTGTCTAGTCTCTGTAGAAGTGAAATTACATTATTCAACATTTAAAATTGGGAACCGAAAATAAGACAAAAATATTTTAATGACATAGCAAGTAAACAAAAACGTTCCTCCAAAACTTTGACCATGAGAAATGTGGAGAAGCTGTTGGAGTTCGCTCTGTGTCCAAAAGCAACTTTACAGACTTCTATTATTAAATCGTTTTAATGGAACAACAGAGGGTTTTTCTCAGAATGCAGCTGATTTCTTAGGGGCATATTTCTCCCTTCTGGAGATACAGGAATAGTAAGACATTTGCTGTTGCATTCAAATCACAAAGTTACAACCAAAAACACTTTGGTGTGCAGGCACCTTGTCAGCGCGCCAATCACTTTTTAAACAACTTGTTGACGTGTTGTACCTTTATTAGGGATCTCTATAAAAAGTGTTATGATCTGATCTATTTTTGCATTTTGTAAATTGTTCCATTCACCAACTCTCCTCCTTGGGGAGTTTTTTGAAAGGATGAAAAAAAAAAAAACTGCTAGTCCATGATACTGATCCACAGTGGAATCCTTTGGTTCATGAACCGCTGTGGACTAGCTGCATGTCGAGGGGCCTTCCTGTTCGTCATTAAGGCTGAGTCGCGGTCTCTTTGGCTGTCTCCTTACTTTTGTTGGTTGTAGGAACAATATGGGACTGTCCATGGGAAATGTGATGGTGCAAACACCACAGTCTTTGCTCTGCACTTTAGTCTGGGTTCCTTCACAGCCAAAGAAATCAGACAGTTGTGTAAGTTATATGAACATTAATAAAAATAATGAATGAGCCAACTATTTGATAATCTTAGAGAAAGTAAAAATGTGTACATTCCATATGCGTTTGTATATGCAGTTTGATCGTTTGTAGAATAACAAACCTGTACTTCGGAAGCGCTTTTGTGCATTGGTTAACAGGTGAATGTTGCCTGTTCTCCTTACGGGGTCCGTCTGGGATGCTACGTGTCTTACAGCATTAGAACTGTTGACCTAAACAATAACACAAGGAAGAGCAAAACTGCATCAAAAAACAATACTGTTTATAAAAAAACAAAACAAACAAAGATATTGATAACTTTTAAACTATTATTATCAGTGTTCACATTGTGCCACAGGGATAACACATAGGAACTCTTATCTATCTCTTATATAAACAGTAAAAGCACTGAAGATAAATTTTCAACTGTTTACTTTTCTCACTTTTCCTTATACATATCCTGGGTAGCTAAAACACCAGTGTAGTAAAGAATGTAAAATATTCTTCTGGTAGAGAAAACCCCCTTCAACAATTTTCAATATTTTTTAAAGTTTTAATAAATACAAGTATGATACTGTCTGGGTCCAGATCTGTCCTGTAGCCCTGTTGTGATCATCCGATACAATCTATTTTTAAACACACTTATTGGCATAAACAGTGGCTTGTTCCATGTCAAATTAATTTTGACAATTTCCATACTGATTTGGTCAGATGAGAAACTTATAGAACTGAAACGTCAAGCACATGAACTGTAATTAAAGGAGACACGGGCCATGACAAAAGCTGCGTAGGCCGGAGGTCTTTTAACATCAGGGGAGACAAGACTGTCCACACACCGTGGACACAACCTGCTAATAAGGATGAGAGACAGTGCCCTACTCCTGTCAGTCTCCCATGCATCTGCCTCTCGGCCAATCAGAAATGTGCACTGTAAGGCTCTCAGTTTGCATGCAGCTGATTGGTGGAGTTCGCGGAAGTGTGGGATTTCCCCGGGTTCCGTGAAGGTAGCACATCCACAACACAGTGTCCCCCGCTTTGTAACTTCGCAAACTAATGAAACCTCAATTCCACAAACATCCAGCAGCGCGGTGCTCAGCTGAACTAACCCCGCAGGAGCTGCGCGAGTGCAACCCGCACCAGGGAGTAGGCAGCTACGTGCACACTCTTTGCGGGACTTAGCGGTGGGGGAGACAAAAGGCGGCGAGTCCGTCTCTTGAAACGTCATTTTCTACGAGATGTTTAACAACACGCGTGCGTCCAAGTCTCATTTTCATCTCGGCTCTTCAGCCGATCACTGCGACCTCCATGAGAAGCTTAGCTACACGGCGAAGCTCCACAGTCTGGCCACGTTAGCTGCGATGCTAACGCCAGGCTAAATAACACAACGCGCAGGAAAGCAGCCCAACGGGGCAACAACTCACAGGCTCCACTTTGACCACTGTGTTCCGCACTGTGGGCACTGATCCGCTTCTCAGCTTCAGTTTTGAAGCAAATCCACTGTTATACTGGCCCTCGTTGAGGAAGCAGTCTGGGGTAAAGTGGTGAGCACACACGTACAACGCTTTGACTGTTGCTGTGGGCACATCTCCGTCAAAAATAAAATGAATCCACTGGGCCTTCAGGTCCTCAGACATGGGGAGGATATGGAGACTCCTGTGTTCCTCTGCACAGCCCACAACGGAGCAGCAGGCGTGCTTCCCTCGTACTTTTGACATCTGTGTTTACAGGAGCAGGCAGAAAATTAAAAATGGCAGCCGTGAGGTAGGATCACTAGGGCTCAGTGGGCGGACCGAAGGCAAAGGGGGAGTGTCCCACGATCTGGAGCCCCTTAGGATGTCAAAAGGGGAGAGACTTGACTGGCTCCTCCGGTCAGACATGTTCTGAAAGCGGCTTTTCTCGTTACTTAAAAACCACCAGAAAATGTGTGCGGTATAATGTGAGACTCAGGCATGGATAGTTGAAGGAGCACTTTCATAAAACTGCGTTTTCAGCTTCCACCATGTCTTCGTCTGTGGGTCCTAGCAGAACAATAGCAAAACTCACCGACAACATTGAGCTAATATTTCACAGTACAATCGTCAGTTAAATAAAAATATAAATGTTATTTGGCACCTGCTCCGCTCAGTGAACTTACCACTTCACCCACAGGCCTGCTCCTACTCGCTCTGTCCCCTGGATACAATGTTGGAACAGCGTCAGCCTTCAGTAGGAGTTTTTTGGCAAAGCCCATATTCATTTGCGTCAGATTTTCAAAGCAGCTGTCGGTAAAATGAAGGCTGCACACGCGCGTTTTTTCAGATATTTTGGTAGGGACGTCGTGATCTCTCCAGATGAACTGGATCCACTTCTCCCTTAATTCAGGCTGTCTCGGTAAAACATGGAGACTCACAGAGTCAGACTTGGTGCTGTTGCACCTAAAAACAAAACATACGTCAGTCATTCCGTCCGGATAAAAGGCAAAACAACAACACGGTCTAGTGATCTCCTCCTTCAGCTTCTAGCCAAACTCCACCAACGTTTCCTTCCCTGGGACAGACTGAGCCACACCCCTACTCTGACCTGATTGGTTCCTCAAGTTGGTGACGAAACAAACCCTGGGCCGCACACAGGCATGTGTTTACAGCAGAGCTCATGTGGGGGGGGGGGGAATGCCGAAGACCTAAAAACGTGTTTGGTCTCGATATCTACCTGCGGCGGAGTGACGTTCCCCTCGTCTGGGGCTTTGCAGCGGACAGTCGGCACCGCCCCCTCCTTAAGGAACAGCTTCCCTGCCAGTCCCGCGTTGTACTGTCCCAGGTTGGAGAAGCTGTCGGCCGCAAAGTGGTTTGAACACACCCGCAGGTTCTTCGAGGGGTGGATACGCGGCGCGTAGCCGCGATAGATGAACCGTATCCACTTGGCCCTGGTGTTCTCCGAGGCCGGTGGTCGGTGCAAAGACGAGTGCTCCTCCGTGCAGTCGATAACCGAGCATCGGGCGTGTTCGGCTCGCTTCGACATGGTCCTGGAGATGGCTCTGAGTCTGTGCCTGTGCAGTCTGAGCAGTGGACACTTGAATTGACCGGCTACTCACGCATTTGTAATAACTCCCCGCTAGATTCACACTAAACTATCAAATCCGGGTTTAATTTTTCCCCCCATTAAAAACAAGTTTCCCCCCGAGCTTATTTTGCTGGTGCACTATAGCTGCGTCCGGTGTCCCCTTGCTTCAGCTCCACCCAAAAAAGAAGGATTGGTTTATACATCTAAACAAGCCTAACTCCAGAACTTGGAAGAATTTCTTCCATGGATATTAAACTTATTTTTCCACTTCTGTACAAATGTGTCCTTATCTAGGTTTTTACACATGTGATATTTGTCCTTCTCACTTACATGGATGGGACCATAAACCACCTCAGTCCCAAACAAAACAATGGGAATAAGATCGACAATATATCCAACACACCCTTGCCTTTGTCCTGAAAAAGGCAGAGTGACGGATCAGTTGCTATAGATGAGTCACAACCTTGTGGAACAGGATGACTAAATCACATTCAGTGATGTTGCTTTTTTTTAGGTGTAAAATGTAATAACCATCTGATTCTTACAAATGCAACGTTGATTGTAACATGTTTTATGTCCTCCATCTTTCTATGTGTCACACAGGTGCTAGCCTCCATGTGGCAGACAGCCGGTACTTCTGGTTCCACCACAGTGAGGGGGATACCATGACCGTTCAGGACCCTCAAGACATGAGCCTCTGCTCTGCGTTGTGGGCCGTTGTTGCCTATGTAGTGGCAGACCTGCAGGACATGCTGCCGAGGTAACCACACGTGTTGAGGACTGCCATGGACAGGCCGTATGACGCTATCACTTTGGAGGTGTGTGTGTGTAGAGAGACATTCAGACTCACACACCTCCAGACAGAAGAGATTTATGCTGTTATAATCACACAAAATTGTTTTGTTTGTTCTGCCTGACAGTTGTGGCTTGCTTGGGTGGAAACTTTTTATTAGTTGGTGTGTTCCCCCTGGGGGGGGGCATATTTTTGATATGAAAAGGCCTCTCCCTCTATCTGTGGAGTTTGTGGGAGAGGTTAGTGTTTTTCTGTTGCCCCTTGTTCTTTAGCATTTAATTTAATTTTGTGCAGTATTCTGTAGGGGCACAGGTGGTGTCCAGGAGGAAAAGTTAATTTGTACTGTCCTCTCTGTCAAGTATCTTTCCACGTTATACACCGTTAGCTCTTTCTTCAGACTTTGTGGGAGATGGGCTCAGGTGGTGGCCAGGAGGAAAAGTTAATTTGTTAATGTCTTGGCAAATGTCCATTTTTACGTTAAGAAATCTTTTACTGAGGTCATTGAGGTCTTTTGATGTCATGAAGACAGTATGAGACATTGTTTGACGTAGATACTTGTCTCTGCTGTAATGCAAGTTTTGCTGATCATGTAGTTTCTATGAGAGAAAAAAGAGGAAGATTAGGATCAGGAGACGTATACAGAGTGGTGGTTGTTTCCATGACGAGGAGGGGGAGGAAGAGGCAGTGATAGTCATGATGGGTGAAGTAATGATCAGTTTGAAAAAAAGGGAGTGAAGAAGGGGAGGAAGGTGGAGAGACAGAAGAAAGAAAGGTAATCCATCATACTTAAGACAGACACACACACTGAGCTGATAAGTCAGTCCTCTCTCTGGGTGATGTCAGGGTGAGTCTGCCAGCCTGTACAGATAAACTCTGAACACACAGATGCATGTATGTGTCTGTGTTGGAACAAAGCTGTGTTGCTTTTAGTGTCTGCTCAGCTGTGTGTCTTGCCAGTAACACTGATTCACAAGCAGACAGTTATTTTAGTGAATAAACTTGAGTCACACTGCCCCCCATAGAAAGCTATACAAACACAGCAGCAACACAAACAGTGTCTGGCACATAGGACTTGATTGATAGTAGACTTGATGTTAGGGCTGGATCATATGGTAAAATTATATACAGTTATAAAAAGTAAGTGGACCTTGTTGATATATTATATTATAATATTTTTGTCCCTCGTTAGTACAGTGGATAAGTACCTCCGCCTTCAAGCGGAAGACTGGGGTTCGATTCCCTGACGAGGAACCACCTCCAGTAGGCTCACCACCCGCAGGAGGTCTCAGGTTACTGGTGCAATGTGATTTGGGTGCAGTCGTGCTACCCCTGCGACCCGGCAACGGACAAGCGGTTGGAAAATGACATGACATAATATTTTTGTCACCTTGGGTTAAAGAATGTGTTATGCTTCTCAATGAAGGTTTTGGTTGGAAATTTTATTTTGGTAGTGTTTATTTGGTAAGTATTGTAGACAAAAATTCATAAAAATGACCATAATTGCCCAGCCCTATTTGAAACATTTTTTTTTTTACTATTTTCATGAAAGTTTACACTTTTTTTGTAGCAGCTGTAATTAAGTCATTACCTGTTTCTGAGCTTACCACATACTGTATGTTCGTCTTGAATTAAATTCAAATTCCCTCAAATATTTCTTGATGATACATTTTGGATTTTTTTTCCCTGTTAAAAAAACTTTTTTTTAAATAGATGATGATGATGATGATTAATTGTCAATTAATTAATCTGTCAATCATCTTATTGTCTTTGCTCTACATAATTTGAGCTGGGTTCATGCAGTGAAGATCACACAGCTGGAATTGTCAGCAAGTACTATCTGTTCTTATTAAGGTGAGGTTACATTTTCAGCACACTGCGCCACCTTGAGGACACACTGCAGCATAACAGCAGTGGAATCTATACTAGAAATGAAAATTACAATATTGTAATTTGTACAACTCAAGTTAGCTAGAGATAATATAAGACAGAAACAATAACATATATATTACAATTTTAAGAAAACACATTTTATTGTGAGCATAGAACCGTTTTTTCAAAGTTTTAAAAACTTAATATATGAACTTTAATAGGATAGTTATAATAACTCTGAGACTCTATGAGTTTTAAGGGACAGGCATGCGTATAATACCATATTTATTTCAAATGTGACACGTTCATGTGGCCACAGGTCTTCTGGAGTTGAACACCTTGATGCCATTTTGCATGGAGGACCGAGCATATTTGGTCAGGAGGGCTCCAGTGGTCTGTTTCTCTCCACACAGGTCTCTGTACAAGTGACACATAGGAAGCATGGCATATAAATATGTAAACCAGGCCAATGAGGTCATGGGCAAGTTATTATTTAATTAATGAATCATTACGTTAACATCATTTCCCAGTGGGATGTAACCTACTGTATGTATGGTGTGATGTCGTCTTCTGTCCATTTCTCTCGGAGTGTGAAGAGCTGGTTGAAGCGCTCCAGTGTGTCTTCTGGGAGATCCTCCACCCGCAGCAGGCAGATGGTCTCTGGACGAGACGTGCGGTCGACCAGGGCGACACTCTGGAAGATTTACAAAGCCTTCAGCACAGTTTCCAGACTCCTAAAAGCCTCAGCACTCTGTGATGTATTTAACTCTTCAATTTACTGAGATTTTCTGTAAATAATCATCTCCTCTTTTTCAAGTATTCTGAGGATAAGAAGGAAACCATAGAAAACATCAACTCCTTGAAATGAGGTGTAGGCTAACCTTTAGCTGTTCCAGTCTCGTGCTCATGCCCTCTGGGACACTCTGCTGCCAGACCTCATTAAACTCCCTCAGATTGAACTTGATAGCGTTCTGCAGCAGCATTAATGCGATGCCCCGACAGACTTTATCCTCGTGCAGTGCATAAAAGACTTCGTCTGTGCAGGGAAAAGAAAACTCTTAAAATTCACATTACCGTCACTTCAAGCGAAATTTCTGTCAATTAAATCTCCACAGATTTTTATTTTACCATTTTCAAGATAACGTCTCCCATAGCAGTTCAGGCAATGCTCGATCATCTCTCTGAAACAGAGAACATTATTTTATATGTCTAATTTACTCAATCAACATGAAGATCCCAGGACTTAACATACTTGGGCTCCAGAGGGCCTAACTCTTCCAGACTTGTGTGAAGTGGAACCTTGTTGAGGGGCCATGACTCAGAATCCACCAGCTGAGTCACATGACCGAGCAGCTTCATCTCATAATCAAAGTCTAGAATGCGCCAGTAACCTGGAAGAAAAGCTCTGATATGAACACAGATCTGGTAGCTTTTACAATGAATATGTGGGTTTATGTAAATTAATAACACAATGTTTACCATCGATCTGACAGGCATGGATGTTCTCTAGATGGGTGTTTATCTCCTCCTCGCTGGCCTGGATCCTCTCCAACAGATCCTGCATTGTGTACTGACCACAGAGTAACACAACAACATAATTAATCCCAACATGGGTCTTCCTGAGACTGATGTCCTATACAACTCAGTTATACAGGATAGTATATTCAATTAATATGTTTTACCCTGTTCTCTGTGTTCTCCACTTGCCCCCCTAAAGCAGGTCCTTCATAAGGATTCTCCATTAAAAGCTTTGTCAGCTTCTTCAATTTAGGACGCCGCTTCCTCAGCTCCCAGTAGCTGTTACAAAATCCCCAGATCTACAGCAGAAGGAGGAAACCATCAGGGTCACATGCCCAAGGAGCATTATGCAAACATGTATGTTACGTGGGTGCTGCACATGCAGGGATTGATTTCCATACCTGTGTGTGCACCACCTGAGAGCTTTCCTGGCTGTTAGAGAGTTGGTCGGGCATTTTGCAACCTGGCACAAACAGCAGCAAGTTGGAGGTGTCGGCTATTTTGAGATCGTAGGTGGCGTCAGCACTGCAGAGCACAGCCTGCTCGTCTTTATCTCCCCGAATCACCAGACTGGGAAAAGGAGAAAATGTTTTTAGTCTTGTCAATGACGCAAAGAGCTTAAGAACAACATCCACCCATTCTCACAGCATTCAGGAGCAATTTTGAATTCATTATCTTGCCCATGACATGAGTATGCAGATGGATGGAGCCAGGGTTATAAAATTATTGTAAATAAATGATGGTTGGTTTACCTTTGTCCAACCTCGATGTGTTTGTACAGCGTCTCGTCCAGCTCCACCAGGCAGTAATCTGAAGATGAGACATTTTCTCCAAAAGACAGACAGTGGATGGTTTTCTGTAGATCGTCTTCTTTCAGTTTGGCGATCTGCAGCGTGGCCTGCACCTCCTCCAAACTCCTCATGTTCAACGGAAAATAATAACGTTGAGGGAAATAAACTCTAGTGACCTGTGTGTTTTCTGCCAGAGAATAAAACAACACAGGAAACGAACGACTCCTTATCGCTGTTGTTGGTCACTGTCAAAATTCCCCGCTCTCTTTCTGTCGGGGACAGGAAGCGGTTGTGACGTCACAGCGCAACTTTAAAATAGCCCCGAGTAGAAACGACTATTGTCAAACAGACTTTAAGTAACTGCAAAAAAATATTTTCAAATGCCCTGGATGGATGTTGGATGGTTTGAATGATATAGATTTCATAATAAGTGTCAGTATGATGCATCATACGCTAGAGCTCCAACATAGGAACGGGAAATTATATTAGAACTGTTTCAACACGAACCATTGTATCATGCGTACCGTCACTCACATTGAGGGTCAAATGTTTTGAGAATGAGCCGATAGAGTCGTCGACATGTCAAGTTTCTCCAGATCTGCCCAGGTGATTTTTTAAACTGTAAAGCATTTCATTATTGTCAACTCACATTTGTTTTCATGTCACGCTGCTCTTTAGCCAAACGGTTCGCTAGCGCTGCTAACGAGCTAGCTAGCTACTGTTCTTCAGTAGAGACTGTGCACCCAGCAGTGCACATGGTTAATTTATGTCGACGTTAAGGTTAAATCGTGTTATTGCTACGTGAATAGCTGTTATGACATGTTGTGGGATTAGTCATTTACCTTTTCTTTAAGCTCAAACCATCAGACCTGTGTGTTTATGTCAAATGGCTCTGGTTTGGACGTGATGGTGCAGTTTAGTGACTGTCCTTTAAAACTGCGTCAGTTCTTCCAGGTTCACATTCCACACTTGTTCTTGGTCCTTGGTGGATTGAGGCTGTTTTAGTTTTGCTTGTTCTGTCTTTTCAAATTCACATGGACTCCATATTGTTATGAAGACATTATAATGTATGAGATTGGGCTTTGTATTGGGGCATACCAGATTTATTATTTCACCTTTGGGGCTCGTAGTTTTGTTTATAAATACAAATGTGTGTCTTTCAGTGAATTTAACACAATGAATTGCTACTGTGTGTTGTTGAGCAACAGTGAATTTGGGCTGATGGTGGAGATTTGTGTTTAGTTTGTTCAGCTGGGGTTGATTTCATTTCATCTAATTTCTTTGACTTTGTAATTTCAGCAATGGGCAACTTTTGCTCGCTCCTGGTTCATAATCGATGCCAGGATGCAGCCCCCTGGCAAGATCGCGACCATGTGTTCCATTCGATTGCAGGGGAAACACAAACCTATCTACCACGCGACCAGTAAGTAAGAGCTGCCTCACTTCGCAGTGAAAAGTACTAACATGGAGTGACCACATGGTGGCAGCAGAGGATCAACTTTCGAAAAAATATGCCAGCTTTGTTTCACGATGTCTTCATTAAATCATGTATGTTCCATAAGAATCTTTGTTTTCTGGACAATACGTATTTACTGGGCCAAAAAATGAGCTGCTCTAATATAATCATAGTGCAAGCTCTGTCTGTAAATGTTTGTCTCTCTGTTAAAATGCTGTTTGTCTTTGATTTGTAACATTATGGTGACCTTGATCATCTTTCCAGGTGACTGTGGAGACCATGTAGTAGTAATTAACACCAGACACATAGCTTTCTCTGGAAACAAATGGGAGCAGAAAGTCTACTCGTCACACACAGGGTGAGTCCCCATGTGGTTTGACTGAGTTCTGTTGAGTCTAAATTCTGGAGTTGGAGTTAAATTAAGTATTTTTTTCTCTGCACGGTACTTCATGAATTTACATTAGACATTAGGCAGATTTTGTTTTTGTTAAATTTTAAAGTGGTGCATAGTGAGGGCTGAAGGGTGAGTTATTAATTACTTAAATGTATGAATTACTATATTCACATCAATTTATTAATTCTGTTAAAAAGCTGGAACCGATTTTATTAGAAGTGCAGACAATTAAAACACACTTTAAATTAATAGATTCTTCACCATGTCTGGTATCTGCATGCCTTTATTTTTACATACTAGCAAGTATAATTTGGAATACAGTATGTGAGCGATGTTAAGGTCTTGTCTCTTTTCTGTTCGAAAGGTATCCAGGTGGATTCAAACAAGTCACAGCTGCCCAGTTGCATCATAAGGATCCACAAGCTGTACGTTTCCATCAGTGGTTTCTTACTTTCAGAAAATATAGAAAAAAATCTCAGAAATACCACAGCCCCCCCCCCATTCCCATACACTGTGGATTTCTGTTCTACTGTATGTAGGATTTTAACCCACATTCTTGGAGATTAGTATAATTTCTGTGTCTGCCACACGTGATGCAGAGTAGGCATGTCACGGTTTGACATTTATCCCTTCCTTCATACTGTATGTGCCGGTCTTCAATGTGAGAGGACAGGGATTAAACAGCTGTGGATTTACAGTAGAGATGTTGGTGTGTGGCAGAACTCAGTTTGAGAATGTCAGCTCAGGGGTAATTCACATGGTTTTAGTTTGTTGCATATTTCACAGTATCATTACACACAGTCAGATCTAAATTTAGAACTGGATGTGAACTAAAATTATGGTAAACCACTTTAAACCGCAAATATCCAATGTCATAATAATATCGCCTTTCTAAGATATAAGTTGAATAGCACAGTCGAGGCAAAAACCTCCACCAGACAGCTTAAATTAAATCAGGCTGCATTAGATATCACATCCCTAAATGTGCCTGAGTTAAATCAGGATCCACGAATGATTCTCAAGGAAAATGTTGGGGGAAAAAAAGCTAAATATTAAAGAAAGTGGGAAAACAAATTCCTGGATCTGCCCCCTTTTTAATGGCGTCTTTCCTAACCCACACTACATTCTTCCTCTAAGATGTTTGGGATTCTCTAAGGGAACCAAGAATTAGACTGAGCAGCCGGATCAATAATGGTAAAGGGATTAATGCAATTACATCAATTCCCAATTCATAATATATAAAATGTTTTTCTCTTTTCCAATTTCTTTAGGTGGTCAAAAATACCAGAAAGCTGCTCCCTTTACACTGGAACCACTAAAACTAGCTGAATCACCATAACTAGTTCCTGATCTGTATTTCATTCAACCAGGAGAGATGTGCACTCTGCCTTTGGCTCTAAACTGCTGCAGGTTGATGTCCAGCCTCTGGCCACAGGCGTGTGTTGTGCGGTGGTTTAGTTAAAGTGAGCTGTGGAGGGTTGGAGTGGGAAATGGAATTTGACAGATGAAGGATTTGTCAGTGCTGTCCAACAGATCTGTCCAACATTATCTGCCCAACAATAGCTCAGTCCAACGACTGAGTCCAAAGTTAATTTTCTTTGCAGCCAGCCTCATGCTGAGAAACAAACTGGAAAAATTCAGTAGAACTTGTGTGAGGTTGCCGTAGATACTGCTTTATGAGAAACGGTGGAATTGTATGTGTTTTTTACCTTTCATTGTGCTTCTTCTCACCAGATTGTGAAGTTGGCAATTTATGGCATGCTGCCTAAGAATCTACACCGTCGCACCATGATGCAGCGACTACACCTCTTTAGTGAAGATGTAAGTCCAATTTCTCTTGTCTCCCATAGAAATGACTCTCATGTACAGATAATATAATACATAAAATAATTCTCAACATCCAGGCTTATTAAGTGTGATAATTCACAAAAAGGACAATTCAGTGGCCATTCACTCAGTGTTTCTGTAACTCAGAGCCGAACATTTATTTAACGTTTAACAAATGTGACTCAGTCGTGCTCATTTTGTGAAACAAAGTAAAGTGTAAGCTGACTCATCACTTCCCATCAGCTCCAGCGGACGTTGTGCAGTGTTTCAGCTCATTGTTTGTGTTCAGAAGTCACAGTTTACAGTTGTGCTTCCCTCTCACTGCTCTAATCATCCTTGTGACCAGATGCTGCAGGCAGCTGTTTTCAGCGAGCTCTGGTAAACTAGCCAGGCGTTACCTGATCAGCACCAGATGACAAACACTTGGGTGGAGCCTTTAGCTGCTAAAGAGGCAGATATTGTTTGAGGAATTGATGGAGAGGCGTAAACAAACTGAGGCAACTCCTATGAGAGGAACATGATGACAGATGAAAGCTAATGTTGCTCTCTGACTGTTGGATGAAAAAAAAAAAATCAGCTTGAAATTCAAATGTTTGAATTTAGTTTAGTGTATTGATCATTTTTGAGGCTTGTCAAACGTTCTCATCTTACTACCTTAGTTCATAGGCTTTTGTTGCTCTGCAGCATGTGGATTATTATAAAATTGCATGGCAAGAACCACCAGTGTGAGACTTTATTGATGTAACAGATGGGTTAGGGTCTAAAACTTTTAGTCTTTTTATTCAGAACTATTTTCCCCCTCCTTAATTAAACCGTTGGCACACACAGACCATTATGGAATATTAATGGGAGTGACTATCTAGGAACCTTGGAGAGTGATGGACTCTCTGTAGGGTCTGAGTAGAATACTTTAGCTGCTTCTATTAACGGCATAATCGTAACTTCTTTATGTCCCCTCCTTTTGATTTTTTATTCATCCATTTTCATTCCTTTCTTCTTAATCTGGTGTCCCGCCTCCTCTCCCCACCTCGCACCAGGAGCTGCCAGAGGACATCCGAGCCAACCTGACAGAGGAGCTGCCTCAGCCCCGTGAAATCCCCAGGAAACTCAGCGAGTACACAGCGGAGGAGGTTGAAGCGTTCCCCAAGCTGTGGACACCGTATGTAGAAACACACACGTCCAGTCCGCATAAAAACACAACACACATTATTTTAGAAATTGAGGATTCCATCGAATATCTAGCCATCTGATTAAGCATTTGCTTTTTCCTTAGGAACAATACTTAATTATAAAAGTGGTGTCCTTTTAGAAAAGCCTACTTTTTCAATACAATACACAAGATATGTACGTTGTTATTATGAAGTAAATTGTCAATATAAACACACAGAGCCATGTATGTTGTACTAATGAGGAACAGCCAATAGGGGGTGATGTTGAGTTGAGTGCTGCTTCTTGTTTCCATCTTTGATATTCCTACCAACCTGCCTCTGTGATTCAGTCTTGTCTGGACTAAAGCAGCTGGTCGGTTATCTTTAACAATAAAAGTTCAAATACTCTTTTAAGACAGTCGAACACATCTGAGATAAAGAGACATTTTTGTGTTTAGAAGAATTACAGGCTTAAAATCCACAGTCAATGTTGGGACTCCTGGATATTAAGTGTTATTTTCATTTGTTTTCCTCTCAGATGTTTCCATTTGGATTGTACAGAGGAGAGGCACAGTAGTTGTGATATCACTGATAATTATCCTGGACAGTGCAATCTTTATGTTAATGAATACGGGGGGTGCCCTCGCCTGGTGTTCAGACCTTGTCAGTGTTGCAGAGCGCATTGTTTTCATCGTCTTATTGAGCAACGTATGCATGAATAGATCTAATTCAGAACCCACTCTGCCAGTTTTCACTTTGCTGTGAGGAGAAAAAATAAGATGCAACATTTTTCATTATAACTACAAACACATGTGGCTGTAGAGTGAATGAATGACTGTCAGCCAGCACAGTGTGAGAGCGACGTATGGCACAGAGAATAGGGAATAAGAATAATTTGTTGGAGTGGTTCAACCTAAGGTTGAGAATTCACTATTTAAATTTAGTCGTTGTATTGATTGAAAGATAGGACCAGTGTCACCAAGTCTGCATTTATTTTTATATTAGAATTTATGCTCTTTATTTAACATGTTTACATTTTTAATGTGAGGGTTACAAGCATAGCATGCTCTGTATAAACTATAGTCAATGTTCATTTTAATTAATTAATTCCTTAAAATTTGAGTAGGTACTAATTTTGTTAGCATTAATTTAATGCTTATAGAACTACACTAACACTACTTCACCTTATCCTCTCTATGTAATTATAGGATGCTGATATTCCTCATCTGTCTTACTTGACATTGAAGTTAAGTTTCATTGATTATGGTCGAACATTATCTTAATTTTAACTTACTAACCACTCAGCTGCTCTACAGGCGTTCTATTGTTTAATGGCACTTTGTATCTGCCCCCTGGTGTAGATGCTGTGTCAAACCTTTGACTATAAAGATGGAAATGTCATCAATGCTAGTGCGGAGAGTTGGCTGCTGTCCTCCACTCCCTGACTGTTTGGACATGCTGAGCTTGTGTGTGTGTGTGGATGAGCATCTTGTTATTTGACATAATCATATTCATGGCTTTTCTGAGTGGAGCGTTTGCTGGTTGCAGATTAGACTGACACTGTGACCTGCAGTCTGCTCTCGTGATAAAGTCGTCCATGTTGCATTATTCCGAGCTCACATGTAGTAAACATCATTCGGAAGGGTTAACTGGGAGCATGCAGCAATCCACCTGCTCAGCATTAGCGTCCATCCATGTAGGGCTGCGTGTTTTATTCTATTTGAGTTTGAACCTTGAGTCGATCTCTTAAATCTCATTTTTTTTACTTGACGACAAATCAACAGTTTGCACAGAGCAAGGAGATTTTCCACATTAAACCCAGCGCTTCCTTTACTGTTGAAACAGAGCTTCTACACCCCGTAGTTATCTGGAAGATGGGATCGCTTTGTAAATTGGTCTAATGTGTGCGAGTGTGTCATTGTGAAATAAATGCTGAGTTTCAAACAGTTAATCACTCATGTTTTACCGTCACCAGCATATTGTTGGTTGCACCTCGATATTTATAGTGCGAGTGAGTAATAAATAAACATGACTCCGTTCCTGTTAGAAAAGTTTAATTTGTGAGACGGTCAGCAGCAGAAAAATGTTTATGATGTTGTGTTGATCCTCCAGCACAGAACGTAATGGTGGGCTTATACTTGTCATTTACATAGTGAGAGGAAAAATAATATAGAAAAATACATAATGCATTCATAACTTGAAGGGCACTCAGGGATAATATGTGGCTTCTAAGGTTAACGCCATGTTAAAGAAAAAGTGGAAAAACATCCCCCTGGTTCTGCTCATAATGATAATGGGTTCTTCCTTTGTCTTGGTTCTGGCCCCATCCCTCCACCAAATTAAATGGAAATCATTTTCTTTTCTTTTTTAGGAATCCTGCTAACTGATAAACAAACAACAATAAAAACATAACTTCTTTTGGAGGAGATTATAACAAAAATCTTGCTTAAGAAATGTGCTCAGATTTCTGATCTTCAGTAGCTGTGGCTCAACACCTTTTATACACACACACATATATAAATAAGGTCTTAATTTAATTACTGACAGATTGTGACTGTTGATGAGCTCGTAAAAAAGAAAAAATCAAGTAGTAAATTCAACTGCTGCCTTGTTGCTCACCTCACTTGGCAGAGTTAATGTGTTGCATTAGAATTTTGAATGCGCTCTGTTGTAATTATGTCTGTTTCCAGCAGTGAGACCCCCCTGAACAAGACTGGAACACAGACATGCAACTTTTCAATGTTTGTTAATGTATCACATATGCTACTCACGCATTAGACACATACAATATGTATCTGTTGTTAATATAGCTAAGACAAATGTAATCTCAACAGACCTGATATGAATCTCACTTACATTGCTTTATTTCATTTGCCAAGGAGATTATGTTGTCACTCCTTGTTTGATTTCTTTGGAAGAAGGATTTTGCTGAAAATACTTGTTGGAATATTACAAAATATGTCTGATATTTAGAACATCAGACAAGATGGAGCTTGTACATTTGAAGGTCTTCCCAACAACCAGTAGAGGCTAGAAGGTGCTAGTGGCCACAAGATGATGTTAGTGACATGTCTTCATGTTAGAGGATGAACAGTGGCGGTGATCAGCGGATGACAGGAAATAACCAATACAATCTTGGTGTGAATCCACCAATAATTTTTTGTCTACTTTCTTTTTCCTTTTAGAGATTTTTAAATTCTCTTTTATTCAGCGACTCAGAGAATAATTAATGGATCTTCATTAGAAAAAGACACAGTGAGTGTGTGTGCTGCAGCTTGATTTAATTTAAGGGGACTGGATACAGACTGCATTAGTCTGCATTAGTCCTGACTAAGTGTGTGTAAACATCAGTCATACACACCTTGGGTTTATACATTAATTACCAAGACATTAGGAGCGTAGCATTTGGACATTAGTCAAGTAAAGAAAGAGGATTTTCCCCCAAACTGAAATGAAGTAACTTTATAAATTAAGAGCAACTGCTTCATTCCCAGAGGTCTCTGAGCAAGACACTGTTGTGTTCCCTCGGTTACTGTCCTCCGATGTGTGCAAAGCTTCCCGCATTGTCTGTGTATGTGTGCACAGTGATAAATGAGTCACTTCTTATTGTTTACTGATCCAATCTCCTCAGCCAATCAGTGCGCGTGCTCAGGCCTGTCACTGTGTGGTTGTCAAGGTCAAGCCAATCCTGGTTTATTTAAGGGACGGGCCTGCCTCACACTCTGTCTTATTCATTTTACTGATCAAATATGTGCGTGTTATGGGAGCTGGGGTGGAGGTCGTTGGGGGCGATGAAATCATTGCTCTTTATTAAACACAGTTAATATTCTCTCAGAAAAACCTCAGAGCAACAGGGAACTGTTATTATTTTTTCATGATAAGATTATTATTGGATCCAACCCCCCCCCCCCCCCCACCCAGAAGAAAACAAGCCTCAGCCCTTACACAGACCTTTGAAGTTATGAGTATCAACAAAAACACCCCCCCTCTGTCAGTTCTATAACTGAAACTGGTCCTCACAGAGACGGAACAGAAACTACACACACGTACTTGGACGCAGAGCATCAACAACATAAACACACCACTGGAGTTGATAGCAGGGTGATTACACTTGATAATATTTTTTCTACTTTATCAAAACTAATACATCTCGCTATGATAAATATCTGTCCTCTGTAATCTGCTCAAAATTAAAGGGAAGAAACACAGAGGATGCTGCGTCTGGTCTCATTTTGAAAGGAGAAAGTGATATGATCTGTCGGTTTTTCTCGTCCGTCATGTTCTCGCTGGGCTTTTCCTTGTAATTGCATCTTTTGCGAGACTTTAATGCCTCCTCATGCTAATGTGTTGTTCTGTTTTTTTTCCTCTACAGACCTGAAAACTTCAGGATGAAATGAAATCAAAGGAGAGATGACAATTTTCACATTGACCCGTTTCCTCACAGGATTCATGATCAAGACAGGACTCTGTTGTTAGATTCAAATGTACAAAAAAAGATTTTTCCTGTTTCGGTGAATCATTACAGCAGCAGCTTGGGCTTCTTCGCTCCCATGTAGTCAAAGATCGACTGGACTTTACCAAAGCGTAACATAAACTCCCACATCAACACAAACCTCCTCCTTCACTTCTTTTGGTCCCACTAATCAGCGTGACATTTCCCTGTGTGGCTCTGATCACATAACATCGGATTCTGTGGGTTTTTCTGTGATTGTAGAACCAAGAAATGGATCAATTCAGGCATCATTAAAATGACAGCTATTAATCTTATCCTGTTTTCGAAGGTTTGTGGCTTCACACGCAAAACCAATTAATGTGTTACCATGACAACAGTCAGGTCTTCAGTCTGGGTTCAGCAGGAAATGTTTGTTCTTTTTGTTTTCATCAACGTGCTCTAGATTTCCTGATTGTTGTTGAATAAAAGTGTTCTTTTTATTTGTACTGTAAAAATCCACTATAAACGATGAAACATGCCCTTGTTCTGTTTCTTAAATAAACAACCTCAAACACAATGTTGGAGTCTCATTACAGTTTTATTGGTTATAAAAGCAAATGAAATACAAAATAAATAAGGGGCATGTTGGTGAGACACGTTTCTTATTGAAACTGGGCCGGTTCCACAGTTTAAATGTCAAATAGACCAGGGCCAGTGCACAGCTCTGAACTTTTACTTTAGTGCTCGTTTCTGTTCAGACTTTTTACTGGATCCAGGTTTCTTTCCAGCGAGAGGTCAGAGGTCAACCAGTGAGAAAACAGTTTCCACAGTACACAGGCCCAACTTTGCATAAGAACAATAAACAAAAGCAACACAAGACTCAGACAGCGCTGATTTGTCCTTTTAATTCCCCAAAAGTCGGAGAATTAAAACCCAGAACAGACATGTTGGTGGTAACAGACATGGCTGGACAGAATGTAATTGTGGCCAGATTTTCTCTGAATGAAAATCATTCTAAAAGAGATTTGTGTTCCACAGTGTTAAGGTAATTCAACAGAAATTGGATGCCTCTGCTTCTGCATTTCATTTTAGTGGATTCCCTCCCATAATAGTTCAGCCCAAATAAGCAAAACACAATACTGTGACGGAGAAATCACTTAATTAAAAAAAAAAAAAAAAAAAAATCCGTATTCCTTTTACACATTGAAATAAGCGAGTGAAACACAACTCATCGTTATAAAAAGCAGCCTGTACAAATGTCGCCAGCCCAACACTCTCAAAGGTGTGGGTCGTAAAATAGTAATCCTAGTTGCATGAAAACAAAACAAGTTGCACATGTCCAGTTACACACTCACTGATTGGCTCAAACGAGACATGCAGCTTCACACTAAAACAAACAACAACAACAAAAAAAAGGTTTAGTCCTGAAATCAGAAATTTAAGATGGGAGGAAACAAGTCTTACCTTTGCATTACCACTGGATGATGCTAACATAGATCAGGCACTTCTCGGACCCCGTGTTTTTACAGATATTGTTTAAGAGTCCACAGAACTATTTACACTGTCTCACCTGCTGGAGAAACAGAAGGGTCAAAAAGGGGGTCTGATAAACATCAAGCCATCTTCCAAAACTGAGAAGAAAAAACTTTGAAAACTTCAAAGTGTTTGTGGTTGAGACTTGGTTTTGAAGCCTTGCATAAAGTAAAGTTTAGTTTTAGTTTCAGATCAGAGGTGCAGAACAACGGTGCCAAAAATCATATGATTCACAATCTTGTGCGGGCAAAATCTGTGAAACTGTGAAATAAAAGCCAGCAGAAAAAGAGCGAGGGTACAGCCGCAACATTTCAAAATAAAGATGTGTTTCAGTTTTTCAAACTTACATGCACCTTTTACAAGGTTCAACTTTTGAAGACAAGAAAACAAATACAAAATAAAGATGAGATATTTCTTCCAGCAGATAAAAATGTCCACAGCCTAAAATCTGGATTTCCACCATGCAAAACATGTGTTGCTTGAATTTCAAATTTGGACCTTTGAAGTTTCTTTTTCAGTTTTGGAACATGGCACGATTTATCCCACAGGTGTGTGTGTGTGTGTGTGTCTGATTTGTGTGTGTGTGTGTGTCGTGGCATGCAGGGCTCAAGCACTTTAGGTGAGTCCATCCTTCATTCTAATGTCCTCCCTCCTTGCTCTCCTCCATGACGGCGGCGTCCCTCGAGAACCTCCTCGCGACGCCCGGCGACCTCAGCTCCACGTCCTCAGTGTGGGTGGGGCTTGAGCGGTACCCGTGGCGATCGTGTGGGGATGGGGGAGGCCGCTGGGGGTAGTACTGAGGCGGGTAACCACGATGATAGTAGGGGTCCTGCTCTTCCTCTCCCTCCTCGTCCTCCTCATCCTCACCTCCTTGGTCGTTGTTGTAAGCCACCGCGGCGGGGTTGTACTGCTGGTTGTAGGGGGGGTGGTAGGCCTGGTAGCCGCCGTGAGGCAGGGGTTGGACTGGGTGGTGGGAATAGTTGGGATCAGTTTGACGAGCACAGCAGGTTGAAATGATTTGAAAACGCTCAGGATCATTATCCATTAGTACTGACTTTGGGATCCTCAGAGGGCGTCCAACAGATCGGGTTAATCGGGAAGCGGTTAATGAGCAATCATCTGAGTTAAGTTAGTGGTAAACTTGAGATTTCCCGCTTTCAGCTTCCAGCATCAGAGACGCACAGACAGAGAGGCGGCTGGTTGTTAATGAATGCGGCCGAGCAGCATGAAAGCAATTCATCAGTGTTTAGCCGAGATTAGCTTTGAAGAGATCTGAGCTCAAAGCGGGGGTGAAGAGGAGGCCGTCGCAGCAAAGCATTGTGTTCGCGAGCATTTGTTGACAGATGGCGCCACCATTGTTTGGGAAGTAAGCTCATCCGTTTTTGTCTCAAGAGGACGAAGCGCACAGTTTAACGGTGGCATCAAGAAAATCAGCTGAAAGTGGAAATCTATCATGTCAAATCACGGGCTGTTAGAATCAGATCGTACGTTTTGAAAATAGTTCCAGGCCGTCACAATTTTTGCCCTCAAAAATTCATGATGATTTCACTACTCCTGCAAAAGTGAAGTGTTTGTTGCAAGAGTCATGGATGAGAGAGAGAAAGAACCGCTGCAGGAGGGATTAGAGGTTAAACTTTGGGCCCAGGAGTAATCATCCATCCCAAGAAAAACGGAGGCCTTGAGAGAATCATTGAATTTGTCAGTTTTCAGTCTGATGCACAGGCCACAGAGGGAGGGAGGGAGGAGATGTGCACCGGAGAAGGAGGATGAGGAAGAGGAGGAAGGTTGGAGAATGCTCCTCAGTAATCATTGCCATAGTCCTGTTGAACTTCAGTGAGGAAGACGGGGAGACGGAGGGTGGGGGGACACAGGGAGGTGGGGGGGGGAGTCAGAGAGAAGATGTTACCTCATATCAGGAGAAAAAACCCAACAACACCAAAGAGTTAAAGCTCTCAAACCGCAGCGACGGAGACTTTTCCAGCTGTCGGGATGCGGTTTTGGAAGTAGAAAAATTTGTCTTGGACTCTGCGTCTCTCTCTCTTACAGGAGGAAAACACACAAACCATGGCCAATCCTTACAAAAGATTTAGCATGGACAAATATTAGGACATTATATAAAATGTTTGGGAAGATGGAAAACGTGCCAGATCTCTGTTTCTCTTTCTTTTGTAGAGAAAGAGAAATAGAGATTTCCAACACAGAAAGCAGAGACACAAGAGTTTGTACATCGTAAAGTTAACCAGGGAGCGCATGCCTTGAGAGAGCCAAACATTGTGAGGTGATGTCTGCAGTAACAAACCACAACTGCACTGCTAGACCAGTAAATACTCACTAAGGTGCTCGGTTTCATTCACACAGCACACAGGTATTTGAAGTCTGGAGCAATAACTCAGTTTGAGAGGTTAAGCTACTTTAATTTCAGGGCAGACAAACTCTTAGATGGACATTGACGCGTATTTCTTCAAAAGAGGAAACGCAGCCAGTGATTTTAATTTAACTGCAAGAACTGGTAATAAGTGAAAAAAAAAGTATTTTGCACATTGTGATTACATAGAATTACATTTAAATTCATCGTTTCATCCAAGAAAACAGTAATTCAGAAAAAAATGTGTTTGAATGCTGGCAAACAATTGTGTAGTTTGCTCTCTTGAATCTTAAGGAAGGTGCTTCGGGACTTAAATCAATAGTTCTGTCTCACAGGACAAAGGAAAGAAATGAAAGATTTGTTTATTTATTCCATGTCTGAACCAGAAGAGAAACTATCTATTTCTCTTGGTTCTTAGGAACATTGTGCCACACCTGCACGTATTCTTTAGATATTTGTTTTATAAGTGAGTAGAGTTTTCCACTTTATCATGAAGCACAGAAATAATTAATAGTAGATTGACGTAACTCTCTGTCTTACTCTTCAACGAAACATGAAGTCAAAATAAAAACAAATGAAGAATACGTTTATCTCACGCTAATTCAACAGGAAGACACATTAACGTCGTCACAGAGACAAACAAAGCAGAATGAGCTGTGAAAGGAGGAAAACACAACGACAGTCCCTCAAGTTGTCGGAGAGGTCATTCCAAACCATTCTATCTTAAGTCATGAAATGAAGTAACAATTATGAGTGGAATAAATTTATAGGAAACAAATCTGCTGTGACAGATGAAGTAATGTCTCATCCATCAGCTACTTTTAGCACATGATACATCATCAGGACGATGTGTCAGGAGCTGTTAAATGTGTAATGTCCTTGTTGCAATGGCCCAAGACAACGGAAACATTTAGCTGCAAGGTCATTGTCTTTATGAATATTCAAAGATGCCGAGTGTGTGAGACAATTTCTAAGATCTGACTACAGACAAACATCTTGGGTCAGTGACGCAGTTAACTTCTTAATCCACAAGTGTGGACAGGAATGCATAAACGTCAGAGTGGAACAACTATAAAAACCAGATGAGACTGACAACTTTTACAAGAGGAATAACTGTGTCGTCGCAGTGAAAACAACGTTTGCTTTATAATATGGAAAGAGTGTTTGAGCTGCTTGTGTTCATAAATGAGCTAATATAACAAAAGGGAAGATTCAGATATTATTCAGGAGTCGCTCAAATTAACTCTTCTAAAGTCGTTTTGTGAATTTTTTAAGAATAAATTTGCCTCAATCTGGTTTAGCAAGAAAACACCAAATATGAATAATTCCTGTGCATAACCGGTATATATTATTTATTGATTTAATTGTCACGATGTAAAACTCCTCCTGTGACAACATGTAAAGATACTGAATAAAAACATAGCTGATGAAAATATGCCTTCATGTATTTGTAACAGAAATAATTGTTTACAAATGCTGCATTTTAAGAAAGCCTTAAAATATCCTTGCTGTAGCTGACGGCTATATTAGTTATATTAGAGCTTGTTAAGCTCATTAGATGCTGTCAAGGGATTTACGTTTGATTTCCTTTTTCCTTTTTTTTTTTAATCACGCGGATTTCTGATAGCTTTGACAATAAAAAAAAAAAAAAAAAAAAAATGATTTTTGCAGTCGAGCAAAATCAACCAGATGAAACAGTTTTCAACCAGATCCTATCGTCTGCTTGGAGATGCTAAGCTACAAAGGCTAAGGTTAAGTAGGATGCTACTTACCTCCAACATTGTATCCCATACATGAGTTCTGGTCACAGTAGCCTGGTGACCCGGCTGGTCCGGTGCTCCCCGGATTCCCCGGCCTCCCCGCCACCCCAGGGTTTCCGGGCCGACCGGGTGGACCCTGGCTGCCCGTGCGCCCTTCACCCGGCAGGCCTGGGGACGAGGGAAAAGTCTGCGTTAAAAAGGCCGAGGCGAGTACAGACAATCCAGTCGTCGCTAAACTTTGGATAAAACAACACCAGCAGCGTGGTGATGGGATCATGGGTGACAGAGGAAGAGGAGGAAAGTAAAATGAGAAAGCGGCAGCGAGGTTTGATGCTGTCACTGTACTATCGCCTCTTCAATCTCCTCTAAATCCCCCCGCTCTGCTGCTGCTGCAACAACATGACACAAAGTATTAGGTGGCAGCGAATGTTTGCTTGTCATTTCTGGATAAGGGAGATGATAGCGAACGTCCTGAGGGCGGGCGAGGGAATAACACTTCTTAGCTGATATTTAGCCGGGGGCCCCCGTTTGTTGTTTTTCCTCTTCAGCCGTGAGCACAAACAGGAAATCTCGAAAAATGGGGAAGGGGTGTTTTATTTGCCAGCTGCTAAAATTATCATCCCAAAAATATTCCAGAAAAAAACCCAACAGAAGAAGACAGACAGCTTCTCCCCTGTACCGTTGTCTGAGAAAACATTTCCTCTCCTGTACGTCAAAGTTTGCTGGATTTTTTTTCCAACAGTTATCGGATCACAGAAAAGTTTCCAGGGAGTTTTGTCAGCTTGTTCTGTGAGTATTGATCGCACAATACAGTAAACAGAAAATCCCAGCCCTGAGGGCGACATATTTTCATAACAAACTCCACACAGCACACCAAGAAATCAATACAGAGAATTATATTCACCGTCCCACGTTTGTCTGCTTGCTTTTCCCGCAGTGGCTCGACAGAGAGTAAACCCCAAACAGATTAGGTCTCTGTGCTATTTAATTCTATTGTTTAAATATTTGAAAGCAAATTTTGGCTTGGTTCAGGGGGAATATAACAAAAGCTGTTATACAAACAGTAGCTGCATTGGGTCAGAGGCTGAACACACCAAAGAGTATCAGCTATTAATGTCGCTACAGCAGCTCCACATGTCGCCTGAACGCTGGGGCTGTTTTCAGCGTGTCTGTGTGTGTGTGTGTGTGTGTGTGTGTTTGCACCTTACCTGGAGGTCCAGGTGGTCCTCGAGGTCCCTGACTCCCCACGCCTGGACCCCCCCTCTCCCCCTTCTCTCCAGGCAGACCTACAGACACACAGTTAAAAAACAGGCAGTCATGAGTCACACACGATTTGGCCAGTTCTTGGGGACACAGCTCCATGAGGTATTATTTAATTACACGCTATATATATATATATATATATATATATATATATATATATCGACCCTTTTCCTTTCCTTCTACTCCAGCCTCTGTGTTTCAGTGCAGTGCTGAATTATGCCTGCCTGATAGCTAATACACTGTATGATAAACCCAGTTGGCTCTTAGTACTGCAGCAGTTTGAATCAGCAAATTGAATTCTTGTTGCACTCCGATATAAAAAAGCACCATGACTGCAAACTGCGGAGTTTCTGTTTGTTTTAATCAGCTGCATCGATAAAGAGGAAGGACAATGAACCGAGAGCAGACATCTTACAATACCTCTAATAAAGGTTATTCTCTACAGTATCAGCTTCAACTTGTGTTATTCTCTGTACGGTGGTCTGCCGGCTCACTTAGTTCCTCTGCGAGCAGGACAATAACTATTTCAACACTGGTTGCTTTCATTCCTGAACCATGTGTCTATCCTACATGCCATATGCGATAATCACATGTCTACCTTTTATAGGCCGTCCATCTTTTGTAATATTTGTTCTACTCTGGTTTCATTTCAGCCTGTTAAAATGTCTCTGTGTGTGTGTGTGTGTGTGTGTGGTGTCTGCGGCTCCAGATAATAAACGTTATTGGACAGAATCAAAGGTCTGAGTTGTGGAGGAGGACGCTACTGCTGGACATTTCCTGTCAGAAGTTCTGTTGCTGTGCTTTGCTAGCCGTGTGTGTGTGCAGGCTCGCTCAGACTGTGGTCGTTCAGTGCGGGCTGCATGTTTTAGTGATGAACACAGAGACTCATAAAGGCTGCCCCTTGTCTATGGGCTTGTGGCAGAGGAATGACTTATTGGATGTTGGAGTTATTGTCTTCTGGTTTGGACTGAAGCTTGTGGGAGCTCTGACCTTCACTGTGAGTTTGTGAGGTGAGATCAGGCTGCACCATGAAACACCAAACCAGCAGGACCAGTGATCCAACTGGAGAAACAGAACATTCTCATCTCTGTTTTCAGAGTCAAAGCCTGATAGCAGGCAATGAAAATGCACCACTACACATGTAATGGATTCAAATTGTTTGGATGCTGCCGTTTATCATAGCATTAATTGAAACAACAAAGGTTTATAGAGTGAATAACCATCCCCATCCAAACATATGGCTCCTGCTGCGAAGGAGCTTTTTATTTTTTGCCATATGTAAAAAACCATGAACGCAAAAGCGGAAATGGAAATGAAGATGAAATGATCCAAACACTGACCCAAAAGCTGGTTGTTACTCGTCGTTTAGGGAATGACAATCTGTATTAATTAAGACACAGAGGGCATTTAAATCCTCTATAATGCAAAAATAATCAATTAGATAATAGAAATGAGAAAAGGTTTGGAGCAGATGATTATAGTATTGAATATTGATATCTATCTGCAGTTAATATCTCATTGGGTTGTTAACATCTTAACAAGAGAATAGATCAATTTAGCAATTACCAACATTGTGGGACAATTTAAAGAATAAATAATAAAGTTGAATAAAGTTGGTGCATTGGAACCAGCAATAATGTATTTTTTAATTCCACACATTCATCTTCCCTATCCAGACCAGGCATCTCTATTTCTGCAGGATTTTTATGCATTTTATTTTTTACGAACATGAGCTCGCTGCAGTTAACTTTTCTTAATTTGTCTTTCCTCCCAGTTATGGGAACTTATGTCGGACTGATGGATTGTTGTAATGAAAATCTGACTATTTGAATATTTGTTTCTAAAAACATCCCTTCACATCTCCCTCTCTCACCTCTCTCTCCTGGGCGTCCGCTCTGACCGTTGGTGCCAGGGAAGCCTGGTCTGCCTTGCGGTCCCTGCTCTCCCTGGGGTCCCGGGTTGCCTCTCCTACCCGGCTCCCCTGGTGGTCCTGGGACTGTGCGGACAGACGCTGCCTGGACGGGGATCTGGTTCAGTATGGAGTTATAGCGAGACAAATGGCCTGCAGGAGGCGGAGGCATAGGTTTGAAAAGATTCTGATGAAGATGATGCCTATTGTGTTAACAAAAATATATAGCAAATATAAAAATATATATAAATTTGCTTGTGTGAGTCGATTACTCACTCTGGATGAGCTGTTCACACACTTGTCGTGCAATGGCACGGATGGCAGCCTGGGATTGCACATCACCCTTAGGAACAAGCAACAAACACACACGGTTCTTAAAATGTGACAACACACAACCACTCAGTTGATTGATTCCACTTTTCTGTTGGAGCGACTGCAGGAACGTTCGCCCGCAGACCAGAGGTTGATAAATTAGTGGGCGTGTGTTTTGTGAGTGTTTTAATGAGCGTGCGGCACCTTTACTCCACACTCTCACGTCTTTATATAAACAGAGCAGAACAAGTAGAGAGTCTAATCTAAGAATTACACAACTATATTATACATTTCATTATAGAACTATCTGGCAAAGGCTGCTGACTCTGACTGTGGCTCCACTGAACTATTGTAGATAACCCATGTCTCCATTTTACTACAGCTGAAATTAGCTGTCGGGAAGTTTCAACGCATCAAACCCAACTGCAGGAGTTTTTATTTGACAATGTTACGGCCAGTTCTTGTTTCAATTTTAAAGGGACAGGGCACCGATGTGGTAAAGTACTGGAAAGTGTCTGTATGGGCATCTATCATGTATTTTATGACAACTGAGACCATAATGTAGGAAATGAACATTATGTTGTATCGAAGAAGACTTGAAACTCAGAGACCATAAGCGTCTTCTAACAACTAGTGGAGTCTCTGATTTTGAGTCTCTTGATTATTATACAGATTCATCTAGATGCACAAGATTTAATCTTTACTTTGTCATGCTGTCTTTTACAATCCAGTTATTTTCCTCTTTTTATCTTATTTTTGGGAATTGTTTAAGTTAATTGCACAGCAAAAACTACTGACGCTGAATGCCCAACCAAACAACCCCCACACAAATGTCGAACACTTTTCTGTTGAGCTCTGCACCAAAAACAAAATGCAGCGAGGCGCATTAGTTCATAAAAATACAGCAGAAACGGAAATTACAGGTTTGATTCAAGCTGGCACGTTGCGTGTGTCTCTGGAGCTCTTGTGAAGCGACTGTGTCAGCACAAAAATCACTCCGCTGCAAATTTGAACCTTGAACACTGATTTGATTTGGGTCGCTCTAATCGAGGCTGAGGGGCAGAAATAAAGTGAACGTTTGTGCAAGAGACAAATGGGAAACAGTAAATGTGTTCTGCGGCATAATTGGGTTCCTTCAAAACAAGGGTGCCGAGCATTAGTGAGAAATTGCCGGAGATTTACTCAGGTGAAATAACGATATTTTCACAGCAAAATGGAGCCATAAAACCTGATTTCCTCGAAACACAGCGTTTGAGGTGTGTGTGTGTGTGTGAGTGGAAGGACTTACTCTTTCTCCCTTATCGCCTTTGCTACCAGCAGGACCCTGGAACAAAAAAGCACAGGAGAACAAACATTGGACTGGGATGTGTACTCAGAAACTGCCATGCTCATCTCTCTTTCCCTCTCTCCTTTAATGCCCTCAGCCTGTATTTACTTTATGTCTCTTCACACACGCTCCATCTGTATTCTCATCTAACATCTGGTGAAACTAAGCACTGCTAAACTTCGACAATGTTCGTCCAGGTTCTTTGTGTCATAAAGGCAACACATGCATCGCGCCCCGTGGCTGGCGTGTGCCCACAGCCCCCCGGTCTGACTGTGTCTGTGTGTCCCCGGACGGGCTCTGTCCTCTTCTGCTGCCAATGCTGTAAACACACACGCGCATATCTGATCACAACACACACTCAAAACACGGCCAAGCACATAAAGCCTGTGAATGCACATAACTGTGTAATGCAATGTAATCCGCAGACAAATAAAAGACAAATATTTCCTGGCCACAGAGGCATGTGCTGATATGATGGATTTCAGTTTGATGTTACAGCGTCTGAATAAAGGCTTGTTTATCTTGGAGGGACACGTCCTTGACCACTGGCTGACCGCCTGTGCTCATCTGTGAGTGTATATCTATTTATATAAAATCTGTACATGTATATTAGGATAAGGAAATGTGTATGCAGACCTGGTATATCACATGCATTATACTGCAGCCTGTGTCTGCAAGTCTCCACAATACACTGAATCTCCTACACTTCTACTGTCTCATTGGGTCAACATGGGCAAACTCAAATAAACGGCATTGGAGCCAGAGTAAATATCAAGACACAACACACAATCTCTCTCTCTCTAAAAAAAAAATCTGATTTCTTTTGTTATTCTATCAGAATTATTTTCCCACAGTGCCCTGCATCGGGAGTCTGCCCAAAGTGGAGTAGATGTTTTCTCAATCAATATGTTTTACAGTTTATCCTCAGTGTTTATGAAGACTTTTCCTCGAATGTAAAAACAGTCAGCAAAGGCAACTGGCAAACACAGGGCGGCTCACTACCAAGTCAAGCAAGGTAAATAAATAAAAAGCGGAGTTGAATCGCTGGAAAGAACATTTAGAGGCAAGCAGCACTTTGCCTGGGTTCGACACACACTCAGGACATCAGCGTGAGCGATGACAAGCTGATAAACTCGCTGCTGCTGCTGCAGATACAGAGGTATGCACATCTGGTGACAACTGCTGTGAGTTTTGGCGAAGTGGGCTTCAATGAAACAGCAGCTTGAACCTGAAATGTATTATCCAAACGTCTAATGAAGGATGGTGAGACAACTGACTCTTCTGACTTGACAACTCGGACCAGCTGACTAGAAATTTTAGACGTCCTGTACAATACAGTAAACATAAATCCTATTTTGGGTTATGGGCTTCCATTACTTTTCCAGATGTGTTGTGTCTTTTCTCAAAGGAGCAGCTTTATATGCCCGACACAAGGATGAGACAGGGCTTGAGCTTCTGCAGCTTTGAATCTTTCTTCATTTCCCATCTTGTCTGCAGTGGTTTAAACTCACTGTCCTCGCACATATTTGTCAGAGCATGTGGCCTCTCTGACAAAACTGTTAGAAAAGACTTGCACGAGGTTTCATCAGGTCAGCAGGAACATGGCGAAGCAAAATGCAATATTTCTGAACAGATTTAAATGGCGGAAATTTCACATACAGCTTCTTGTTTTAGCATAACATTTTTCTCCCTCTCTCTCTCTCGCTGCAGCAAGCTGGCAAAGGGTTACCAAGGCTACAACGAGACCTGAATCAGCAATTCAATGCTGAGGTTTGAAAAGTTTGAAAAACAAAAAAAAAACCTGAAGTTGTTCGGGAGATGAATACTCCAGACTGTCTGTGTCGTAACATTCATATGAGGCATCTGTGTCTGTCAGAGGTTTGGAGATGAGGCAGATGTGATCTCTCATTGGTTGTGTGTGTGTGTGTGTGTGTGTGTGTGTTGGGGGAGAGCGAGTCAGTCAGTGATTTATCGCTCCCTCTCTTTGAGCCAAACTTTGCTGCTGGCCTGCAGGGCTGACCTGAGACTAGATTAGCTGTCACCAACATCACAGCATCATCTGTTCCTGTTAGCATTACACACGGCTTGGAACGCAACATCTCCTCCATCCCTCTCTGGGCTTGTGTTGCATCACTCGCACACATCTTTCTTCTTCCTCTACTTCTGAACAAAACATGACTTACTGTACTCTCAGAATTAAAGATCAAACCTGAACAGATCGGCCTAACATCAGTGCAGCGCAGGTCGCTGTTGAACACGGTTGATGTGCACGGACGTCAGCGCGCTGCAGCCTGTCTGTGTCTAATCGATGGTGAACAAAAAATCACATTCACTTTTGACCTCGCGTGAAACAAACACTCTCTAGCTCTCAAAACAACAATTCCTCATTAGCTCGGTGAATCCCATTTACACACGTTTACCTCACAAACTTTGATACAACCTTGTGTTTGCATTACTTATACTTCAATAACTGGAAATATAGTACACAGACACACAGCAGGAGTCGATTGAAGGGCGTAGGTGCCCCATATGTTTCACTTCACGTGAGAAACTCTATTGTGTGTCCCACATAATCCTTTCTTAGGTCTCACCTTATGAACCAAGATTTGTCTTTTGGATCATCTGCAGACATCAGTTATCATTACTAGCGTGGATGACAGCTGTTAGGGTTAGCATGTGTGATTAGAGGCCAAGATTAACAGGCTGGGTTGCAGGTCCAGAGGAGAGAGATCACAAAGTGGAACGGGACAGGGAGGAGAAAACAAACAATGGGCAAAAGCGTGAGCTCTTTGTCAGAGCCGGACTCAAACCACAGTGTTATTTATATTGAAGCAAAGCTGCAACGTGCTGCGGCTCTGATGTTGCTGTTCCCGCTCTGTAAGTGCAGGAAATCATGATGAGAGAAAAACATCCAAAGAGGAGAACTCAGGAGGAAGAGGAGGACGTGGCGGGGGGTCACGTCCTCCTCGTTTCATCGTTAATTTGGAAATGTGGTGTCAAATTCTCCTGAGCCGATTCACGGTGACGTGTCAGAGGATTTGACACGCATCTTTGTAACAGAACAGAACAAAACAAACATATGCTTCAAGTTCCTGACCTTTTTGTTCACAGGAACAATACAGTGTCAGCCCACAGGCCATATTTCATTCACTCACACAAATTCTAAACACACATATTTATACACTCACAGGAAGCCCTTGCTCTCCTTGGGACCCTGCTGATCCACCTGGTCCTGGAGCTCCAGGTGCACCCGGGGCTCCCTGAGCGGCAGGCAATGGGAGAAAGAGACAGAGATGGGAGATGAGGAGTGGGACCAGTGTGAGGATGAGCTGCCAAGAAAGTACACTGAGAAAAAAACAACAACGTACAATTGGTCCAGTAGGTCCTTGTCGTCCTTGTGGTCCAATATTTCCTGGAAGGCCCTGGATGCGCAGGAGTGAAATAAACACAATTTATAAAATATGAGCATATGGAATCTTATGAGTCTATGTTGAGTTTTGTTATGGACACACCCACTCTGAGAGGCCTGAGGAATCTCCTTCGAGTCTCCAGACTAAACCAACACCAACAATGTTATTTTCTAATACAATTAACGTCCAGACTTCTGACGTAAGCCATCTGCATCTGCTTCTTCTACTGGTGATGTCCGGCCTCACATCCACCAACACCTGCCCTGAGCCCAGTGTTTAGACAGACTGTGCAGACACAGCAGCGTCCGTCCTGACTGTACGTGTCTTCGCTGTCAGACTGTTGACTTTTACATGATCCCAATTTGGGTTGCCTCAAGGTGAGTTCAACCCTCAGCCACTAATTTAATGTCTTCTCCATGAAGCTGCGAAAAAGAAATATCAGCTTTCATTTCAGAAGCACACATTATAATTCTGAGGGCTCCTTGGTGGGCGAAACAACACGATCGTAATATTGAATAACTCAATAATGCGTGTGTAAGCTTAATATTTAAGGGTCATTCAGACCCTTAAATATACATGGGAAATAATATAAATTTTTGAAATAAATCTCAGCATAAGACTGTTTCTGGAAAAGCGTTTTACTTCAGGTTCAGGAAATGCTGTTTGCTCGGATGTCTGTCGCACATTGTGGACACGTGTTGAGGCTGATGCCCTCTCACACTCCTCTTATGGTTTTTAATTTAAACCGAAGGAGGGGACAAGTCATCAGGCATCACAAACAATAAAAATGTGTATGAATGAAAATGCCGCAGTTTGCTCTTTGCCTCCTTGGCTTGTTTACTGCATGTGTTAAGTCATTGCAGTTACTCATCCTGCTCAGTAAACAAAAGAGTGCTGACATACTGCGTCCCTGAGTGGAACTCCTCCAGCATTACATCCTAAACGCTCGCCAGAGCAGCATTGTTCAAATCTAATGGGAAGCTTTACCTTCCAAACCAATAGCAACAATAGCAAGTGTTTGACTGCGCAACTAAAATCTTCATTCTTCCCCCACTAACACAGACCTCAGCCACATCAACAGCCTCCTGGAGGGCTGTCACTCACAGTAAACACTCGACCGCAGGCCTGAGCTCACATCAGACATGTTTTACTTTGGAATCCTCTCAGACCGAGTAAAGGCACATCTGGAACCAGAATCACCAGAATCCTCACACGGTAGAAAGGTTTTTTGTGAGGCAAACAGGCATTTAATGTGGTGCTGGGACATGACTTGGACAGTTGTCACACAATAAACACCACAGTGAAAGCTCCTGTTGTGGACGTAGTTGAGACACCGTTTATGGATCTAGAGCTGGAGCACAATGCAATGTCAAAATAAAACGCACGCACACTATATTGCATTAAAATCCAGACTTTGTTTTATGTTCAGTCAAGGGTAGAATAAGGAGTTCATTCTACTGCCGTCTCTCACAGGAGTCAGGCTCATGAAAATGTATCACTGCCGTTCCATTTCTCCAAACGGAGCAGCATCGGGTTTATGGTCTGACCTACGGTCTCGGATATTGGGGTGAGGCTAATCTAATTCAGAGTTTTGTATGCACGCCGAAACAGCCAGTAACAGTGTGCGGGTCCTCTCTGTGTAACCTCTATTCAGAGAAACTGCACTTTTTCCTTGAATCAAACTTTCTTTGCAAGGGCTTTAAGTGGAGCTTAGAAGCTCAGGTAGCAGTGTGATGAGAACTCCCCCTGCTCAGTGCTGGATGATTTAGTCAGTCACATCCACTAGTTTTTACAAGCATGGATTCATGAGCAACACCTAAATCTATTCAGCGCTGCAACACCAGAATCAATGACAATTTTCCCCCTCTCCATATATTTTTGGTGCATAAATATTAAATATATATAGAAGGTCTTCAAAAAAGCCCCCAAACCACATTTAAATAATGAATAATGCGTGTGAATAGGGATTTCTGTGATTTGGCCATTCTATAAATCACATGACACAGATGTGCATCAAGCAGCAGGGATTTTAAAACGCAGCTTCTTGTTCGTAATTACTGTTCAGTGGAATATATTCTACTTTCTACACCGCTGTCAAGTCAATAAGCAGTAATATCGGAATCTGCTGATCAGCTCGCCCTCCGTTCTGTTTCAGTGCACTAAATGAGAATAAACACTTCAGTGGGGCTGCACTGCTGGAGGCATCCGTGTGTGACACTGCTGGAGGATTAAAAAAAAAACTGATTTCAGATGTTTCCTGTCATGTAGGGAAGATAAATTATAATTAGTTATTTGTGACTCTTAAAACACAAGCATTATATTCTGTCTTGTCGCCTCTACAATTTAAAAAAATACACACAACAGATCATCCTGATGGAGTTTGAATGTGGGAAGTCTTCGTCTTATAATTAGTGTTGAGAAGGGAGAAGTCTTTCGATATTGATAGCAGCTAAAGTTGCTCCCTGATTAGTAGTTTCATATGATTACCCTTGACATGCTGCATTAGGTTATACAGTGCAATCTGCTCATGTGAACATTTCAGAGAGCGCATTCTGTTAAATACAGAACCCGACTTAATTTAGGACATTGTCTTTGAATAGTGTCTCTAAAATAATACACCGAGTTGCACACATTTCGCTTTGGTTTATCTCATCAGAGGATCAGATAAAAACCTACAAAGTACAATGTTTGAAACTGATGTGTGGATGACGTAAAATCTGATAATAAAATTAATCAGTCTTAGGTTGGGATGGAGTCCACCTATTCATCTTTAATCTTTATCTTTTAAATAAGGCGGAAAGAGCTAGTCAAATCAATTAACACGGCAGACACATTTTCCTACATTGACCTGTCTGCTGTTAAAATGCATTAACTGATTTTGTGGGTTTAAATCAAAGATTGAAATCTCCCTGTTGACTCAAATCCATTCATTGTTCTTCAGCCTGTTGTGACTATTAGAGCACATTTAAATCCTTCTTTGAGAAAACCGTGCAGTGGCAGTTGTAGTTCATCATGAGCGTGTGAGCATCCTGTGCCTCAGAGCAAGAGAAAAAAGGACGGTGTGTTGAGCACATAAATAAATGGACTGAAAGTGGTAAAACGGTTTGTATTTGTAAAATGCTTCTCTAGATTATCGACCACTCAAAGCGCTTCACAACACAAGTCCCTTTCAGCCGTTCACACACACAATCATACAGCGATCGTATACCCAGGGCCTCTTCTATTACACGCCACTCAGACACTGTCAGCCTGGCAATCTGGGGTCAGTGTCCTCCCCAGGGACACTTGGGAAAGGAGACAGGAGGAACAAAGGATGGCAACAGTGACCTTCTAGTTAGTGGACGGCTCTCTGCCTCCTGTCACCCTTCAGTATGTCATCAGTGACAAATTTAAAAGTCCTAGAAAATGATAGTTCAACAGTCAATGTGGGTGGAAACAGTTTTGTTTTAGTATTTGTCAACATGTGGTGCTTATAGCTGATGACACTGAAGAAGTGAGTGGCCCTAATGGAACAGTTCCTGATGCTGAAGGGAAAAATACTTGAGATGGCTTTTTGGCCCAGTTGTGATGGTAGATGAAATGTTGTTCTTATTGTCCATTATCTCCACCTGCTGCTCTGTGTGCAATTTTAAGGCAGTTCTTGACCGATTCTTGTTGTTGGGTTAGGGTTAGGGTTAGGGTTAGGGTTAGGGTTAGGGTTAGTTCAGTTCATCTTTAACAAACCAAAATTAAATTTGAGTTATGTCTTCCCCTTCGATTTCAAATCTGTCTCACACAGAGAGAAGAAACCAATCAATCCCAGTCCAAGCATTCTGAAGGAAACCACATGACAAGACTGAAAACTATGTATGACGTCTTCCAAAGCTGTCACCGAGGGGAGCATCGAGACCCCTGTCAGCCAGCGGACAGACAACAGATGGATTATGTGTCGAGTGTTTCCCCGCACCAGGACCAAACTCCTCTGTTGTCATATTATGCATTTGGATAAAGCCTCCTCTTTCTCCTCTGACTGGTATTTACAGCCCTGCTGGGTATCGTACGGCCTGATTCCTCTGAGTTCATTTCACAGAGCCTTCATGAATGGGATCTGGACCACTGCGCACATTGTGTTCAACAGCGAAGGCAGCACGTCCTGTTTTCAGTCAGTATAGATTTATGTGAAGACACAAAACCAAGAGGACACAGCTGGACATTAAACTACACAGCTGGAAGAGGATGTTTTCACAAGAGACTCGAGAGTATCATTAAGAACTATATATTGTTAAAAGTGTTTGAATTTGTTCATTTGACCGTCATTTATTAGCACCTAGGACCGGTTTTGACTGATTTTCTTTCTTTTCAAACTGTGTTTTGTGTTTCGTTTTGTTGTTCTGCTATTCCTACCTTCCTTTTCTCTGAACCATCCCCAAATATGACTTTCCTATCTCAGAGCCCCATCTACTCACAGTAATGATGATGTCTGCACAAAGATATGCTACTATGATCATACCCATTTATCTTTGGGAAGTTTTGATTTTTTTTTCCATCTTCACAAAGTAACGGCCCACTCCCAAGATCTTTACACCCCATTTAACTCAAAACTGAACACAAAAGACCTCTTCACATAAGATATTTCAGACACTATGGATGAATAAATCCACGTCATAAAATAAAGACTCCACCATACACGGTATCATAAAGCAGAACTGTAACAGAGCGCAACAGGAATCAATAGAGTTAATGTGAAGTCATTATCTCACCCTGGCTCCTGGGGGGCCGTCTCTTCCAGGTGAGCCTTGGCTTCCAGGGACACCCTGAGCAAAACAGAGCAGGAAGCTGTTAATCTCTATGACGAAATTCAACAATGATGACAGGCCGCACAAAAATGGCGAAACATTTGATGAGGACATAGAGTTACAAACCCAGTGATTAAGTGTTTTTTTTTTTTTTTTGAATCAGTCAGTCTTGATAAACAGCCTTTCATCATGACTCCCTCTTTGACAGGTCTTTTAATCATAGAAGTCCCTAAGTGTGCAGGACCTCATTTTAAAATGCACTTCATCAGCCAGTTTACATCCATTATAACAAGGGATTTCCTAAATATATTATAAATGCATTAGAGGACATTAAACCAAAAGGTCAAAAACAGATAAGGGTTCCTCTGTCCTGCACAGTGATGCTTTGACACACGTGGACATAAATTTGATTTGTGCAAAGAAGCAGCTTCTAACCGTCTGAAGAGAGGACAGTCTCTGTATCAGTGGGCCACCCTGCCTCTCCTGCACCATTTCCCCTTCATCCACCTCTCCGCAGGTCAGTGCACACAGTCAATTTCCGAAATACGGTCATGGATTAAGTGTTGAGGTGATTTATCTCTGCACTTCAGTATTAGTGGAGAGCTCATAAAACAGGACAGTTAACACTGTTAAAAGGTTCCACAAATTACAGCATGGGGGTCACAGGGGACAGGCCTCATATGATTAATGATGGACTGTTGTTTAGATGTGCATTCACACACACACACACACACGTTCAACAAACATAGCCGCAGAGATGCAGCAACTATAACTGTTTAAATAGATGAATAATCAACAACAGAATTAAGAACTTGGAATCAGCTGAATATTATCTCTTCTATAATCATGACAGGAAGGATTTGAATGTGAGAAAGCAAGAGGAAGCAACAAGACTGGAAACATGAATATCTTAAAACTTAATGGATTAATAGGAGAGTGGTATCGACCCTCTCATGGATCCCTCAAAACAGCGAACAGGCATATTTCCAGATATATATATATTTAAACTCACACACACACTGCTTGCTTAAATTGGGATGGGATTAAAGCTCTGTAGCTGGCATGAGTCCCAGAATACAACAAACACACTTACACACACCTTCTCAGTACACACACACACCAATCTGAGCCCTTCAAACAGGCCTTGAGAATAGTGATTCCGATTCAACACATTGGCCTTTGGGTTTTCTTTGCTCCACTCCGTGTGTGATCAGTGTCCAACACAGAAATTGATAACTAAGAGGAAGGTCCATAAAGATCCCAAGTTTAAATTCTTGTCACACACACACACACACACAGCTGGATAACACAACATATATCCACACAGATAAACACAATGAAAGTGAGAAATGTGAACAACAGACAGACAGACACACACACACACACAAACAAACAATATTCAATATTCATTGCTGCATTTTTCTTTGTCAAATTGAAACAGAGGTGGAGGGGACGCTGACGACAAGATTGCACTGTATTTACTGCAGTGAGAAACAGAGGGAGGGAGAGGAGGGTGAGACAGGAGGGGGGAGAGCACAGCAGTGAGAGAAGGGGTGGTGGTGGTGGGGTAGGGGGTAATTGATGATTTTGAGTTGTGATATTCTCTGTGGTCCCTCGTATATTACAACAGGGCCCTGGAAGCTACAATATTCCCCCGCTGAGCCACACTCACACTCACACACCTCTGACAAAACACATTACTACTCTGTAATATAGTGCAGCACAGGGCAGCACTGCCAGCTTTTATTAATAGGACTATGCAGGCAGAGAGGGAGAGAGTGTTGCAGCTCTTGGCGAGCTGGTTCAGAGACTGGTTGCTCTCTCCTCTCGAGACTGGTTATTACTCCCCCACTCGAAGAAAATTAAACAACTGTTGCAGTAACTCAAACAGTTTGAATATGACTTCCTGTCTGTGATTAAATTACAGTCACACTGACTACTTCTTCTGGGCGTTCCATCGATCAGACAACAGAATGTGTAAAAATCTCAAAGACCATTAATCAGCAATGATCAGTGTGTTCACTGTGGCCTCGGCCGAGCACAGTTCATTTATCAGCATCAGAGCCGTAATGAACACCTGTCCACTCAGTAAATATGATGATTATCATCATCTCCATAAACGTTAGTCTCACACAACCCTGCCGACGAAAGAGTTTAGGTTAATTCACTACTAGCGTCTCTACTCAGAGACAAATTATACTTTCTTTGTCTTTATGACCCAAGCCTAGAGATGACAGTCCACTTCCTCCCACTACCCCTTCAATCACCACACAGCCTTACTAGTGGTAAAAGATGGTAAAAATGTAGGGCAGTTCTGACATGGCTGTCTCCATCCACCAGTGAGTTTTACCAAGCTGCAGTAATAGAAGGGTACAACCCATTAGCTGCACTTAACTGAGCTGTGCAACACCAAGGGAACAGTTCACCAGTCGGAAGAAAGTCTCGTACGACAAGACGCAAATTCCCTGTTGTTGCTGTAGAGCTCCAGACAGAAGCATGAGGGGAGTGTTAAACTGTACTGCAATGGCCTGAATATACAAAAATATATTGTGGTTTATCACAACACTGGATAAGTGTAAAATACGGACATTTTGAGGAGAAATCCGTCTCAGCCAGGAGACTATAAAAAGTAGAATGTGTTATTTTTTCCAGCTCATAAGTTTGATGAAAGTGTTTGAAGGATGGCGCTGCACTCTCCTTACAGCAGGCACAGCTGCAGATATCTGCTGCAGCAGGATCTACTTCCACTCAGTGTGGGTGTGTGGGATGAGGCTGAAAGAGCTTTTATGGATGTTGGCCGCAGTTAAAATCACCTGAAGCGAATTCATCAAAAATACAACGACTAGTGACATCTACAAGGGATTAAAAAATAGTAAGTTGAGTGGAGCTGTGAGTGCAACATGTGTTCCTCTGCACTTTATTTAATCTTTATGGAACAGTCTGATGTTCAGATGTGCTGATAATGAGCTGAGACAGTAAAACGGACACAGAAGAATTGGACCAATTATCTGTCAAGTCAAAGGCTCATTCAAAATAATAGCCCTGTCGAAACATATACCCTGTCCCCACTAATGTGCACACTGATAACTGAATTTGGGCCTCTCTTCCATCTGAATTTTTAATCAATGAAGCATATAATTTTACAGAAGCTGTTTCAATCCTCCTGTCTGTGTATACCTGTGCGATATTAGTTAACGAATGCCTGCTGTCACTTTGTGTAACGAGCAAATGCAGCAGTGACTATCTACTGGTTGACAGGAGAATAAGTTCGCGGAGCATATCACAATGTTCTTTGACTGATGGCTGTCTGACTTTATCACCACTCACTTGCTTGTTTGAGGGTTTGCAGTCATTTTAATCTTCTCTTTGGACAGAGATATTTTGCAAAGCAAAGATAGTATGGATGGAGAAAATGGAAGTCCCTGTGCCATAATGTTGCTCCTCTCCACAGAATTACCCACTGATCATCTATTTCAACAATTATCTAACAGGACAACTAATGTAATCTGGATGTCTACCAGTAAACATTGAAAATAATGGGTTTCTAACTATTTCAAATGGAAATGTTGCCTTCTCCAAATATATTTAAAAAAAAAGAAAAATCAAAACTGTTTAAATGACTGTACTATCATGTCACTTAATTATCAGTGATGCATTCACACACACACGTTCTAAACAAAATGATTATTGGTGCACCGAGTTTGGTGAGGGAACATATTTTTGGTACCTGCAGCAGAATTTCCAACAGAGCAGAATAAGTAACACCCTGAGTTTGTGCAGACTCTTTAAGGTGTGAGGAAAACTGTTTTTACTGGAATAAATGAAAGAAAACTACTGTCACCATCATTAATCTGAGATGCAGTGATGAAAAAATAAAATCTGTTCCTGGTATGTAGCTACTAGATCTACTGGACTCTGTCCTTGCTGATGTCCACAGCTCCCACAGAAACGCCATTAATTAATTCAGAATTACTTACTAATGATTCTGCACATCTCAGTGATTCTATCAGGCCTGCATGTGTGTGCTAGCAACAAACACTCTCTCTCTATCACACACATACACACCCGCACACACACACCTCATCCTTCATTTTCTTTCACCCTCCACCTCCTGCTCTTTCTCTCATTTACATTGTGTGGTTATGAACCATGAGGCAGCATTTTTTCTGCATCCGATGCAGCTCTGATTTAAACATTTAGGTAATGTTTATCATTATGTAATTATTACTGCTGCTTTGACAACTTAATCATTTCAAGTATGCATTATGCATTTCCTGTCTACATAGCTAACTTTAAGAACAAAAAAATAACAAAATAAGAAAACAATAATATACATTGTTGTCTTACCATTTGTCCTGCTGGACCAATCTCTCCTCTCTCTCCCTTCTGTCCGGCGGCACCCTGTAAAACAGATAGCATCATTACGTCTCAGCCTGGCCGCTGGTCACACCGGTAGCGACCAGAGGTCTGGAAAAACCACCATCAGTTATCTTAATAAGATGCTGAGCCACCGCACGTCCCTAGGACAGCTGCCTCTGCGTTCTTTGGACAAGAGCCACAAGTGAGAAAGTGTATTTGAGCCATACATCAACATTTGTCAGTTTATATTGGCAGGTGGTTAGCGGCTCAATGCTAAGTCAATTTCTAATTGCATACATTTGGTGACCTTACTGCAGACAGGAGGGAGGGAAATGGCTCACAACACATATTTTATGACTATGTATTCATCATAATTTAATATAACAGCTTTGCTTGGGAATAAAAGAACTTCTGGTGCCATGTTTTGTCTTTGTCCTGATTCCAGATTCTGCTCAGGGACCAGTTTGATTTCTAAAAACATTTTTCTTTTGACTGTGGTCCTTTGTTGACTGTGCTTCTTTCTTATGTCTGACGAGTTACTGTGTGCAAATTGCTTCCAACAAGCAAAGCCTCACCGGTGGCCCCTGAATAGAGAGTCCACTGGGGCCCTGAGGACCAGGTGGTCCTGGGGGTCCAGAGGGGCCAATCTCTCCAACTGGCCCATGAGGTCCCTGTGGAAAAAAAACACCAAAATCATTGCCTGGTCCAAAATGAAATGTTGAATGTACTATGAAAACATTTCAGTTAAGTGACAACAGGCAAATGCTCCACAACACCATCAAATAAATAAAAACCATTAACATTACAAGAAGTCTAAAGCTGAACAATTGTTTTTATTACATGACAATGTTACTCTAATAACTATTCCCCTCCAAGGCTGATTCACTCCACACTTACCATGTCCATCAAGTTAAAACTACAGCATCATCACTACAAGGTGGCTTTTACTATCGCTGACTGCTGCTATAATGAGATCTACTACGGCAGATAGATGGGGACACTTTTCCATCCATCTCTTCTCTGCCTGTGCCACCGTGTGCTCCATTGATTCATGTGTGCAAACTGCAGAGGAGAGGAGGGGGGAAGAGAAGGGAGGGAGGAAAGGAAAGGAGAGGCGAGGAGAAGAGAAGAAAACAGAAGAGAGGAGAAGAGAAGAATTCCTATAAACTGCCACTGATTCCCAGCATTTGTATCTTGTTGGCTCAGCAGCAGCGGTAGCCAAAGTAATCTTCACCCCGGCTGTATTTATTGTTATACTGCTCAGCCACACTGTTACTGGTTTCATGTCTTTTCTTATCCATGCAAAGGATCCAAAGAAACCATAGATCAGATACACATGAAAAAGTGGCAGGAAGGAAAGGGGGAGGAAAAACACGCAGGGCTGGAATGTGTTGTTTTTATTTAAATAATAAAATATGCTGCCACGCTACCGGAAAGGAGGAATCAATTGAGAGATGATGAAATGTAAATTAGTTGAAGGTTCCTTTAAATAACTGCACAATTTATTCCACCATTTATCGGCGCTCATACTGTAGCAAGGAACGCATCCAAATTTATCTCTGAGGATGACTAAGGATAGATTCATGCAGGAGCTGGATAATAATACAAGTACTCTGGGTTAAGATCTGGCAGACATGTATTAATATGTACTGTATTTGTGGACAGAAAAGCAGTCACATGCCAGAAGCCACCAAACGGAACACACGTGGTTTGTATTGAGAAAGCATTCATGTTTGCTCAGCTCTGGGTGGGCCACTTGAAGCACTGTCAGGACAGGACACATGGTTGAGGAAAACAAGCTTCATTTTTTTGATTGGCATCAGTGTGGGTCTGAGCAGAAGTGACGGGACCCCTGCTGCGTCTTTTAAAGTTTTGTTTGAAGCCCACATTTCCGTTTAGATCAAAGATTAAAGTGCTATCGTGGGAGCATGAGGGAAATTCCCAACAGCATCAGGCTTCGCGGCGTACGCCACAGCTGGATGGTTCGAAACAATTTGGAAGAGATGCAAACACTTCAATAAGTCTTTGGGACGGTGTTTGTTATGGAGTGCGGTTTAGGCTGCAGTTTTCTGTGCGACCCCGTCTACATCTGGGAGAAAAACTAACCGAGCCTGACAGACTGTTCTGTTGTTTTTGTCTGAACCCGCTCTGAGCCCGATGTTATCTTCGATTACAGGCACATTCTGTTAAAGATTTAAGTAGATAGCCCAGCCAATGTACCGAACCAGACTGAAACTTGAAAATCATTTCAGAGTTAGTTAGTCCCAGTGGGCTCAGGTCCGGGCTCCATGCTGGTCGGTTAAAGGCAGGAGAGTCAAAGTGCCGATCAGCAGACTGCATGAAGTCTGAGGCCGAAAAGGAAGATTAATTATCCTAGAAAACTGATGAAGGAGTTAATCCTGTCTGGGGGATGAAGAAAGCTTCTGTGGAACAAACTCTCTACGCTACACCCCCAAAATGTTGCCTTTTAAGACGTGATCACTGGGTTGATCAGAGGAGGGAGCGTGTTCTGCCCCTGATGGTGGAGCTGTGGGCCTGTGATGTGATTTACACGTACTGTAACGAGAGCTCTGCTCAGTTCTGTCTTATCTTTTTATTCACAGTCGCACTGTGATGCTGCCTATTTTCCTCAAGAAGATTTCTGATAGAAATCTGATGCATGAATGAGCTCTCCACGTCCAGCCATTTTCAGAACGGGGTTGCTTTATCCTGCTGATTGCGCTCTTGCCTGTTGAAACACAGTCTGAGTCCTGCTGTTCACTCCTGGGCTGCTTCGCTACCTCGCGTTTGCTCCAAACCGTGAAAAAAAAAGTGTGTTTTACTCACCGTTACTCCTGGCTCTCCTCTGTCTCCTCTGGCTCCCCTTATACCTGGACCTCCCTGGAACACAGGTGACATCAGAAACGCAGATTTCAAAAACAGAACATAATCAATTCCGTACCTTAACTGTCTGAGAAAAAGGGACCCTGTGGTTGATTTTAACACAACTGGAAGTGCACAGTCTCTGACATGTCTGGATTATAAATGTGATGGACAGAGGCCAGTGGTGATCTGCTGTAAACTGTTCCTCTGAGCGCTGCACTTCATTACTCTGCATCTGTGGGTAACAGCAGGAGTCCGGGGCTGTAAACCCTGGGCTGACCTCTCCAGCCCTGAGGTTTATCCGGGGACAAACTGCACACATCTGTTAATCGTTGGCCCATTTGGGATACGTCCTCTTCCTGTGTTTTCTTAAATAGGGCTCCCCTGGGAGCAGGATGGGGGCTAAGGTAGCTCCTATTCAGCCAACCTACATCAAGGGAGAGGATAATGTGAACGGACACACAGATATAATAAAAACACTAGCTGAGTTCTCAAAGAAGAACCATAGATCATCTCTCTCTCTCTCTCTCTCTCTCTCTTTAATATCATTTTGTATTTAAAATTTAACTTGCAGTCAGCGATCAGGTGGTAGTCACGATGCTCTGGCTTCACTCGCGTCATCTACTAAACATGATCCTTGTGTTGTTCCACTTAACACACTGCTGCTGATGTTTAAGCTCGATGTTGATGTTGGAAACATTGAATTACTCTGGATGACTGTAATTCTTCACCCAGCTACTACCCAGTCATGGGTCAGGATCTGTGTTAGAGGCATCAAGTGGGTTCCTGTGAATGCTTCAGTCTCTTTCCTGGAAAATGTCCTTGTATTTCTGGAACAAAGGTTTGTTGTTGGGTCACAAAGCCAACATGCTGAACACTGAAAATCAGCTTTGTCTAAGCGGAAATGCAATTTTGCACAGGATGCAGACTTTTGTCCTCCATCATCATGCATCAACAACAGTGGCGCTGGAGAGGAGCGAGGGAAGAACTTAAGAAACCAATCACTCTTCCAGCAGAATAAATAGTTTATGAGAATTGAAAAGAATAGTTTTCAATTCAAATGCAGAAAGTATCTTTTAAATACTTTTCTCAGCAGCAGGGAGTGGAGGAACAACTATTTTTTTTATTCAAACGCAACAATTGTGCCTTTAAAAATTCATGTCTGGAAGAGAACATGTTACTCACAATGACTGATTCTGTTTGTGAATTTGTCTCTGCAAGAGGTTTTCAATAGATTTTTTTTAAACAATGTGTATCTAAGAACTGTTGGGGATACAGACCTGCAGAGAAACTGAAATGATCTTTAAACACAAATAACTTGCTTTGGATTTTTCAAGGGGAAACAATTCAAAGCTATTTTCATTTAGCAATTTAGCTACAACTGAGCAATTTGATGGGAGAGCCGAGGCAAAAATGTTTGTACTAATATTTGTTTGTACTATATCTCAAACAGCAGGGGTCTGATTCAGTTTTAACGATGGTAGATGGTGGGGAGAGAAAGTGGTGTCAGATTGATTTCCCACTGATGACGGTATCGAGTCTCATTTTGCCTCCAGTTGTTTCTCTTACGTGACAGCATTGTGTAGGAGAACATCACATCTGCTATCTCCATGTAGAGCCAAGTATTTATTTTGCTTGATTCACATACTTCACTTATCGCAGAGAAGTGCCGACAGCACCACATCAAATACTGTTTACATCCGATGTTTACTCCCTAACTGTTCACGGTGTTCTAGAAAGCTGGAGGTTTTCCTGTCTGTCGGAACCTTTTTCTTCCGCAGTGGGATATAATACATTTATTCTGTTAACAACCATTATGTTGTTTTAACAAGGGGAACAATTTCGTCTTTCCACCCTTCCTCAAAGCCCCACTGACTGCAGTGCAGTTTGAGCAGAGAAGTGGCTATGATTTTGTCAATAAACCATTCATCTACTCCTATATGTGCAGATAAAATGTGATTTAAGGAGCCCCATTCATTGCCAGAGAAACCGACAACGACAGAAAGACGGACGGAGGCACACAGAGGTGTAAAATGAGAGAGATCGAGAAGAAGTGCCTCAGGCTCTGGGATGAATTGGAGGCAAAATATCAAAGAAATGAGAAAAAGAGAGGGACAAGAGAATGAAAAATAGAGAAGAAGACAAGAGGTGGAGGTTACAGAAGAAATTACAGTAAAGAGGGTGGAGAGGAAACCACAGAATAGTGTTCAGACAGTTTTAGTATTCTTTTATGTAAAAAGATAAGAGAACATTAAAATTAAGCTAATTTACGAGTAGCTTTCACATCATTTTATGAATCAAATTCCAACTTGATATGTATAAAATCATTTCCATTTGAGTCAATATTTACCCATCTACCGCTAGATAGATAGATAGATAGATAGATAGATAGGTTATTCGTTTTTCAACCCCACCCCCACCACCCACCCTTAGCCCCACAGGCTGGAGACAGAGAGAGAAGAAAGGAGAAATAATAGGACAAGAGAAAGAACGAGGTATAGAGGTGGATGGAAAGGAATGAGGACATCAAATAGGAGATAAAGAGATAAGGAGAAAAGAAAAGGAGAGAGGGGGAGTATAGACAAAAAGTCTCGGGTAGTAAATGAGCTCATTTACTTGCTCTCATCTTTCAGCCTCTATCAGGTTTTACCTGCTGCTACGTGATTTGAATTCAGCTTCTCAATGGGATCCCACGTCACCTCGACACATGAAGACTTCTCATCTATATTTTACCCCTTTTTTATTTCTGTCTCTGTGTGATCTTCAAATGAAAATTATATTGGATTAGTTTGTTGTTGACTGTCTTCAAAGGTTTCTTGTTGTTCGCCTTTTAATTTTTAAAGTTTAACTTATAAAGCAGTGTATACCTGTGATTTAGAAGGGGCAATATAAAGAAAGTTTTCACTGTAAATTTTATTGATATTATATCTTTAAAAGCCACTGGTTTCAGGTGTAAACAAATCAGTGACAAAATATGATAAAATCAGATGGATTGATAGACTGAATATTTGAAACAAGTCTCCAACCTTTCATCATCACATGCGAATGACGCACTACTTTTACAGGTTTTGGCTATCTTATGTGTGAGATGTATTTTTAGTGTCCTATTACGTTTGCAAACCAGCAGCCAGCTGCCCGTCAGGGGCCACTAAAGTGTTTTGAATTGCAGCTTTTGAATCGACTTTCTAAACATTCCATAGTAAATTCCACAGATGGAAATGAACCTTTTTACTGAGCCGCCAGCGTTTGTCTCACTTTGAACTTTACCAGCAGGAACCATTATTGACAGGCTAAACCCCTTCCCTGGAATAGATACAAACACAGGCACTCAAAGAGGGAGTGGCTAAGTGTCACAAGGGCAAAGTGAAAATGAAAATGAAGGAGCTTGTAAACAAATACGCTGAGAAATGAAAGCAGTGTGCAGGGTGAGAATGGGGGCAAAGAATTTGGATTATAATTTAATCAAATAATTAAATGTATATCATGAAGCAGCGTGGGATCATGACAGTCGTTTTTTAACCACCATTGTGGAAGCAAATCAGGCAAAGATTAAGACTGATTCACATTACACTGCAAACAATGATGAATAATCATGATCAATAAGGAGCGACCAATACAAACAGTGAGGGGAAACAGCCAGCTGGCTACGTGGCTACCAGTGGGGTTTGTCCTGTCACCTTGAATAAAGCAGTGTATTTCTTGGGGTTTGAACATTGTTGGGAACATTTTGTATCATGTTTTTATATGCGTTTATGTATCGTATAATGCGTTGACAAAAGTCAACAAAATATATAGCATAGATCTAGTCAGGTTTAGAATATTTTCATTAGCTAATACATAGGAAAGAGGGATGTCTTACAGGGGGTCCAGACGGTCCTGGGGGTCCTTTACTGTCCTGGGAGCAGGTGCAGGCGTGGGGCATGGAGGGGCACTGCTCCTCAACTCTCTGAGAGCACACACACACACACAGAGACAGACAATTATATATAGAAGCAGGTCTATATAGTGTGTGTGTGCGAGTGAAAGAGTACGCGTGAGTTAGTTTCTTACTAATGCTGGCAGCTCACAACACTTATCTCTGCTGGCCCAGGATGTGCTGCAGATGATGTCGAACATCTGGATCTGAAACTGTAAACACACACACACATGGTCCATCATGATATGTTGCAATGCTGTGGTTTTGTGGTGTTTCCCGTTTTGATAACACTTGGCCTCACAGCTCTTACGAAGCTGGGAGTGCTGGAGTCTCTCATCCCAGACTGTAAAGCAGGCTCTGATTCATTTCTTAAATTAAGTCTCCACACTGAGTAAGGTGCCTGCTGACACACACGGTTTATTTTATCAGAAGAACAATGTTGGGGATATACCACATCTGACTATTCAGAAACAAGACATCCCCCATTACCTCAGCCAATGTTTATCGAAGTTAATGTATGTTTACATCACAGACTCAAATTAGACTATGAAAAACTCCCCCACGCACAAAATGACCATGAAAGTGTTCTATCTTGAGAGTTAAAAACACATCATTAGAGCGTGGAAAAAGATTCTGTTGACTGGCGGGAAACTGTGATAATGTTTTTTCTTCCTCTACAGTCGTCTGACGTCCAGTAAACAGACCATTCTCTAATCGAACCAAAGTCGAAATATCCCAGGCTCAGTTAAATTAGGTCAAGTTGAAAATAATTCAAAGTCCTTATTTTCCATGCTGCCATTTTTAAATGCCTTAAACAGACCAATTTATTTGGAACATTTATGACAACAAAGGAACACAAATGTTTTTATGCCCGAGGGGAAAAGTCTAGCCTTGTAGTCTGTGTGTAACAGAGTTTTCCTTGTAATTAGAAAAGCTTCTATCACAGAACCACAGGGCTCCTCTGAGCACCCTCGTTCAGACTGGAACTAACACTGAAACTGATTGAAAAACTGATCGTTGTGTATTCATGCTGATTCATGCTCACATTTGTAATCCCCTCAATAAAACTCATCCTCATCTCTCTATGAATTCTATGAACACAAGACTCTCTCTGGTTTGCCTCGCCAGGCCATGCTCAGGGTGGCAGCAGGATTGCAAGAAAATACAAAACAAATCAAGAGTTTATATTCAATCAATTATGTAGAGCTGTTTAGGAAAAAACATGAAGTCATACTACTCAACTTCTTGATTTTTCACATTGCGATGAACCTCAAGGAATCAATCACTGAGTATTCATTGTGCCCCTCATAATGGAGAAGACAGGACTGGATACTGACCGGCGCAGAGTTGTCCTGTGACCCTCTGGACCGGAACATCCTTCCCAGGATCTCCAGTCCGTCTGTGGTGATGTTACCGGCTGCGTTGATGGATTTCTCCCCTACTGCAGAACAATCTAACACCACCTTCACCGAGGTCTTACTGATGGTCACATGGAGCTGTATGGGAGACAGACAGTAAGGTGCATTAGAATATTTCCACTTTATTTCTTACTGATCAAAGCGACGTTAAATGCCATGTATGTGAATTATTCTCTAAAATAAGTGCTCAAATTAGCCTGTCCAGTTTGACCTGTTGGTGCAATGGACTGTGAAATTCAACTAGTCGCACGTCTGATGATCAAAGAGCGCAACATTTGCAACAAACGGAAGTTATCAGCAGCCGCATGATTCATGGTTTTGAGAACTTCTGTTTCATACGTTTTTCTCTTTTGTACCCAAAGTGACAACACATGTGCTCTGTGAGTTACAGGAACACTTATATACACATACGCATGCCTGCGCACAGGCACGTACACTAACACAGTTACGAGCTATACCTAATGTGGAGTTAGACAAAGTTCATATTTGAGTGTCAGCTCCCATTCCCCCGGCTGACATCTGGATGGCTGCTTTCTAATGACTTTCTGTTTTCATCCTCCATTCTGCACACTTCACTGAGCATGGTGTGTGTGCGTGTGTGTGTGTGTGTGTGTGTGTGATGTACTTTTGTGATACAAAAGATCAAATCCTCTAAGGTGGTGACATTTTGCTGGTATTTTGTGTTATTTAGTTGTTTCCGTTTCAAGTAGTATTGTGGCTATAGAGAATGAATGTGTGTGTGTGAGATTGTTTGTGTGGCTTACAAGTCGAGCTCCAGATGCTAACGTTGTCATTCTCCCTCCTTCAGGCTGGTTCTTTCATTTACTCCAGCAGTGAGCAGTGACTCAGATTTAAATTTAGTGCGGAGGTAGTTAATTCATGAAAAAAGCGAATTTGAATTATTCCCCATTTGCCAGCATCTAGCGTCAAACAGTACGATAGTCTCTTGACTGTTTCTGTGTTATGTCTTCTTCCTCCTGTCGTAGTTATATATGAGAGTAAACATCGTAGGGGTTTATTTATTATTCAGACTGATTTGAAGTCTGCACTTTATCGAATTACTGCATTTGTAGACCTAACTTCCCCTCCTGTTTGCTTCCAATAAAACATCTTCAGGTGAAATCTGCTACATGTGACTTCACCGTGTCAACAAATCTCATCAAGTTTGACCCAATTAGCCCTCATTGGCTAAAGTTTTCTCAGCATGCCACGGGGGTGGAGCCCCTGACATTAGCTGTGTCGAACCAGACCAGATGGTTCACAAACTACAGAACACCTGACTGATTTCCATGTGTGTCACATCCTGCACCAGCCACATTCACATATATGTGCCCAGAGTCCAAATTAAGCTTTCTCCACATATTTATGTTGGTCAAGCATTGTGCTCAAATTGCAGTATATCTGAGAGCAGCAGAATAAAGGTCAATTCACATATACACTCGCCCAGGGGCTGACAAGAACTAACCTCAAATTTCAGACTTGTGATCAGTCTTGGCTCAACAACAAAGAAAGATACAAAAAAAGAAAAAGAAAACAGCGCTGCCCACAAGAAATGAGGGTGAAATATGAGAACAATAAGCAGTGTGTTTTTCACTGCACTCTGCCGCTGCAGCTGCTGGCAGGTCAGACGGTTGGTTTCTGTCCACAGGATTCCTCCACAGCCAATACTACTGCCAGCACAAGACGAATTAGCCTTCCTCTCTTCCTTCCTCTCTCACACACACACATAAACACACAGATAAACAGGCGTTCACAGTCTAATGCGGCTGCTGTCTTACCAATCAGTGTCATCTGCAATACAGAGCACCTCATTTCGTTGCACCTCTCCGTCAAAACGGTTTGGAGAATTCTTCTTTCCTTATCATGTTTCAGACAAATGACTTTTTATTGTATGAGCCGCTGACAGTGGTTCATTGTCTTTGTCATATAGCGCATTTGACTTGGGTAATCTCACACGGTGAGCGCCGCTGCTGGGTGTGATAGTACGAACGGTGAACCAACAACTCAGCGTTATCTCCAGTGACTGGAAATGTCAAAACTGAATCAACGGGAATGGGAGAAACTGTTCATGTCAATCATTTCTAATGGAAAACAATCTACGGACACCAATATTTTCTTATCGACCCGACTCTGCCAATGGTCTGAATTAGACACTGCCATGCAAACAGCATATTATCAAGACGTTATTAAGATAAAATCAACAACCTAAATAAGGTCTTACATAAAAAACAATCAAATGAATCCACATGGAGTATTCAACCTTAGTCACATGATGTCGACGTGTATACATTTCATTATAACATTTAGTTTTCATCACGTACCCAAAAAATTAGCAGCTGCTTGACGCCATAAATCACCCTACGCACTTTTCCATGTAAAGTGGAATATGAATGGAATATACTTTCTCATGGTATCATATATTCAAAATGTGTTGCTCAGAATATAGACAAAACCGTGGTAATGTTGAACATATGCAGTCACTGTCCCCCAGGGGGGGAAACTGTCCTTGACTGACACCACCCAAAATGACACATTCTTACACATCTCACACATATTGCATGAGTGGTGATGAAAACTTTATGTTGGCATGAGTCCGACAATATTCTGTGAGCTTCCCTCAGAACGCTCGTATCCCGACTGGAGGGACTCTTCATTCCTCCCCATATCTTTCATGGCTGGCTGTAACCAGACGAGGGAGCTTAAATTTTAACAGTACAGTGAAACTGCCACGCCACGCTGACACCCCGAATGAGACGCTGCGCTCTAAAGCAGTCTGGTAGAATAAAAAACAAAATCCTCCCGCTCGCCCTGAGTCATGAGGAGGCCTGTGCTGCACATGAGCACTATGGACTTCAAGTGAACCCCGGCGTGTTCGTGGGAGAAGACCTGGATAATTGGCTCATCATGTGTGACCAGTAGACGATGATCCCCCACTGACCTGAAATCCTGAACCTTCCCCTCAGTTTTTCTCACATTTATAATAGGGTTGGACAGGCTTCAAGGCTTTCTGACATATATACACTCACATTCCCACCTACACTTGATCTAAAGTCTCTAATTAACCATACATCAATCTCCATGTCTTTAGACAGTGAGAGGAAGCTGGAGAAAACCCATACACACACAAGGAGAGCATACAATATCTACACAAAAGGCCACGGCTGAGAGAGAGAAGAGCAACACCGCCATGCCACCTCAGTGATAAACAATCAAAGAGCTGATACGGTTAATCACCTTCCACCCATCCCTGTGGCCAAACAGGAGTGGATTGCGTACAGAGATGACCTCTGCCTTGAGTACAGACATCATGTATTTTTTAAAGCGTTTCATAATAATCGAAGTCAGAGCCTCGGGTCTGTCATCATTATTTTCAGTTGGAGAAAGTTTCTTTGGAACTGGAATAATGATGGATTCTTCCCAGAGGGTAGGCACAGTGTGTGAATCCAAAAACAGCCGGATAACATGGGGCACATGCAGGAGGACGTGCTTCTGCACAGCGTTCTGAGAAAAGAGCAGAGGGCTGGGTTGTAAGGCCTATTGTTGTTTGGTAACCTGTGATTTCCTACTGCATTTGTCACACAAATAGTGTGTCTGTGTTTTCTAAATGGCACAGCCCTGGTCTGTGCTTCACCAACCCTCCAAAGTCTTTTACCTTGAAACTTGGCCGACTGTGTTGTGCTCAGGGGGCCGCACACTGGCAGAGTGGCTCCAAAAAATGATCCTTGGGTAGGAAACTGTTTTGTTTTAACCAAAACACATAACAAAAAAGGCCGCCTCACTTGCCATAACTCAGCGCAGAGAATAATCAACAAAACTGTGGCTATGGACAAATCCCCACCTGTATTTGCAGAACAAAAGTGTAACACAGCAGCTCTGTGAGAACGTTTTCATCCATTAATATTTATGGGAGCATTTGTGAATTCTTTGCATTGAGATTCACACCACAGTATTTTATGGTTCCCGATCGAAACAAACACATCTGGGAGAAAGGGAAGAGAATCGAAGAGAAGTGAGACATATGTGAATCAGCATCTTCCCTTTGTCTTTCACCTCTGTGCAACTCAGAAACACAAAGTGAGGGAGTGCTACGGGAATGGAACTAGAAACTTGGCGACCAGACAAACACACAAACGTTTAAAGTGTTATGGCAGATTTTAAACGTGCTGTGTGAGATAATGTCACGAGGAGTAGATGAGGCTATCAGCCTTTTAGCTGACTCGGCTATCCTGACCTGTACTTAAATTTGTGCATCTGCATGCTCACTTGCGCAGCTTTGAGTGTGTGTGCATGCACTGTGTGATTGTGTATATGATTCTTTTCCATACCTTCCAGCTTGCATATATACTTTCTCCTTTGTGTTTTCCGCGATAAAACAATCTGCGTCTTAACTTCACGATAACGTTCTCTCCTTCAGTCCAGTTTGCTGCAGGTGTCATTATAAACCCAGAGATGACCACACCTTTGGCACAGACACTGATTTGTAAGCAAAACATTTTATTACAGCTGCAGACGTGATTTGTTTTAAGATCGTACAAACTGTAGCGGTAGACTTGACTGAAGCTTTACTCGCCGCCTCTGGTGCTTGTTGAAACAGTTTTAGATGTGACCCAATGTGTTTTGAGCATTTAAATACAGGCACTTTGGGTAAAGAGCTCATATTTGTGTAAGAAGTGTATTCCGGACGTTCAGCACAGAGATGAGCATGACTATGCATTTGTACTTCTATATGTTCTCAAGCTTCTCTGGAAAACAAAACCTACTTTGCTGGAGGACTTCTATCTGTGATGCTGATCCAGATAAGCAAGAACCAATTTTGAAGCTGTCATAACAAAGATGTGGGTCTGCAGATAAATACAACCTGCTCTGTACAAACATTAGAGTTCTAAAAATGAACACCACGCACAACATGTAAATGTTCAAACCTACCATGTATAAGTTCCTCAACGCGCAGTGATTCATGCTTCTATTAAACATCAGGCTGTTTATCATCAGGACAACTAATCCAAATAAATGTATCCCAAGGCACGAATCAGCTTCAGGTAGCGTGACTCCATCCTATCAGCAGCCACATTTATTTCCTCTTTCCGCTGATTATTTGTTCTCCTCTCCGAGCCTTTATGGAAGCGGCTTTATAACTGTATGGTTGAATGAATTAACGGCAAATTTTCAATTTCCCTGAAATACTGGGGATGAGAGCAGCAAAAGCACTGGAGCAAATTTCATGTGTACATTTTTACAGCATACGGTACATAAGGACAGCGTTTGGTGCTCGTGGTCATTTTTTGGCAGGCACAAAAAGTCGTCATGCATTTCTGGAGTTTAATAAGCATCATCATGGTGTGGACGAGTTCTCCTCTCTCTGTCTACACGTTTATGTGTTATCCTTATATTTACAGTATATGTTATATTTCTTCTGTGTGAAATCTAAAAATATATTTTCCTCCCCTGCTCTACTTTTTTGGTCCTTCACCTCCTCTTAGTTTGTGTGTGTGTGCTTTGCCGAGCAGTGACAGATCCTGCTCGGTGTCCCCGCCTTCACACGAGGTCTTCGTATGGTAATCCCTTTATATGGGACACACAAACATCCACGCTCACGCGGACAAGCGCACGCTATTCACTTGTCATCTTGTCTAAACAGAGACCAAGACTTCCGCTGGCTGGGCACTCTCCTGCATCTGTTCCCTCGCTCAGCACTGTCATGTTCTCCCACAGAAAGACGGAAAACAATGGGCGAGACAAAAGACACTTTGGATGATGGACAGCTATTCCCTGACATTTTGAGAATTGAGATAAAGGCAGACAGAGAGGTTGGGGGCTGCTGTTTGTTTTTAGCAGACATCCATGACAGTTCTGGTGCAGGAACTACGCAACAGCAGCCCCACAAAAGTATGGTCTGTAGAGACTTTGTCTGGACAAAACTAATGTGAGCCACTAATTTAAAATGTAACAAGACAATGCATACAAATGCCCATTTCCATTATTTTTCTAAACACACGTCCTGAACGGTGTCGCTGATCCAAATAACACGTCCATGAAAACAAAAGTACTGAATCGATTCTGCGACTGGGTGTCATAATTCTGCTAATTGGCTAATGTTGATATTTCATGCCAAGTGTTTCTGCAGTGAGAATAAGTCATTTACTGAACCTGTTGGGTCCAATCCCAAATTATTATTTATGTCATAGAGGCATTTGCTACATTATTTATTTCCTGATTACTTATTTTAAAAAGACAATATCGTCCCAAGTGAGCAGAAAATTGTCTTTGACTGAGGGGATGTCATCAACATTTACCGTTTTCATTTTCCGTCAGGCTAATTTGATACAGCACCAATTTTTATAAATATTTGAAAACAATCACAGCGATTGAAGTGAATGTGAAATTGAGACTGACTCACGCTGGAGTCTAGAAATCCATTGAATGATTCCAGAAACGTGTCTGTGCCTGCCTGAGGAACACATAGCTCATATCGGCTTCACTTGGCATATGTATTGCTCAGGGAACAAGGAAGTGCAGTGTTGATTTTGGGATTATTTGGGCACATGATGAGTTCAAGATGGCAGCAGCAATTTTATTCATTCATTCATCAGCGCAAGTGATCTTGTCGCTCATGACATCACAGCGTTCATGGCAACAAGGAGTGATTCTCATGTCTGGGGTTCTGAGTGCTGAGTCAAGTTCCTCCTTGAAGGAATTGAAATAAACAGGTAAACAGCTCTTAGTGCTGCAGTGGTGCTGCAGCTTCAGGGTTCTGAGGAGTCAAGCACCAGGTCAGTTCACTTTTACTGTTTTAGAAACCAAAAAACCTGCATCACCACAGGCCAACAGTCCATTCCAGACAGGCAGGACTGGCACAGCTTCTGCACTAACTCAGTGAACCCTTCGAAACTACCACTGAAAATACATGCTGTTAAACTGTCGGAGAAACAACCTCTCCTGTAGACACAGACCAATTTAATGATCATTAAAAGTTGACATTTGTTGCATTGTGCATTGTAGTTAATTTCATGGCATTAAATAAAAGTTAGACAAAAGGGCTATGATGGTCATGGACTGATATGATGTACAGTATAATTAATGGTAAAAGGGTGATGAAATCTGCAGTTTCACTCCTACAGTCCACCACTTTAAAAACAGGGTGCAGCGAGAACAGCGGAGAGTGGGAGGGAGAGGGCAACAGAAGAGATCCATCACCTGCGCATACAAACACATCACAGTGGTGCTGACAGGTCGAGAAACAAAATCCAGCACCAAAAAAGCGGGATAACCACCAACAGGCTTCACATCAAAATACACCAGACTAGACTTTTATTTGTCTCTTCCCCACCCTCTTCCTGCTCCCTCCGTCTCCTCCTGCTCTGCAGCAGAGCTTAATGTTTATCTGAATAGCTACAGCCTAAATCTTGTAATGAGGGTTTGTCAGTGTGAACCTGATATGTAATACAAACTGGTAAATGCAGTCACTGTCTGAGGCCAGCAACGACTTTCAAGTCAGCTTTTGTATTCCCATCCACACAGTTAAATCATATTTGGATTATTTACTTTTCAAAGTTGACGAATTAATCATTTTCAGCACAAATATCGTGTATGGAAGACTGACCTTGTGGAAGCTGCCATGGAAGATCTTTTTGATTTCCGATTCTTCAAATGTAACGGTCTGGAAGTCTCCTTTATAATCGTAGTTGAAGAACGTCAAGGTCTTTCCAGAGTCTGAGGGGAGGGGAGAGAAAGTTGAAATTCACCTGAAACAGATATTGCCCTGCTCGCACTGTTCTCTCTCTGTTGGTGTAGCTTCGGCCGTTATTTGCCTTTTGAGATGTATGTTAACTCTGAATTAACGATAATCCATGTAATTTGACTGTGCTATGAGCATGAGATATGTGTTGTTTTTAAAGTTTTCCACTAAGCACTGAATGCAACCAGGGGGCAGGAACATGAAGTCATCACCCCCACTATCATATTAATCTTATGATATGAAAGAATTAAAGAATTCTTGTTGAGTTTTGTTTGTGAAGCCACTGGGAGACTTTCGATTAAAACAAAATAACATAATAATAAATCCAGATTTACACAAATTATGTTCACAGATGCAATAAATAATGATACATTATGACCAAGAGGTTAAAACTAGCTAGCTATAGCTAACTGGCGAAATTAGTTTGTTTTCCTCCCCTTTTTTGTGCTACTTCACTCGTGTCAGGGTCGACAGGGGAAAAGCACCATAACCAGAATGCAACTTCCTCCTCCAGCTTCTCCTGGGGCTCTCAAGATCATGAAGGACAGCTGGTAACATAATCTCCGCAGCAGGTCACGGATCTGCTCGAGGTCTCCTCCAAAGTCAGTGGTGCCAAAAACACCTCTAAACATTCATGTCTGGGCTGAGTTTGCCTTCATCTTTTAGACTGACATAAACACAGCCACTGCACCAAAGGGAATCTTATGATAGCATCAATATTATCATCCCATCTGCTTTGGCTTAAAAAAACTGGCTTCGTGTCAAATCAAAGAAAGGAGCTAAGGTATCTCCGCATCTTGGTGCAAAACTTTTTTGAAGCCGAATTACAATGGATCAAATACCTAGTTACATTAGGTGAGTTAGAGCAGGCAATGTTGGCCGACGATGCAGTTAACTGTTATAGTGATGATCTAATGCAGCTAAAACGCCTAAAAATACTCACTAAACAAAACGTGTGTGATAAATTGAAATAATCATATATGTTGAAGGAGAATAGTTGGTATTAGGCTCAGATACCTGATGTCTACACCAGAGGCCCCAAAATATCGCGTGTTGTCCCCAAATGCGTCATCTGATAAATGACCTATGAGCTCAGAGTTTGCCTCCATCTTTGATCCGTTATGATTCAGTGAAAGCATAAAAAGAAGAGAAGTGTTTTAAACTCACTGTCCAGGATTAGTCCCACTAATGGCTCATGGTCTTTGTTGAGGATTTCCCACAATGCAAAGGGCTCTTCTGGGGTCTCCGGAAGTAGACGGATCATCATTGAAATGGTGTAGTCAGAGGGGAGACCCTCAGGGTGAAGGTACCTGGTGCATACATGATAGCACGGAAGCACAGACAGACAGACAGACACAGACACCATATTTAGCTGTGCCCTGCAGACATATACTCTATCTCCTCAGTGCCTGATTCAAAGTGCCGTTGTCTCTTTCATCTGTTGTGAAGCTTTTAGACGTCAGACTCTTTGAGTGCTCGCCATTTTTGAGACTGTTTTTGTGCCGTCGCCTCCAAGCACTTCAAGTTAAAATCATCTTGGCTACAACTTTACAGAGCACTCATCAGTGTCATTTTCACCAAATGAGCAATAAGAAAACAGGAGACTGCAAAAAGGAAGCTGATATAAAGCAGGGGAAAGTTCCGCAATGACACCACAGAGGGAAATAGACTACCTGACCAAAGTCGAAGGCAGCTGAGCTTTGCTTTTAAGTTTATATCCTTGAATATTTCCCTCTGGCATAGTGCTGGGTAAAGCCTAAAACTTTACTCTAACTTCGAACAATGTGTTTCATTCATCATTCGTGTTGTAATGTCTGTTATTTCAAAGTTATTTTCATTGAATAAAACAGCAACTTGAAACCCGATAGAAAAGTAAAACAAACTTAAAACTTGCTTAACAGCCGGGATCAGAGTAAATGTTATTATAGCTACAGCTAGTAAAAGTGTTCCGAGACTTTTACATCCCAATATCTTTTTAGAATTATATAAATATTGTTTTCGGAAATGTTCTACACTTTCAATTTCACATAATGCCGCACTAATACGCTTCAGGTCATTGCCTTTCTTACATTTTCTTTTTGTAGCAGCATTTTCTCAAAGTTTTAATACACTGGACTGTAATAAGTCATTAGAGTCCCATCGGCTCCCATCGTCTCATTTCTGAATTGCCAGGCCAAGGCATCACTCACTTGGTGGGCTGGGACACCAGAGCGTCACGGTGTAACCTGTAACAGGGGAAGCTGTTAAATGAACCCGGCTCCAGGGAAACTCCAGGTATGATGCTGTACTCCTTCTCCACAAGGCCAAACTTCTCCATCATACGGAAACCTGCAGGGGTCGTCATCATCATCATCATCATCATCATCCAGTCATTTGATCCAGAGCACGGGTCAGCGGGAGGGTTTTTCTGTCCATTTTTCCTTTAAATAGTTTGTCTTACCTGCCAATGTGTTTCCACTCATCAAAACAGACGGGCAGGCTGAAAAACGGAAAGACATTGTTCATCTTTAATCTGTAATATTTAAAATGTTCAACTCTCAAGCAAACTACTCTCCTTCCCTATTTTCCTCCTCGGTCATCTTGCATGTTTTTTTCTGGTCTTCTCTCAACCTTCCCTCTGTGACGCTTTCACTCGGTCTGCATTTCTATGAGACTTGAAATTCTTTCCCCTCCTGAACTCTCACCCACTGTCTCTGCTTTAAACATGCGTGATGTTACTCACTGGCAGTGGCAGCCTCGCAGACAAAGGTAATGAGCTGTTCCTCTATTTTCTTTACAGCATCCAAGTCGTCAACGAAAAAGACGTGTCTGTCACTGGGCTTGCTGGCAATGTTCACCAGCTCTCCGTAGTCTGCATCAGCAAAGCCGATGGCGAAGATGATGTAGCCTGAGAATGGAATTTAAAATGATCATTCATTACATTATTAAACTCAACACAAAGGATTGAAAGTCTGGAACTTTCTGTACATCCAACGTCAGTCTCCAGAAAAACGTCTTGCTCTTCCAGGACTCTGAATGTTCAGTAAATACTCACCCTCCATCTGCATCTCCTTGGACACTTTGTTCACATCGTCTTGCGATCGCCCATCAGTGAGGACAACCAGGACTTTAGGAACACCCCGTCTGGCTCCGCTCTCTGAATTGAAAATGGATTCTTTCACATGTTCGATGGCTCGACCTGAGCAAGAGCAAAGAGAACACATCTGATTTAAACAGAAGATGATTAAATGAATTTATACTATTGGCTGAATTATACATACATACTATACATAAACTTAAAAAAACAACAACACAATAATCAACATGGCCCTTTGATATGCTAAGATGCTGACAAACTGATCGGAGGCACCAACGAGCTCATTAACAATCTGAGATAGGTTCTCTTCCCGACTGGTTACCTGAAGGTGAATGTTCGAAACCTTTGCTTCAAATTTAATGTACTCACTAATTAAAACATGTATTATTTATTCTTTAACTGACATGAATAAAATATATTATTGAGTCTATAATTACTACATGACAATGAGGGACCTATACACCCCTGGAGACATGATTTTGGTCAAGTTTTCATTTGCATATAGAATAAGAAAACAGACAAGGTCCTGTGAATGTAATGAGATCTAAACATGGAGGAGAAAAATGAGATTGAAATGCTCAAATCCAGCCTGTGGGGGAAAAAAAAATGCGATTGTGAAATTAGACGAACCTTAAAAATGTGGAGGTTAGCTGCTGATGGACTTAATCAGTCAATAAAATGTGTCCTGACAGCTTTAAAAGGTTTCAAGACACACCCAAAACAAGCCCCCTCAACGGTGTCAAAGCACATTTGTCAGAGGATTTAATGTTGCCTTGTGTACATCACTGTGTTTCAAGCACTTTACTGAAATGCAATTTAAAACAGAGTAAATACTGGGAAATACTTGGAAACTCCAGAAAAGCTGTATACTCATGTTTGTCCATCATTATGTTGTAACCTATACTGCCTCCAGGGGGCACCAGAGGTGACTTGGCTTCACTTTTGGGGAGACGTCAGGTGTCATCAAATGATTAGGATTGTGTCCTTCATGATTCAGTCTGATTATTTTTTGAATGCTAGCCAATAAGCTGCAGTCACATGATCATCATCACACAGTAATAGATCTATTTAATGTCAATATTTGCATACTGTCTCCCGTGCTTTGTTCTTACTCATCTATTTATCTCCTCCTGACCTTTTCAAAATTACACAGACAATCACTGCATTTAATCCTAAAATTCTTTTGTCCTTTCACCACTTTCTCTTCCCACTTCTCTTGCGTTTTAAAGTACTGTATTGAGAGAGGGGTAACATGGAGTTGTTTTATTGTTCACTGATTGTCCTTATTTTCAGAGGTCAGGTTCACTGTGCTTATCAGCAGCAACAGAACTCTCTGGAGGCTATAACAGTATAATTGAGCATGACGCTTTCCTGCCGTCTGTTTCTCCACGTTTTAAATAACATAAAGACTCATAAGTTGGCAAACCACTCATTGCAGAGGCAGAGTGTGTAGCCTAAAGAGCTCTGTGTGTATGGTGTCCCAATATTCAACTTCTAACCAAAAAAAACCCTGAGACATCTTCTCCTCCTCCTCCTCAGGTTTTTTTTTTCTTCCTGAGCTGTCAGTGATGAAAAATGATAGAGTGCTTGGCTTGTAAAGAGTTGTGTTGTCACATATCTGCCAGTGATACATCTGTTTCTACACTGTCCTCTGATCACGCTGGGCGAGACTGGAATTACAGCAGCCAGCCAGGCATGAAGTGAGACTCAGGACAGAAGGAAAAATAGGAGAAGAGGAAGAAAAGAAGGAAGTGGAGAGACTCTGCGGTTGGTGGAGAAAGGAGGAGAAGAGCAGGTAAAAGGGCACGGAGAAGTATAAAAGTGTATGTAAGTATAAAAGGGGAAGAGACTGTTTGGACTTGGAAGACGAGCATCTGTCAAATCTGATTTAATGATTCCCTAAATTGCATATCTCATAAACCCCTCATCTGATCAGCTTCCCATTTGGCACATGTATTGTCAGGAGAAGCACAGTGTGAAATCTGGTGCAATCTGGGCACATCGTACCCTCAATAAAGAAATATGATTAAATATTAAATATACAGGCAACCAGATGGCAAGGATTCGTCAATGTTCAATCATGAATACAGCACAACACAGCAGACGGTAACGTTTGTGGTTCTGTGAACTGTGCGGAGCGTCACTGGACAGGTGAGCAGCTCTTAGAGCAGCAATGGTGGCAGTTCTGTGACTGAGTTCAGCAGCAGTGCTGCGGCTCAATCACTGCAGGTCACTTCCACCCAGCAGCCACAGACCAAACAGCCCCTTCAAAAAAGCAAGGTTTAGAACTGGCACTGCACTAGTGTTAGAACTAAAACAAGAAAACAAGTACGTCAGTGGACGATGGGTGAAAAAGCCTGTCATTGATCAATGACCCATTCCTTTACATGTGGGTAATACTCTGTGTCTGCTTGGCTTCAGCCTCCTGTCTGGCCACAGTTTTCTTGCCGTCACAATATTGGAAACACATTGAGAATGTGGAAACAGAAAATGAATAAATAGAAAAAGAAACCGAAACGATCTTGTCCAAAGCCTGAGTACAATATAATGAATGAGAAGACTTTACCGTGCTCAGTTAAACTCAGTGAGACGAGAAAAAGACTGTAATATTCTCCCTGCATGATTATAAGAGATTCTTTTATTATTTGAAAAGTCACCGTTGGAGAGTGATTTGGATAATCAAATGCATTGCAGAAAATGTACCATAGAATCAAAATGGGTTCTTTTTATAGTGAGAGTGTCAAATTCACAGTCATTCATACATTTGTTCCTGAGCTCATTAAAGTCTCATAAACCTTGAGAATTTAGCAGGGGTCTCCTTCAAGTGCATATAATCAAAGTAGGAAGAAGTTAATAACAGTGCTGAAGAGGAAATCACTGAAGGGAAACCACATCCCGACTAATCTATTGAATATATATCTGAGGTGTTGAGGATTAGAAGCAAGACTAGTTTACATACGTCAGCTTCATCCACACACACTCACCCGGGCGAACGCTCTCCACAGTCTGTCTATCTACAGGGATAAAGACTCGCACAGGAGCAGCTACATGAAATCAATCATTCACCAAGCCACTCAGAGCCTCACTAATGCCTTAATGAATAAATGCATAGTGAAAAGCTAAATCCCAGATATATAAGCTCCTGAACCCTTCATCCTCAACATGCCTCTTCTTCACACTCATGGATGAGGAAACTGAACTGAGGCTCAAACCCCATTCATTCCTGGTGATAACATCCGCCCTGAGCGATGTATCCTATATACATCAGCTCAATCAAAGCTGGTCTGGGACACACGAGTCCTAGGCCACATAAGAAGGACCATCTGACGGCATGTGATGGGAGGTTTCCTCAAAAAGAAATTAAAAACCATTTCTAATGTTACTAATGATGTTTTGTAACTTTACTGTGAATTCATACCTGAACCAAAAAAACTTAAAATCCAAATTCAGTGTTTGCTTTACCTGTCTATTATTAGATGTGCAGTAAAAACACAAGCTAACTGCTTACACTAAAAAAAACACAGTGGTTGTGGTTTCTTGTTGGCTTCTACATGGATTCATCTGCCAGAGGCCAGGGGTTAAAGAGGCGGACCGCTAGCCTCTTATTGAGAGCTTTAATGGATTTAGACACAGTGAGGGACCCTGACGGGGTCTCAGAGGGAAAATTGAGGTTTAAGAATGAAATGAAAGGGAATCGTTCAGGTTTAAAGACTTTCCTAAAACATAAGCCTCTGTCCTAAGTGCCAGAGAAAGTAGTAGTCTACCGCTGAATGGTCCAGAGGACTAGGATGTAAGTAAGGCGGTCTGGGCATTGTCTCCGGACGTTTACAGCTCGGGTTTAACACTGTTGCATTATGTCTGAGTGGAATGCTAGTGTCTAAGATCAGTTTCTTAACAAGGGCATATGCTTATTTTGTTGAATTAATTGTAATAATATATAATAAAAATCTATAATATCTGTCAAAACTATATGCTGATGATGGACAGTCTACAGGATTATTTTGCAATTTTGTAAAAGATTTTGTCAATTTTTTACAGGTTACAGGGGCTCTAGGTGTAATTGAGGGAAAAAGAAGAAAGTTAAAAAAGAAGAGAATGTACAAGAACAGAGGAAGAGAAGGCAGTTCAAGACACGACAAAAGGAAAGAATGGGAACAGGAGTGGGCGAAACTGATGGAAAGGAAGACACCGTTTCAAAGGACTGTCACCAAAGTGATGGAGAAGGGGAAAGTAAGAAGTTGGCAAGACATCGGAGGAGAGGAGGGTGGAGAGAGAGGAGGAAGAGGAGGGAGGAGGAGTTAAGTGGCGAGATTATAGTGTGATCAGCAGTCGAGATGATGGAGAACACAATTACTCTGAGCCGACACTGAGCCATGACCTGGACTTATGGAGATTTAAAGTGCTCTGAATGAGCAGCATTACCTGTAAATCCACTGTCACATGAATTTTACAAAAGATTCACAAGCCCAAGTAATTCCCCCCTGCAATATGTTTCAGCTTCTTCTAATGTTGGGTCTGTTGTGTCATGTTTTAAAGTTAATTTCAGACCTTGCCAGCAGTGGTGAGCAAACCAGGAGCAGACCAGTGTCACACACTCTTACCCAGCAGGGTCCGTCCAGTTGTCTTGAAGTGTTTCCCAATTCAAGAGCTTTTTTTCATCATCAACTGAGGCATTGTGTAAAATGATTAAATGCCAAGGTATATTTATACTGAGGTATATATTCTGGTTGGACTGCATTATTATAACTCTCGTCTGACCTGTCTTGGTGTTTCCTCCTTTGTATCTGATCCTCTGAATAGCTTCCAGCAGTGTTTCCTTGTTGCTATGGGAACTCAGCTGGAATTCCGTCCTAGCATCGTCACTGAACTGAACAATGGCCACCTGGGGAGAGAGACGGAGACGACAAGCGGACAGATGAATTAAGTTAGTTCCCTGCACACATCGATTCAAATTACGTATACAGAGTTAAACTCACTCTTTTTACTTTACCCAAATCGCACAACCAGTCATTATTTTTGGTCGACCACTGCAGTGTGTTTAGTGCTCAGAGTTTTTGTCGTCTTCCGCAACCAAAAGCAGGAAGCCAAATCCCTCCAAGCAGCTCATTAACAGTGAACTTTCGAGCCAAGCTTCTTGGCTCTGGGTCCAAAATTTCATAGTTTTCCTCATTATCACCTGTAATTCCTGCATTTAAATATATATATACAGCAGGAATCAAACAGATGCAGTCTTTGTTCGCTGAAGTAAATGCTGTAATTATAGAGAATTGAGTGAGTGTTCCTTTAATGCCCCACAGAGGAATGACTGTAGATGGGAAAGTTGAAACTGCAAATGAGAAGCCGGTAGGCAGCAGGTAAGGAGAGAAATGGGTCATAGATTTGACCAATTCCCACCTGGTGGTCTCACTAATTTCTCACTGAAAACGCTTAAGATGTCAGATAGGAGTATTACACCTTTATTTCAAGTGTCTAGATTAAAATGCACAAAGACGTCATTGGAAAATCTGTAAAAGCCACCTAAATGTAATATATTCATCTTCAGTATATTTTAATGTTTTATTCATTATTATATCTGTTTACTTTGTTATTTAACATTAACGTTATGCTGCTTTGCCAATTTGATAATCAGTTCATTCATAGACGTTTTTAAAAATACAAAAAGATACATAAATATGCATATATGCCCTGAAACCATAAAAATTGTGTTCAAACTCCCAAATCGGTGCTATAATCAATCTAATGGCCTTCCTGTAAGTGGGGAGAACAACTGTCATTACCTCCAGACTGCTAATGGAGCTGTTCTTGGCTCAGGGCGGCGGACGTTTACCAGCCAACTCTCTCACATTACGATCGGTGTTTAGCTCTCGGTAGCCTACTGCCAGAGGGTTATGGGGCATAGTGAGGGTAGCAAACTGCTTAACAGCACACATTCAACAAATGAAAGAAAGGGGGGTTTAGGAAGCACCTCTACGGTGTAACAAATGAACCTGCTGGGCTCTGCTCATATCGTGGAGGTCCATGCAGGCAGGAAGCACAATGAAGATATTAGTCCACATTGACAACACCAAGGAATTGCCCCGAGTAGAAGCCTAGCATTAGCTATTGATGAGACCTGATACATGAGAGCCATTCGGAGGCAGTGAAGATGGTTATAGCCACTGGGGTAATGGGATTGCTCACGTTTCCAAGAATCAAAATAATCAAGAATAAAGTGTTTTTTTCTTCAGTAGTTGAACCATTTGATGTTTATCCCAGCTTTTACTGCATCCAGACTTAATTTATTACAACTATTTCTGCCAGGGAAATAATGTTTTCTGGCACTGGAAGCAAATGAGTGGAGTTAATCGAATACTGCTCAGCAACAAAAGGTCCATCCAGAGAGTAAGGATTCACTCACCGGGGGTTTAAAGTTCCCTCTCACTTCTCTAAACTATTCAGATGTAAGGCTGCGCTCGTGCTGATTTCTCTGGAGATGGATCAAGAAAACGGCGAAATTCTGCACCAAAGTATTTGTCTCTATCAGTGAACACAGCAGCAGCCTTCCTCTGTAAATGAGCCAAAAGCACAGGGGTGGGAAGGAACTAAGGAAGTGGATTGCAAGGTCCCTTATTTCAGTGTGTAACGCTTTTATTTCCATCTGAAATGTAACAGTGAGAGTGAATGTGAGAGCATGAGGAGGACAGGAATCATGAGTAGATTAAAGAAAGAAAACTTGAGATGTTGAGAGTACAGCGACCAGCGTCCTCCATTCCATTCATCTGCTGAATGACAGCAGCAGTTTCAGGGACATTTCAGAGGAAATTGAAATATTTTTTCTCTTTCTCCTCATCTTTTGAAATGGGTTCCAGCATATGAGGCTGTGTGGATGAGAGGAGGGAGCATTGTTGTTCCAAATACCATACATAGGCCTCAGTGAACGTGCACCGCAGCGAGGGAGAAAAACTGTTTGTAATCTTTGTTTTCTGGGGGGAGCGTTGAGGTAGAAAGATATTTGAAAAGGGAAATATAGATGTTTTTTACAACGCTCTTTAACCACTAAGATATATTATTATGGTTTTTGACCATCAGAATCTGCTATACATTGTATTTTCAATACGTCATTAATTTCTCACAAGGAAAATGCAACAAGGAGAAAAAATAGGAAAAATAATTCAATGTTGTCCCTGTGGACATTTGTATTTCTGTTGGTTTCTACTGTGTATACAGTAATTTTCACTAGACATTCAGACTAGACACAAGAACCACTAGCAGCCATAAATGTGAATAGCAGCTCTCCAGGGAGACTCAGTGAAACATTAGTCTGAGTGAGGTGGTCAAGAAGGCAGTCTAATCATTTCAGATCCAAAATCTGTCCCCATGTAAAAAGTAATGTGAAGTAAGAATGAGTAAAGCTCACAATTTAAGCTTTTAATCTTGAGTGTCTTCCGCTCTGCTTTAAAGGTGTGGTCACATGACTCACCTGGGTGCCATCTGGTCCGACCAGATCCAGCGATCCCATGGTGCTGTAGAGAAAGCGTGTGATCTTCAGGAAGTTGTCGTCTCCGATGGACCAGGAGCCATCGACCAGGAACGCCAGGTCAGCCTTGGCCTCCTTGCACACTGGGCAGACGCACAGGTGAACGGCCAATGTAAATATTGATTTAGCCAGCACATCATTTTCTTATTTAAAAAGTAATTTTATAGAAAAAGAAGGTCAGTGCATAAGCTGAATGCAGAACTATCTGTCTAATATATTCAGTAAATATGCAAAGTATGGAGCACTGCAGCTATAGATCCACTGTAACAGGGTAAATATGCAAAGAGTGCTTCTTTAGTTTAATTTACAAAGTTTATAAGATTAAATGTATAGTGACTCAGAGTTTCCGCTCATTCATATTTCTGTTTCAGCAGTGACTTCTGCTTTTATTCTCATGTTTCTAAATGACTCCCAGTGGCGTTATCTTTGCAGCTGTAAATTTGTCACAGGGTTTTAAGAAGTATTCAAATTCCAAGGCTTCTCTAAATTCAAAAAACCCATTAATGATCATGGCAGACGACATAAATTCCAGGGGGGGAAATAAATAAATAAATAAACGTAAAGGAGAGGAGGAGAGGAGCATGTATAATGCATTTTTTTTTTAAACCTTCTCAAGATTTTATGCCTCAAGTAACAGTTTAGACCATCTCATCACTTCTTTATTTAATCGATTAGACATTTGTGAAAAATGAATTTGACCTTTAATTAGTTCTTATCGATTCAAAGTCATCGTTACTGTGAGATTAGACAAATCTCCCGACTAAGTGGAATTAATGTGAAGTCATACTGTTGATGATCTTTGACCTCTAACCAATGACAAAGTATCTGAGCTTGGATTACAAAATCTATTTAAAGCTGCTGCAGTATTTTTGAATGTTGGCGGTTTTGATTATACTCTCATCTGTTGGTTACAAAAATGATGTGGTCTAGTATAATACACAAAAACTGCAATTTCAGACAAAACAGGTCTTTTTACATTTAACCAAAAATCTTGATGTTTCCCTAACCGCTTACCAAAGCACTTTAGTTGTCCAACATTACACCACAGAAACACTTTCTGCTGCCTCCCTTCTGCTATTGAGCTAAAGCTCTAGATCTTAGATTATTCATCCCATCCTACTTCTCCTTCTCCCCTTCTTTTCACAAACACACCTCGCTTCTCTTTCCTGTCTTCCCCTGGTTGTGTCCCAGGTAAAGGTTGTGTGTCATCACGGACAGAAGCTCTGGTCTGACAAAGGTCAGACAGAAATGCTTAGAGACGGACTCAGCAGGCGTGTCGCTTCATGTCTGAGGAGTTGGTCCTGCAGATCAGCCTTTAATGTGAGCCCAGCAGACAGGAACACAGGAGGAGCATAGTCTGGGTACAGGGTGTCAGGTCTGACCACAAACTTGTATAACTTTAATTCTCTATCTGTGGCTCTCCAGCCTCCTGTGTTGTAAACTCCAACTGGTTTGGAGCACACACACAGGCAGTATGCCCTGTGTGGAGCTGGCAGCAAGTACTCTACTGTGTTTTAGGGCTAAAACAGAGAGCGTATTGAAGCTAATAAAGAGTAGGGTTTCTTTACTTTGGAACAGATAAGCTGGAATCCACAGTAGCCTGACTGCAGCTCACATAATGAAGTCGCAGTGGAATAAAGTAAATGTCCCATTAGCCTCCTGTGAAACACATTCTCCCCCTAATTTTATTATAGTGACCCCCGAGTGCTCAAATTTCCCTCCAGGTCACTATGGTGTTTTCAGAGTAAACATGGGTCACAGTTGTGTAAAGAGCACAGACTGACATAACATAGCTGCTCCATTAAAAATAAATCGTTCAATTACCTTTTCTCATCCTGTTTCAAAATCAAGCCAGAGTGCGCCTGGCGAGTGTGGAGCTGCTCATTAGTTTACATTTAAGAGAAAAATCCCAGCTTACGTTGGTTATATTTCGCTGTATTTAAATCAGATTCTATTGGCCCCAAACCTGACACAGATCATTTTCATGGGTAATGGATCTGCCCAGAAGGAATGTCATCCAATATTACACACAATTTTGGTGCATCAAAGCCAGCAAATTGACTTCTATTAGGGCAAGAAATATGTATTACAAAATGCACTGAGCAGTATAACTCTGCACTACAATTTTGGTATGACAGGTACAGTAAGAACAAATGGGTAACATGAAAGAATAATCAACTTAATCACAATGCCTCTTGATAAAGTAATAATTACTGGTCATGTTAAAAGAAAATGCTGAAATAGAATATTTATTCAACAAACACTGATTAAAGTAAAATCCATTCCAGGACACAGGAGACTACAGCTGTTGGACCCATATTAACAACTGAAATATGAATTGTGTGTGTTATTGTATTTTATTGTGCATGTGTCTGTGTTTAGCTCACCTTCTTTAGCAGGCGGGATAGTGGGAGGGGCCTCTGTAGTCGGTGGATCAGTCGGAGCCTGGGTGGGCGCTGGCACTGTCCAGAAAAACGACACAGAGGAAAATGATCAGGAAAACAAGACAAGGCCCTCAATCATAACATAAGTGAGTTTCTATTCTAACCACACATGTTCACATGAATGTTCTATTTACCTGAAAGTTTCACAGCTGACTCAACAACTTTGAGTCACATTGGCAACCCAGTTGTTGTGTTTGTCCTCTAAATCTGCACCAGACAAACATTTCCTTTACTTTCCTGTCTGTCTTCCATCCTCATAGAAGTCCGGCTCAGCACAGGGCAATTTTCATCAGTCTTAGTATCAGTCTGACCAGAGGCTGTTTTTTTTTGGACTCGAAAACAGCCACAGGTTAGAGCATCCCTCAGTGCCAAGCCAATTACTTTACAGAGAGGCAGTGGGTTCTGTCAAACCACAGTTCACCAAGTAAATCATCCTGGAAACATTGGCGGCTTCCCACATATGAGGCCCATACTTCCTGACAGAAAACACAAAGATCTCAGCAAATCATTTTCTTTCTTCCTCTTCTTAAGATCATTTATACATCAATATCAATAAGTGCATTGAAGTTAAAGGTAATGTTGAAATAATTTTTCATTTTGCTTTCACTCCACTGGATTTTAATGCAAGGATTGCAAGTAAAGTCAGTACTTTTTACTTCTTTGCATTTGCGTGACAGTGGTGTCATCACAATGCAGATGTGCATATAAGAATGTGCTCATCTTGTAAAATATGATGTATTGCTGTTAAACAAACTACCCACTACTCCATTAAGTAGTTAAATGATCTCCACCAGCAACATTAAACCTCTACCTACACGTCAGTGCATTTAAAAATAGGCCTTGTAAGACTTTCAGAATAATTTAGCACTCTAAAAGGAGCCATTCTGCATAACGAGCACTTTTATTTTGGATTCTTGGGCACAATTTCCTGATAACACTTAAGTGCAGGATTACGGTACTTGTAATGGAGTGTGTTTATGTGGTGGTTTTTATTACTTTTACTCACGTAAATTATCCTAGGACTTCCACAGGCAACGGGTGTGGACCACGGACTGCATTAAAGGAGTTGTGCCCACCTTTGCTGAAATGAAACCTTTACCTTTAATCTATAGTTGTCCACACTGTGGAGCAACAGGGTATTTGTGTGTGTGTGTGAGAGAGAGAGCGACCATGTCTATCCATCTATAACCCTCATAGAGAGCTGAGACCCCCCCTGGTCCCGAGAGCTGTGTGCTTCACCTCAGCTCATCAGTTGACCAATGAACTGCAACAACAGAATCTATCTTCACTGAGAGAGAGAAAGAAAAAGAGTGAGAGAGAGACCTCAGGAGGGTGGAGGTACAGGAGTAAGTGGCAGAGGTGAGACAGATGCAGGGGTGAAGGGGACAGATGGACTGGACAGGTGGAGAACGAGACATAAAGAAAGACTGGGAGGATCATTTGGGAGAATTAGTTAGGGTAAGAAAACGCTGAGAGACTGGAGAGAAGAGTGAGGGAGCGACAAAGAACAAGGTCGAGTGAACCTCCTAAAAAGGTTGAGGAAATATTTAATTAAATGAGAGGAAACTAAAAAACTCAATTAAGTCGCTCTTGACATCCTCTCTCCCGGAAACAAAGAGTGAAGATGAGAACACAATGTAACACAACATATCAAACATACGTGTCATGTCAGTGACGGAGACTGACGGCCCCTCCGTTTCTTGAATCTGCGTGTGAACGCTGATCTGGTATTGGCTGCTGGGCGTGAGGTCATAGAAGCACTGTCGGGAAGCACCACCCCCAAGGCTCACTTCCTGTCTTTGGCCGTCTGCACATAAACAGCAAAAGAAAAAAAAACGACTTCAAGTTCAGATCAACGGTCAAAAAATGGTAACAAGCACAGAACTTCTCACTGATCACAGAGCACATTTCTGGTTCTGCATCACATGGCCTGTCATTTATATTTCACACTTCCAGTCTGGATGACTGATCATGCAGCGCTTCAATGTCTACCACTTTCCCATAATTTCAAATGACGCCCTGAGAGCTGCTGAGGATGATGACTTCCTCTCAGAGTTGGATTCTAAGCAGCGTTAGTGGAGTCATCAGTGCCACGATCAAGGGCAAACCGAAGGTTAGGCGCTGAAAGATAGAGGCTGTCGTCATTAAGGACAATGGTGACGCTTGACATTTGAAAAATAAAATAGTATGTCACACAATCGACCCTGATTCATTACAACTCATCCGAACCGGAATTACTAGTGCTTTGTAGATAAACGTTCTATGTAAACAAACATTGAACCGGCAGTTTGTGGTGCTTTATCCATTCATTGCACCAAATAAAAAGATATCTGGACAATTCTGTGGTTTCAAAGAAACCAGGAAAACATCATTATATCCACTGCAAAAACTGAACTGAATCATATCATTGATTTCTTCCCTCTTCTCATGTCGATTTCCTTCGGTTCTCAGACTGAAACACTTTCAATTAAGTGTTTGTTTTGCTTTAGAGCGACAGCACTGAAGAGGAAAAAAAGGAGGATTTATGTTGGCAGCCAATAAGAGACAAACATGAAACTGGAAGCACACACACACACACAAAGAGCTGTCATTTGTCATATTTATTAATCTAATTTTATTTGCTAATGTGTGTCTCATCTTGTGGAATGGCCAACTAGCCCCTCCTCTACTCAGGAAGCAGCCGTGGAAACAGCTGTATCTGAGGAGCTGCCACTCCCTCCTCCATCAGAGGAAATGTTTGAGCAGCTGATGACAGAGATCAAACCACAGAAAGAATATCTGGCTACCACCCAAGCAGCGGGGAGAGACAAAGACAGAGCAAGAAACAAACCTTGTTATTGTTTATTCTGCCAGACAAGGCTGAAGAGGCTGTACACACACCACTAACTGTTCATGAGTCTACAGTCTTTACCATACATATCTTTAGCTTCCAATTCATTTGACTAAATTCTACTCTACTCACAACATCAATTGGATTTCTGTACCTCTGACTGTCGCTGTTCATCCAGATTGCTTTCCCTGGTGCTGGTGAGGCCAGCAGCCCATTCTACACATATTCTGTCTGTGACAAGATATTCACACTTTGTGCAAATTTTTACCCAGTGTATGACACCGACTCTTTTGATGCAGAGTCCCCCCTCAGAGTCTGTGACTTGATCCCCCACAGCACCAGTACACCGGTCTCCCAGAAATAAATGGGACAGGACACATTTTTCGCCAAACAGCTACCGGTGTAAAAAATCATTTCCGTTACACTTATTGGAGAAAGTGGCAGAAAGTCTAGGATCAGCTGAGCAGAAGATTTTTTTTTTTTTTTTTAATCTATCAAAAGGCAAAATAAAGGTCTTGATATTTACTGTGTCCTGCTCTAAATGTAAATTTGACAGGGTTATCTGAGGATCCCTGTGGCATTTTCTATAAATGTCTGTTAGAACTGCTGGAAACATCAGGAATGCAGCCATGATTTCAACGGTGTATTTTACTGTAAATGAAATATGAACATGTGCCGCACAAACCACAGGCCTCTGAGGAAAATTAAAAAGAACTTGAAGCTGCTCGCTCTGAGTGGAGCAGCTCCAAGGTCTTCTCTTGTTGACAGGACAAAGGTTTCGTTTCCAGCTGGAGAGCTCAGGGAAACAAGGACGAAGTGCAACAAATGCAGCGTGTGGATCTATTTTGATGATTGATTTGATAATAAATTGATTTGAGTTATTACGGGTTATTACGTAATTTCCTTTCTTTGCTCATACTCTGTCTTCCTCTTTAAAATCTAGTACATGCACAATAAACAGCTTCTAAAGTCGCACCCTATGTCTTCATTCATTTTATTTCTGACGCTGTGACATGAGCAGTTCATAGAGCCCTTCCCCCCCACGTCATTTACAGGGGAGAGAGATTGTGAGCATATCATTCCTCTCTCTCCGTTTCTCCAAACCAGGAGATTAATGAAAATCCTTCGCACTGTAAATCACTGCCATGGGAGAATGACAGAAATATATCACTTTTATTTCCTCGGAGCCGCACATCAATAAGAATCCAGAGGACCGAAAGGCATGTGTACCCAGCACACACACGCACACGTGACCTTAACGTGCGCCAAAACTCAGACCTGAGCTCAGATGGTTTCAAGAGGCCCGGCCGTAAATCTATGCAGAAACATATGTAGTTTGGCACAGGATTTAGCCGCTTCACCAAATATCACAACACTAGTAAACATTTTGATTTAGTGACCGAATTACGTTCCAGTCACTGGGCTGGAAAACGCCTTTATTTCAAAAATAGCATGGATCGCAGAAACAAGTTGGTGTGAGCGAAGGTGCACCCAGCAACACCGACGGGAACAACAAGTCCAAGAAACTTTGCCTGAGCTCCACTTTTGTGAGGACGTAACTATATATTTTAATATTGCGGCTGAAGGGAGTGCCCTAGTCCGCATTTCCACAAGCCCATAAAGTTGCAGCTAATTTGAATTCAGGCCAGATGAGTGAATAAAGTTAATGCTCGGGGTCGGCTTCCTGTCCAGTATCACGTCCTCACACAAAGAGCAAAACTAATGAAAGCACTCAATCAAGAATGAACCATTTGTTTCACAAACTGTGAGCGGTTTTACTTACTGAGAGTGGACTGTATGGAGACTCTGTATAATGTGGCCCGTAGAAGAGGCTGCCATTGGACACACATGCTGCTGGAGCGCACCTGGTAGGTCGACAAGCCCGAGACGCCGAGGAACACTGGAGAGAGGTCAGTGACAGAGATCCACTTAGCACATTTATTCAACATTTTAAACATTTCCATATTTCATTTGTATTAGATTTCTATTCTAACCAGCGTACATGCAGAGATAGCTTTAGTTTTAGTTTATTTAAAGTTCAGCATGATGGATAAGCCCAGGTCAAACAACCTTTCCTGATTTGGTACATGAATGCCATGCAAACAGCAGTGCGTGTACAGAACATCTATAGTTGAATAAAAAACCTGAAGCAGCACAGGCCACTTTTGTTAATTATCCTTTTAAACGTCCTTCAGTCATTTAAAGATGTACTGTTAGTGCTGTTAACAGATCTTTGAATAACTGTTACAGCTTTTCACACTTTCTAACCATAAACCTGACCCTGTTCATTGCTGCCTCTCTCTCTCTCTCTCTCTCTCTCGCTCTCTCTCTCTCTCTCTCTCATTTCAGTCCAGTAAACACCCTCCAATTATAAAATTATCTTCTAGATTACTAACTCCATATGTAGTACCCAGATTCCTCAGGCCACTGGGGACAGGTTATATGTTCCCAGGTTCCCAAGTGAAGCAGCTTTCAGTTATTCTGCTCCTCACTTGTGAAACAATCTTCTTGCACACCTGAGGTCTGCACCAATATTGAAAACAATATTATTTGCTTCAGCTTTTACTTAAATTAAAATATTTGATCAGTGTTTTTTAATCATTCTAAATGCTAAATTATTGTCTTTTACAGGCTCCTGTTTTTAATTAATGTACTTTCCTGTTTTTAAGTGTATTTTCTATTTATGATATTAATGTATTTTTATGCTTCTGTAAAGCACTTTGAATTGCCTGGGGTATGAACTGTGCTATACAAATAAATTTGCCTCCACCCACTACACAACTCACCACTCTGTCTCTCATGCTCATGTGAGCTTTTTTGAGCCAAACTATTCCATATTTATTTAAATTGACTCTGCATCTTTTTGATGTTGCCACAAAGATTAATGTTGCAGGTTAAAATTCTGTTTTAAATGTCACCCAAACCCGGAGCAACTGAAAATTGTGTGAAAACATTTCAAGGTCAGCAGCAAACATCAGAACTGCGCTGCCTTCAGGATCACAGCCACACTGTCTGGATTGTGCATCAAGACACAAGTGACATTGTGTTAAACATCTCTCTGGAAGCAGGAATACAACCATCCATAATGGCAGAAATATATCTATACCCACATCAAACACGACTGACATTAGTCAGGATTGATGTTAAACCGTCATGTGAGGACACCATGAGGCACGATGCAGCAAAATGTTAAACACAGTGAAGCTCGCACGATAGTGAGATTCCAGTGCAATGCAAAGGTGATAAAACCTCTCTCCCCTTTGTTTCGCTCTCTCTCGTTCCCTCTTGTTAACAGAATTTGCTGATGGTATCAAATAAACTTGGCTCCTCTCTTGCACCAGTAAATGGATATTTTATGCTGGGACCATATGGCAGGTGCTTCATTTCAAACACTAGTGAATAATGCATACGACAAGACATCATTCCTTTCAATAATATACAAAGACGCACAATGACTCTCTCCAGTGCAAACAGACATGCACATTAGCATGCATGCACAAATACAACACATGAATATGGATTAACTGTATGTAATCATTTATAGATGCATGTGTGTTTACTTTTCTGCATCCAATTGGCATTTGGATATTGAATCATCTTTAAAGAACAAGCTGGTTCTCCAAACTGACTGCTACGCAACCTTGGGCTAGCATTTTAAACTGCTGACTGCAACTATGGTCAACAATGCTGGTTTGATAACGATACAGCTCTTCTCCACAACCGGAGCTGGAGTTAGATAACATGAAACACGAAACTATTTAAATGAAATTCCAATAAGAAAATGGAGGGAATGTAAAGAAAAAGAGGATTATTTTCAAAAGTTGCAAAGGGTGTGAAAGTGAAAGGGGATATAAACTATTGTGGCCCCATATGGAGAAGCTAAAATCAGAAATTAGCTATTCTTGTGTGTGTGTGTGTGTGTGTGTGTGTGTGTGTGTGTGTGTGTGTCTGCTGAAGTTGCCTGGCGTGAAGCCAAACACATACACCCATCTGCCTTCATGACCTCCACACCTCCACTTTCTTCATTTGCCCAGATTCTTGTCAGGTAATCTTTTCCAAAATGGGAGATTAAGTCAAACTACATTTAGTCTTTAAATCACCATAAAACCAATCCGACAATGTTTCTTAACAGGACACAAACTACGCACTGTTCAGTGTCACGTGAAAAACACATTGTAAAAAAAAGCTCTTGGACCTTACACAAACTAAACTAACACTTCATTAACAGGAAACTGTATCATTTCATTCAATGGTCCTCAAGGCAGCAATAATTACCATTCTACGCTACATGCTAGGACGTGTAATTTATTGGCGCAAACATGCCAGTTGGCTCCATAATAAAGCGGCCATTAATACAGTGCACCCTGGGAAACGTGTTACTGTAACTCCCTTATAGGAATGAGAAATGACTGAACACATGGCCTTAATAAATCAGAGTTTCTCCAGTGGACAAATCAGTCAGTAAATTTAACTACACTGTGCCTGACATGGAAAAATCTGACAGACGTGAAGGTTATTATTACTCTGGTAATTTCTTGCATCTGACAGAGAACGTGCTATGAGTGGTTCTCTTGAAACCTGGCCGACAGGAAAAAAACATAATATGCATAGATAGAGGTCTTCAACATTGTGGGAGGAAATGTGGATCTCAGAACATATAGTTAAGGCCACCATGTATTTACCTTAAAATAGCCACTTCATAACTAGTTTGATCGTCCCCTGACTTTGAATAGGATAAATGGTGCCTGTTCTTGCTTTATGGAGTGGGTATGATCTCCTGTGAGAAGCACGTAGCTGACTGATGTAGTCTCCAGATTCAGGTCACGCAAAAACAAGATGAGCTCAAAAGACTGAGACAGCATCAAAAATCTGCATTAATCTCCAATACTGAGCAACAAAACCTTTAAAGTATGAGGAATTCTAAATGGAGATTGGTGTAGCATGCCCCGCCCCCCAAAAAAGACAAAAGATGGATAGATTGATGAACGTATAATTATAAATGTTGCTTAAGAAATTACAGCACCTCTTAAATTTGTTGGGGTGGACAGTAGAAGTGCTAAACCAGGCCAGTGTGTTCAGATGGGCGGCTGATGAATCTACATGTCAGTGCCTCGCACTTCATCTTTATCTCATTATGAAAGCATGTTTCATTATGAGAACTTTCCAGAGACAGGAAGGCATGTGGGAGCTGTCACTCTCTCTCCGGGGGGACGACGCAAGAAAAGAAGAGGCCTAACACATCACTGCAGCAAAGCTTAATAGACACTGTGTGTATCTAAAGCCTCTCCTTTAATTGATTGTGCATAAATGAATGATCTGGAATTGAACTGAAAAATGGGAAACTTAATTTTTGATGCGTACTTAATCATGGAAGAGAAAGGTATTTATTTTGTAACATCTGTAAACTGATGCGCTGAGTATCACTGCGTTCGTCCCATTGGTGCCAATCATCCAGCGGATCCAAAAGATTTGAAAGTAAGAGCGATACAGCAGTTTTCTGAAAACACACACGCTGAGGTCGGAAAGGACAGAACAAATCATGCACGTGCTGAACACGTACTCATGAATACTAGAGACATTGCTCTCCCTCTCCCTACGACTCAGTCTCTCTACCTCTCTCACTTCCTCCCTGTTTTCCGTGAGCGGAGGTTTTACTGCACCCACTGATACCACATTTACATACATAAAGGATTGTGCTCATGGCTGACTGGAATATATCCGTCTGTCTATCTGTCTGTTTGCTGAAGTCTCAATGGAAATTAAAGCATATGGTATCAGTGGGTAGTTAATATGCATGTTGTACCTTTCTCGCTTTCTTCAACCTACTCTGCCGCTGCCGTCTGCGTCTTCTCTTTCTTATAATCACGCTCCCCTCTGAGGCAGCTTATAGTCGATGACAACACCATTATGTTGGAACGACACCTGAAAATTAGGTGTGACTTTCCGAAAGTAAATGAGGTTATTGTATCCTAAAACTTTTAATATCGACATTTTGCCTGAACAAACTAATGGTAACACAGCCTCTCCCATTTAGTCTTGTCTTTAGAGATTGTGCCATACAATGTCAACACTGCCACACAACCCCATCTCCCTGTGTTGTGTGTGGTGCGGATGCTCACGCGTCTTGGTGTTCACCAGCTGTGGTTCACTCTGTCCTGAAGGGTAGGAGGCCGTCACTTGAACGCTGTATTCTGTCCCACTTAAGAGATTCATGAGGAGCACGGAGTTCATATCTTCACCCACCGTCGTCTCCAAAACTGGCCCTGGAACTGATCACACAGATGATTCCATAAGCACAAACAGAAAAGGACAGAGGATATCACAGAAAGTCCCAATGCAGAATGCAGCAGAGCCAATTCAGTAACTATACCAAGGTCGAACAATCCTAAACGATTGTTTGAGAAAAAGAAAGAAGTGTGAAACATATTAAAGAACGTGAATTCCTACCCTTATCCTAAAATTCTATGATCTGCTCCTAAACATGTAGTTTCTCCTTGGAGAAAGTCAAAGATTTAAAACTCATTAGAAAAAAATTATTTCAATCAAATTTTAGAAAAGAAACAAAGACTTATGATTTGCATCTGGGCCAGTAACTGAAATTACATTTTTTCTTTTGCTCATCCAATTGATGATTGAGTGCTACACTGTCATACACATACAGATATATTAGTATGCGGTAAGTGTGCATCTATAACATGCACTGCGCATGTGAGCACGACTCATTAAAAAAGAAGAAAATTGCATGTATGTTCACAGAAGTGCATAGACGCACATTATCCAATGAGCCCAATTCTTAAAGAAAAATATGACAACAATGAACTTGATTAATGCAGCTTTTACAATTACCTGTTAGAAAGAACAATCAGCATAAATATGATAAAGTGCTTAATTAAAAAAGATAAGCAATAGGACAAACAAAAACACAAATAAAGAAGAGCAGCCTTAACTATACAACACGCCACCCACCGGAGTGTGGGCAAGAAATGTGTGTTAGTGTTATTTAAGTTTCTGACAGTGAACGTCCAGCCGGTTGAATTGTATTCGTTACCCAACCAGAATCCTAATGTTGGCTCAGAGGAAAGGTCATTGGCGCTGGTCATAGGTCAACTCCTTGTTCTGAAGGCATTGTGAATTTATTTATTTCTTTAAAAAGATGACCTTTGTTTTCTTTTCTAATTCACAAAAACAAAGAGGAAGGAAATTCTCAATCTTAACATTGTGTGTGTGTGTGTATACCATAGATTGGCTGGTAGACGATCCTGTAACCCAGTGTAGGAGACCGTGGTGGATCCCAGGTGACCCTGAAGTGGTTGTACCACTCCTCTGACACCCGGAGGTTTCCAGGAGACAGGAGGGGCACTGCAACGACACCAGACATCAAAACAAACAAAATCTTAAATGTAGATTTTAACACATACATATTCAAAGGTCTGTTTGGGAAATAAATAAAATCCTCAACTGTAGCATTTGCACATTAATGCTCAGATTAAGTCATTCAGACACATTTTGGTGACAGTATTTAAACCAAGGTATTTTAGTTTGGCCAGAATTCAATCACGGGAAAGTTGTGTCTCTTGTGTTTGTTTGTTTTCACTGGCAGGCCCGGCTGACTTTGAATTATGGCAACGTTGAAAAGTTCCACAGTCGCCGATTTATCTGAGAAGACAGTTTCCTCTCCCAAAAATATAAAATGGTGTCTGACTGTACATGAAGTGTGTCTTTGCTCTGATTCACGGCCTTGTTGTTTCTGGAGCTGTGGGGCTTTTATTTACGATATGGCAAGCCATAGCACTCTCATCTAAAGAGACGACACATTTCATGTGACATTTCCGTTGTCTGCACAATGACATGAAATCACTGCTGTTGATGAGAGGTAATCAACAGAACGGTTGAGAGAATCAATTAGAAAAAAAATGATTTAATTGTCCCATTAATGAAGGGAGCCACTGTAATTATGAATGGCCTTCATTAGGACAATTAAGAACACATCAGTATTTGTCATCGCTTTTAATTTACATTCTCCTTCAGGAACGTGAGCGAACATGAAATTAATTCAGCGCAAATGAACATCGTGCCTGCCGCTATGAAATCCGTTTTGTCAGATGCGTTCCCCTAAACTGGGCACTGCATCTTTGCTTAATGAGCAAGGGAAGGGAGAACTGGCACCAGTGATCAGTGATTCAGAGAATGTTGTATGTGTGTGTGGGTGAGTGTGTGTGTTTGTGCGTGCCTGCGTGTGAGCAAAGCTTCATGGGTTTGTCAGGCTTACGTGTGGATCCCATGGCAGAGATGCTGATGCCATCTTTTCCATCTCTGTACACTGGTGTGACCGTCACTTTGTACTGGGTGTCTGACAATAACGGCTCAAGCAGCGCTCTCCTCTCTCCTCCAGGAACTAACACCTACACGCACGCACGCACGCACACACACACACACACACACACACACACACACACGCAGGAGACACATTTAGAGCAGTTCGAGAGTGAAGGGAGTTTTAAAGCTATGATGACTTCTGCCCATTTGGGACTAAGATGCACACAGGCAAACGGGCAAGCATACAAATAAAGAAGAAAACACACACACACACACCATATATAGCAGAACACATACAGAATGTGTTAGCTCTCTCTGCTGGCTTGTTGGGACATTTGGAGAGAAAGATTAAGGCCAGGCTTAATTTGGTGAGACAGAAAGTGCCTGCAGAATGTTATGTATATCTTAAGGGATTCAAACCACAACTGTTCAAGAATTCTGCTCACTTCTGTTTAGTCAATAAAGTCAGTTGAGGTCAATGGTGAGGCAGGAAAAAGCCCAAAGCTGGTTTTCCATTCAGGGGAGCTGCCGTTTGTTCTTCCTATGCGACTTCCGGATTCTTTTATATAACTTTTAATCAAAAAGTTTGAGACAACCCACGGTGTCACATGAATATAACACTGAGACAAAGATAAAAACCTGATGTTGCTGCTTTACAATATAATTGAGTTCAGATGATACCAACAAAAAGCTGCGCAGCAGTTTTATTGACCTTGGAGAAGTAGCTGACAAAACAGTCTCCACTCAAGGTCCTCTCGCTTGCTCTTTCTTTAGGCTCTCAACTTTATTGCAGGCAGAGTTTCAGAAGCAGGACTACACCTCAGCCATGGGCGCTTCAGGGCGTTCTATAAATGCTCTCAGAACTGTCTTTCCCTTTTGTTCTCGTATGCTGTACGCCCCTCACCCCTGCCTCAGTCTCCCTTTGTTTATTTCTTTTCTTTTTCCACTCCTTACAATCTGAGGGGATCTGTCATACCTTGATGCTGCCGCGATTCTTCCTCAAACTGCAACAAAGACTCAAGAACTTTAGTGTGGTCTTGTTGTGAATAAGAATATGGCATCAGCTGTCATGGAACTGCAGATTAATTTAGGTTTGGCTTTCATGGTGAATTTTAGAAGAAGACCGGAAGTCATACATGAGAGCTACAGAATAAGCGATTAGGTGGACTCAGCTAATAGATATTGAAAGTATATCATTTATTTCAAATTTTCTGCTCCTTATTTAATCAACTTATTTGTAAAGAGAAAATATTGTTTGATATTTACATCAGAAATCCCTCTAACATTTATCTGTCTGTGCAGTGTGTGTGTGTGTGTGTGTGTGTGTGTGTGTGTGTGAAAGAGACACATGTGTAGAAGATAAGGCCAATCCATTAAGAGGAGCTGTCCACTCTGACTGAGGTGCTGAAACTCCTCAGTGTCAAAGCAGGGAGCCACACACAAAGATTTTTAAACACACCTCCACTACCTGAGGAGACACAGAGTTGTCAGTGCTGTCTGTCTCGCCCTCTATCTGTCTCTCACACATATCCACATCAAAACACATCCAAACTTGCAGAAAGAGGTGTGACCTAAGACAACGCTTATCTGTCACCTGGCAAACAGGTTCAAGTCTTTCCCCGCACTTTGTTTTGATATTGTTTCTCTTTCGCTCTGTGTTTCTTTTCGCTCCTTTCTCGGCTGTCCTCCATCTCTGATTCCAGTGAGGTAAAGGGCTACTGAAAAGATAATGGGGTGTCTTCTGGTTGGCCCCGGCCTCTCCATCTTCTACCACTCTGACACCACATTGGGAAATTAAAACAGTAGAAGGAAGGGGAAAGGGGGAGGACAGTATGGAGAGAGACGGCAAGAGGGAGAAGAAGCAGAGGAAGAGACAAGGAGGAAGAGATGGAATAGAAGGGAGCAGCCGTGTGTGTGCGTGCGCATCAGTGAACAGGGTCAGTACATGGCGCTGAGCTTTAGGGCTCTTACTACACATCGAGGGATTGGGGAGCAGAGGTCGAGTGGACCGGGACTGCAAGTGTAATCATTTTTCTGATTTGATATGGGTGCCCCGACACTGACCACTGCAGTAGAGGTTTGTAATAAGAGAAACCATCTTGCTCTCAACTCCAGTGTTGTCTCAGCAATTAGTGTCCACAGCCGACCCGGGGGGGTGGGTTAGTGTGTTGACATGTTAGTATTAGGGAGCTGCACCGGACGATGAGGGTAGAGGATTTAAGAAAGTGTAGGGGTGTTGTAATAGGGATCTAAAAATAGCCTTTGGAACGAGAATTAATTAAAAATCAAAAAGCAGATCAAATCCTCTGCAAATGCTCCTTAAACCTCTAAATCCGTCATCTGTACATGATTCTTTTTAAGAGTAACAGCGCATGATCCACTCACCGACTCCTCTTGGTGGTTGCCCCAGAGGCCGGCGTAGGAGACCCTGTAGCTCTCCACGTGGGGGTCTTCTATTTCCCATGATGCCTCTAAACTCTGGGTGGTCTCGTCGCTCAGCTGCAGGTTTCTCACAGCCTGATGAGCCACTGCGACGCCAAATCACAGGCGACAATTATTGCACAACAGTAACTGTGAGATGTGAATCAAACTCTTGGATAAAGACCCATTTTCTTTGCACTTTTTATGTGGTTTGGTTAAACTGTGGATTAGAAAAATGTCAGCTTGCCATAAACAGCAATTGTTTAACTGCCAACGCGGATAAAAGTCTGGCACAGATAGAAATATGAAAGTATTTTTGTTTTCAGTTTCTATGGCTTTAAATCAAAGTATAGGTTCCAGACATAATAACACTCCAAACAGCAGTCAATCATTTTTAAAAACAGATGTGACTGACGTGGGGTTGTGATTTCAAAGAAGCGCTGGCAGATGGAAATATTCTAATTTTTGCACAGTGTTCAAATACAGGCTATGCGTTCTTTTTAAATAGCTGTGAGTGGACAAAACGCTCTGACTCCATTAACTGTGGCCTGCTCCTCCAGGTCACCCCCAGATAATGGAGTTTGAACTACAGTCTAAGGGTGAAACTAACTTGGTAAACACAATTTTAAAGGAGTAGATCTTCTGAACTCTTTTTATGAGGTGCAACCTGCATTAGAATGGCATCACTGATTCAGTTTTCCAGTTCATCAGCCTCAACAAACTGCCTGTGTTTCTGGTTTTGCTTGAGGAAACAAGATGAGCGATGAAGATCATAACTCTGCTACAGGAAGTACAGACTCAGTACGGAAGAGAGAGCCATGTATGAGGTCATAAAATGAAGTAAAATATTTTACTGTTTTTTTAAATTCTGAGAATAGAATTGGAATGTGAAGAATGAAGTAAAACTAAATCAAAGTAAAAAATAAATATCCAGAATTGAGTCCATTCATAATCCTCTGATAAAGTCTGATTTTATTCTCACCATTCTCAACTGTATCTTTAAAGTTTGTTGAATTTTTTCCCTCTTCCACAGTTGGTCACAGTTCAAATTTTGACTTCACTAACATGATGGAAAATATATGGCACAATTTTACTCCAAGACAACATGTCTGACCTGTGGTAGGGGCAGCAACTGTCGTCATCCTGGCCACTGAAAACATAAACAGAACAAATCTGATTTGGATACAAAAACTCTCCTGGACAAATTTACAGAAATACATTAAACAAAAACACTGAATACATAGAAGAGAAAAATATAACAAGAGTAAATAATTGAAAAAACAAGATATTGACACCTTCATAGATTTTCTTCTTCTGAGGAAAGCTGCGACAAACAAATCAATGCAAAGAGGCTCAGGCAGAGCGAGGCTTTGAACCTAGAGATGTAAATTTGATCTCATTCATTATTCTCAGCAGACGATGACACTGTAGTGTCGAGGGTTATTCAAGTCACAAGCTAATTTCAATATCACAGCAACCAAGAGGATTTAATTTTCAAAAAAAAAAAAATACAACTTTCCACATGGACGCATCACAGAGCACGTTAATGAAAGACATGACTTACATGTGGTCTCTATGACAGAGACGGTGTCGCTCTCTGATTCATCGTTGAACACGGCCGTCAGCATGACTTCATACTTAGTGAACGGACTCAGGCTCGTCAGCAGGTATCTGTTATCACTTCCACTCAAGATCACCTACACACACACACAATATATATATAACATTTTACTTTCACTGGCATCATCTGTCTGAGTTTAAAAGATGTTGGCTGATGTTATTTCAAAACCTATATTAGTTTGTCATTGTCATTTATTTTGATGATCAATATTTATAATCTCACACTGTCATCAACATTTAACATTTAACTGCTCCAGATTAACCTACTTGCATGGATATTGGTGTAAAATACATATATACAAATACAACAAATATTTCCTATGTTTCATGTAAAACATTATTGTCATTATCATACTGCTGATATTTCGTTTTGGCTTCATTCGCTGTTTCTATATTTACCAAAGGAAAATAAATAGGAAGGTTTTCCTGAGTTACCCTCAAGATATGATAAAAAATTGGGAATTAACCAACAGTCTGACAGGATTATTTATACTCTAAGTGCAACAGCAGACTTTCAAAACACAAGGTCATCACTGAGTGCGAGGAGAGGAGCTTCTACAAACATAAAACAACAAATTGTCACAGTCAGAGCTCGTAATTTCATGTCATGAAACCAGCAGGAAACAGTGCTGCATATTTTAGAAAGCTGGTGTCTGTGAAAACAAAGCTGTTATAGTCATATAATGGGTTTGACTACTGTGTAGAATAAAACTTCAACAACAGACACACCATCATGAAAGCACATTTTGCCATTTACAGCTTCACAAAGACGATTATTACCCGATAAGTGATTCAGAAAGGTGAGTTTTCGGGTGAATGCAACAGCAGAGCGAGTTGGACTGACTGCTGCTGCAGGAATCCAGACAGCATGATCATTTGTACAACACAGAGATGAATCAGACCCCAAGGTAAATACAAAGAGGTCATCAAAAGTACAGCTTGTCCCGTGGAGAGACACTCTGAAATTGGAATTTACCCTAGACGACTCAGCAGCCTGATAGAGTTCAGGAATTTGTTTCTTCTCCGAGCTCTTCAAGGCACAGTTACATGCAAATCTTCCCCGTGGGGCCGGTCATTTGTGATTTCCCCTGAAGCAAGCGCATCCTTACTGATTCATTCCCTCTCTTCTCTCTTTACATTGTATTTAGTGAGACGCATTTTCACTCTTCACAGGAGTGTGTCCTGAAAAACAGCCGTGGCTGTGTTGTTCCCCTGATAACATAGAGTCGAGGTTATTGAAGAGCAAGAGAAGCTGCTTCCAGATATCAGATGCCAGTCAACAAGACAATTCATACAAATGCTTGATGCAAAGCAGGAATCAACAGTGATGTCATATACTCTTCAAATTAATATCGCGATATGATATGATAGATCTGCTTCATCTGCAAAAGTGAATATGTGTTGGACTGTATTATGTTTAATCCTTCAGAAATAACAATACAGAGCAGTGGTTGGTGAGTGTGTATGTGTGGACGCATGTTTACAGTACGTGGGTGAGAGACAGAGAAAAAGCCTTTCTCTATTGTGGCGGTATTACCAGCCCACCTCTCCAACTCCCCAGAGTGTTATTTTCAGCTCTGATGACTCTCAGCAAAACACACACACACACACACACACGCACGTCTTTACAGACCTGAGGGCTCTATCGCTGCCTCCCAGCTGCCTCTAAACCCCAGATCATGGCAATAAAAAAAAAATCCCAAGCCATTAATTTCTAGATTTATTCAGCCTTTATTTATACCCAGCCACGCCAGGGGTTTTACCAGCTAAAAGTGGAGTGATTCGGCTCGTGTGCAAGTCTACGGAGTACAGGCTGCCACGGAGCGCAGCCACGTCCACCTCCACAAACAGAGATAGGTGGACCGCAAGCGAAATGAAACGTTCAGGGTCTGTGCAGGATATTTGTCTTTTCATGCTAAAGTTGGAATTCTATTGGGGTGAGATTTGCCAGCGTGAGGTAGTGAAAATTCAAGTTTGTTTTGAGTGAATAGAAATGCTGTGAGAAGGACTCTGGACATTTCAATTCTAGTTCGTCTTTAAGAATCCAGAGTTTAAAACAAACAGATTCACATCCCACATATCACTGGTACTGACCTCTTTGGTGTCGCCACCAGTGAACGGTGCCCATGAGAGTCTGTAAAGCACGATGTCATTGGTTGAGTGATCCCAGCTGACCTGGAAGCTCTCTGCGCTGATGTCACTGGAGCGTAGGTTCCGTGGGCCGGGAACAGGAGCTGACAGAGAGGTAAGTGGATTTCACTGATTTTTCTTGAGGTAACAACAGACATTTAACATAACTAACCAGCAAAAAAAATAACCCAAATAACATTTGACAATACCAAATCAAATATAAAGATATTTTATCAACAGATCATACATTCTAATAAGGCGACAAAAGGAAAAAAAAGAAATAAACAAACAAAAAATATATTTTTTGGTTGAATGAAAAACTTCAAAAATTCCAGCACTCAGCACTGGTAAACATTCCTCATAAATTCCAAAGTTTTTAAGCACATCGCCTCTTTGCAACAAATTAAAACTATTTATCATAAACACTCTAAATCAAAACATTAATGAATCTCCTTTTCTTAATGAAATGTTTTAACAGTCAGTTTTTGAAATATCTCTGAATACCACAGAAATAAAAGAATAATGTCAGAAGCTCCTGACAATTTTACCCTAATTGTTATTTTTTACACTTCCACATATTTAATTTTACAGCAAACGTTTCAAGATATTTGCATGCATTTTTTTTTAAATAGCATTAACCACGATTCAGAAGGTCCCTTTCTTTTTTTGCCTTGTCCACTGAACAAAGTTTGCCAGGATACAAATAAAAAGTCAACATCAGCCCTTCGGAGTGAGCAGTTTCACAGTCGCCTGCCAGAAGCACATTTCTTTCAGCTGACCCAGCAATCGTACCCGTCTGCGTGTTGCTTAAAGGGATATTCCTACAAATCAATATCTGTTAACGTGACAGAAGAGTCAGGGACAGTGAAATGACCTTTTAATGTGACCGGGCTATTATGCTAAGGTGTAAATGAGATGGGCAGACTTCCAAAATAGCAGAAGGTGCAATAAGGGTAATAAAATCCAATAATGTTCAGCACCAAGAGAGAAATGTGTTGCCTTCTAATGGTTTTTGAGGCTATTCCCTGAAAATTCACACCATATTGTTCTCAGAAGAGATGGAGATGAAATAAATAAAGAGTCCTGTAGAATAAAGAAAACAAATCTTATAATGTAACTCAACAGTGGAACAGTAAGTGTCTTACTCGTAGTGAATCCATCAGTGAGCGGCTCTGATTCGCCATCGTCGTACAAGGCATAAATGGCTACTGAGTACTCCATCAGAGACGCCAGGTCACTGAGGTCGTAAGAGCTCACTGGACCGACCTCCACCTGGAAGACAAACACAAGTGTTTACAGCTGCTGGATCTGTATATGGTCTCACTGGCGAGAAGGCTAATCTTACATTATTTTCCAATTATGGCAATATAGCAATAGATATAGTATATAGTTAAATAAATATATAACTGTAATTAAATTACAGTGAGAAAATAAAATAGGCTACAGTCCACTAGAATGTGCACTCACTAAATCTTTGACAAAGACAAGTGAGAGTTAAAACTATATAAATGTAAATGTTAATAAATTTAAAAAACTAATCAGTAGCAGGAAATTATGATGTGCTTGGATTCAGGCAGTAATTTCTATCTAGGTAATAAGAGTTTACACAACAAAGACACACACACACACACACACACACACACACAATGCCTGTGTAATTAAAATATCCTATTTATTTTCTCAGATGATTTATATCTATAGTTAAAAATCTTTTCTTTAGTCTGACCTTGTCATAATAATTAGAAAAATAATCTCTGCACATCATTTTCCCTTCCTCCCTTCCTTCCTTCCTTCCCTCCTGTTTCCATCCTTCCTCAGTGCTCAGACACAGCACAGAATAGAAATGCTGTCATATTCAATCAAACCGTATCACACATTACATCTGTGTCATGACACTCACCTGCTCTGACACTAGTTTGTTGGTCTTGATCCACATGATTCGGTAACCTTTGACCCCTCTGGGAACAGGGTCCCAGCTGATGTGGGCAGAGTTATGAGTGATGTCAGAGAACTGGAGGTTACTGGGAGGACTCCTGGGCACTGGACAGGGAGGGAGGGAGAGAGAGAAGGGAGAGAGTGTGTGTGTTAAAATGCTTGTGTGCTCAATGAGTATCAATGTGTGTGTGTGTGTGTGTGTGCTCAAGCACATTACTCACGTGTACTTTCCTGGTTTGTTACAGGGTCACTGGCTTCATCTCCATACATTGCATAAACAGTGACGGTGTATTCTGTGTGAGAGCTCAACCCATCGAGCTCCAGCTCTGTCACTGCATCTGACACCTTCAACTGGACAAAGACACACAAAATACTGCATTTAACACACACGTTCATCAGTTGCTGTGAGTTCAACTTACGACTTTATCTCCGTCTCTACCTCCTTCTCTTCCAACTCCCCATTGTCTTTGAGAGGTGCATACAGCAGCATGTAGCCGGAGGCCCCGTCGACGCTGTCCCATCTTGCTTTCATGCTGCTGTGCGTCACATCGGACAGCTGCAGGCTTGTCACTCTGGGCAGGACCACTGGAGACACACATACACACGTGTGACCGCACACACACAAACGCACAGCTGTTGAGTCAAGTCAAGTTTTTTTGTAAATGTAAAAACTTGTATCTGTCTTCCTGTATCATCAATGGCATTTCATGCGGACAGTATTCAGGTTATCAGGACTTTAAAGTTTCACTCTTGTTTGCTGGTAATAAGGTGGATAAGTCAAATCTGCAATTTGCATTAAATAAAGCGAAGCCTGCTCCAACCTATTCTGAATCGACGCCACAGGGGATTCAAACCCTCTGTTACCATGGTAGCATCACTGATGTTTGTGCCAACAGCCCGCTGTTATAAAACACGGGATACTTTTTTAATTTATTCATCACCTATAAGGAGCTCTACTGTCTCATATAGCTTCCATATCCTGGATGTGATGAAAACAGAGTAACAGCTGCGCATGTACGCGCAGCTTCAATATGTCTGGCTTCCACGGCTGTTTAATATATAAGCAACTGCTATTATCTTGTGGTCTTGGATGTTGACTGAAGCCGCGTGTGTGGTGTGTGCGAGAACGAACTTACGAGTTGTTTCCGATCCCCTCAGAGCTTCACTCGCCTCGTTTGCATACACAGCAAACACAGCCAGCTGGTACTCGGTGAGAGAGCTGAGATGCTGTAACACCACCGAGGTCTCGCTGCCGTCCACCACAGCCTGTGAGGGTGCGGGGGGGGTGGGGGGGGGCGAGTCAAGGTTTGAATGATGGATGCGTCCACCACAGCCTGCGAGGGTGCGGGGGGGTGGGGGGGGGGCGAGTCAAGGTTTGAATGATGGATGCGGGGGGCAGAGGAGAATGATGGGGTATAAAAATGAATGGGAGAAAAGAGGGCAGGGGCAGGGGGACAGCGAAGAGCAGAGGAAATAGAAAATAAATGTGCAGAGATGAAAATGACGATAGGAAGAGAGGAAAACAAGGAAGGCAGGGGAGAAAAGAGAGATGGAAAGAGAATGGAAGAGGAAGGGAAGCAATCGATTAAATGAATTGGATAAAGCCCCAGTGTCTAAAGCTGAAGAATTTAGAGTTTTTGCTGTGAAGTGAATGGATGACAGTTCTGATACAGATTAGATGCGGGCTAAGCCAGCTGGAAAGGCCTCCTCACACAAGGCTCCAGAACATCTGGTCCCTAAAAAACCCAGCTAAGCAAAAGATTTAATAGGTTTTTTTTTTTTTTTTTGTGGTCAAATTTTCTGGAAAATTCAAGCAGGTGCCTCCATCAGCCACAGCATCATTCGATTTCTAGTGAACCTTCATTACCTTCTCCGATGGAGAGACGTGAGCGGAGGGATGAGAGAAACGAGTATGGATGAATGATATCATCAGAATCTCAAGGGAGGACTGAGCTCAATCTCTAGACTCTGCAGCCGATCCCAGACACAGTAAATCTGTTGGTGATGTAAACGTGATCTCTGTGCTCCCGCTCACTGTGATGACCTCAGTATTTTTATCTTGTCTTTACTATGTGCACCGTAGAGAGACTTTCTTTAGGCCGCGTTTGTAATAACTGAAATTATGAGCTGGCATTTTCCACTTCTAGAAGTGATGAATTTTGTTTGTAGTGGTTAATTACTTCTGAATAATTGTCTTGCTTAAACATTCACACATTTTTCAATTTACTGAGCAAAATGCAAAGTTCTTGGCAAAAGAAAAGAAAGATTCACCTCCTGTGGTTCTCCTCCCAGAGCAGGATAATAAACCACTCTGTATTTCTCAACGTTCCCAGGGGCGTGGCTCCATGACACCCTGAAGCTCTGCGCCAGGACCTCCGACGTCACCAGGTCGCGTGGCGAACCGATCGTCTCTGGTACCTGTTCTGAAAGAATATAAGAAGAGGAACAGGGAAGAATGAGAATAATTTTAAAAACAAAGAAGAGATGCATCCACGAGGAGCAAAAATGAGATGGTGTTAAAGTATAATTTAAAAAGATTAGACGTCGCCTTGTATTTTCAGCCCTGCAGCTTTACAGAGGTGAGACAGAGGCGCAGGGTGGAGTGCCATATAATAATTAACACATGAAACTATTCTAGTCTTGCCGTTACTGTAACTGCAATAAATGCATATAACTGCTTCGCTGCGATATAGCTGTGTGACTTGTTTCCTTACTCTCCTTGATGTCTTTATCCTGCTGCTCCACTTGTTCGCACACCGTTTTGGTCAGCCCCTCGACGATGGAGCTCATGACATTGAAGTCTGCCACATTGTAGACGTGAGAGTCCTCTGGCTCTGAGGCGATGGAGCGCAACTCATTCTCATCAGCGTTCTTCACACCTGGGAGGGCGAGGGCAGACGCAATTGAGTGAATTGCGCGCAGTAACAATCAGTCTGACTTGCCCAACTGACATTAATGTGAACAAACGACAGCGCAGCAGGACTCGTGCCACGGATGCACATCTTACCGATAGCAAACAGCTCGATCCCAGCGTTGCGCAGGCTCTCTGCAGGCGGTACGACGTCATCCTGGGACTTCCCGTCCGTGATGAGGATACCAATCTTGGGCACGCCAACCCTTGAGCCAGACTCAGGCTTGAAGCAGTGCTCCATGATATAGCTCAATGCAAGGCCTGGAATGAGACGGAAGAGGCAAAGAGATGAGGAAGACAGAGGTGCCAGGACAAAGTCACTTATATAAGGAAGAGAAAGGGAAAGGTGAAAGACCAATACCAATGCAAAACACTGGTTTGGATCTTCCGGACAAACTAAATCAGAAAAGCAACCTGTTAGCGTGTTTCCTCCTTTGTAGGGGAGATTCTTGACTGCATCAATGACGGTATCTTTCGTGGAGAAAGCATTTAGATGCCACTCTATCCTCGGATCCCCGCTGTACTGAGCCAGACCTAAACACACATACAAAATCTCACGGTTCAAACACGAAAGGATAAGGATTTGCCAGGAACATCAGCTGTTGTAGCAGTGGTCTATCCATCTGTTGGACAAGGAAGTGAAGCAAGGACCCACCTATCCTCGTCTTATCGATGCCCACATCAAAGGCATTGACCAGGTTTTCCAGGAACATACGGACCAGTCGAAAGTTGATCCGGCCGATGCTCCAAGAGCCGTCCACCAGGATCACGATGTCAGCGATGGCTTCGGTGTGGCACACAAACTGTTCCACTAGATGAGGGAGAAGAAGGTGAAGAAGGTGATGATGAGAAGAGCTGAGAGCTGATCAACGAGATTTAAATTATGAAAGATTTCAAAGATACCTCATATTGAAATAAATCAATAATTTTATGTTCAGATTCCTCAGTGAAAGCTCAGAAAACACTCAACAAAAACACAACTCAGCAGGTTTTATGTTTTCTTTATTATTTAACCAAAACACAAATTGTAAACAAAACAGAATTAGAAACTGTGTAATACAGTGACACTTAATCCAAATCATATGTGACTAACATATACAAGTATACCACAAATTTATGATCTATAAATAGTATATACATAATATTAAAAAAGGCCTGAGGACATTTCCCTGAAGCTAATTTTCTCCACGTTATTGGTGAACTGACTCACTGTTGAGATGAACAGGACAGTTTACATACACACACACACACACACTAGATCATCCATCCCAATTCCATAACTGCATATCGTGTCACTCTGAAAACGAATGAGTCCACTTAGAGAGGCATCATAAATCTGTCTTCAAAAGTGACAGAGAGCAATTCAGAAGATGCTGATCAGGTGGGACATTCCTCTTTAAATTATGAAAGGTGATTGAAGTGAATGCTGTGAATGCGGAAATGCCAATTATTACCTGGGATTTTTTTGTTGTTCATCACACTGAAAAGATTAAGTTTAGGACAGGAAAGCTGAGGATTCAATTTGTTATCATGTTCTAACAACAGATGCTATGTTAGTGGCTCAGGTGCATGCTGGGTAATTGGTTTACCCCGGGTCAGTCCCAAGACCTTTGGAACTGCTGTTCCCCATGTGTTCGCCTCTTGATCCCCTGCCAGATATGAAAGTTTGTGTACACAAAGTTAAGTTTTTATCATTTATTTATTTGCCTGAAAAAGCAAACGCTTATTTTTCACCTGTGCTATTTGTGGTATCGTCCCAGGCCCACGCAATCACAGGCCTGAGATTGATGCGAGACAGACTTTCTGATGGCAGCTGTTTTTAGAATGATTTTCCAGACGTCTGTCTGCTGCCTGCATCTGTCTCAGAGTTTGAACAATCCATCTGCTGCACACGGAGGAGAGAAGACAGCAAGGTCAAGAAGCAGAGCTGATGTCTTTGGTTTGGGAATAAATAACAGGTACGACGGAGGGAAACTATTCTAATGATCCAAGTTGACTCTCTGTAGCGATGCCACATTTAATTCCTGTCCAATAAAATTTCACAGCAACAAGCAGTTAACCGTAGTGTCGTTCCCTTCAGAAGTCAGGTGCTGCTTTTCAGATTGCCACAATAAAATCTGATTTACCAGAATCAACTCAAGTGCAAGTGCAAGTAGAAGCATAATCAGCCCCCTATGTAGGCCCTACTACTAATATTATACACAGTGCGTCTTGTACCTGAGAATCATCGCACCACTGGTCAGTTTTTGCTCGTAAATACAGCAATTACTTTTAATTTCTTCAAGATACTGATGCAAATGACCTCATTTAAAACCAACATGCCCATGGGCGCTCAGAGAGGCCCAAATGCATTTGTTATCTACATACTCCTGGCGATGGATGGAGAAAAAAATATTGCAATTAGTGTGAAACTATCAATAACGGGATGTTTTGCACTTAAAGAGGACACCCTTAAAAAAACCTCACAGATTAGATGAAGAACTTTTTTATAACAAGCTTCTCAGGAGAGGAGAGGTTTGTTTGGGAGATTCAGTAAATGGTAAAAGGCCAAATAGTTAGAAGACTTCTCTTTGTAGACTGTTTTCTTTCTCATAAAACAAACAAACATGCCCTTTAAGGAATTCCGGCACCAACAGAAAGAAAGAACCACAAATCTTCTCAGAGGAAGCTCGTGAGAGACGATCAGAAGGTATTGGTGTCTTCATTATTGATAGTAAAGCTGTGAGAGTCAGACAGTGGACTCCTGTGAGAAACCATCAAGATTGACGACACAGACCATAAACAGAGGATTAGAGGGTCACTAACTACAGCTAATTACACCTCACTGGTCATTCCCAAGTCCATTTTCTCCCAGGTGGTGAGAACATTTTAAACCCAGGCATTACACTGTGTTTTACATCTGAACCAGTCATGCAGGTTGCCCTCTCTCCTTCTCATTATCACTGCTGCTCTCAGCAAACAGTCGGCTCAGACGGCTCCACTGTAGCTATTCCACCTACGTTTTACTCTTATTTCTTCAGATGTTCTCTCAGGTCAGTCAGCAGACGAGGCAGCAAGATGGGGAGTCTCAACAAAACCAGTCATGTTATAAAGTTAAATGAGTTAAAGGACTTTGTTTGGGGGGGTGGTTCATTTCAAGCAACACTAAACTTAATGTATTGTTTGTGTTGAGTAATGAAATGACCAACCAACCTAATTATAGTGAGATTGCATGCATTGCAAATTTCATTGGGATATGTCCCCCCTGTTGTGAAGGCAAAGGATCCCAAATGACAGCAGATTGGAAAGTTACTGCTCCTTCAGGGGACCTTTGTGTGTTAAAATCAGATGGATCAAAAAACAAGCAATTTAATTTAGCAAATAGTCTAATGGAGGGTTTTCTCACATTACATTGTTGTGTATCTCTCACTGAATCTGAGGCTGTTCAGTAGCAGTCATATTCACATCGTGGCTACGTCCTCGTGCTGCATGAACTCATCCACTTTGTTTTCAATGATTTATCTGTAGCTGCTCATCAACAGTCGGCTATTGACCCCTAGTTAAATATTGTGACCTAAGTATTTCCTCAGGAGGTGTGTGTATGTGTGGACACTCACTTCACTTTGTCCTCACTTTTCAAGATGACACCCAGCATTTTCTCTGAACCGTGTCATGTGCTGTGGTATCGCATTTTGGAAATGAAGATGGTGCTACACGCGTGCACAATGTCTGCGACTGTCAGAGAACACACCTCATGTATCTTACAGATGTATTTGCTACTGAATGCCTCCTTCTCTTGTTCTCTGCTCGATGGGATGACAGCAGGCTGGTCAAAGGTCCCTCTGTTCCTTCTCGGCTCCATCTTGCTTTCTGAATTTTCCCCCGATTCTCTACCTCTTTTCCTCCCTCTCTGTCCCTGTCTGCACTTCCCCAGCTACAGATATTCAGGTAGTAGCAGAGATGAATGCTTTCTGTTGCGTATATAATAAAGTAAAATAATTCACAAAAAGTTAAGCGCATCTGCCACACATTATTTTTTATCATGTTTATATGTATTTTTGTTCAGTGGCATATGAGAATATATTTGGGTGTATTGAAAACACAATAACCCTTCTTAAAGTCATATGAAAAGATGAGTGGTGCATCAACTCAGAGGTTACAGCAGAGAAGATGCTGCTGATTTAATGCACCAGCAGGCAACAATGTCAAGTCATGCAAATCAAAGACAGCACCAGTGTTGTGTTGGGTGCATGCTGCGACTGGCTAAACAAAAAAAAAATGCAGAAGTGCTGACAGCAGAGCCCCTCAGCTGTTTGTTCTATATTCACCTCCACCTTCAATGAGGTGTGCGGCGCTTCTCTGCTGTGTTTGATCATCCCTGCTGTGACTGCACAGCTCATTCAGCTCAGTGCCTAAAAATGTGGAGGAGTAGTGAGACTGGAGAGGCTGAGTGGACCGGGTGTAGTTTACATCGAGAAATGCAGGAGTAGCAATGATGGAAATTGCACTTGGAGCCGACTGCATTGGACTAGGACTCAAAGAATGATATTTAGACAGGTGTGTGGAACAAACAGCGCACTGTACAGAGGAGGAACTACTGCTGCGTTGTGCCTCCAAGTAAAACAATGTTTTGTTTTTAGTGTTTTTCGACTGCAGAGTTTGTGTTGTTCATACATCCCCAACTTTTCTGCTGTTAATTTTGATTGGTAAAGTCTATGGACAACAGATTTACGCCTCAAAAACCACAATAAAGTAATTTTTCTCGATAAAACATTTAACTGACTTGTTTTATGTGCAAGTTAAATTTTTATAGAAGTAATTTTACTTTTATTTGGGTAAGATTTTATATAAGAAAAGCATGAAACATCCATTCCTGTTTGAGACCAGCACTGTAAAGCCCTAAGGCACGATTTGAGTCTGGGTGTCCTATATACACGTTCTTGTACAGTGAACCATGAGACTGGCTTAACTATGTTTGAGCTTCATTTGCATAAGGGCATATAATTAGAAAAAGACGCTGCCATCGCTGAACCTTCACATGCAAGCACGTGATTAGACGGGCCGTAAACCCGGTGTCCACGAGAGAGTGAGCGACCACATTTTACAACTCACAGCCCACAGAACAGTCTGCAGAGGGAAAACGAGCGTGTGGCTCCCGCGCAATTGAATTAGCTTGTGTGGGAGTGGAGAACTGGGGGTATTAAAAATGTGACTGCAACAATGGGAGCCACTGTCGGCTGCAGCACATACTGTATATTTGAGCAAAGACAGGCAGGCAGTGACAGGGACAGCGAAAAATGACAGAGCACAGAGCTGAGCACTGGGGCAGAGATGAGACCAGCAGAGTATTATACGTCGCAGTTAGTACTTACAGTGGTAGCAGTATACAAATACACAAATGAAGCAAATAAAGCTCGTTGAGGTTTATAATCTACATGTGATCTGCAAAGGAAAGAGTTTTAATTAGAGAAAAGCAGATTGCCGTAGTCTCCAATTCCCAGGATGTAAAACACACACACACACACACACACAAAGTCGAGCATACGGATAAATTGCGCACACTACACAGACAAATGCCCACAGAGACTCACACAGCACATTTTCAATCTAGAACGGCACTCAGTAGAGCGCATATTGCCACCAAAGCCCAACAGTCCCCTTAATTTCAATCAAACTGCACCAGGCTTCACACACTCAGTCCCCTAAATCTGTCTCTTTTTTCTCATCCAGTTACAATTTATTTCCTGGGAAATCTGGGAATATGTCAAAAAAAAGAACCCTGAAATGTTAAAGATGGGGGGAAAATACATCTGGCTCACAGTTAATGTGTTCTTTCTTGGCTCACGTCCCATCCTTCCACCAAATTCTGTGGAAATCTGCTCGGTAGTTCTTCATAATGCTGCTGACATATAAGCAAACTCACCAGAAAAATAAACTTCATGTCCTTGGTGGATATAACGCAAAACAAATTTAACTTCATGAAACTTTTCCACCCTGTTCCTCTGTGCTTCTCCCTGTTCTCATTAACAGTGGTTCCTCTCAGACCAACTTGATTTATCGCTGACCTCAATTTAGCCAGGATTCAGACAGACTGTGCTGTCACTCCAATAGCTCTTTAGTTAAGTTAAGTGTGATTGTGTTTCAGTGTCTGGAATTAACTTTGGCCATATTGACGGACATGCAGATAGATGGATAGTAGCAGCAACCGTCTCCACACCAGTGATTACATTTCCCTGATTCTCATCAGCCGCCGTCTGATTCCTGGGGGAAGCTGCTTTTAGAGGAGCACTTCACACCCAACATAAGGCCAATTCATTCATTATTGGACACTCATTCCCATATAGTCTAACACAAGTCGAAATTATTTTGATTCATTGCGTTGAATGAAAACCAAACTTCAGAGAAAATGTTGAAAATGGAAATAATATCTCACAGTGAGCGAAATGACTCTTTTTCTGGTCATTGCTGTCCAAAGTTTTCTCAATATATCATTTCAGGATGAAGAGTAATAAGATCAATTTCTCCTGCCTGCTGTTTATCATGCTGAGTCTAATGTTTCAATATAGCAGTTTTCCTGTGTGGTGCAGAGAAAATGTTCAAGTTAAATCAATACTGTCGTTTTTTGTTTTTTTTCTCTATCTCATCTGCTCACGTGGAGACGAAAGATGGGAATCACATTTAAAGAGACAGCCCCAATGAAGACGTAATGAAGGGAAGAACTGACACTGCCGACCAGTTTTCCATATCACAGTTTGTGTGGCAACCTATTAAACCACATGCGCCAAATAACAGATGTTTATTGCCATTTTACATCAATATATAATTACCCTCGCTTAGTAAGATAATAGTGTACTTCTAATAGCTTTCCCAGCTGTAGAGTATAGAGTATAGACTTATTAAAATAGCAGACATGTAAGTTTATTCAAAGTAGGAAAAACAAATTGATAAGATTAACTGGAATGGCACTCACTGTGCTGGCTGACTTATCATTTCTGTCTGGGATGGATCTGCATCATCTACCAGCTAAAAATATTGAATGACCTACAAGAAGACAGGCTGGAAGAACTTGTCACTATAAAAAAAAAAAAAATCCTGTCCTGATGAAGTCCAGTGATTGGATCTTAAAAGTTGCCCTGAGGTCGGACTCCGGCCGGCAAGAGACAGAGGGGCAGGGGGAGGACACGCTGGCAGAGAGCAGCCATGGCTGAGCTGGAGGAGATGGGTGTGCCATGAAGGCATCAGGACAGTGACACAGGGAGGAAGCTTCTTGCAGCCACGTGTCCCGCACGGCTCAGAGTGGAGACATAACCAAGTAACTCACTCTGCTAGGGCAAAGGGAGGAAGCTTATTATTTTAGAAAGAAATTGACAAAAGGGAGAAAGAATGCCTTATCTCAAATCTCCCGTGACAAAGAAAGGGATTACAAAAATGTCAATTTTTAGGACATGCCTGAGGACAGAGGGTCACACAGGTGGTGACCACAGTGAGGACAACAGACTCTGACAGTGTCTGTGCGTCTGTTCATTTGTCCCAGTGAGATGCCACAGTGTGGAAGTCACCCAGCATGCACCACACCACAGCCTTGATGAAGGAGACGTGCTCCTAATGGACCCCAGGATTATGACATGAGCTTTAATGCACAACCATTAAATCAAGATGGAGCAAAGACAAAATCTTTTTATGTCTGTTTATAAGTTGTTTATATCTTTAGTTATACACTACCAATCATCAACTTCAGAACTTCACGAAACTTTAGGCCACTGGGCACCCAGAGAGAAGACTGGTGTACACAAGGGCTCAGAAACTAGATTGTCTTTGTTTTACTGACTTGTTCATTCAATCTAAAGACAGGCAGCAGACTGATACACCTGTCGTTTGCTCTGTGGCCCTCCGATCAGCACACACTACCATTCATATTCATCTGCAGGTCCTGTGGGTCGGAAGTGTGTGAGTGGGAGAGAGTAAGTCAGCGAGTTTTTAAAGTGTAATTCCACAGCTGTTTCCAGACAGTTTGTGTTGTTCCAACAGAGACCTCCCCCCGCTCGTCCTCCTGATCCTTAATCCTGTCTTGTTCTAAAGTCCACATCACTGGAAACACACATTCTGACAGAACAGATGCTGTATGTTTGCTGAAAGCAACCCACGGCCCCTCCACACCTTTCTCCCCGCCTCTCCATCTCTGCAGTACCTGCCTCTGCTGGCGCTGTTCTTTTCTGTCTGTGCATATTCCTCTAATCTCTGTCTAGTTCTCACACACACACACACACACACACACCTCAAGAGCGATGCAGTTTTCTATTTCGAAAGCTGTGCCCCTCTTATCACATGTGGTTATTTTTTAACTCCAAGCAAACGTGGTGAGAACTTAAGAGATGGGTGTGGCTGTTCTCTCTATATAAAATGCACTGTGAGGTTAATTGTTAATCCTGCAGCAGGGTGAGTTTGCATACAAGCCTACCTGGGAGAATCAGCTAACAGACACACAACATATATTTCTATATTAAGTTTTTGATTGCCAAAGGTAAACTTTAACTTCATTTAAAATGTTTTCTAAATGTTTCTGAAATTAAAATCCTGGTGACCTATTGTGTTTTTATGGACTGCACTGTATTATTTTTGTGCCATATCAGGAAATATCTATGAATAGCTGCATTATCAGGCAATACATTTTTAAATCTTGATTTCTGGTCGAGCAGAAACTGCTACTGATTTGACACATGTATATTTTCATTAAGAAAACAGGAGGATTGACTGCTGCTAGTTATTGTGAGCCACTGGAAAATCAGGCAATCATATGCAAGAAATATGCTATGTTTTTCTCCCGTACTCCACAAATGATAGATTGGTACTTGTTGTTTTTTTAAACCAGTAACCATGAAGCAAAGAATGAGCCTGGCCTCAAAATAGTGTGGATGTGGTTAATTTCACCGACCTAAAAGAGCATCTGGCGTCCTTTCAGAATAAAGCTCCAGGTCTGATGCGCTTTGTCAACCACAGAGTTAAAACCCTGGAGGGATCACAAGAGGCAGACGAAGGGAGAAAAAAGGAGGACTGGGTGATAAGGGAAATGAAGGAGAGGAGGAGTAGGTGAAGGGGGGACAATTAGGTAAAGAAAGGTCACGCAGTTAAACAAAGTGGGCAAATAGAAAGAGGGGGAGACAGCATAAAGGGATTAAACAGACAGTATAACAGAGAGAAATAACTGTGTCTGTGCATGAGGAAAGGAGCAGAGCTAAAAGATGTGAGTATGATATAGCTGCAGAACCGCCCTGTACCATATAACACGTCTTTGTGGCCACAAGGAGCGAAGGAACAGGAAGTATGGCAGGAGGAAGTGGGCAGTAATTATTCTAAATGACCCCTACAGTTAAGGAGTCCTTTCCACTAATGACTGAAAAACCATTAGCACATCTATACACGCACACTTGTTAACCACTGTCATACAATTAGCTCAACTCGGCATTGAACCTCCCCCCCCCACCCACCCCCCAACTTAATCCAGGACAAGGACAGACTACACACACACTCTCTCTCTCACACACACACACAAACTCAAGTGAGCAATGGCTGATCTGCTCCCAATTCTCTGAACACACATCTCCTGTGTGTGAGGACAACCCCCGGGTGAGGATGAGGATGATATATAAATTCAGTGAATAATGTCTAAAACAGAACATAAAACACAACTTGCGATGATGGAGAAATGCTTTAGTGAGAAGAGACAAATGGAGACAAAGTGTGCATTTACTTGAGCTTGCTCTTTGTCACCTCACTTTTCATTGTGGTTTATTTTTAATAGTTTCTCCTCAAAATGCTTATTTAACGCTCTCCTTACTTCACCCTTCACGCTACAGACCATCTCATCTTCGCACTGTGCGTTTTCACATCATCTGCGAATCACCTCAACGACATAATTTAAGAATGTCTTGGAGCCGTGACACGGTTCTTTTCAGTCTCAGATGGAAAGAGCTGATGTAATGCTGAGAGGCATTCATAGGAACTGATAACTCACCAGTCAGGAGACTGGTCTGCGTGTGTTCGCGGTTATTTGTCTCCGCTCATTTGTGGTATTGGTTTTGGCCATCTCACTCAGTCTCTTTAGCTATTTGTCAGCCTGGCGACACATCTTTCTGGCCACAAACCTTTTTGACATCTAGTACAGCCTCGGAGCATCATGCTGACTGATGAGTGAAGGAGGCCAAAGTGCTCAAAGACAGAGGGGGGCTATAAATGCTAATTCTGGAGCCTAATAAGGCCATAAATAAAGCAAAATGCTCTTACAGATATGCACAGGCACACGGAGATGGAGAGATTTAGACAGAATGAATGTTAAATGTAGGCATTAAAAAGGTGATAAATACACAGAGATGCACGTTGAAATAAATGATAATGTAAGGAATTAAAGTCAGCTATAAATAATATACCTTGCTCTCGAGGTGTGCATCCGTTACCCTCTGCAGGCGTGATGGATCACATTTCACAATGAGAGTGGCGAATGTCAACAGAATCTCATTGGCCTCTAGTTCAACTTTTACTGCGTCTGTCCCTCAGGTTCAATTTGCTTGGCTGCGAGTGTGTGTGTGTGCGCGGGTGCGTCTACCAAGATGAAGATGGGGAAAGAGGACGGCAGCCCTCCACTCACATCCTATTAGGTAATATGTATTGAAAAAGGCACCAAAGCATTGAGGGACAGAGCCACATTTGTCCATTATTGCTCAGTGATTTCCTCTTGCACGTGTGTGTGTGTGTGTGTGTGTGTGTGTGTGTGTGTGTGTGTGTGTGGCGATAGCTCTGTAACATGGAGCTGAAACAAAGTAAGTCAACCATTTATTATTTAGTCAACCGGCAGATTGGTATTGACTCCAAAGCCAAAGTTAGTAACTTAAGACTTGATTGATATCTGCAGTTTTAATGAGCGAGGGCAGGAAGGGTAATGAAATCTCCAAACAGTGTAATCGTTGAAACATGTTGAAACTATCTGGCTGTAACACTGGAACTTCTCAGAAGCTGCCTCTGCGCTCCGTCCATCCATACAGCACCACGCTAAAGAAAGCACGTTTCAATATCGACATCCATCTGTTCCACTGCTGCAGGCCACTGACCCACATTTGAAACAAACAGCACACACACACACACACACACACACAATGATGTCCTCTGAACCTCCATCACCCAGCTGTCAAAATAAAGGCTATTGTTTTAGAGGAAACACTTTTAGGGGAAATTTCTAATGAAAATGTATCACCGCTGTGCAAAGGGGACCTGTAATGGATTTTGTTCTTGCTTTGATAAACGAAACACACATTTATTGTCACTGGCTACAGAATTCCCTGCTGGATGACACTTGCAGCCTTAATGTTTATATAAGAGATAATAAAATAAAAATCTATGGTTTTTAAATTATAATGTGCAAATGTTGCTTTTATTGGACAGTTTACATGAAGGACGAGCAGAGTGACAGAGGGATGACAAATACAACCAGACCTCCAAATAAATGACAAATGTGTCGTCTGTCATCTTGCCTCTTTAAAAAAAAAGTCCATAAAAAAAGTACATCTCCTGAGAGTTTTCTGAAATATTACCACAATGCTTGGGTCAACAAACCTTAAACATTCTTAGTTAAGGTTTAGGAAGATTAATGATTATAACTGAAGGGAGCTAAAGTTTTGGGGGTTAACTCACAGGAAGAAATCAGAATATTACTGTGTGAGAAGTTTGGTTTACACTCCGGATCATATGGAGCAAAAATTGCATTTTATTATTATCTTTATGTATTCATATTTTCATGAGAAGAGAGTTTGTCTTTGTCCTATCTTTCTTTATTCTTCCCGTTCAGATTAAACTCAGCTTGTCATAACAAGAAGATTTATGACAGTGTCTCCCAATGGAAGTTCTTTTCAGACAACTTATCAGGTCAAAGATAAATGTGAATCTAAACTTTATTTGCATTTATTAGGTACAAGGTGAAAAGAAGAGAAAGCAGATGGATGAGTTGAGGGACCTCTGCCCACTTGTTCTGCAGCTTCAAAAGTTAAAAAGTACACAGCGAAAATATTTCATAATCAGTAGACAAGTACAATAACCTGACAGCACACTCGCTTCAGTTCTGTGATAAAGCCTCTTCTCTTTTTTAGTCACTGCAGGCTGAGGTATTAGAGATGTAAGAGAGACTCACACCCTTGAAATGTTTTTACAAGGGAAACTGATGTTTTCTTACCAGAGTGCCGTTTTGTGTGTGTGTGTGTGTGTGTGTCCCACCTCTTCCCAGAGTGAAGAAAAACACTCCACCTGTGCTGCTGCATTTAAGTTTTCAAGTATTACTTCTAAAAGAAAATACAGTCCTCAGAAATAACCTTGATGAATCTGATTCAGTAGTAAATGCTCAAACTATGTCCTTGTTGCATCACAGTAACTCTGAGTTATTTTTCTCCCAGAGTTTCAGTGATATTTATATCCTGCACATTACTCGAGGTATTTAAATGGTTGTAGCAGAAGCTTTTTAAACTGCTCCTCTCTGCAGACAATGACACAGCGAGAAGGAAAAGAAGTCAGACACTTCATCTGGGACTGAGAAAGTGATATTCAGGGAGAGAAGAAAGAAATTCTCCTCCAAATCTTCTCGCATTGAGCGGCTGAACCCTGTGCGCAGATCGCTGATTGATTTAGTGGCTGGACAGAAAGAAAGAAAGCTTCAGACGTCACTGCTAACTGAGATTTCACTCAGGAGTCCCCAACCAATGATTTGAATCGTTGACTTTGAGGGTGCAAACCTGCAAATGACTGACATCGATATGAGAAACCTGGGCAGAGTCCAAACTCCAACCAAAAATATCCCTTTAAGACCTTCTGCTGTTTGCTCAGAGCCCGCCTCAGTCAATGACACTCCAAGAGCAGACAGGAAATTAGTTTCATCTCATGCCCCAGGATCGGACGCTCTGTATTTTGTTCAGAGCAGCTTGTGTTTATGCTTCATAAGACATGGTTAAGTCATTTGTAGAGTATCATTAGAACAAAAGTGGGTGGCTAAGGTTTTTATTTCACTGAGGGAGGAGGAAGTTTCAGGATACATTAGCTAACGGCCCTCTACCCTCTACTTTAAAGCACAGCTGAGCTACTTCAAGCCACCTTGCTAATATACTCACAAATACCTGGCACACACACACACACACATACACACACACACAGGTTTGCACAGCTATCCTTAACTTTGCATTGAATTCCATTGACCGTACACACAAGGGGCCAAATGCTTTGGCATTACATAGCTATAAAAATCATACTTTTGTGTGTGTAATCTATCGAACATAAAAAACTGTCCTTGAATCACAAGTGCCTCACACAGCTGGAAGAAGAGCAAAGAAATAACTGACTTATCTGATGTCTGCCTAACACACACACACACACACGTACGCACCAGAGAGGAGGCCTGAATACGAGCCAGCTGTTAATGAAAGGTTTTGTAAACAATCCACCCTGACAAAAAAGCCAGATGATTACTACCCTGCAACAAAGCCTCGGAGGCCTGGGTTAGCATCACTAATGCACACACGCATACACGCGCGCGCACAGAGGGGGACTTCACACAGCGCTGGTATTATCACTGCAGAGTGTAAATCCACACAGAGCATGATAAAGAGGGGGAAGAAAGAGAAGCAGCCACATGTTACAGTGCAGCACAAAAGAGCACCTACTATTGATCCACTGTGAGACATTATCATCTTCTCTATCGAACACAAAGCTCGCGCGCTTACATGCACACACACAGATTCCACTGAAGCACAAAACAGGATATTAATACAATCCCCAACAGGTAAAAGTCAGAACACCAATCAAGGTCACCTCCGACACAGTGAATGGTGAATGGCACAGAACAGCAGACCAAAGTGTGTGTGTGTTTGTGTGTGTTTCACCACACAGCTCTATTCAAGCATTTTCCCCAGTGGGGCATCAGTGAAAAAAAAAAAAAAAAAAAAGAATTGCCTCACTCCAAGCAAATTTTAAGCTGAGATTTTATAGCATCACATGTTAAACCACAAAATGGTGAAAACAAATTAAAAAAATTCTATAGAAGCATAATTTTTGGTTATTACTGATGCTCTGATGTTGTGAGCCACTGATTCTCATATGTCCTTTGTTTGTGTTAGTTTGTCTGAGCACTCTCATGAGTACAGCTCATCTTGACCGTCCTGTCAGAAGAGATGAGTCAAATCAAAGATAATTACATTAAAACATATTTCCAAAGGGAGGTCATTGTAACAGTAAATTGTGCTCATTACATAAAGAATCTAAACATCCTTAATTATAAAGCTGCACAAACAAATATTGCGGAGACTTGGATTTCACACATTAATTTTGTGAATCTAATGTAATGTGGTGAGGCCACTTTAAGCACTAACTATGAAATTTGCATTGATTTACTATCGATGCGTTTTCATCTCCACCTAAGAGCCAATTTATTATGTATGCATGCATGCAAAGTGTCTATAAATATACATTTTACAACATGGTTAATTGCTGTGATGCTCTCTCTCCCCTCACTCTTTCTCTGTGCACGAGTGTGTGTGTGTGTGTGTGTGTTCCTCTCTTGCTCCATCAGCAACTACAACTGCACTAAAAGCATCACAGGTAATATTGTTGAAATAATATATATTAGTTCATAAAAATGATGACGCGCGCACTTCCTCAGAGGCTGGACTTATTTAAAGCTGGACTCAGTAATTCCTGATTATTTTTGTGCCCCCACATTCTTTTAGTGCCCGATGATAAATGTTCACCCAACTAAAGCCAAATAATAAGCCAGCCGGAAGCACATGTACTTAAATAATAAGCATCCGACCACCGAGTAACGAGGATGTGTCTTCTGAGTGCACATTAGGACACAAAGCTCTGCTACAAATGTCACAGAAATGGACATTTAAATAAAAAACAGTCAAACTCACACATCAGCAGCAATTAGACTCTCAAATTCAGTCGCAAGCAATGCTCGTGTCTGAGCGCGCAAATTATCAGCCCCATGTTCGTCTCCCGCACACGCAGGGAACCACTTTACAAATGATCAATTACTCTGCAGTCGAAGATTCCCCGCTGAACTCACAGTCATGCTAAAGAAATCAACAAAGGCAGTTTCTGTGCAAGCACCCTCTCAATCATGAAAATGAATGCTTTCCCTTCTTCTCTCATATTACATAGAAGTTTAAAGATCTTCGACATTCATGGACGCTGCCAAACAAAAGAACTCACTTCAGCTTCAGTAACAAACCAAGCTTTGAGCCGCTCGGCCACTTCTAACGGGCTGAAGCCAGCATTTTGACAAACTGCACATTTCTCCAAACAAAACCCAAACAGCGATCATTTAAGCCCCAGATGATGTTTTGGCTAATCTCTTTTAACTAGGGCTGTCACTTTTCATTCCAAATCTCAACATCCATCTGAATGTTTTGGGAAGTTCATACTCGACCCTTTAATGATCTTCTCAAGTTCAAAATATACAGTCTGGGGGCACATCAGGCCGTCTGAGGTGTTTTGTCTTCTGATCCGACAGGGGCTGATCACTATCAGCTCGATAGCTCTATGTGTTGCTGTGAAAATGGAGGGGTCTGGCAGACCAAGCTGTCCTGAGCAGCCGATCATGACAGCAGAGAATCTGAGAAGGGGTATTCAAATACATCAGAACTAATTGTGTTGTCATATCACAATATTCAGAGGGATGGGTAACAAACACACAGGGAGGCAGAAGACCTGGTCAAATCAACAGGCCACGAATGTGTAAGTGAACAGTGTGGGTCACTCGAATACATTAGTCACAGTCCCATCACTCAGCACAGAGCATGTTAAAGAGTTTCCATAGTTTCCACAGTGAATGATTCACCACGGAGCCACTCTCACAGGGTGGGTGAGTAGACCACCAGGCCCACATCTGTCTGGGTTTCGCTTTAATAGGCGTATTTTGCCGCTAACTGGTTGCACACTAACTCTACAGTGACATCCAACTGGACACGGACAATCACCAGACTCGTATTTTTGGCTCTGTGATGAGGCTGGTGCTAGAGACGGCACCAATAGCTGTTTTTTTCCTGCCTCCAAACATCGCTATGGCAACTGACTGGAGGACTCTTTAAGCTCAGCGCTACTCCGAGGCAAGTCATTTTATTTATACGTTCCTGCGAGGTCAGGATTTGTGCGCGTCCTTCCTCTCCTGGAGACAGTGTTTATGTGCGTGTGTCCTACCTCCAGAGATCTCATTGGCATCCTCTGGGGGCGAAAGTGATTCAGTCAGCCTCTGCGGCTCAGTCTTGTCTCCCCCGTCACTCTCACCTCTCTCAGCTGCAGTTGGGAAAACAGATCAATGTCATGTTAGCAGCAAGCAGTAGATAATTCAGCGTGTAACAAGGCATTTAAATAAACATATAAATATAGATAAACAGTCAATCTAGAAAGGAAAAAAAAGAGTACGGTACGGAGAAGTGAGTTTGAAAGGAAAGGAAACACAACAAAATGAAAACAAGAAAGGTTACAACAACAACAATACAGAGGCGTGCACTGTGGAAGGTTTGGGAAAGTTGGGAAAGAGGAAGGGGACGAAGAGAGAACAGAAGGAGCGCAGATGGAAAAGGGGAAAGTGTTAGTGAAGCATTTAGTAAAGAGGAAACAAGGAGAGGACACAAGGAGAAAGTGTTGTGCCAAGTGGCACTGAGGAGTAGAGAAGAACACGGCGTACTTCACTGTTGAATAGAGGAGCAGCACAGCAGAGCAAAGTGTAGGAGCAACACAATACAGAGAGAGAAGAACAAACATGCGCCAACCTTTGAGTCTGCCCTGCAGTGGTCTGCTCTGCTCGCTGCCGCTGACAGCGATCACACTCACGCTGTAGTCTTTGGAGGGGCTGTAGTCGGTTATCAGCACCTTCGTGTCAGACTTAGATGCTATGATCTCCCTCTGCTGACCACCTGGCAGAGGAGGAAGAAGAAGAGCAGGGTCAAGGGGGTCAGACTTGAGCCTTGTTTTTCATCTTCTCGTTGCTGGTTTCAGTTGATTGGAAGCAAAACACGTGAATTTTCACGACAGAGCCACCAACAAAGTAATTCAGCAGGCAGCTCATTAACATTCTCCATTCAGAAGGCAGGACATGACATTCAAGGTCAAAACATCAGCACGTCTTTGTTTGGGTGTTCTTTTCTACTTTTGTCTTGTCTGGCATACGCGGTGCACCCTCACAGATGTGAGAGAAAAGGGAAAAGGAGAAAATTCATTCATATATATGTCTTTTCTATTTTTGAATAACTAATCCTAATATTATTAATTCGCTGTTATTTACTGACACATTCTTTTTTGGGTTAATTTTGTGGTATATTTTTCTGAAACAGCACAACTGTTTGTGTGTGTTTGTGCTCTTTCCGTTGTACTTAATCCCCATCAGGCCAACAGGTATCACCCCATTTTAATTCTCACCCTGCAATCAATCAGGACATCAATAATGTGTGTGTGTGTGTGTGTGTGGTCTGTCCCTGCAGGGTGATGACTAACACCACTTTTAGGAGGCAGGAGATAAATCCTACTGAAGGGGCGGCAGGTCAGTTGGGGTAAGAGCATGAATCAGAACTCACACCACAAACTGGAACCTCAGCGTGTGCAGATGGACTAATCCACTGTCAAATACCTCCACGGATAATAAGTGTGTCTGTCACAGTATGACATCAGGCCTCTGACCAACAGTACAGTAGCATCGCTAAAAATGCCCTATAAATACCCCTGGGGTTTTTTTTATTTAATTTTTTTATGAACTACTCCTTTAAAGTCTTCCTGTTTGGAAGCTTAAACAACACGATCGCACTTGTTTCCAGGATGAGCAGCTCACATGCAGAATGGCTCAGTTGTGGAAAACTCATTAAAATCATAATTTTCCTCCATATTAAGTTTAATTAAGCAGATTTTTTTGGACGAATACAGCAAACAACTGATCCTGTGCTTGTTTTCCGAGCTGTTGTCAGAATCATTTTAACCCAGGGTAAATAATTAACGGTTGGCAGGAATTTCATGGCTTCCCCTGCATCACAAGAATGCTTCATCACAGATGCAGGCCAGGCCTGGAAGAACCATCAGACAGCACAGCCATGATGTCCATCATTATAGTGGCCAACAGCAGTTAAGGCTACAGCAAAAAAAATCCTGCACGAAAAATGCCACAAGCAGAAAAATACCCATAATCTAAAACAAACATAAGCACAGTGTGAGGTCTTGTGTCCTCCCTGGGCCAGCACAGTCTATTCCTGTTGACTGTCAAACTAATGATATGAGATTATAGCTTTGCTGTTGTGATTCACAAAACATCCTTCAGCTGATGAAGAGCCTGCCTCATCTGTTACAGGGAGCATTGGCAGTCAGGAGTGACTCGTACAACACACGCTGCCCCGCTGCGTCTTCGTGGAGGTGGGTCTGTTAGTCCAACATATATTTTCCAAAACAACTACTTTTTCCCTCACTCTTCGTTCATTCCGTTTATAAACCTGAACCGAATCTTCCCTGGGAAAACAAAAAAACGTCCACAACTGCAGCTCGTTTGTTTTTTGAGTGAGGAAGATTGTTTGCAGCTTCTGCAATTACAGTTGTCATCAGTACAATGTGTTCGCACAAAGTTAAATACGTGATATGTAAAGAATCTGTTTTTATGTTAGGCCTCAGAACCGGCTTCCAAACCACTTCTTCTATCTTCCAGAGGCTGAAGCCATTTTTAATGCAATCATGAGGTTGCATGGTAACATGGTAACAATAAGGTGCAGTTGCACAGAGTAAAAGAATGTGCGCTGAGATTTAAAGGAGTAAATATAGACATCTGGTGTTCATAACTAACACGCAAATATGCATGTACCCTCAGTGCTGAGTTTCAGTTGGGAACTGGTGCCAGGCACATCAATCTAATTGGTACCATTTTATTTTAAATGCGTGCACTTTCATAATCTGGACACAGGAGCACAGGTACAAGTTAGAAATTGACACAGGGAGACAAAACATATTCCTCTATGACCTAAAAGCTCTTTACTCAGCTACACGTAAGCTGTCCTCCCCCCCTTTTTTTTACAAAACCTCTGAGGAGAAAAAAAAGAACATTATGTTGAACCGAAAGGTTAGCTGCCACTCTGACAGCACCTTTTGTCACCTAAAACAAGCTTTGCTGTGCCTGTCGCTCACTTCCTCCACCGTTGCGGGCAGCCCTGACTAAACAGCAGGTCACAGGCCAGGCATTTGTGCCCTAGTGAGGACGCAGTGAATTTGTTTTTGTCGCATTTGCCCAGCGCCATGCAGCAAAATACTGCTGCTCCCCCTCGCCCAGCGGAAGTGGCCGTAAATTTTACTTTTTGTTCCCTTTTCAATCGTCAGAGGCACCAAGAAATTGTAGGGCCAGACGTTGTTTGCAAAAAAGCGAGCTTTATGTTACCGAAAGCTTATTCAGCCCCACTTATTCATTTTTACAGCACCTGCAAAAGAATTGTCTGCAGCACAGCGCAGCACTAATCTGAAACAAATGCAGGCAGCAGTGCAGCAGAAGGAACTGATGTAGGAGGAGAGACGCATGACTGTGAAACTAAGTGCATTGTGATAGTGTGATGAAGGAGGTGTCAGCGGTCATTAGGGTGATTACTGACTACACGGTGAGGCAGGGTCATGCCCTGTGTCTGTCCAATGATCCGCTCCTGACGGATGTAGGATACCAGGCGTCCGTCATGGCTACAGCACCATACTGTAATAATTGCTTGATTCTGAATGAATGACTAATGTTGCTGTCCCGGCCTGAACTCCATCACGAGCCAGCGCGTAGCTCCTACTGTTCTGTGCTCCTGTCAGAGCCATTTTCAGATCTGCTGACAGGCTCCAGGTGCACAGCAAAAACACTCCTTTGTCTCAAACTCTGCAGAGGTGCAGGACAAACTTTGAGTCCTCCATATCTCTCGAGAGCGAAATCCCTTCACAGGAGCTTTGATAAGAAGTAAATTACATAATCCCTCCTGACAGAAAACCCAAGTCATAATGACATCCTTCCCCCAAAAAAGTCAACGCACTCTTCTTTTTAGCGTGCGTGTGGTCTGTCTGTGTGTATGTGTCCATGCAGCATAATCATCCTACCTGGTGTACTGCTGTAGAGGAACAGATAGCTGTCAAAGTCTCCTTTGGGCTCCCTCCATGAAACAAGGAGTTTGCTTGAGCTCAGCACTTTGAAACGCAGCCTCCTCGGGGCTGGAACTGAAAAACATACAAGCACATTTTTAAATCAGCTTCAAGATGATTGGAAATAAAATGACAAACTGATAGAAGGAGCTGGTTTTAATTGAAAATGTCCCAGCCACGCACTTTAATGTGAAACTCAGACAGACAGAGAATCACAACGTGACTCTGAAACAGAATGAATTAAGACATGGACTGACAGAGAATGTCAGTACTGAAGTTCTGAACATGAAGAGCAATGCATAGAGCAAGTCAGTGTGGCACAATGTTCACTCACATTCAGATCTAAACAGCATGAAAGAAAGAAAGAAAACCTTTCGATTAAAACATTTCCAGTCAAATTCTCTTCATGACATAAAGACAGTTCATACAAGGATGATTCCTATGAATGAATAATTATGTTGCTTTAAAAACAGGCTAAAATCATGACTGACAGCTGAGCCTGACATGTATGTGTCAGTGGGACCGTGACAGGTGCTGCTGCACAGACTCTGGCTTCAAATGTGCAAGGAGGAAGCGGTCGCGCCCAGGATATTTTCATTTTCTTTCTTCATTTCTGGGTAATGAGATGGATGCATCTTTATACGCAGTCTATGGGAATACTAAAATGTTGTACATTTGTGTCCTCTGGAGGCTCGATGTACTGTGCAGCCCCTCTGTCAGAGAAAACAGAAAAATGCCATTCTCTGTGGTTGTGCCTGCAGTGTGCGGCTTCTTCCGAACACAAGAAGAGAATTTGGCTCAGTTTTTAATCGACAGACAAAAAGGCAAGTAAAGACAAGAATGGTCAGTGACAACACACAGAAAGAAAGAGAGAGAGAGAGCATGATGCAGTACTGTGAAATACTACACATTCACCTCAGATAAGAACAACAGTCACCAACATCAACTTTATGTCTGTGACACATCGCCATTTCACCGCTCAGCTATAATGTTAGTTTCTATGCAGCCATCCACTAATGTATATTATTTGACTACAAGGTTTCTATAGGTGAGCGGACACCATTATGTCGTCGGTGACACTGCCAGTGTCGAGGTTCTTTACATGTCAGCACTCAATAATAATATGTCTGAACAGGCTGTGAACTGAACTAGGTTTTAACTAAATCCCAGTTTCTCTGTTCTCAATTTAAACTCAATCCATCCTCTTAAAAATAGAGAGCATTTCTAAGAAAACCTGACGAGTTCTGATTAATTCCCCTCACTGGACGCATTTCAGCCACAGAAAGAATTTGTGGAAATCTCTAAGTGGAGAAACAGAGTAGAACCCTGTGCTTTTAAGTGTTGAGGGAGTAAGAATAATGAGGCAGAAGTTTTAATGACAATAATCCTGTAAGAATAAACTTTAAATGACCTCAGGACGTGAGCCACTGACCTCTATTACAGATTGTTCAGCCCACAGGCAGACGCTGCTCTGTACGTTAGTGAGTGCAGACACGTAAAGACTCTACATCAGGTGCTGAAAGAGGAGAGGATCTACAAAAGAAATAGGTGACATGGTGTTGACAAACCTGAGGTGTACGCTGCAGGATTCTCACTCGCTCACTCCATTTTTGTCAGTGCGAAATCCCGTCACAAATGCAATGGTTAGGTTGGTTAACAACCACATTAGAACACACTGTTATCTCCTGATGACGACGACGTTTGAATCATCGGTCGGGGTTTTGTCTGTTAGTTAGCAGGATTACGAAAAAACGTGTAAACTTAGTTGAAGGAAGGGACATGTGCAGAGGGATGTGCAGAAGAAATTATAATATAATATATGACAAAAAGTAGACTTCGCCTTGTTTTGGTATAATAAATTATCTAGTACGTCTAAATGTATACAGGTATTCAGTTTAATTAAATCGACCATGACATAAATTCCAAACGTCCATAAACTTTTTGTCATTTAATGAAGTGGACTTCAGTTTTAGAGAAAAAAACAGAATGGTGTCTGAAGTTTCCAAACGAGGAAGAATTCTCCAACTTTTCATCACCAGATCATCTGAAGCCGCTTGATCGATTTTCCGAGACACGCGATGCGGCTCTCTCACCGTTTTCCAATTCTGCTCGCTGCTTTTCTTAAGTGGTCGCACCGTGCCAGATGTCATATACTCAAAATGCATAGGACGAAACGGTCTAATTACACTGCACAATGCGAATCTATGAATAATTTCAGAGTGTGAGTACCTCGGGTAGATTATTGCTCTGGTATCACTGAGCATGAACTTGATAGTATGTGAATTGAGTTGGCAGACGGGGCCGCTAATATCAGGGCGAAAATTGGCCCGTGTAGCTCGATCTTTGCTTTGCATGTCAATGAACACACACACACACACACACACACACACACACACACACACACACACACACACACTCTCACACCAGCTGATTCATAATTTTAAAAAATGATGTAAAAATGAATGGCCAACTACGACTCTCTTTCATGCTATAAATACACATCAAGGTCTGCGAGCTGGTGGCATTTCCAGAGACAGTGCCGATGATTAATGAATATGGACATAATAGCTCCAATAACTGTGAAGGCTCACGGAACACGAGGGTCTAAGATATAAATTACATTTCACTAACCACCACGTCTGCTCTTGTTTACCACCATACAGCCATAAATATTGTCCAAGAGCCCAGCATTTCACACACACACACACACACACACACACTGAATCACGGTGCCAAGATGCTTTTGCGAAACACATCTGACGTAAATCACTCCATGGAAATCCTGGAGAGAACATAAGGAGAAACCTTGCCCTGAACATACAGAGCATACATCCACGTATGTTAGCGCAGCACTAGATCACCACCACCCGGAGCCATCTATCTGAGAGAGTTACACCAGCGGGCCCCTCGCACAAGCTCCCTGCCAGGCAGTAAATGAAGCTCCAGCCATTTGGCAGAACTTCTGCGACAACTGTTATAGCAACAAGATTCCAGCTCCGTGCAGTAAATAGTCTGAGTCACAATCCACCACGAGAACCAGGAGATTATAGAAATCCCTTCTATAATGATATTTAAAACATCCTCTCCTCATGCAGCCGGACCCTGTATTCACAGAGTCTAACTGCTGACTCGCTCTGTGGGGGAGTGCGAGGCAGAAAAGTCCTTCAGTGTGAACAGGAATTAACTGGGTTAAAGGGGTACGAGCACAGTTTGACGCCTCGGTGTAAGAGGGAATGCCTCTTCCAGGGATTAGCAGTGGTGAAAGCGAGCTGGAACTCCTCAGTGATGATGTTCACCATCCAATGATCTGCTTCATTTCATCTCGTCTCTCCATCCCCTCCCCTCCTCCTCTCTGTTTCAGTCTCTTTTTCTTCCTCTGATCTGGCTCACAATCCTGCTCCTCTTCCTCCTCCCTTCTCACTTTTTCCTCTACTTTGCAGAACAATCTGTCACCTATTTGTCATCCATTCTGCTTCATGCTACGCCCCCCCTCCAGATTAACCCAATACTGGCTCTGCTCTGAGTATGGCTTCCCTAATTCTCAGGATTTATGTATGACAACTCCTATCACTACAAGATAGCTGCCTTACTGTACACGGGGGAGCCGAGGGAGGTGTGAGTGTGTGTGTGTGTGTGTGTGTGTGTGTGTTTTTGTGGTGCCTATTCAGCACAGCAGCACGTGTCCTTTGAGGTGGTTGAGTCTTGTCTCTACAAGTACAACTCTGCTCACCGAGATAGCACTTAACCCAAATCCACTCTTTCTTTTCCGTTCCACCTCTCCGCTCTTTTTTATCTCCTCTGCCGCTCTCGTGCAACACTCCTCTCTTTTATTACATCTCTTCTTCTTGTCCTTGGGTTTAAATCCCCCCCCCCCACCTCCCATCTCCACTTCTGCTCTTTTATCCTATATCGTCTCCTCTACAGTGCAGCCTGTCTACTCCCGTCGTCCTTTGGTGGCTAAACACCTTGTTCTGTTCTTTTATCGCTTTACCTTTGTAAGCGATGCCTTTTTTTTTCTCAACACTTATCTCTATGCTGCATTGTGCGAGTGTGTGTGTGTGTGTGTGTGTGTGTGTGTTTTTGTGGTGCCTATTCAGCACAGCAGCACGTGTCCTTTGAGGTGGTTGAGTCTTGTCTCTACAAGTACAACTCTGCTCACCGAGATAGCACTTAACCCAAATCCACTCTTTCTTTTCCGTTCCACCTCTCCGCTCTTTTTTATCTCCTCTGCCGCTCTCGTGCAACACTCCTCTCTTTTATTACATCTCTTCTTCTTGTCCTTGGGTTTAAATCCCCCCCCCCCCACCTCCCATCTCCACTTCTGCTCTTTTATCCTATATTGTCTCCTCTACAGTGCAGCCTGTCTACTCCCGTCGTCCTTTGGTGGCTAAACACCTTGTTCTTTTATCGCTTTACCTTTGTAAGCGATGCCTTTTTTTTTCTCAACACTTATCTCTATGCTGCATTGTGCGAGTGTGTGTGTGTGTGTGTGTGTGTGAAATCACTCTTAAAGACTCGCTGAATATTGAGCATGCTGCGTGGATGATCTCACATCTCTGTGTTATTCATGCTTGCCAGCCAGAAAATATCACCATAAAATCCTTCACTAATTCCCTAGGAGATGATTGACATCGAACAAGAATGAAATATCGACTACCAGCTTCTGATTTTCTAACGCACACACACGCTACTTCAAGGCCGAGGTCACAGCTTAGATACTGACAAGTCAATAGAAGGTGAATTTAAAGGATACCTCTTGTATTTGAGTTCTTTCACTGTTGAGTCTGCCTCCCACCATTCATATCATTACACACTAAATTATTGACCCTCATGTCTAAAAGCAACGTGGCTTCCGCAATGCAAGTCAGAGGAGCAGTTTTAAACAAACCCAGAGGTTGGTCAGATTGTTCTCTGGAGTAAATGACTTGTTATAGAAACCTGTTTTGACGGTGAAAAGGAGCAACAGGGTCAAAGATGATGAGTTTGACTTAGATGCATAATGATTAAACAGATTCTGGTTATAACCTCCACCACAAGGAGGTTGTGTTTTTATTGCAGGGTTTCTGTGTCGTTCTGTCAGCAGGAAAAACTTCAAAAAAACAGATGTCCATGAAATGTTGTGGAAGGGTGGGGCATTACCCGAGGAAGGTTTAGATTTTATCTAAATAGACAGCTGGGAAAAAATGCTTTCCGTTAACCTTTTAAACAAAGCAAGAAGTTTGGTAGTATTTTGAACAAATAATTTTTTCAACCACTAAAGGCTAGTTTATTTAACTGTCATTGTCCTCATGGCTGCAAGCATTGGCAGCATTGTTAAGCAACCCATCCACTAGAGAGCAGGCCAGAGTCAACGTTTTCCAACAATTAACAAGTGTGCACGACTTTTGAAAGCTGACAGAAGTGGACGAAATGAAGCAGAATATGTACTGAGGGCTAAGTTTGCCTTTGTATTCATATCTAACATTGAGCATAAATGAGCCTTTAGGCAGATTCTCTTCAGGAAAAACAAGATTCAGTTCGAGAACATCAATCCTGACTCCCCCAGGCTTGGCAGAGTACTGCACTTGCAGGCCTGTCAGTGATTCTATTTTACCTGATACTCACTGTGACTGCCTTCTCTGGGACACCCATGTGTCATTTGGCAAATGCATGCAAAGTGAATGGAATTATCCAGAGTGATGCTTTATTAATCCTTCCAAGCCCTGAAGATTATCATTTGCAAAAGTCATTATCAGCTCATGTTCCCATTAATGTAGGTTAATTTCTGTTTATTTACATAAGAGACCTTTAGCCACGTCCTCCGACAACAAGGGGGGAAAATTAAAAAAGCCTCCTGAGAATCACATCTCCCTCGACTCAATGCTCCATTTAGTCCAAAGTGGCTGATGATTATGACAAGCTGGATTAACATCAACATCAGCAGCAGCGGCGGCGGCGAGCTGAGGTGGCAGCAGTGGAGGTTTGGAGAATTTAGCCGTTTTTAAATTCAACACAGGTTGTTCCATCTCATCCTCTCTTTTGTTTATAAATAAATGATTTCTCATCACTGGCTTCTCTCCCTGTTCATTATATCTGAAATTACTGGCCAACACTCACTCATACTGAATCACCTGGCAGGCGTCAAGGCACACAAACACACACACACACAAAACAGTGCAATATCTTTCCTCTCAATGTTGTCATGTGTCCTGATGCATAGTTTTGACCTACACTGTCAGCCAATCAACAAAATCAATTACAAAAATAAACTGCACACACGCACACACATTTTGCATCTTTGACTACTGATTGATCCAAGGAACATCGACTGAACATGCAAAAGTTTGACAACTCTTTTTGCTTGACAATGAGGTCAGACTTATGATTTAACAGTGGCAAACATCCACCATCTGGTATATTTCCTCCGTCTCTCCTGCTTCTGCTGCTTTGGAAACAGCAACACAAAACTCCCAGGTCACTGCACGCACCCTCTCAGGGCCGGGCAGAGGACAAAATCTGCATTTCTCCTCTCAGGGCTTTTTTTTAAGGCTAAATTTAAAACCAGTGAAAATGAAAGCCAGCACCAACCAAACACTGTGTTGAGCACTGCACAGGATCTGCATTAAGAACAGCAGCAGATGAAGGACATGATGTCAGAACACGATGGTCCACCTGAGGCTTTTTCTGAACTTAATGTTTGTGATTGGATATGATTAATTTTGAAAGAAAACCAGAAAGAAACATTACCTTTGAAACGCAGACAGGTATAATTCCCATCTCAGCTTGTTTAGAAAAGTGCATTTGCAGCATGCATATATATATATATATATATATATATATATACATACATACATATATACACACACTAAAATTCTGAACTGCCACATGATTTTTATTGTTTCATTAAATTCCACTTCTAACACTTGAGAATGTAGAAGTTAATTTTGTCAAAGTTTATCCTTGGAACAAATCTGTAATAAAAAAAGAAAGTTCAACTGTAGAGAATGAATGAAACATTCTGGGATGTAAAACATCTCAAGGTTTGTTTGTCCAGATCATTTGCTTCGTGTCTTGCTGTGAGAAATCTCTTCCTGGACGCACCCACTCCTTGGTAGTGGGAGTTTCTGATCATACCCAGACATTTGTGTTGTATATACAAACATCCTCCATGGGTAGAACACGCACTAATCCTTAAGCTCAAATCCCCTTGGACCAGATGTTGCAGCTTACGGGGGACGGGACAGGCAAGAATTAATGGCTATCACATGCTCCCTAATGAAAGGGAATTGAGCAGGCTATGCTCCCGTAGTGTCTGGGAGGTCTTCCATGTTCTGCTGTGATTCACTGGGCTCAAATCCCAGTCTAATTTATGCTGTAACACTTCTGTCACTGCTCTCCTCTGCGTCTGCGTGCAACGACAAACACGACCTGCAGAACTGCTCATGAAAAGTGGAATAAAAACCTCTTGGAGTGAAGAGAATAAGGAAACAGGAGATGACATGACAGAGGAGAAACAGCGCGACAAGAGGTTGAAAGTGTAGATGGAAAGAAAAGCGGTAAAGGAAAGAGTGTGAACTGAAAGAATTTTCAGGGGACGGGAAGAAAATAGTAAAATGCTATTTTCATCTCCAAGAAATCAATAAAGAAACACAAAGCAGCTCCATAATTGAAAGTAAAATGGGCCCGAAACAAAAACTAACCTATAAAATCTCACTATGATCAAATAAATTATTAATAGGACTCAACTCTCACAACTTTTAATTTAGTTGTAAAAAACAGATCAATAAAGGCAGCTGTCATGTGTGGGTTATTGATTCTAAACAACTTCAGACAGGAGGGAAAAAAATCTTTATTTATCTCTCTGGTGTTAAGTTCCTTTAACAAAGACCTGCCACTGCTGCTCCTCTAACTCCACACCCTGGAAGGAATGTAACGCGCGCACACGCACGCACTCGCACACACACACACACACAGCAGGGTCAGCTAAATGTTCAAGTGTCCCTCTGGGTCATTTTCTTATGATTTCTATCCAGATAAGTACCTCTGCACTTCATTGGCTGCCAGCATCAAGAACACGCTACCACGGACTCATGGTCAACACACACACACACACACACACACACACACACATATGATAAAAAGATACCATTATTTCAGTTATATAGCTGTGCAATGCTAAATATGTTGTGTCCTAAAAACAACTTTGTAGAGCAAATTAATAACATATGACTTATTTTATGATCTACTTTGACAGTTATACTGTCGGCTTACAGTTCAATTTAAATTGTTGCAATGCAAATAAACAACCACTAAAGCAATTATCGAGTCCCTTGTCGCTGTTAAATTGCACCCACAGTTAAAAAAAAATAAAGTTATTTTTAAGTAGTGCCAAACGTTGAACACAAAATCACAAACCACGTGTTCCTCGCTGCTCTAATAACACATCTTGAAGAAGAAGTGATTTCCTAGAAAAGAGAATTGCACTTTTATCATGGGTTTAAATATTATACACAGGATTGGATCTGTTCTAAGATTAGTGTACTCGCCGATGCCTGGCCCGGCCTTTTTGGCAGCATAGGAGGCATTTCCGACGCTGCTATCAAAATATCTCAAATAACAACATTCAGCGCCTATCTCCCAGATCACCTGGACTCCTTGATGAAGTAAAGATGTGCTGGGAGTTTGTTTTTGTAGGTCTGAAGTCAGTAAAGAAAACAGGTGAGAAGTTTCATTCAAAAAGCACATGTGTTTTAACTCGTGCTATGCTAATATAGCCGCATAATGGCATGTTAACATACAGTTACTGGAGGTCAGCTATGTCTTTTTTGTTGGCGTTTTGATAAAAAAAAACATTCCACAAAACAGTCAGTCAGCTTTCTGACACGGCTCAGTTTGATTAAACCAGGTTTGCTGATGTGAGGTTGATTGCAAAGAACGCTGGAGCGTTTTTAAAGTTGTGCGGCGAATCAACACAGCTTGAGCGCACAGCTACGACACATGGCGACGCGTTTATCCAAACCCCTCTGGAGCACGGCAGCATCGGCGGGGTCGCGAGCGTTGCCGCGCCACCGTGGTGAAATGGCATAATGATATGCAGGTGATATGATCGTTGAGCGTGGGGTAATCTGATTCGATTTTGCTTGCACATCAAAGAGAGAAGACAAAGGAGGGAGCAAAGTGGGGATGGCGGAGAGAGGGGGAGGTGAGGTGAGGGGAGGAAGAAGGGTATGGAGATGTAGGAGGTCAGGAGGTGAGGCTTGAGGGAAGGAAGGACAGGGAGGTGATGGAGGGAACAGATGGGAGGAGACTGGATGACTGAGGAGCGACGCTGAGGAAGACCTGGAGGCAAAATAAAGTCGGATGTGGTGGATGGGGGGAGGCAGAGAGAAGTGGGAGTGTGATTGGAGGGTAAGAAGCAAAGAGGGGGAAAAAAAGATTGAAGAAGATAAAATAAAATAAAAAAAATAAAAAACTCACCTTGATCCTGTGCCTGACTGGGGAAATTGGAAACTAGGGCCAGTAGCACCAGTGGAGACCACAAACACCAACTGATCCGCCCTGCTGACAACATCCTCACGACCAGCAGTCTAGACCTGCACAGAGAGACGAGAGAGCGCGCTGAGAAAATGAGGAAAAGGCCAAGAAATGAAATGCGAGAAACAGAGGGAAGCGAAGAGGGAAGAAAGGACTTCAGTGACAGAAACAGCAGGAATGCCATCCAGCTGCACAGAGGCTCCGTGGGTCAAGAGGAACCCACCTTGCCCACACGGCCCCAAGGCGCTGATCTGGAATCAGTTACTGCTGTCTATAATATCCACTTTGACACAATTACAAAGCAGCAGCCCAACAGTCTAGACTGACCACAGAGCGGTGGTGAAGCCTCACGCCTACACAGAGCGGGCTGAGGCCGGGCAACAGAGGAGGACTTTGTTCCAAAGGAGGAGAGGAGAGGAGAGAAGGAGTGATAGACTCAGACAGGAAGAGGAGAAGTTTGATTGACTTTGCAGAGAAGGAGCATTTCATGACGGGTGCCACTGGCCAAACACAAGAGCAATCGCAACACCTCAACTCCTCTTCTCCCTCCCGTCTCATCTCCTCTCGTCACCCCTCACCCTTTCTTCTCTACACCCTCTCCTCCTCTCCTGACCCCTTGCTCCTCTCCTCAAGTCTCCCACTCATTCTGGAGAGGACACAGACTTCCCATCATTTCACTCTTGAGAAATCACACACACACACACAACTTGATGCAGTGTGTGCAACAAATAAAAGTTGTGCGAGAATTGAATCATCCACTGATGTAGAGGCAGAGGCCGGCGGTGGCGTTGAAAGAACAGGCAGCTCCTTTTGATTCAGACGGTGTCGAAAGGCCGTCAGAAGGGCAGTGAATGTTAATAAGCATATCATATTTTTTAAAACAGGATCAGGCTCAGAGAATGTGAAGGGTGAAATGAGAGGGATTAAAAAGACATTATTAGTCCCCTTCTAAAAGAGAAACATGGAAATGCAGTAGACCTACACAAATGAGGGTTCAGATCTTGTGATCCTCCTGGAATAACAGGAGCCAGAAGTTTAATCTCTCCTCCATTTGTGGGATTCTCTCATTCTTGCAGAGCAAAGGGCAACTTCTCAACTGGTTAATTGGTTAATGAAAACCAGGGTCAAGGCGTCGCCCTCATTAGAGTAAGACTAAACACACTCCGAGCTCTTAGGGCTGGTTGTGGAATTCAGTTTTACGCACACGCGAATGGAATACATTTCAGCACAATGCCACACGCACGCACGCACGCACGCACCGACTCTGTTCGAGCACATTTTAAAAGCTTAAGGCAAAATCATGTGGATAATATTTCTTTAACCCAATACAATAAAATGAATGTTTGTTCCGTAACGATCTGTTCCACCTGCTGGCGAGGCTGCACAAGTTTGGTTCCCTGACCGCAACCAACATCCGTCTTCAGGGATGATTTCAAAGTGCTGCTGACTGGTGTTTAATCCAGTTTTTTTTAAAAGCCACGTCTGGGTCAAACTATCAGATTCAGTGAAATGAACCCGATGAGCCGCGCCGCGCACCTGAGAGCGACCCAAACACGCGCACCGTGGATGAAATCGTCTTTCATACCTCTCCAGGCATCAATTCAAAAGCGTCTTCTTGTCCTCTGAGGAAAATCCCGTGAATACCAAACAGTGCTGCTGCTCCCACAGGGTCCCTCTCTCCTCCTCTCCTTCTTTCTCTCACCGGATACAATTCGGTCAGTCCGGAGTGGGTGTTTTTCTCCTCGTTATTCAGTCATCCCTCCCTCCAGCTATTCCTCCTTCTTGTCCCAGCCCTTTCCCATTCGTCCGGGCTCATCTCAGAAAGAGAGTAAGAGAGAGAGAGAGAGAGAGAGAGAGAGAGAGAGAGAGGCGACGTGAAAACGCGCGCCAGTGACGCTGCGTAAAAACCTCCGCTCCCAACCTGCAGCTTTGGCTCCAGTCCCCTGTGGGGCCCCTTCATGTGCACCTCCGCGATAACGCCGACACTTGTGGGACACGTCTGGAATCTGTGGCTGCAGAGGAGCCTCGTGCTCACTGATGAGACTCTTCTCTCTCTCTCTGGGGTTATTGATGTTCAGAAATGAACAGGCTTCAGGAGCAGGTGTCTGAACGTGCTGCTGCTGCTACTGCTCTGATGTTAAAGGCACAGTTTTTTAAAGGTCGAAGTCGAAATCGCAAAAGAAACAATTGGACATGTTGCAAAGGCACGTGCAACATTTCAAGTCCAGAGTTGAATAAGCATTTCTGCACAGGATGAGTTCTGATTTCTCTCCAGGTGATTTGAGTCCTCTATTAGCCACAGCGTCATCATTAAAGGAGAAATCTAACAGTGGCAGGGGTCGTCTGATCACCCAGCAAACACAGGTGTGTTTTTCATAATGTTTTAAAGGGATAGTTCACCGAAAATAAATAAAAAAAACAAACACTCATCATGTAAACTGCACCCAAAATAATTGGTGACTCATTCAAATGTTTAAAAACTGATTTAAAAAACAGAAAAGGCGTCCATACTGGTCCCATGGTGTTATACAAGTCTGTGTGCCCAGATTTCCACGGAGATGCTCCTGGAACAGCATTTGAACGTACAAACAAACTGATCCAAAGAGCAGAAATCCTAACCAGTTTAATGTGGGTAATTATAAATTAGCCAGACTAGCCATTTCCTCATTTCCAGTCTTTAGGCTATGCTAAGCTAACAGCTGGGGCTCTTTATTGAGGCTGGAGGACAAATGTAAAAGCGATATGGATCTCGTCATCAGCTCCACACCACAATGCAACAGAACCGGAATAAAACAAGCTTAACAACGGATCGTTCACCAGCAGCGCTTTCTTCTTCCATCAGGCTGAGAGAAGAGACTTGAGTTCACTTTGTGATCCTGTTTATACTCAGCTCCTGTGCTGTTAAAGGGACTTTGTGACTCGCCCTGAGGGCCTGAGCAATGAGAGTCATGAGAAACAGAGGCTGGTGAAATGTGCCAGTGGCTGAACTAAAATGCCGAATAGCTACACTCCAGGTGTGTCCCTGGGGCACTGCGTGCACACACACACACACACACACACGCCTTGGCCAAACTAATGTCCAGATGCCATAAACACTATAATCAAGGGGATAAGGATTGTCCATCCTCCTCTTTTTTCCCTTTAGCCTCTTCCTCCCTTCCTGTCTGTCTGTCATCCTCTTTCTCCTTCATCTGTTCATCTGCACACAACAGACCACAAGCCAAACAAATACACCAGAGGCAGACACCAGGACACACAGTGAGCTTGATGTTATGACTTTAAATCTGTATCAAGATAAATGACCAGGTCTGGGCAATATAATCATATCTGTATCCATCACTTCATGCATTTCCTTTCTCATTTAGTTGCTCTCCTCATACATTTATCCTGTTTAATTAGAGCAGTCTGTCACCAGGCAACAAGTTTCAGTTTATGCATTAAAAACTGCACTCTGAGTACATTTTGGTCAATAACTGAATCTGATACTTTCAATTTATTGTCCAGCCTTTACGTACCATTAAATATTGACACTATCTTCCTGAGCTGGGCAACATTCGCAGTCATTATCTCTAAATATAATTTGACCACCATCTGGACACCCAAAGTACAGAGCAACATTATGTATTTTTATAGGTATTATGTTTATGTAATGTATTTTCACCACTTATATTTTGGACGAAATCTTTTTAGCCATGTTGAAAAAAACCTGCATAGACAATGTGGCCAATCTGGCTCATGTACTAATTAACAAGGACTTAAGCAGTTGGTTGTTTGTTTTTGTATTTTTTTTTTTTTTTTTTTTTTTTTGGACTAAAAGATAAGGTATTGTTTTTTAACACTGTCACTGTTGTCCCAAAATATAATTCATTGACCTTCATGAAATAAATCAGGCACATTTAGGAAAATGGACATCAATCAGTGAGTGAGATATGGTGCAGCTTGGTTCATCCTCGATTATTACTATTCAGCAAATGTTGTCTCATGTTACCAAAGTAAATGAAGACGTTAAACAGTGGGCAAACCTTACAGCTGCTAAGGTTTAAGGTTTTTAGCATGCTCGTATACTAAAATGTAGCTCTGTGCACAGAACTAGCATGGCTGCAGATAGCATAGCATAGCATGGCTGTGGTAAAAGCATATGAATAGATGAAATCAACGATACTGTTTTTTACTCAACTGTGTTCACATGGGCAAAATGAAGAAAGTGTCCTTCCTGCATGTTTCCGTTTATTTATTTTTTGGTCATCTGTTTATGAAGCTGTTGTCTTCACTGTATTCTTCTTTGTCCCTTGATTCACCTAACTCTCTTTCTATTCTCCCTCCTGTGTACCTGTCCTTTCCAACTGTGGCTCTGTTGCATAAATGCATCAGTCACATGGTAGAGTTGATTCGCGGGTCATTTAGCTCGGCGCCATATGGTCCAGCTGTGAAGCTTCACAAAGTTTTGTTAAAGTCACCGCATTGTAGCAAAAATCAGTTTGTCGGAGAGTCTCGTCTTCTTTGCCGCTCAGGTTGTGTTGAACAGTTTCATAGTTTCCAAGTAAATAACATCAGACCTGCTCAGACATCCTGCATAGAAGCCAGGGGGTAGGAAAATGTGTGCATTTCAGATCAGCTGCGTCTGTGTGTGGAGGTGTAGTGTGACAGATTTCACATTTGTAAATCCTGGATGGTGCAGCTCCGGCAGACTTAGTGGCATCACAGTATGGATAAAAGGTAAAAACTTTGACAGTCAATTATACCCCGTCTGACACTGAGAAGGTTAGGGAAGTGTTATTATTCATACAAACCACACTTTCTCTTTTTTTTTTTACATCAATGTATGCACATCCAGTTTTAAGTTACCTCTGAAAACACACCAGCAGAGTTGTTTCCCTGAATTTGCTGGCATCTTTTAGCGGCCTCTCCACTGGTCTTTAATGCTCCATGTTTATACTGGAACAACGTATTATAATAATAGAAATGATCAAACTCCACGGCGGCCTCTTGTATTTCCTCCAGCTTCCTATGATTAAAAAGCCACTTTATCATTGTTGCTAAAACCATTGTTCCCAGTGCAGCCGAGGATTTCTCCCAGGAAACAGGAACCCCCTCATTTGGTGCTTGGGCGCATGTTTAAGTTTAAAGTGGGCAAGAGATGACTGTTTACTGTATGACATCAATCACCAGGACTGAGACGATAAAACTGCAGCTGCTCTAAAATACTGCAGCACTGAATGCATTCGGTTCTGTGTGTGAGATCAGACACATTTCCTTTCAGATTGCTTGGCAATCTTTTGTACTGTCTGCCACCTTTGCAGATTTCCCCTTGACTGACATTCCTAATCGCACACACTCACAACACCCACACCCTAACCCACAGAGACAGACACACGCAGCCAAACACAAGCAGCCCCCTGCCCTACATTTTTATGATGTAGCGATAACCCCAGGCGTGGGGTTTAGCACTCTGTCACAGTGACAGACGGCCCAGATCACCGTGTCATTCACACATACAATGAGCTGCGCTCAAACCAGCAGAAGAAACATGGTATGTTTGTCTTGTAGGACCTGGATAAGTTCAAACAGAGTTGACAGATACAAGGGCGGGTGCGGCGAACCAAGGCAAGCGGGTTTCTGCCGGACGCTCACACATTGCTCTTGAGTAATAACAAGCAGTGAGACCTGAAGTGGACTGAGGTGCCTGCAGCCTGTGATTAGTCCAACTAGTCACAGTTATTAGTTGGCTTGTCATCTGCACCAGGTCTGCTGTTCCCAGAGTGCCACTAACCAGACACCCTAAAAGGTCAGGGTACATTATGCAGCTTTTCAAGGCAGGAAGTCGGGACGGAGACAATTTATTCAAGTAAATACTGTTATTTATGTAGAAGCTATTCAAGGCCACAGGCAGGTGCACTACTTAAGGATGGAGAATCTTTGAGATGCACAGTATGTTCGTCACAGTTCACAGCAGGGATTTTTAGCCATGCTAAGAGGCATGATCGATCAATTTCATTCCATTGCTGTAACCCTTCCACACGAGTTATTTCACCTGCAACTCATCAGCATGTTACCTTGCAAATCTTAACACTCAACAGCTCAAATCATCCTAGAGTCTAAGACACAGCCTGTGTGAGGACAACACCTCTCCTCTTCCTCCCACTCTTTGCCTTCCATTCAACATCCATGGTCATCCTCCTACAGAATGTGAAGTCACTGCATACCCAATGAGGAGCAAGTAAAAGAAGTGCATGGGATGTTTTCCATCGCCCATTCAACATGAGATGCATTCTGACTATGTCACCATTTAGTCTGTAAACTAAGTTTTAAAAAAGAACTGCTTATTGAACAAAGGCGTAGTCCTGCCAGAGCGGCCACGGCCAAACTCACGGAGCTGGCAGCCGCACCCCAAGAAGCATTGTGGTGGCAGGTGGCTAACGTTTCTGCTTGCTGTGACTTGTCCAGAGCTCTGCGTCTGCGGGGAAGGAAGTAGCGGACAGGAGACTATTCACTTGAGGACTCTGTAATCATACCTCAGAGGCGTTCAGTCCATCAACCTGAAGGAGCATTGAGACATTCCTTTTCTTCAGCCGTGTCGTTCTTTATTCAAAATGAGGCTCTTCATTTCCCACGTGTGATAACACTGATAACCTTTATTTAATCAGGGCAGAACTGGAGCTCTGTGTCAAAAAAGCTAATTAAACTCGAAAGAATAGTGTTCCTCTGGTTTCATTTCTCTGGTTTTACATTATTTGCTCTTTCATGATGTAAAATAACATGGGAATCTTTGAAAACATGGTTTAGAAATATAATAATATTCAAATAATACCAACATGACCTGGCCACCATTGAATAAAAGAATACTTATTTATATAAATGGAATAGAATAAATTGAATTTGATGAATTGTATCTACTTAATTAAACTGAGCAGATAGATATCTTAATTAATTAATTGAAGTGAATTAATTAAATCGAACAAAAAAAAGGTACCTAAAATATAAAGGACTGATGTACCATGTCACATCAGCAGAAACGAAGTTTATACAGATAGAAACCCACATATTTTGATGCTTTTACTATACTTCATTGGGGTTTTATGATCTGTACAATTAGTTTTCAAAAATCACTTTTGGCCCTGAGCAAATGTCTACCACATTTAATCACAGAGAAACGTGGTGCAAAGCGTAGAGCATGGAGACGAGTCAATTATTTTACTGTCCTTGTTTGACACTGAGAAACCACAGCGGAACCTCTCACTGTACCTTATATCCTCCATAACTCTGTTATTTTGGCTCCTGTCACTGTCATGAGAGAGACTTTTTATGTGTATTAATTACTTGATCCTGGCTTAGGCTGCCTGCATCGCTGTTGCTTTAATTGGACCAACTGGGCTTTTCAAACCTTAATATGATCTTATAATATATGCCACTCGGTGAGCACTTTCATCCCAGGCGCACATTTTTACTGTGTTGGCCCCAGTTTGAATTGGACTCACTAACTTTGGCAGTGTGACTGTGAATCTGTATTCACCGAGCTCCAGCACGTTGTATCAACACATTACTCTCCAAGGGCTGGTGAACAAAACACAATTCACCATTAAAAATGCTCACCGATCCCACCCAAAACATTATCTCTGCTTGCAACATATTCGTCATTTAAATAATTGAATCTGAATCTGTGTCATCAGTGCAGGTTGCATGTACAGTAATGTCTTGCATTTCCCCAGCACATTTACTGGTTGAATAGGTGAAGGTTTTGAACATCGCATTACCCTCATCGCTTTTTCTTTTTGATCCTTCCCTGGAGCAGAAACATCCCGCAGGCTGTCCGTCTCAGGTTTCTGTGTGTGTGCGAGCCATTCTAATATACAGCTGTGTGTGCCAAGCAGACACACACACACACACAGGTCCGGATACCTGAAAGAACGGAGGTAACTCGGAGGTTAGTTTCTGAGGAAATGGACGGAATGAGTGGATGCAAGGACGGATGAATAAAAAGGACGGATAAGTGGATGAAAGGCAGTGATGATCTCTTCTAATGAGGCTTGCTCAGGTTAGACTATCTCTCCTGGAGAGGAACAGAAGCAGATACTGATGTAAGCTCCGGGAGGGACTCAGTGTTACTACGAAATGACGTGCAGTTCAACATAAATCAATTTTTAACTGCTATCTGCTAAGTGCTTTATCACTATAACAGATTGGGGACAACATGTAATACCAGGGTTTTTTTTTTTTTGTCATACACCCAGATGCTAAGGTCGGACATTTAAGATCACCTTGCAAAGCAGTTAGAAATGTTAGAAAGCTGTAAAAACACTCACAACAATATGTTATTTGTTAATTAAAGAAACTAATGGGGATGAACAAAGTTACTAGTTAAAACTGGTCACACCAGCCTTGCAAATGTTTCTGGCGACTGTTTTCGTTCCAAGACTTTGGAGAAAACACGTTAATCCGAAATAAATAATAGATTTTGTCCCTGAATAAAATGTAATACAGGAAATCGACAGAGACGTGGAAATCAGGGGGACACGGATTTGTGGCGATCATAGTACAACACTGCCCTCTGCTGGTAATGATTGGAAGTGTCTCTGAGAAAAGCGGAAAAGAACCATATGCTATGGATGGAAAATCACGCGCGTGAGTCTCGTCACGTGCAGGGACTACGTATCAGATTTCACAATCATTAACTATAGGTCAGTATATATCAAGAAAATATACTATATTTTAAATCAGTGGATGGTGTATTTCAAGGACAAAATGACAATGATGCAATCACAATCTAAAGAACTTTTAAAAGAAGATAGACGAGAGGACTGACGTCAGAAGATGAAACACTGGGCAGAATCAGATGCATTTGGTTTATCAAACATTTGATTAACTGTTTAATCCATTAGAACATCAGAACGAGCTTCATCCGCTTCGTCAAAAAAAACAGACCGACAGGCGTCTGACAACCTTCAAACCAACATTCAAACTGTGACAGCGGAGCAAAAAGAAAGAAAACACACAACTGTGCCTGACGTGAAAATGTTTGAGCCGTCACTCTGACCTCCATGCGGTGAACATAAAGAAGTCAAAGATCCCTGTAGTTAAATGAGGTGAGTAAAACGCAAGACGACGAAGAGGAGGCTGATGCAATACAATCTGTCGCCATTGCTTCTGAAACCAGTGTGTCACTGAAAAGCTGGCGTCCATAAAACACTGATTGTCAACAGATCACCTGATACAGTTGTCTGAACACACAAAGAGAATACAGAGAGGAGATGACAACCAACTGGGGTTAGCAGCAAAAAACAAGACCTTAAGGCAAATGTTGAACAGTCTGTGAACCCGTTTCAGCCACACGCAACCACACACAGCTCCCCGTGTGATGCACAATAACACACAAGATGCATCTGTAGACAGAGGGAAGGGGGAAGCCTGTCACTCCTGCATCGCTCAGGCCTCATGCAACATTCCCCGTCTCCTCTCTGAGAATCAACAAACCCGTTAACCGGATCATTTTCCACAGAAACTGAAAAATCCAAACTGCTGCCAGTGGAGTATTTAATGTGAGAGAAGCTGAGTCCCTGCTGAGTGAAGATATGAACTGTTTAAAGTCTGATGACATCGCTGCAGCAGGTTAATGAAGAATCGCTCATGTCTGCAGTGAGGGGCTGAGAAGAATAGTCAAATGTCTGCATCCTGACATCTGCAAAACCCCAGAGAAGAAAATATCAACTTCACAAGGACCAAAAACAGATCATTTTATGGCATTATCCAACAACAAGTAAAACCACAGGTAGTGAATGTTATCAGAGACTTCTAAAGGGGCCCAAATGGACCTGACTTCTTATATGATTTGTCCAATAGTACATTCCTACGAGTCGCTATAGACTGAAGAGCTGCTGTGCATTAGGAGCTAACGCTACATGAGCACAGATTGACAGGAATCATGCATTTCCCTGCTCATGACACCAACACACAGAGCACACCAGTGTCCTCTGAATGAGTCAAAGAGGACACAATTAGAGGCAGTGGGATGTTGACTGTTTGGCAATGAAGACGCCCTGGATATATGTTCACCTTGAATAGAAAATCTCCGTTCACAGCGGTTACCCATTCTGAAATGATCTCAGTGCAGGACTGAGCACAGATCCAGTGAGGCAGAGGTAACATGTGTTTTCTCAGCTTTACAGACACAGACTGTGTGAGCATCACTCATGCTCCTCTTTTTATCGCTACACAGTTCCAAATATGAGCTAGCACAGTAAATATTCTACAGTTGGACGTACAAGAGCATCTGTGTGAGACTTCATTTAACTCAGGATCTAGACCTGTATACAGTTCTTTTTAAACGTTATAAACCAAGTAGAGTTATTTGTGATTATATTTGTATTTATCATCAGAGTCAGATATTCCTCAGGCTGTGATATTACCAGGTTTCTGATTGACTGAGAGGCTTTGATGTAACAGAACTATAACCTTCCTTCTGACCTGGGCTATATTTCACATACACTGACAATTTACATTATCTAAACACATCCCTTAAAAAACTTGTATTTAGACGTTAAGATTTTACTTCAGTTTACTCACAAAGATGACAGCAAACAGGATTTGGGAGCAAGCGGGAGACTAATTTCTCACTAGTTTCATATTAAGGGATGTCAGTCTGTATATAAGAGGGTTTATGTACAGATACATATTCAAAATCTAAAGGTTGTTAAAAAAGGAGGAGCTTCTGTCACATAAGTGCTGTAGTCAGTTACATCAAATGTTCAAAGTTTATAATGCTCTTTAAAGTTGTTTATCAAGGTTTGACATGTCTGAGGTTTCTATCTTGGTTAGAGTCTGAATTGCTATACGCACAAATATTCATTCCACTCTTTAATATTCATCAAATGTTAAAGAATATATGCTGTAAATACAATATCTATAATCAAAGGTTCGATCAAATCGATTGGATTTGAGGATTTCACTGTAAAGATACATTTTCCAGGAAAGTGGAATCGCAATTGCCACTGGTGTTTGATTTTGTTTTTTCTTAAGTCAATAAATGTAACACTCCTTAGAAATATTTCTAAAAGGTATTTTTTTAGAAGGATAAGCTTCTGAACTGGACATTTAACAAACAAGATTAACTCTCAAACAAGCTCTTATGAATCTTTCTGAAAGTTTAAGGTCCGTATATAAGAAAATTAATCCCTTTAAAAAACATTTCGCTTCAAGATATTCCCATCACATTAATGAGGCTTCATCTCGTAAACACAATTCCCAGTAAAGCAGGGTTCTTCTTTTGTTTGTGCATAAAGCCTCTGTACGTTGTGCCTGTTAACGTCTCATGCAGGTTACCACTGCATCTGCTTTTATGTACAACATCAATTTAGCAGGTGTGCACAATTAACCTTGGCTACGCCATCATTGTCACAGGGTCTTCACACAAAGGGTAAAAAAAAAAATCTCTTTAAAACTGTGGTTTAAAAAAAAAGTTAAACCCCAAAAGCTAAGATTTCTCATGACTGTTTGTAGAGCCAGTAGAAGTGCTGTTCATCCCAGCAGAGGGCGACATTGTTCCATGAGGAGGTTCAATCCGGGGTTGGAAACTAAGTGGAGAGGTCACTCGCACTGTCAACATGAAATCTTCTTCCTTATTGTGACTCTTGTTTCTGCTTTTACCTCTTTACTCTGTTCATTGCTCGATTCTAAGGACGACAGTCTGTGTTTCACATCCTCCTCTGACATGTCCAGCAACGGATCAGTGATCCAGATCGGCGTTGAATCACAAACAAAATGAGGAAATTGACATTTTCCTTCTTCACACATCAAGTCCGGGGACTCCCCATTAAGAGAGAGAGTCACGATGAAGCAGCTGCATCAACGTCTGCAGAGTTGGCGGTCCAGGCACTTTCCCTGGGTAGTGCTGCTAAATTCAGAGTAAAAACTAGAACTTGTACGATTGACCCGCAGGTTGAATCACTGACTTGACGTGACCACTTGACACCCACATTGTTGACGCGTTTCTCCATCGTCCACCTTGTCCAAACAACGGTGGGTGTGTTTCAAGTCACATAAGGTTCTCTGTCAGTGAGGTTCTAAGGTCTTAAACCTTTCAGGCCCCACCTTATTACAACTCTGGTCTTCGATGATCCTTCTCAAACTCATGCCTCCTCCATCACCTCCATGACGATTGTCCTGGGTCCGGTCAGGATCAGGTTGCTGACGGTCCGGTAGTCGTGAGAGAGCACGTTCAGACCGTTCACCGACACCACGAACTGACACACCTGGACAAAGATGGGCAGAAAGGGGAGCGGTGAGGAGTGGTTTGGCTGTAATACTCTCGACATGGCACTTACTAATGATGACTGTTGACACATATAAATAGTTTGTTATGTTGGATTATTCCTTTATCAAGAGGAAGGAGGAGGAAAGAGAGAAGTGAGCACTGAGCTGTCGGGGGAATTTCAGCAGTCCTGGCCCCAACATAAACACTGATAACTTGACTTGAAGTGGTAAATGTGACCCAGCGTGACACAACAATCACACTCCGGTCACTCTCCCGTCACGGCGCCGCCTTCCTTATCGCCATTTAACCACCGCTCCAACTCAGCAGCTCCGATAAAAATAAGACTTGTTGCCCTCCAGCTATTGCAACATGATGCTGCCGTTTTTACTGCTGCTGTTGTGGTATATGCGTTTGCTATTTCATGCAAGCTATTATAGGCTCACACACACTCACACACACGATACACAATAAGTGCAGAAGAAAGGAAAACTTCAGCTTCATGTGCATGTGACATATAATGTTACATATAATCAGAGGTTAGTACTTCTGCTTGGTTTTTTTTGTTTTTGTTTTTTTTTTTTTACATCCATTTCCGTCTCAGGAAAGGAGGGATTAAAATAGGCAGAGGGAATAAGTCGAAAGACAGATCAAGAGTGATAGAGGGAAGGAGAAAGAGAGAAAAAAGTCCAGACTGTTAATCCTGTGCTGCAGAGGAATTTCAGCCTCTCACTATAATCACATCTAAACCTCTGCTTATACATCACCCTGCTTCACATGCGTCAGAAGGACCTCTCTTTTTCTCTACTGCTATTCATTTCTCTCTCTCTCTCTCTCTCTCCCCCTCTGTTCTACCTTTACTTTCCAGCTCCTAAACTCCCTCTTGACACCCTCCCCCTCTTTCTCTTCCACTGATGCGTCTCCTCTTTCAGGCGGCGGGGTTGTTGCTCTTGGCCAGGGCCCAGCTGGACTGAATGGCTCCTCGCACTCAGAGGGTTAAAAACAAAAAAAAAAAGATCTCTCCCACTCGGAGAAAGGAAAGGAGCGAGAAACCAACATAGAGCGAGGACATGGCGGGGAGAATAAACATACACATGTGGCGAGGCTGTAATGCCACAGTCCCTCCCAGGTTCAGCGTGATGAGATTCACATGCTGGAAGGCTCCCCGCTTGATTTGGTGCTTAAAGGAAAAATAGTAAAAAAAAAAAACGTGCTTCGTGTTTTGTAGCTGATAATGAAATAAGAAAATCACATATTGTCTCTGTTGAATTAGGCGATGGTAGCTTAGCTTAGCATGAAGATTGGAAACAGCAGGAAATGGTTCCCTTGCCAAAGGTAAGCGGGCAAAATACCAGGCTCAGTGGAGATTCAATGTTTTCAGTGAGGTTCCATTTCACTTCTCAGAATAAAATGAGTTCATAAAAGTGGACGTTGTAAGGTAGTATGTGAGGAGCAGTTACAGGAGCATGTTGCATATTATCAGAGTTATATTTCCTTGAGTTTACAAGCTCCAGTAAATACATGAAAAATGCTAATTTTGTAATGAATCCTGTGTGATGTCAAGCTGACTAATTAATTCACTGTATCTTGTTTGTTTAATGCGACAGACATTTTAGAAAAGACGGGGAGCAGGACTTTTTTTGGCCAGGAGCAGAGACTTCCTGGAGTCCGCTGGTTGCCTGGCAACTTCTGAGAGAGTACAAGGAGCATCTCAGCAAGGAAGCGGCTTTGTGCAGTCTCGACCGGTCGTAATTGTGTTTTCAGCAAAATCAATGTAAAAGAAAGAAAGATTTAAGGGTCCTGAACCTAAGCGACATCATTGCAATACAAATCGCTTCGTCGGAAGTTTAAATCTTCTGATCTTTAAATGTTCAAAGGGACTGATAATGCCTCTGACAGGACATTTCAGTCGACACACACAGGGTGTGCAAACATTCACAGTGCAGAGTGCACAAATGGACAAAGTGAGACAATCGCACACACCCTGCTCTACCGATTGCACTGTGGTAGTGCATTAGAAGTGGGTTTAAGAGTGGTGTATTAGACAGTTACATAAGTGCTGGAATCCATTATGTTCAGACAATGCTGATGTATGTGTCTGTGTGCAGTGTGGAGGGGGGGGGGGGGGGGGGGGGGGGGGGGTGGGTGAGTGTTGGATGAGAAACGAGAAGAGCCTGGTGATGCCACCAGCTCTCTGAGTTCAGCAGGTGTAGGCGTCTTTGGCCTGTTGCATGGACTGCGGTGCCAACGAGGCATTTCCCCGACTGAACTGTTTTACTGCTTGATTACACATAAATCAGAACTCGTCAGGTGAGTCACATTGTAGGAGGAGCAGGAGGCGGAATAAACCTGCCCACACTGCTGCATGCTTACGCTTTAATCTGGTACCTGACACCCAGGCCTCAGGTTTCTTATTACTGTTTTTAAAACCCTAAACAGTAATAGCCAGTTTTAAATGTTGGTCTGCACAGAGATCAGAAATATCTTAATCTTAAAAAAAACTCAATAAATTAAAATGACAAGATTTTGAGTAAAGCTGTTGTATGATGTCCTCATGGTAAACACCTACACGCAGTGAGGGAGCTAATTGCCCACACTGAGACATAAACACACTTTACGAGGCAGTGCGCTGACTCACGAAAGGTTTCCATGGTGTTAAAAAAAAAACAAACAGTTAACAGAAACCAGTGCAGAAGTGATATTATTTCTGACCGTTTCCTCTTTCAGTGCTAATACTGGAGCTCTGCTTCTTCTTCCTCCTCCTCCTCCTCCTCCTCCTCCACTCTTCGCTCCTCAGCTCATGTGTCTTCTTCTGGCCTCACTCTAAGGCTTACATCCTCTTTGTTCAAAAGCGAGGCCTTATAGTTTCAGAGCAACACTTAGTGATTTCACATTCATGACTGCAGAAAGTCGACACGTCTTCTGCCCGAAACTAAAGACACATCTCTTCCAACTATACCTTGGATAAAAACAATAAATAATAAAAAAAAATCTATCATGTAGAGAAGTCAGAAGCATGTTTGCATTATAAATAAATAAATACTATGTGAATACATCTTGTAGTTCCCTTTCAAAACTCAAAGTCATTTGAGACCCATATCACAGATGATTATCTGAAATGCCTGAGGGAAGCACCCACCAGCACTAAACAATGCTTTAATGATCAATTAGGAACAGCCAACTGTTTATTATGGGTTTTGGATTTTCCCCTCTAAGTCACATGCTTCCCCGCTCCTCTTCCTGGCTCCTGCTGCTCCTTTCATTCACTCCCTGCGCTCTCCTCCCTCTCTATGTTGTGGTTAGAGCCACTATGCTCTGCATTCCCAGGATTCCTTGCTCTAACTCTCCTTTCATACCTTAATGCCAGCTGTGACAGGAAACCCAGTGTCCCTGTTTTCTTCCTTCCTGACCTTTTTCCCCCTTTCTTACTTCACTTTTTCCTGTTTTCAGCATTTCTCATGCAGGCTGTTCATCAAGGTGTCTTGGGGACATTTACATATGTATTTGAACAGCAGATCATCACTAGTTTAAGAAGGTATGGTGAAAAGAATATTAAGAATTGCCCATTCCATGCACACATGCATCTTTGCAGCCAGGACACCAAGTCAAAAATAGGATCTCAAGACGAACAGATGGGGGCTTGTTGAGTTTCAAACCATCTCTATGATTCTTACCTTCATGCCAGCAGCAGCAGCAGGTCCACCGGGGTCCACAGCTTGGATGTGGCAGGGTTTGCTGCCCCGCACCACAAAGCCCCAACCCACAGCATCGCCTACAATCTGAGGAGCAATAAGAACACAGGCAAATGACATCACGCTATTTTTAACGTGCACCTGCGTGCTTGCAAGTGTGCGTGTCCTACTGTGAACGTCTTCTTGAGAAAAGGTCCTCCTGGTGTCTGGAGCTCCTCTGGACTCACTTGTCTCTTCAGAACTGTGGAGAAAAACACACAGAGACTGAATTAGTCACAAGACATGCATGACCACGGTGTGCATCAGGACTGTCACATTCTATTTAGAATTGAAACAAGCACTTCAGTGTGGAGGGCTAATTCCCTTGGTAACTATAATAACCCATGTCTATGTCTATGTCTGTGTGTGTGTCTGTGTCTGTGTTTGTGCGTAGAAGCTGCACATGCTGATGGGCCTGGGGGCTTGCTCCTTCCTGAAACAGCATAGCTTCCCCTCCTCCAAGTTCCCCTTATCATAACTCACTTCAGTATGAGCCAGCACAGGATTTCACTGGACATGTGGCTCTTCATAATAACTCATATTTACATTGGAACATGTGATAGCATATAAATTGTGGGAATATGTATTTGTTTATGCTTATGTACCATTTCTTATCAATCTATTTAATTCATACATTAAAACACAAACTAAGAAGTACGAAAAGGATCATGACAACAATCTTAAATAATATGAAATGCTTCCTCCTGGCTGTGTGCCTGTCAGGTCAAGGTCAGGGTAAAGGTGGCATCGCTCATAGGGCATCATGTTTGTGACTGACAACAAAAGGAAATGTGGGCACCTCACAAATAGAAATAGACAAACATCTCTGATTTTTCCTTGAAGCAGAAGAGAAAGGTGTGTAGTCCAGTGGGAAGAGGTCGAAGAAAAGGTCAGGGTCAGCATCAGTGCAGCTGTAAACATGCAGATGCTAGAACCTGAGGACACAGTTCTATTAAGCCTATGGCATCAGTTTATGTCCTCAATGAACCACTTGTGGTCTGTGTAGTAGTGAACAGAAATAAAGAAATTATTTTGATCTGGGCATATTTGTTAATGTCCCTGTGGGAATACTCATGAGATACACCACATGTTTTTGACCTTATCTGCTACTTTGACCTCATATCAAAGACTAAAATCTTTTTTGAAATATTTTTTATATCCAAATCAGATATAACAGCAGACACAAAGCTCCTCATTGACTGAGAAACCTTTGTACCGACTAATGTGAATGCTTCTTATTTTTGGAATCTTGAGCTTCCCATCATGTGATGCACAAGTATGAAGTTTAATACACAGAAGAGGGGAAGTGTGTGTGTGTGTGTGTGTGTGTGTGTGTCTGTGCACGTGTGAGTGTGCCTTCCTTTTCCTGTTCATTGTGTATGGTGTGTGTGAGAGAGACACAGAGAGAGAGAGAGCTCATGCTGGTGGAGGAAGCTCCGCTGGTACAAAGAAACTCCTGTGAAGGTTTCTGCTCAGATTAGACACAGCAAAGGAAGCCTCTTACAGTAGAGAGAGAAACAGAGAGACACACGCACACGTTTCAAGTTGTGAATTAAAGATTTATGATGGAATCAATGGCAGGACACAATTCTAATCTTGAAACAAATGTGTGCGTGTGTGTGTGTGTGTGTGTGTGTGTGTGTTGTCGTACCAGATTTGGGGTTGCAGAGGACAGGTGGACTGCTGCTGAGTGTAGGACTGCTGCTGTAATAACCGCTGCTGCCACAGCTGCTGCTCATGCTGCTCCGGCGGGCTCCGACCACCACCTTTATCTCTTTAGTGGGACTCACTGAGTCAGAAGAGACAGAGAGACGTTGGACTAGGACAGAAATGGCAGTGAGAACAACTAGAGGGGAAAACAGTGTATAGACAAGCTGAAACAGGGAGAACAGCTAAAATAAACTGTATTAAAACACAGTCACAGTGCGTGAGGAGTGATTGTACAGTTTCTCTCCATGTCCGTGTGCTGCAGCGTTCACCTGAGAGGAAGGTGGTGTTGCCCCCGTCTGAGTTCTGCTTGCGGAGACAGAAGGGGCTGTCGTGGCTCTCAGGGATGCTGCGGCTGCGCTCGTGAAGAAGCTCAATGAGTCGCCGCCTTCGTCGGAAGTTCATCCTGAACTGGAAGAGGAGGGGTCCGTCGACAAAGTGATGCTTGTTGGTGACTAGATGACAGAACGGACATGGATAGAATTGAGCTGGAGGAGTTGGATCTAGGGCAGTTGAACCTGACGACATCTGAGTGGAGAGGTGGGAGGTCCCAGGTATTTACCCTCTGAGGGTGTGAGTGCTGCGGTGGCTTGTTAGCGAGTCATTTACGTCACTGGACCAAGTGTAAACAACCAACTTGACGTCAATTGAATGTCAAGCGTGAATGGTTGTATTAGCAGAGAATAGTAATTAAGTCTGGAACATGTGGAGCAAGAAAGTCAAACAAAATCTCTCCACAGTGTATTGCGCTGAGCTATGGTGCGTTTCAAAGACATTACATTTCACAAGAAGAAATGAATGTATTAATATTTAATTAAAAACTTTTTACTACTACTGTCTACTGTATCTACAGAGAACCACACTGACGTTCATGTGATGCGGATTTGAGGCAAAATGTCAACAAAGACCTTTAGGTTGTTCTCTAATTTAGTTTAAAGTGACTTTATCTTGACACCAGCAGTCTCAGTTTGAGATTTATGAAGCCTTACCCAGCATGCTATTCGTCAGATGCCTTTGCCACAGCAACCCTCCTCTCACTACCCCCATATTCTTGATTTGCCTTTGGGCATTGTCTGCAACGTACAGTCTGTGTCTTTGTGTGGGACTCGGCCACACAATGCAGGAAAACAACTGCCATGCTGTCCCACAGAAAAATACACAAACCACGCACAATGTAGATCCATCCAGACCTGCGCCCCTATACGTCACATGTGTGACTGTGTGGCCGCGGCCAACAGCCAAGCAGGAATTCAGCCTGGTCCGACCTCTCTTTTTAATGCGATTCTCAAGGGAGCTGAGGGCGTGCAAACACAACATTTATCAAACTACATTATTTTGAATTGTACTGTTACAAAAGCGTGCGTGGCATTCTGTGTAGTGACCAGCTCATATAACATAAGGAGGGTGACACCATGAAGCCTCTAAGGCCAGCGGGAAGCAGTATTACATTCACTAAGTGAAGCAGCAACACATAGCACTGCAGTGTGTGTGTGTGTGTGTTGCACAACATTACATTCCTAGTTCCCTGGAGATGCTCGGCTATATTACAGCCCTTAAGACAGGAAGTGAGAGACAGCAGATGGGCCCACTGTGTGTGGTGAGAGGCGATCAGGCGAGGGGCGGAAGAGAAGCAGGAGCAGACGAGGGAGAGAGGACGGAACTGACTCCCTCATTCAACTCAATTAATTTTGGTGTGGAGCGGATCCAGGGATTGATTGAATCAGTTTCCTAAATATTGTGGAATATTTTCTCCAATTACTCAGGAATGATTCTTTAAGCGAAAATGAATCAAGTGGACTATTGCATCTTGGTGGATGTGTGCACTAAGAAACTGACTGACTTAAGTTATAAGTAAAAAAAAAAAAAAACTAATCTAATTTAAACACACAAGGGTTTGAACCACAGACGGTAACATATAATTAAATCTCATGTCATGTGGTGACACGACAGAAACTCATTCAGAACTGAGGCCGAGTACCAAACAAAATGTCAAACATGAGAAGTGTCACGAACTCACTGAACTTCCAGAGCAGGAGGTAAAAACGCTCAAATAATCCGTTCATATGGTCACAGATATCACGTTGAACTCCAGGATCCTGTAACGTTCAGGTCACATTCTCTTCATGTTTATTACTCAGTGAAATTCTATAACTTGTATCCCTGAGCCAACTGAGGTCAGGGACAGGAGACCTGAAGAGAGACTCAAGAGTGGCGGTTACATCCCACTCGCCGAGTGAGATATAATGTGGGTCAGTTCAGAAGGCTGGGGGGCCCAAGGTGAGCTCTAAAGAGATTTAGGACAGGACGAGAATGGGCGCAGTACTTTCAAAGTTTCCAATTTTAAAGTTTCCAAATTCCCTGGGCTATGTTAACCCAGTTTTGTTTTTTAGGTGCGAGGTTGTGTGCAAGAAAACCACAACTTGAAACCACCTTGACAGACTGTATTAAATGTTGTTTCAGGGTGCAGATAGGGCTGTAATCATATTATAAGTCTACAGCAGTTATCAGATTACATGGCCCAAAAAAAGCAAAGCAGCGCTATAAATGGCAAAGTGGAGGAGCTGTATCAGAAACAGTCTTCACGATGCAGAGTAGATCTCTGTGACAGCGCCAGGTCGATACAGGCACTGCTAGCTTTACGCCCGCTGATTTTCACAATTTTCCGAACTGAAAATTGAAAGGAGACAGATTGTTCTCATGCCCAGGTTTCAGAATTATAATTTAGGCTATTGATTAAAAAAAGTTCACAGCTATAATGCCCAGAACACACATTACTTCCCTCATACCGTCCATTGCTGCAGCACCTCCTTTCAGCCTCTGTTTTAAAGGCCCTCTCATAAAGCCCACTATCCTCTGATTGGTAACCCACTAATTTTTAATTGGTTGACTGCTACAAATGGAAATAACGAAGAGTTTCAAAAGTAGTTTTTTCAGTAGCAGACACTGACTGCCTTTCCTCTGAATATGGGCTTTAACTACATAGAACAAAACACCTGTCCACATAAGCATGTCAGTGAGCAGAATGCAGACAGTCAACATGTCTCGCTCACCGTGCTGAATGATGCCGTGTTCCAGAAGCCTCCGTCCGAGCTGCTCCGCCTCATCTCTGGTGGCCATCTCGCCCTCCTGCAGCAGCCAATCAATGAACTCAGAGGCCACCAGGGCCCGCTCGAACGCCCCGCCCTCCTCCTCTCTCGTCTGCAAGAGGTTGTTCTCTGAGTTCATCAGCCTGTGGAGAGAAGAAGACAACCTTTCATTACTTTCATGATGTATAACTAAACAACAAAAGCAAGACACAGCACTGTAACCCAGACCTGATTTGCACACAGGCCAAATACTGTATTACCAGAGTCATTGAGAGTCATTCTTATAAACACAGGCGTTATTTCCGAGGAAAGAAACGCGTCAGAGCTACAGATCAGGCTTGAAGGATGACAAGGTAACTACGTCAATCATCAAGATCTGCTTCGCTGGCAAACAATGGATGCTGACTGTGAGTCACAACAGCTTAGCATGGCCTCGTGTGTAATTTGAAAGACTCTTCACCCACAGACAAGTACACACATGAACAAAACTTATTTGCTGACTTTAAAATACACACCGTCACCTGAGAGAGAGCCCTGCAGTGCTCATACGGCACAACAGGTTTCTTGTGGCATTTGTCTAGACATGTGCTGCCATTAAACTGAACCATTTTGGGCACAAATGACGTTCCCACGGTCTTTTTTTTCCAGAATCATTCACCAATGAGCTCACGACACACCTCGGTGTAACAGAGGTGGAGCACAAAGCAGTGGTACAGCTTGGAACATTTTCTGAACATGGAATGATGTAAAATGTAAAGCAGATGAGGGCATTGAACTTTAATAACATTTGGAACCGACAGACACATGATATAGGGCTTCAGGCTCCTGGCTGCAATCCTTTAACAACCATCGGCCTCATTAGGCAGGAACAGACTGTGCTGTCTTAAACCTTTCTCCCACATAAACAGATAAATATGACTCCCCAGTGAGGAGGTGACGAGATGAGTGGTCATATCGCTTAAAATATTGGGAAATGTGTCCATGCTGTTACTGAGAGTTAGCTGAAAAGTTTGGTATCAGACTTGTGTGTTTTGTGAGACAGAGGGAGGCAGCTGACCTGTTCTGCAAGTTACAAAATCTTCTTACCAGTAATTCTTTGAAACCTTAAGTCACGTAAGTATGACCTTCATGCTAGGAAGCTATCTATTAAACTGTGACTGATGATCCAGAGAAAGCAGATGTCAGGAGAAGAATTCTACCCTCATTAAACTTGCTCCCAATGTGACACAGCATTCTTCAGATTTCAGCTCTAAACTGAGGACACCAGATTAAACCGTCCAGTATTTAAGATAAATGATCCCAGCTCCAAACGCAGGTCTGCTTAAGTCTTCAAGTCAACACACCCCAGAACACAAACCTTGCTGCGACGTCAAATCTTGATTGATTATTACGTTTAGTGGGGCATGTGGTGACCCACATCAGCAGCACACATCTTACTATGAACTGCTGGAGGAGAATAATGCTCCATAAGGCCTGGGTTAGCTCACAGGGAGTGGCTCCTTGGATTTGACCGATCGTAATGCAGTGTTCAGTCAGCATGCCTAACTCAGCCGGAGTGGTGGCCGCTGAAACATGGTTGTAAGATAACCAAGAGTTTTCCCCGCACTCACACTCAGTCTTGCGTAAAGGTGGGACACTGATGGACCATTTTACAGTCACATGTCCTTTTTAGAATTCTGAGCTCAATGCTTATTTGAGTGGGCCTCCCATGCTGGAGCGAGTCAATGCATCACAGCTATTAAGGGGGTTGATTAGCTGAACGACGAAGTCAATATTCAGGTGGAAGATGAATCTGTTAGAAGCTCTAAAATATGTGTTTGAAGACATCCAGCCTGATATAGAGGTTTCAGTGGTGAGAGATGAAAGTATGTTTTTTTCTGAGGTTTCATTTTTAATTATTTAAGAACCTGAGTGATTTCTGAGTGAAGCTGAAGAGAAGAAATCCAGTTAGCAACAGCCCTCTTTTCTCTCATTCATTCATTTCAAGGAGTGAATAAACAACACAGGAGGAGCCCAAAGCAAATAGTGACACATAATAACTAGAGCCAGACATACAAACTTTTTAAATTAGAACCTCTACTCTGCACTGTATACACTGTTAAATAAAAATGTTTCACATCACCTTACATTGGCAAACATACACACTGATAACAATATGTGAAAAGCTCGTATCGGCCAAGTTTGTTGGCCCACCGATCGGTCGTGGTCTAAACAGTAACTCATTTGGAAACATGAGGATCTTCTCTGGAGCACAGAGAGCAGCTGCTGTGATGAACCAGAGACACAGAAACCCTTTTGCTCTGGGAAACAAGACGCACCAGTGTTCAGTCTAGAAATGAACGGTTGTGTTGACCTGTTGATTGATCAGAATGTATGTATCATCTCTATATAAAAGCATGATGGGTGTCTGCTCAGAGGAAAGTGCAGCTACAACAAGGGAAAACAAACAGTATGGCCCTTTCAAATGTGCTGTTGATAGACAGATTCTTTGTTGTTGTAAACAAAGCATTGAAAAGACCCAGGCTATCCATAAGCAGCATTGTCGGTCTCTGCCACACACTGTGAAGTACACAGTGATACACGGAACAGATGAGAGAGCCTGTTCTTGAACTTGTGAAGCCATGTTAATTAAACGTAGAACACAGACTGTAGGACGATGGTGGTGTACGATCCCTGACTGAAGTGATTAAAGAAACTTTGGAAAGAAAGAGGACAAAAGTAAGTATTGGGGTTGAGGTGCCTCTCAGAAATGTCACAGCTGAACAAAAACAAACAGGATTGCTGTGAATGTGCTCTGTGAATCCACAAAGCATAAATAAAAGCAGAGTGATTAGATTCTATATACAGCTTCATTTTCATTTGCTAATTCAGCGTGAGCATCACGTATTCACACACTCTCTCTCTCACACACACACACAGTGAACAATGCTTTAAAAAAAAAGAAACACTGTCCTCCCTGTTGTCTGGAAACTGCTGCCAAAACAACAGTCTGAAACTCTCTGCTTTGTTTACTGGATATTGTGTATGTTGTTTTGACAATCAGCAGCAGATGAACAGAGATTGTCTAGTGTGTGTCTGTTCATTCTAACAAGTCTGCAGACCAGTGTTTAAGATAACATGTCATTGCATTCTTGCAGAGATTTAATAGAACCAAACCAGAACCCTCAAAACAACCTGGCCATGCTCCTGTTGCCCTGCGTCACCGGCTAGTGCAGAGCATGTTTGTGTTATGAGCGAAACCACAGCTCCTTCCCAGGCCTGTTACATTCCAGTTTAGATTATATATGTCAAAAAGGTTTGAAACCTCAAACATTCACATCTATTTTTGTCAACACACAAGGAATTTATGGCAGAAAAATACATGACAACAAGAATATAAAATACTATATAACAACCATAACTACAAAGTTATGGTTTTATAATGTTGACGATGCTGACACTACAGTAGCCATTTGTTAGCCATGTTGACAATGTGAACCTCATTGTGGTACCAGATAGGAGCCGATGAAGTCATTAGGATTCATCCTCTGGTAAACAGGAATGTTTGGATTGAGATATTTCATGGAATAAGTGGAAACATGCAGAATGACAGACAGACCAAAATCACCCTCCTAAGATCCAAATCACAAATGAGTGTGACTTAAGTGTAAAAAGAGTAAAGGCGCCACCGTGTTTATCTCATTCCATAAAACTCCAGACGCCACATAGATCAGATGAGGAGCATACTCATGCAAACATCTATTGCGATTAGATTTCATTCATTTGAAAAGAGCTGAAATCTTTGCAAACATGTTACCAAAGCACCGCATCAGCATCCTCCTGGAGTCTTATCATCTCGTGCATTCAGACACAAGAAATTGTAGTTTTTTCATTACTGTGCCATTGTTGCAATTATCAAGCAACTCTATTCACAAGCAAGCAACCACCAGAGCACGCTTGAGGGATGTGTGTGTGTGTCCTGGGCTGCACCATGGTGATTACATAAACACAGCTTTGAGACACGACAGATGTCTCCCCTTGGACTATTTCTTCCTCTTATGCAACTACTGTGTGTGTGTGTATCTGTGTGTGTGTTGCCACAGAAAAATATATGGAAAATAGATGTTTGTTTACAAACGTGTCACCATGGACAATGGGGTCCAAATGTCTGTTGATTTGACCCTTGTGGACTTCAGTGAGAAAAACAGTCATGACAGAGAGGCAGCAGGATGTGTGGACGGGAAGGGATGTAAAGTTGTAAAGTAGTAGTGTGTGTGTGTGTGTGTGTGTGTGTGTGGGGGTGGGGAGGGTGGATGCGTGTGTCTGTGTGTCAAAGAAAATCATATATATATATATATACGACTAATTCAGCACCAGATGAGGAAGGTGATTCACAGCGGAAGAATTTGGCGTTTCTATGGTAACAATTAGCCTTATCACTATTGGAAAACACACCATAATTGGTAGAAAGGTGCTGACAAACAAAAACATTCCTATTTGCCATGTCCTGTGCTCTCCTCTTAATCAAGCCCATCTCTGAATAAAGACAAAATGCGTCATCTCTTCTCAGAATGATTCTAAGAACCTGATGTTCCACTTCCTGCAGGCTTTTATTGTAATTCGACTAATATCTGTCTTATGCACTCATACCTCAGCAACACAAAATAACAACAATAAATCCCTCATACAAATGCCACCATCTTACACATTTGGAGATAAGGAGTCTTCTTTATTTACGAGAGGTTAATTTGTTGAATTATAAAACAACAGCTCCAATAAGTTCCATCACACCATCTGTATTAAAATCTAAATGCTAAGCTGAAAGGTCTGCTGGCTTCAATGGGGAAGCTCAAGGCTGCTGACAAAAAAAAAAGAACCAGAGAAGAATCTCAAAACAGCCATTTGTGTCATTGTTGAAATACTTGTTTGCCATTTGGTGCTTTTGCTGAAATAACAAGAGATAGTGGACTAACGTGTCCTTCAAGGTGGTTCCCCCTGGCTGTGCTGTGTGTGTGTCAGGTCACGGTGAACAGCAAACACACATCGCTGACAGACATCAAGGTCTGTGTTTCTCACAGGGAGCAAAAAGTCAAAACTCTTTACAGCTGGAACCATGGAGCTAAACTGGATGAACTGCGATGATAAATGTTCTCTGATAAAGTTAAGTTCCAGTTGCTCCATTGCAAAGGAGAACATGTTAAGGGGGAGTCCCTTGTTGTTGCTGTGGAGCTACGACGACTAGACAAAGTAAAACTGTACATCGTGTGCAAACACTACCGTTCCTTACTCGGCAAGAACAAACGCCTGCTGCGACATTTAAATATTCTGCTAGTTTTTGCAACACTCCTGAGGTATTTGCATGAGATGTCTCAGGAAGCGGGAAGCCTATAAAAGGAGAGGCTGAAAATATTTACTCAGTATTTTCATGTGGAATCAGCTGACGTGGGTGAAAACCTGCAGCATGACTGCACTGAGCTGTAAAAGCTAAACTGTATGCTGTCTGCGGTTCTAAACAAAAGACTCTAAGATGCCCAACTATCCCTTTAAAGCTCTTCACTAATGAGATGAAAGAAAAAAAATGAATCCATCTTTTACAGGCACACAATAAAAAAAAACAGGAATAGGTGTGTTTGCATGTGCGTACGTACTTCTCGTATATCCTCTGGCCCCTCATGAAGACCTTGGCTTCACTGTCCAGCGGGAAAGTTCCATCGTCCTTCCGGAAGCGGTAAAACAACTTCAAGTCTTTGAACTCCCGGTGCTCGTCACACACTAACACACACACACACACACACACACACACACAAAGAAATCAAAGAGGTTTTAGTTGTGTTAGATAAGGTCTCATCACAGGCAGAGGCTCAGCAGCGTGGTTCCAGATTCCATTCACATTCTGAATGGACAAAGAAATTGCAAAACTAAGTTTTATCATCCAGGTCTCTATTATATCACTGCATCTGAGAAAAGGGTGTTTTATTCTCAATGTCAAGGAAAAGTACGACAATGCCCACAATCCTCAGGTGTAATAATGACCCGTTACCATGGAAATGTTTACCGCAACCTTGGAAATGTTTCTAGCATGCTGTTGTTTTATAGGGATGGCAAAAATAAGGGTGTTGACAAAAACAACAAGGTAAAATTGAAGAAATGAGCTCAAAGCTGGCGGAAATGGATTATTTACTATACTCATTTACTTCTGGAGCCAGAGCCATTCTACACGTGAGCGGCCTCTGTTATGCTCCGAGACAAAGTGAGTAAGAGGAAAGTTTGTTACTCGCTGCTTACCAAGAATAGGAAACTCTGATGCAGGCAATTATTTATAACAAAACATCATCACGACCAACGTGGAGAGACTCTACAATACAAACCTGCATCATGTCCACAACTGAAGGCACACATTTACTTTACAGCTAAATCCATCGATCTTTGCTTCATCTAATTTTCAGCCACAGGGTTTATTCTAATGCACCGTCAGTATGTGCTCGGGTTAATTTATGATTGTGGAACATTGAAGAAGGAAAAGCCTCTTGAGAATTTTAATTATGTTTTGATAAAGCACTGACTCGAATAGAATGAAATCATTAACAGTCTGTTTAAAGATCAACTAGAGAGAACATCGGCTGGTTCCTCTGTCTGAGACGCTGGGTCAAAGGCAAATCAGCTGAGAGACAGAATCATCCGTCAAGAGGCACACCCATAACAAGTCAGACCTCTCCCACACAGACAGGCGGACGGTTGACAAACCTCAGTCTTACCATGGTGAATGATGCTCTGGTCTAAAAGTTTCTGCATGATCTTGATGGCCGTGTCTCGATCTGTGGCCTCCTTGTGCTCCATCAGCCAGTCGATGAGCTCCTTGCCCACAAAGCAGTTTGGGTAAGTTCTCAGGTGGTGCCGCCGATCCTTGATCACCTTGGCCTCGTGGAGCCGCAGCCTAGAGGTCGGTTAACGAGACGAAGAGTGAGATAAAACTCGATAAGCTTGATACCTGCCAGACATCCGAGGTTAGGCAGAGTAAATTGGTCCTCTGGGCTCTGGGGGATATTCATGGTATTCAAACATTCTGATGTGACCACATTACATGATAACATGACAAACCTCTCAGACTTCCATTTGTGTCCTACATGCTAGTTTCACATCATCAAAGTGACCTCTCCCTGAACCTGAGCAACTGTGAAACAGTCCTCCACACTGCTGGCCATGCTTCCTGCCGCTCGCTGGTTCCACTCCACGCTGCGTCTGTGTGCAGCTGGGAAGGATCACTTTGGATTAGCGATGACAGGCAGGCCCAGTAAGACCCGTGCACTGTTCTACCAAGAACGGAGATGGGCAAACATCCTCATATGCGCACGGCTACAGACTCCACACTTCCAACCAGGCCTGGTCTCATCCTCTCTGTCTGTAAGGACTTCAGTCCTAATCACAAATTGAATTATTTCAAATGAGCTGGAAGCAAAATCATCAATCATCATGTTTCTTCATTAGAGATTTAGTTGTCGATGTCAATGCTTAATGCATAACGTGCACAAATGTTTACTGTCAGGATTCAAGTTCTATACATTTGGCTGTAGTTGTGTTTTATTTATGATAAAGTTTAAAAATAAACAGTTAAAAGGAATTAAAAAAGGAATTAGCAATCCCGTTTCTTGGGATACGGATTTATTAACCACTTCCATGGAACCTTTTCAATGGGGTCCTTTACATCAACTCCCCATTTATCAGTATTGGCATTGACCTTTAAAATGTTTTAATGAGCAGACATATTCTTCACAGGGAGACGCGGTGCAACAAACTGCCTATTCACAACATTCCGGTCACAAGATTTATTGCAGCAACTGCACGAGTCTGTGTATCATGATGGCTGACTTCTCCAGCCCTGCTCTGACACGGGCCTGATGGAGACGAAATAGGTGATAAGATGTATTTCTTTATCTGTGCCAGTGTGCCGTTATCACTACCAGGAACTGTGCCAGTCATGTTCCATGAGCTGGACTCGTGATAGAGTGATCAAACAAAGGCGTGGATTAGATACACTTGTTTTCACGTTGCTTGCATTTCATATCAGCCCTAATTCTGTTATCATTACAGTGCTGGTCACAGTGGAACCCACTGCTGCATTTAATATCCTGGAACAATAAAATCAGAACAAACCTAAACCAGTGAAGGTATAAGGTTAAAGAGTGAGGGAGAGCATCAATCATTAAACTGCCCTGTGTTTGTGTGTGTGCACTCTGTACAGAGACTGAAGCCTCGTCCCCACATGCACCTTCACCTATTTCAAACTGGGATGTTGCTTATTGAAAATGAACCTTTAACAAATCTCAGTCATGCTAAAATTTCTGAAACTAGTAAGCACGTCCACCTTTTATCTCGTTTGCATGCTCACATTTGCTAATAACAATAAACCTGAGGAACAGCTGAGGCTGATGGGAACGTGATGACAAATGCAGGTTTTTGGTCAGTAACTAAGGTTTGACACAAACTAAATTCAGCTCAGTGGGATTTAAGGGTTCTTCAAATCATAACAGACTTAATCTTCTGGGGATCACAAGTATCTGCACCCATCTTAATGACAAATCTATTTTTGTTCGTATGTTCAATAGTTTCCGGCCAGCCAACAGAACAACTGCTGCTATCGAGGTTAGCACAGCTATCGGGCTGACTGCTGTGTCTCCAGAAGAGGAAGAGCATGTCTTGTGTGTCACAATCTTGAGTCCCTTCCCCCAGGAAACGCAAAATCTCAGAGGACCCAGGGACAACCACACACCGCCAGCTGGCAGTCTCATTATACAGCTGTGCCAGACACACACACTAACAGATAGAGCCAGAGTGACAAATAAGGAAACACACATTGCGACCGGGCCAGGGTGCCCTGAAGAACATGTCCAGGCACAAACAGTATTTTCTCAAGGCAATGACTTCAGTATTGTTTTTTTATGGTTCTCTGTAGCAGGTCGGCGTTACAGTGTCTAATTCAAAACAACTCACACTTTATCACACCCAGCTGGAAAACACAAATCAGTGTTTTCCTCAGAGTTCAGTGGGGGGGCTGAAATTCCAGGCATTGGTGCCATGCTTTGGCTACTGAGCCTCTATTCAGGAGCCAGTCGACTCCACTGGGCCACAGGCAACAGCACGTTTATCTGCTCTGCAGTACATTTTCAAAATAGACATTCAAGGCAGGACACGCAATGACATAAGGTTTGACAGTTTAGAATTCTAGGTGCAGCTCAAAAAAACCAATGAAGTACTGGAGCAGCATCAATCAATCGTGTGTTCGGCCCTCAACACTGAGGGTCCTGTGGAATGGACAGGACCTCAGGCTACAGAGTGTGTGTTGAAGTGTTACAACACCCTGTTTCCTCATGGACTCTCTTGCTCTCAATCATCCTGAACTGGGCCAGATAAACTTGCAAGTGCAAATGGGATTATTCGTGTGTCAGTTTGAAGTGTTTGACATGAACACACCGGCTTGTCTGAAACAATGTGCGAGCTGCAGAGCCACCCAAGGTCGACCGTGGAAGGGGAGGGTGTGTGTGTGTGGGGGGGGTCCTGACCGACCTACCTCAGCTGCTCTCCGGTGACGAGCACCTCGGCCAGCCGCTCCAGCTCCGCAGCCTTCTTCTGCATCGTGTTCCCGATTCCGTCCATGTTTCTGCAAACACAGGAGCCCCAGAGCAGGAGTGTTAGTCCCCGACCATCCTCAACACACAGACACCGTCACCAACCTGCTCCACGATGACATGTCTGCGCTGGGACCCAGTTAAAGTACATAGGGACAACAAAGGCACGCGCGCGTCCATGTAGAGAATAAACAAAGCGCGGACCTTTCTACTTACCCTTCGAGCACCATGGAGAGCGAGAGGTGCGACTTGATGACCGAACCGCTGGCGAGAGAGGAGGGGGTGTATTCCTTCATGCAACAAAGCGGACAGTCAGCGCTCCAGCGGCTCCATCGATCCCTAGAAAACCTCCAACGGCGCCAAACATCTGCACAGGCACGCACCCGCGTGCACGCATGCTTGCGCTCCCCCTCCCTGGATCGCGCTGCCCGTTTGTTTGTGTTTATATTTGTTTGTTTTGATGCAGCAGTGTGTGAAGAGCTCCGGGTGCACCGCACACCCTGCCCGAGGTTTGTGTGTCACTGACACAACACACGGGACGAGTGCACGTTTCCCTCCACGGTGCAGCCACGGCCCATCCACACTGCCACCGCATTGGGAGGATTCGTATGACGCCACGGGGGGCGTTGACGTGAGGCGGGGCTACGTTGGCGTTGGTGTGTGTGCTCCATTCTCACACCGACAGGTGGTGGATAGAAGACCAGGGACGGGTGGGATATGTATGTAATTTTAGTCTTTACAACAAGGGTGACAATGTAAAGCAAACCGTCAGCAGTTAAGTCAAGTTAATTTATACATCATGTTTAAAAAAAGCTGTCAAGTGCATCAAGTGCATAAAAGTTTTAAATTAATCAATCACTCTTTATTCACATAATAATAATAATAGTAATAATACAACTATGAACTACCAACTAAAATAGAGATTGATAAAAAAAAACATGAAGTAGAAATACAAATAATAATACATTAAAATGTATAGAAGTTATTATTTACATTTTAATTTCTAATACCATGAAATGTTAACACAACATATGAAGGGTCAGAGATCTGTATTTCAAATTCATTTGTAATCAAATGAAGTGTCAACAAAAGACAAGTGATGTTAACCCTCGCCACAGGCAGCTGTTGTATTGTACAAACATAAATGTCGTCAGGAATTGGAAAACAAAATGTATGAAAGGTTATTTTGGAACATTCACTAATACCTTTACTAGCATAAATCATTTGCATGTTGTAACATCAGACACGAATTTAATCAAGAAGATGTATTTGAAGGGTCCCATTTTCATCTGAATCATTTAATGAGGTAATTCATAGCTTTAAAAATTCACTGCTCAGCATTTTTTTCAGCATGGGAAAGTTTCCACATTTAAAGTGACATAAATCCAACGCCTCCTGCCAGGACCGATGAAGTCATCTAACTTCTCATTGGCTGCTTCGCGCGTGACTCGTTTAAAACCTAATACGCCAAGTGAACATCACGTGGGCCAGTGGCGCAATGGATAACGCGTCTGACTACGGATCAGAAGATTCTAGGTTCGACTCCTGGCTGGCTCGATCTTTTCTTTCGTTTATTACATAAGAAGTTTTTTGTTAGTTGTCTGGACAGCTTGTCCTAAATATAGCACAATTCTGTTAACGATGATCTGACTGTGATAACAATCTACACGTTCGCCACTGTGTTTTAGCAGTGGCTGCTCACTTGCACGATAGTCAATACAATAAAGACCCGCATGTCCCGTCCTCTGTAATAATATAAAGGGACATAATCTGCAGTCTGTGTCCTCTCCACTAAAGCGACATTATTTATAGTGCACGTCCCTCTGAGTCCTGCTGCAGCTGTTGTCTTTTAAGGACTTGCTGACCTCTGTTGGAGCTTTTAGGCAACAGCATGTCGGAAGGACTTCATGTGACACTTCCTCTCATGGTTATTTCAGGCCATTCATTTACACTACGCTGGGAAATTACGTTTCATACAGTTTTTTAATGATAAAATCTAAATTAAATCTACACATCAACAGTGACTCATGCAGCTATCTGTCTTTGAATGCTCCGTGTATGGAGTAAAGTCAACTGCAGTGGCAGAGAACCATGGCACGAGCAAGTACAAATCAAACGGTTATACATAACTTAAAAGACAGATCTGAGATGTGCAAGCGTGCAAGACTGTAATTATTCGCAAAAAAGATAAAAGTAGTGGAAAAGATACTTCTATCCGCGTGTCCTCATTTTTACCGTCCTGAACTTCACTTCCGCTTCGAATACGCCACGTGAGTAAAATGAACCGTACCCACCACCTCAATCATTTTAAAGAAATCTAACGTGCCTACAAATGTTTTCACCACTAATAAGTGCTCATTTGAACGTATAGTTTTCATATGGGCCAGTGGCGCAATGGATAACGCGTCTGACTACGGATCAGAAGATTCTAGGTTCGACTCCTGGCTGGCTCGTGCTTTTCTATTTCGACAAATTTTAGGTTAACATTTAACAAATCGGATTATTCAACACATTTCTCCTCTTCCACTGTGGACCAACAATTACATAAAACATCTTGATTTAAACACGATACTGTGCTGTTGGATTGAATGGTGGCTGGCATCCTGTTTATAGTTGCAGTGCTGCCACCTACTTTACTTTATTATTTCAT